>CM062804.1:117418852-118018852 GCA_031772625.1 Pinus tabuliformis
TCACACAGTGTGAGTGATCAAAGTCTATTTTTAGACTGGCTGTCAAAAATAGAAAAGTCAAATATTATTGCCTCATAATAATATTTGGACTATAAACTTGATCTTATTCTCTTGGAGCACTTCAGGATGAGCTACGGATGTGGTACATGCAGATCCCAGAGGGTAATACGTGGTTACCTATGGGATGACTAATATTTGCATGCAGGACTTCAGTTAGAACTCAAGTGAGTTGAGTTTAGTGGACTGGAGGTGTAGTTGATGGAGTTGTGTTCAGTTTAGCTTTGTTAAACTAGTTGTATTTAGTCTAATTGATCAATAGGCTAGAGATGAGTTGGGTGAATTAGTTATTAATTAATTCACAAGTTATTAACTCATAACTCAACTATAGAATACATCATTTAACTCAGTTGCATGTCAGTGCATGTTCAGTTCAGCAGGGACAAGTGTTAGAGAATCAGATTGCTATCAGTTGTGACTATAGTTGTGGATGATGATTTGCACAATCAGAGGGATTGAGTATGCCAATGAATTGGCCAATACCAAGAATTGTAGCCTGTGCTCACGTCCAATAGATTGTGAGTGATTATTTGCAGGTCAAATACGAGTTTGGTAAGCCATTCTCATCAGTTCTTGAGCAGGTATTGAGCTGGAGAGGCAAGCAAGCAGTGGAATAGATTTGGAGATCAGATCTGAGTTGTATTGTGTGTAACAGGTGGAGCTGGTACTGGATTTCTTATGATAAGCATTGTACTTTGTAATGTTACATGATTCAATCAATATAATATATAGATAGTGTGGGGTTTTTAGCGAGATGCTTTCCCCGGGATACATACTGTGTTAATGAGTTTGATTGATGCTTCTATGTGCGCCTGTGAATGTTTCTACTTCTGTAAATTGATGATCAACGTAGAGGAGATTATGTATTATACATGTTCCACTTATAATTGTATGATCAGGATAATCTCTGTGAATATGTGTTAAATTATTCAAAATTTCTACAAAATTTAAAGCTACAAGTTTGTTCCAATTTACTTATGTAAATGTTCCAATTTCAGTAGGGCAATCTGTTTATCAAGTACCACTGCTGAGTAGAGAATACATTGAATGGGGAATAGAAAATGGATTTAAATATGTTCATCTGGGCATGATTCAATTTGGAATCAATCCATTAGTTAGGCCAGGCCTTAACACCTCCTGCCTAAGTTGTGTTCTGGACTCTAGACATAATGATTTCAATGATGCATTAATAGGAGGGTTTCAAAATCCATTAAATAATGGACCTGTATGGTCATATTTCATTCCTAGATATGTGATATCTCTCACTGATCCATACATAAATTAGTTTCTCCAAGAATATATTCAGTTCAATGGTTTTGATGTGGCCCCAGGCACTCATATTGCTCAGTTACATACTTCAGTATGTTTGCAATTCGTAACTACATCTATGCCTGCCATAAATCCAAAATTGACAAAAAGAGCTTTGAAAGAAGGTGTTGTTGTTGGACCAGGAAATACTACCCCTCTCCAATTAGGTTTCACAGAGGTATCTTTTCCTAATGAATGGGATAGTCAGTATACACCTATTGCTCAAAAGTATCCTCGGTTAGCCTCTACCTCAAATTAGTTGGAAAAAGTCATTGCTCCTGATGGATCTAGCAAACTTAGATTTGGTAAAGCCAAATATACAGATGGAAGCAAGTCCATTCCTTCAGTAAGACTCCATCCAAATATATCATTGCCTAAACAACCAGAGTCCTCCATGAATCATTCATATAGTATGAAGATTTTGGTTTCTCCTTATCAAAAACATGTGCAAAACCATAATTCTACTACTTCTGCAGATTGTATTTTTTGCCATAAACAACTAGAAGAACGAAGGAAAAGTTTCACCCTAACCAACGAGGAAAAGTCATTATTCTATGGATCATAAAGGTCAACATCCTGACTACAAATATTGCATACAAATCTTTGTACCTCTTAAATATTTTAAGATGTATATTCTTCCAAGGGAAAAGACTAGAACATCACCTGTTTTGCCAGAAAGACATCTAAATCCATGTAACATGACTCAAAAGTTCAAAAATGGAACTTTTCAAGGATATCTACAATTTCTTCATTTAAGAAATCCTGCAGACCGAGAGTCGGATGAACAAATCAAGATGCAAAATTATTCAAATTATCAATCTGTTTATCTCTCTCAAAACCTAGATGATATTGCTAAAGATGTTCTTGAATTAAAAGAGCATATAAAAAGGTTGAATCAGATAACAGATAGTTTAAAATATGGTTATGATAAGAAATTAACTGAAATCTCGACACAGTTAGATACCATTATCCGTTCTGTAACAAATTTTCATAATTCTCTTCCTATACCACACTCTCCTCCAAACTTCGAGGCAATAGACCAAGAAGGACCGAAATTCACTTACCATAGACATAAATCTTATTCATTGTTTCTTAAGGAAATTATGAAAGAAGAAGAAGAAACAATAGGAAAAATCAAGAAGGGATCAGATTTAGCTAGAGAGAAGTTTACACTAGTAAGTGATAAATTATCTAGTTTGATTCTAGATATCAAAGGAAAAGAAACTTCCCACAGAGAATCAAGTGAAGGATCTTCTAAGTCAAAAAGAGAAGAGTCTTTTCAATTTTCAAATAAAAATGCCAAGTTCGCAGAAGGAGATGTATCATCCCAGAATCAATCCAATCCTTTCACTAGATGGACACAACATCTAGCAGAGACTGATGAAAAATCAGATCCAGAATCTTTTCAAAGTATTGGAAATGCTCTATTTATAAACTTTGATTGTTTAAATAGAGATCAGACATTGATTCTCCTCCAAAGGATTAACACTTGGGCATCACAGAAAAAAGTTGAAACCAAACAGCCTTGGAAAGATGTAGTGATCCAAATCACTTGGGCATTAATAGGAAATGCTCGACTATGGTGGGAACATCTAGATAAATCTAAATAGATTGACATCTTGAACAAAGATGATCCTTTAGAAGCCATACTCTTAGCATTATCACATGAATTCCTTGGAATTATACCTTCAGATGAGTCTCATTATGCTCAGTTATTCATGAGTCAAAGATTGTGTGATCTTGACTTACTCACTGAGTATTATTGCATTATGCAAGGGCTTTATTATAATATTCCAAATCATGAGAATGTAGCATATTTGGGACATTATATTGCTTCTATTCCAAGAAGAACTCCAAAGCTAGTCACACAAGAACTAGCTAAGAAAAAGATTTCTATTGATTCTCTTTATTTGGCAGCACTTCATCAGCATATCCTAACCATCCTTAGAAATGAATGTGCAACATATAAAAACAAAATAAATCTTAAACAGCAGTTAGCTTTCAGTCCTTAGCTTTGTGATATGTTTTCATAGACATATAGATTTTGGTGTTACAAAACTCTAAAAAATAAATCCTGAGCAAAATTCTCAGCATTGTAATTGCTCCAAACCCAAATGGAAAGGTAAGAAGAAACAATTCATGACATCATCTAAAAAAATAAGATCCAGATATATTTTTAGAAAGAAAAGAAGACCTGCTACTGCTGATAAAAGCAAATGTTTTATATGCAGACAAAGAGGCCATTGGGCCAACAAATTTCCATCCAGAAAGAAAAATAAACAAGTCAAACTTTTTAGCTTGTTTTCTTCATCATATAATCCAGCCGAATGGGAACTAGTTTCAGACCATGATTCTTCAGCAGAAAGTTTTTCAGTATATAGATCCAGTTCAGATGATGAAGACTTAACACAGAATTTTTAGAGATTAGATGTAAAAAATAGTGATGATGAAAACAGTGATTGTACATTCATAGCAGATTGTAAAATGCTCTTGGGATATAACATTTCAAATGAAATCAGCCATCTTCAATAACAGATTGATAAATTGTCTCCCAACCTAGTTGTCCCAAGAAGAAAGCTTCATAAAATAATAAATGAATTACAAAAGAGTGTTCCTCCTATCAGAACCCTTTTACCAATTGAAGAAAGAGAATATTTACCTCCTAATTATACTTCTCTTAGAGGGACTCTAGAAGACCAAATCATTCAGGTTGAGAATATGACCAGGAAAAACTAAAATTTAATAGCCACAACAACCAATGCTATTAAGCAAGATATCCATTTTCTTGATGAATTGAACTCCCAATTTTTCCCCATGATGACTAAAGTAGCACAACTTCCACTTAAACCCGACTATGAAATTGAATATCTGAAAAACTCAGATTCAGAAAAAGAATTTGAAGAATCTGAATTAAAATACATTAGTGGAATTGGAGATAGATTAGTCATCCAAATTGGCATCAAAATATCAGGCTATAAACTTTATCATCTAGATGCTCAAATCAACACAAGTGCAATGAGCAGTTGTTGTAAATACAAAGCAATTCCATCATACTATTGGCAGCTAACACAAATCCAATTCAGAGTAGTCAACCAACAAATCATGAAGGTTTATTTTTTTGCTCCATATTTGCCTATTATGTTGAATAATCTAGTAACATATGTTACATTATACAATTATGATGCAGGTGTTGATATTTTGTTAGGACAGGATTTGTACAGAAATATATGCCAATTATTGTAGATAAGAGCAATATAACTTTTACAATCCAACTTTCAAAAGTTCAGGTTGTAGGCAAAAGAAGTTTTATCATAAAAATTGATCCTCACAAAAAAATAGAAGATATGGAAGTTTCTCTTAAAGATCTCACAAAAATTGAGAAAATCATCAAAAATGCAAATCTCCATGCACCTGAAGTCTTAAAAGAAGTGCTTGAGAAACTCAAACATAATTGCATGTCAGAACACCCTGATGCATTATGGTTCAGAGAAAAATATTTCATCACACTCCCATATAAAGAAGGTATGAGACAAACTCCACAAAAGGCATCAACAAATCATATGAGCCCTTCCGAATAGGAGTTATGCAGACAAGAAATTCAACAATTGCTTGACAGAGGTCTTATTGAACCATCAAAAAGCCCATGGGCATGCCCAACCTTCTATGTCAACAAGCATTCAGAACAAAAACGAGGAAAGAAGAGGTTAGTCATAAACTATAAAGCTCTAAATGATGTCCTTTCTCCTATCAGGTATCCTCTTCCAAACAAAGAAATCTTGTTAGCTAGAATTTCTCAAGCTAACATTTTTAGCAAATTTGATCTGAAGAGTGGATTTTGGCAAATAGGAATTGTTCCAAGTGACAGATTCAAAACAACATTTTTTGTCCCAAATGGACAATATCAGTGGATAGTTCTATCCTTTGGTTTAAAGAATGCACCGTCTGAATTTTAGAAAAGAATGGAAGATATATTTAGACATTTAAATTTTGTCATTGTATATATATATATGATTCATTAGTTTTAAGCAAAGATCTCCAAGAACATAAAATCCATCTTAAAGCCTTCTATTAGCTTGTGTATAAGCATGGTTTAGTATTGACCTCCAGACCTTTGTCATTTCATAGGGAAAGATAATGTTACAAGATCATGTTTTGTAGAATTTATTAAAATTCCCAAACCAGTTTCCAAATATCAAGACAACTCAATGATTCCTTGGATGTTTGAACTATATCAGAAATTTCTATGAAAAACAATCAGTAGATACAAAGGTCATACAACAAAGGCTTAAGAAGAATTTAGTATGGATAGATGCCATGACAAAAGCATTCAGAACAATCAAGGATAAAATTAAAACTCTTCCTCCTCTTGCATTACCACAAGATAATTTTCCTTTCATTTTAGAAATAGATGCTTCTAATCATGTATGGGTTGTAGTTTTGTTACAAAAACAACATAAAAAGGAAGAAGTTTGTGCCCACACATCAGGGACATTTTCAGAGACTAAATTAAAATATCCTTCCTCACACAGAAATTTTGGTAGTCAAGACATGCATCAAAATATTCCATCTCTTCTTGAAAAGTGTCCATTTTACGGTAACAACAAATCTCAAGCATATGAAAGGAATGATTGGAAACAAACATCTGTTAGAACAAGGAACTTCAAGAATTT
Source organism: Pinus tabuliformis (assembly GCA_031772625.1). NCBI lineage: Eukaryota > Viridiplantae > Streptophyta > Pinopsida > Pinales > Pinaceae > Pinus > Pinus tabuliformis. The sequence goes on from CM062804.1 coordinate 117,424,888, forward strand.
TATGATGGGAATTATGGTTTGATGGATTTGATTTTGAAATCATATACAAATCAGGTAAAGAAAACTACCTTTTAGATATGCTCACCAGAGAAGGTAGCAATCCTACCCAAGAAATCAAAGTCTTTGAAAGAGGGGAAAGCTCTAATTCCAGGAAACAAAGGTTCCAAATTGAGCTCTGTTTAGATTTCAGGCATGAATTTTGTTGGGAATGTCTAGTCACTAAAATCAAATTACTTCCCATTGAGGTTCAACAAATGATTTTGTTCAAATGGTAAAATTATCAGAATGGAAGACTTGCATATGACATCAACTGGAACTTAATAAATAATATCCATATTTATTTTGGCCACACTGGAAATTTGCACATTGCTTATATTTATGACCCTGTTATCACATGGTATGAATATTATTACATACTCCAGGTTGCTCAGACACACAAGGAAATCCATGTTTATATGTATTATGAAGATATAATGAGCAATTATAGGTCTTGGAGCCCATGGCTAGAAGTTTTGTTCTATGTGTTTTCTCCTAGAACTTCTTAGATCAAAAATCTTTCTGCAAAAGCTATGATCAATCTTCTCATAATTGAATTATAGGAAGGGGCATTGGTTTACAACATCTTTGCATTTAGTTTATCTCAACGAGTTGCAACAGTCAACCTCACCGCTCAGAATGAGTTTCGTTTGGCTATAGAATTTTTTGGAGATACTTGTCTTCCAACTGATCAGCTAGATCATCATTTCATGTATAGTCCTTTCTATGCTTGTCTTGGAAAATTTTCTCCTCACTGGCTTGATCAAGTTATTCCTGGGGCCTAGCCAGCCCTCCATGAAGACTCTTTGGAAAAAGATGAGTATTATCCTCCAAGTGGATATGACTCTAACCGTAGTCCGAAAGGATATTATTAAGAGCATCTCTCTTTTCTCTTGTACAAATTTTAATTTCAGTGTTTAGTGGGTTTAGAGAGAAGGATTTGTCTACAAGGATTTTTTTTAACCTATGTCAGGTTTACTTCCTATGGACCTTAAGGATCATGGCATATTGGGGCATGTTACCCAACCACATATATGGGTAACCATAGGAGAAATGTTTTCTTCTATGATGCAATTTGTCAGCCAGCTGTCATACATTATTGATTATATGTTATTCTTTTGTTTCTATTTTGTTTTTCACGAGTTATCTACAATGTGAACTTTTTAGCATGCAACTTAGTTGCCATGATTGTTCCTAATCTTTTCCTGAAGGTTGAATACTAAGTTCATAAGGTGTTATTTTCTATGGTCACATTTTTTTTTATACCATATGGTACGTAAGAATACACCATATATAAAATTTGAACACAAGTAATATCTGGCATTTTCTTTTTCATATATGTTTTTTTTCTATTGAGGATATCACAACAAGAAAAATATTAATATTGTAAGAATTTCTTGAGGACCTCATTAAGGTCAATTTTTCTAATGTCCTGCTTGAGTGATACCTTCTCATGAGAGGAAGGCTTTAAATATGAATTAATATGTTCTTGAAACAAATTAGGTTCAAAGTTTATAGATATAAAATATTAAAAAAAAAAAAAATTGTTAATGCCTTCATTTTATTGTTACTTGACTCTGGTGTGGGCAAGTTACAAGAAATGGGATTGGAAAAGGGATGGGGAGACAATGTAGAGCATGTCTTGGATATGATTCATTTGTTGTTGGAGATCCTTCGGACACTTGAGCCATCGACTTTGGATATGTTTCTGGTAGGTATTCCTATTGTTTCTAATGTTGTGATTCTTTCACCTCATGGTTAGTTTGGGAAAGAAAAATATTTTAGGAATGTTAGACAAGACACCAATGGACATGTAAATATATTTTTTATAATTGCAAGGCAAAAATTCCATCATATCCTCTCTTTATTGTTTGATTGTCTTTTGAATGTTTCCTTTAATTTTATTTTTCATTTTAACTATGAAATTGAAAATACTTGGTATCATGTCCATTTAAACAGCATGCAAAGCTTGAATATGAGATTAGTATTACACAATATTCATACATGGCTATTAGAAAAGTTTACTTTCATGTTCTTATTTGAGCATAGATTGTCTATATACTTGACCAAGTTCATGAATTAGAGAATGAAATGTTGTTGTGAATAAAACAACAAGGATTAGACATCACACCTCAGATTATTTGTTTTCACGAGTTATCTACGGGCTAAGCTTTTTAGCATATAACTTAGGTGACATGATTGTGCCTAAGATTTCTTTGAAGGTTCAATACTAAGTTAGTAAGGTGTTATTTTCCATGGTCATGTTTTATTTTCTTTGTTTATACAAATCATTTGGCTACATAGTGGCCACTATCGCCCAACTGAAGAAAACTTGTTCAAGTTTGTTGCTTTTATGGGGAAAAATGACATTGACATTGCTGATGTATAGGTATGTGTCGTATAAATCTTTTGTATTCTACTTTAGTTTATATTCCAGTATTCATCATCTTTCATGTATTATACTTTGCATTGTATCTTCTTTTGTTTTCAGGAGAGAAACTCAGTATTGATGGTAAGAAGAAAAAAATGAAGAAAGAGGAGAACAATAACAGTGGAGGGACAAATGCAAAAAGAGAGAGAGAGAATAAAACTAGTCTAGTGATACCCTTAGAGCCAATATCTTGCATAAGACACACACATAGAGACTGATGTTGAAGTCTTTAGAGTTGGTGAATTCATTTGCAATGCCTTGGCAACACAATGATGGTGTTTTGAAGTGATAAAACACCATTTCATGTCTAAATTATGGTACAACCAATATTAAGTTGGAAACTCATATTGTAATACTTGACATTTTATATAAAATAATGTATGTGGTTGAAATTATTTATAGTTTCTCTTGATATTATTTAGTATTGTAATTAACAAATGTAACTTTGCATTTTCATATTAGATGAATATGCACATTGCATGGCATTTTTATTTTTTAATTTAGTCACAAAATCATACTAATTAATTTATGTTGATTAATTATGAACACATAAAATTAATCTAAAACTATTGAATTAGTATTTTATATTGATTAATGATGAACACAAATAAAATTAATAAGCGATTAAATTAGTTGTTTATAATTATTATTAATAAAAGTCAATGAAATGAGTATAAATTACAAACTCAATCATTTATATAATGAATATGAAACTACCAAAAAAAGATAAATGACTACTACAAATGATAATTTGTGATTACAAATGATGACTAAATTTTTCATATATATGACTATTAGTAGCTAATTTACAATATCTTATAACACGACCGAAATTTAGTCATATTTCTTTGGTAATTGACTAAAATTTTCATATATATGACTATTAGTAACTAATTTACAGTATCTCATAACACGACCAACATTTTGGTCATATTTCTTTGGTGATTAATTGGTTTTTTCAAGTGATCATATAGTAATATATTTTCTTGTATATTAGGTCATTAATTGTGGCAATTAATGACCAAATTAATGACTAAATAAACTACTGGACGATAAAATTGAGACAACCAATTAATGACTAAGCTAAAAACGACTAAAAGGTAGTCACGTTATAAGATACTATAAATTAGAAACTATTGGTCACCAACTAAAAATGATCGTTTATAGGCAAATTTTAGTCATTTCTTTAGTAACAAATTAGTTATTTTGTACTAGTGAAAGATTCACTTCCCCTTGTATAGATTTGTTTCAGAGTTTGAACCTACATCTAAATTTGATACTTTCAACTCGACCACAAACGACTTCTTTTAGTGGCATTCATCGATGTTTTTTTTTCTATATAATACTACCTAAGCACCCACAGGGGATTTGAACCAGTGACCTATCGCAAGGAGTGCCTTAATAGTACACCCATTCACTGTCAATCCAAAGCCTCGTGAGCTAGCATTCATCAATGTTATGTGAGCGGGTATTATGGAATTTTCACTACCTTCCCATGTCTTTCTTCATCTTCCCACTACCCTTATTTGTTTGCAAATTAGATGAGCTTTCTTTGGGGGTTCATCTTAGTTTTGTCTCTTTTTTTGCATTTTGGGGCTTCCTTTGTCCTGCTTTTGTTGTGAGAATTCATAGATCCAAACTCTTCCTTTTTCTGTTTAAATTTATCCTTGATTTTGATAGGATATGATTGGCAGCTATACTCCAACCATAAGGTGTTGTTTTAGTCTCCATTCAATTGTTTTTAATCTCATCCATTATGACCACACTTAGTTTCTTCACAGTTTGATAGCCTCAAGCAAATTTCATAGGAAACGACTTTCCTTGAATCATTGTGTATTATTTTCTATCAACATCAACTCTCATATTCTAGAAATGAAAAAATAACTTGGTTCTCATTACCATTTTTATTAATGAACCTTTGATGGACCAATGAGAATCATTATTTCTCATTGATTCTATTGACCTCCCTAACATTTGACTTCAATATTGTTTCATGGTTGTGTTGGTCATACCTTATAATAGTTGCAATTTCCTACCATTAGTTGAAGACCCATGGGCTTGACCATAATCTGTCAGTCTATAGTTTACATGTCTATTAGTTATGATAGATGGATTAGAGTATGTGCATTGAAAATTTCTTCTACTATCATAAGAACCCACGAGAGTGATGCAATTATATACTTTAGCATCAACAATTATGTTATTATCATCTTTGATAAGATATCTGTGGTATACCATTGTAACCATTATCATTATCAAAGTCATAATCACAAGCGTGGGATATCCCCACCTCATTTGCATATAGTACATATCTCATCAGGAAGATAGTGTTTCATTTGGATCATGAAGTTTCTTCTTTAAGAGCCTCTTCTTTCCAGTTAGGATTCCACACAATGGGTCGTACAGTGATGCCTTGACCGCGCTTTCGCACAGAGGTAAGTAAGGTGTCCCTGTTGGTAGCAAGGGTGTGACATATGCAGTAGGTAAAGGAAGGTGCATGAGTGGTTCTAACACACATAGGGTGAGGCGAGTGAACCCCTTAGAAACTTGTGATAGCACGATGTTAAGAATGGAACACATGAGCAAAGATGCATCACAACATCGAAGGAAAGTTAGCGATCAATCCAAAGTGATGACTAAACCAACAACACATTTATAAAGATTCATACATACATATAAAGAAATAACTACACATGCATGCGTAAGCAAATAGATACATATATCATTTAGAGTACTCAAGATACCTGAAATATAATACAAAATATGCATGAAACGTGTTGGCTTTGTTATATTAAGAAGTGTAAGTTCCAGTCATACAATACATCCATGTCCAAACACTAGTTCTGGCAGTGGAACGTTATAGCCATAACCACTGCTCCTCCAAAGAGATATACTAGCTTTGCGTAGTGGAGAAGCCAAGGCTCATTATAATATTGTCCTAGCTCTCTCTAAGATAGTCTTATCAAAAGCTTGGCTAACCAAAATACTATAAAATGAGTTATCAGAGACTATTTATGGCAAAGGGCGGGGTGGCCCTTGAAATTCCCCTTTGTGATAGTTCATCTACCCTCATGACTCTCATCTACTCTATGACTGTTACATCCAACTATCAACACTTGAACTTACACTTGACAAGACATTACATTACAATGCACATGTACCCATGTGAGACAAAATGGCTTGAGAAAGCCATGCAAGACATCACTATAACTTAGATAACTGTTGGAAGACCAGCTCTTCGACATCTTCACAGTGGTCTACAGTAGCGAACTCATGCCAACCTCGGTAGTCTGCGATGGTGTCTGTGTAATCTAAGGTGACATCTTTCTGGAAGTGAACTCTTTCCTCCATAACATCTGGGTACATTGCTTGGGCTCCTCTAGCTAACTCGTCTAATAGCTTGCACATCATTTCCTTGAGTGCGGTCGGACCAGCAACATACTTGTGCATGGTATCTACACTGATTGACAAGTCTGTGCTAGTGGCTATGCACATCAACTTGTCAAAGTATGAGTCAAGCTCTAGTTGGACATGTGCATGTCTTCGCCTGGGTGAGTGTCCCAATAGATGGGATCGGATGTGCGCACACAAAAACATCCATACTCTTGAATACATGTGCATGGGAAGCTTGTAGACTAGTGATGAGCTACGGGAGCTCTTCATAGTTCTGGATCTGACTCTGGATGTGTGCCTTCAGCTCAACTACTCTGGGCTTCATCATCTTAGGCAAGTGAAGCGGGGCTCCCTTATATCTCATCATTCATGTTTGCATGTAATCAATAGTAGCATGCACATTCGATAGGATACATGCTCTTCTAGAACATCGCTATTGCTAACCATTGAGATGGATAACTGCATTATGTACGGTACAAAACTTCAAATACAATGCCCACATGACTATGTCAAGGGACAATACTTCGTCGAGTATTGCCTTCTTCAATTTTTCTCAAGCAGATGCTGTAACCAATTCTCCTCCCTTCTTGGCCATTTGTAGCTCCTTATCCATTCGCTCATTCTCAGTTATCAGGGAGTGAACACTCGAGCTAGTGGCTTCGGCATGTGCTCTAGTAGCATCGGCCAATGCTACTAGATATTTACGTGCGTCAAACACGGTCACTCATTCCTCAAACTATGCAGGAGACGTATTATCCTTCGGATTCAACACTCTATGAGATTGCACAACTCTATGTTGAGACTCGTTGAATGAGATGTTTTGCATCTCTCCTTCCGGTTGATCTCCAAGGATATCAATGTCTCCTTGGTCGCTTGGGACTTGCTTCTCTTTTGGATGTGGTGAAGCTCGTGGTTAACCTCTTGATGGTGAGGCATGAGGTCGATGTCTTTCTCTAACTCCTATTTCTACATGTATGTATCCATCTTTTCAAGTGGTTCCTCTATCTCCTGAGCGAAGTCCCACTCCTGCAATGTTTCACGTTGTATGCATGATTTTTACTATTCTAATGAGTCCACAACATGTACAGGCACAGTTTCATCTATCTGTACAAGTTGTGCCCCCTGTTGTACCTATTCCTGCTATGCTTCCTTCTCATATCTGTGGAGCTCCTGTTCCTTCCAGAGTTTCTCCTTCAACTCATTCAACTCCTTCTTTGTTTCCTCCATTCTTTGTTTCTCTCTCAGCCTTTGCGTGTTTCTCTTGTCATGATGTTGCCTCTTTGCCTCTATTTCCAAAGTTTCTTTCTGAATAAGTGGGTATGCTCGGAACTTATAGCTTTTCTCTCCCTCCATGTTGTCGAAAATATTCCTCTTGCCCTTGTCGTGTACTGGTATGTTTACCTCTGTTGCTATTGTTGCTTCTGGTGGTCTCCAAGATGTTGCTTCACACTGCCTCACTATCCATTCCACAACGAGGCTAACATATTCATTGATTCTGGAGGTTTTGTAACAATATCTCCATGGGTCTTCCTCCACCCAATGACATGCCCCGTAGATCCAGTTAAACTGTACTCTCATGTAGTGGTCTTTCACAAGATAATGCAGGTCATACAGATTGTAACTTCAGAGGCCAAATGGATATTTATTCATCTGCTCTGCTTTGACGTTTGTATGCTTGAAACTTTGTATCTTGCATAACCTGATCCTCAACGGAAGATCGAGCCAAGGTGCCTTATTCTTCCAAGGCAGCCTAGTTGTCAATGCTGCCAAGATGTGATATGATAATTATTGCATGACTGATCTTGGTGGATATTGGTGGCCACCCACCAATTCCACTTGGACCCCCACCATTGCTTCTTTCAGTTTTTCAGTTTCCTTATTGTAGCACAGTTTACTATTTTTAGCAGTTTTTCGGGTCCTAAACTTCCAGATCTGTTTTGAGGCCCTAAACAACATTTTTTTGGAAATCTACCACCAACGATTTTTTATCTAAAATCATCTTTTCCATCGTAGTCCTCAAAGAGATCTTTCCAATGGGTTATCATGCGCATCAAACGGAGATAATATGACCAAGTCACAACCCTGGGAAGTTGGTTGTCCAACTCACCCCAACGGGGCCCATAAACTCTTGGTGTTACATCTCCTCGGCTTAGGGTTTTGGTTTTTTAGGGTTTTCTCTTATTTTTCAATAATAAAAAGGCCCATGAGCCTCACTGTAAGGTAGTTCAGAGGCATGTACCCACCACATCTCTTCTCAAAGATAAGCTACCATCGCCCCAGCTGGTTTATTTCCATTTTTGTTTGTAAGCATATTTAATTATTTTACATTAATGAAATGAAGTATTATTTCCGTTTCATATGTGTGGTTATGGTTATCTCTGTAATTTTTTGCATTCCGTTTTAAATCCAGATCAGTTGTATCAAAGCGGCCTGCTTTTTTTCTCTGTTTTTCTTTGCATGTCCCCAACGAGGTCGAGATATAAGGAATTAGGGCTTGAAATGGTTGAACCTTTGCAAGACCAGCCTCGCAAATCCTAACGACCTCCCATGGCAGATGAAAAGAAAGACGAGGTGGTGGGAGATCCTATCAAAATCTTTCTCGAAGAAGTCCTCGAGCGACAAAGGAACGCGATGATGGACAGCTTTTCCCAAATCCTTCAGCGGCTACCCAGGGGTGATGCATCAGCTTCCAACAACTACTCTAGAAATGCCACATCGTTTAAGGTACAAGTTAATTTTGAAATCCCCATATTCAAGGGTTAGATAGACGTAGATGTCGTCGGTAAATGGTTAAATCTACTAGAAAGTTATTTTTCTGTTCATGATTTTTCCAGTCGGGAAAAGATTATTTTTGCTCTTCTCAAAGCAACCCCCCACGTCAAGGACTAGTAGGAAACCTACTGCGAGCAGAAGGATGAAAGTACTAGCTCACTATTTTCAACCGCACCCACTTGGAATTCATTCTGGGATGCCATCAAGGATCAGTACTACCCTGTCATAAGCTATGGAGATCAATACATAAAGTGGACCACGCTGCGGTAGGGAAGGGACCAAGATGTGCCAGAGTTTACCATTATTTCCATACCCTTCACACAAATTTGGGTATCAAGGATTTAGAGCAGCATTTGGTCCTCAAATATTGTGGCTGCCTGCACAAGTACATCCAGGAAGAAATAGAATTCCTAAACATCTCCTCGCTTGGCACGGCATATCGATATGTCGTCAAGGTCAAGGAAAAGTTTAAACAGAAGAAGTGATACTTTGGATCTGTGAATCCAAAACAAGGGAAAGGTGCCCCCAAACAGTAGAACAAAGGACAAAGCCAAGGCGGGGCGGCCCAGGACAACTCGCCAAAGCTACAAGCAAAGTACAGCATCGTGAAGCCGAAAAAGGACACAGGAAAGTGGTGTGAGTTCCATAAGAGCTCCACTCACAACACAAGTGAGTGTTGGGCCAAGCAGTCACTAGTGGTTGAGCTAAAGGTTTTAGAATCAGATGCATGTTCTGACTCTGAGTCAGAACCCGACAAGGGGAATGACAAAGGGAAGTAGATTATCGATGCAGAGCCCAATGCCACCATTGCCACCATGAAGATCCAAAAGGAGGAACCCAAAGATCTAGAGGAGGAGGAGTGTCTCTTCCACTCCCAGATGTGGGTAAAGGGCTCCCTGCTACAGTTCATTATCGATAGCGGGAGCCAAAAGAACCTCATTTCGGCAGAGGTTGTGAAGCGGTTGGGCTTACCGACCACAACACATCCACAACCGTACACCATCGGGTGGCTTCACCAAGGATGAGATCTTCGCGTGAGCCAACAGTGTCACCTTCCATACAACATCAAGCCCTTCACAGATGAGGTATTGTGTGACATTACTCCCCTTGAAGTTTGTGATGTATTATTAGGACAACCATACTTGTGGAAGCGACATGCTGTGTATGAATCAAGGCCCCATGCTATTATTGTTACTTTGGGAAATAAGTTGTACAGGATACCAGAGGTAGCACCGCCCACCTCCATCTCTTTGGTTACTGCAAAAAAATGTAGTAAGCTCATTTCCAAAATGGGGAAATTTGTTTTCCTGATGACACACCCTGAAGGAAAGAAGAAGACGATGGCCATGCCCTCCAGATAGGGCCCCTCCACACGACAACTATAGATGGACAAGGTCATGGAGGAGGACGAGGACATCTTCACCTCCCCCATAGGGGTTCCTCTACACTGTGAAGTCAAGCACTCCATCGATCTGACCCCATGTGCGTCATTGCCCAATGGACCAATCTATCAACGCTTCATTCTGGAGAACGATGAAATCAAGACGCAGATTGAGGAGCTGTTGTAGAAAGGTCACATCCATCTGAGTTCATCACCCTGTGGGAGCCTGATCATGTTGATGCAAAAGAAGGATGGGACTTGGAGACTCCATATTGACTATCGGGCGCTGAACAAGATCACTATCCATAATAGGTACTCAATCCCACGAATTCATGACCTCGTAGACCAACTGAAGGGGGGAAAATATTTCAGCAAGATCGATTTGAGGTGAGGATATCACCAAGTATGAATTGAACCCTCTGATGTGTGGAAGACTACCTTCAAAGCCAAGGAGGGTATTTTCGAATGGTTGGTTATGCCTTTCGAATTGCCGAATACTCATGCAACCTTTATGAGGCTAATGGATGACATCTTGTGGCCATTCACCAACTCATTTGTAGTGGTATACTTGGATGACATCCTGATCTTCATCCAAAGTTGGGATTAGCACCTCCACTACATCTGACAGGTTCTTCAAACACTGCGGCAACACAAGTTATGTCCCAATTTGGAGAAATGCACTTTTGGCATGACCCAGGTTCAATATCTGGGATACATTATTGATGAACAGGGGGTGCATGTGGATCCAACTAAGATCCAAGTCATTGGGGATTGGCCATCTCCAACCACTCTAACAGAGCTCCACAACTTTCTAGGTCTTGCCAACTTCTACAGCAAGTTCGTGTTGGGATTTTCTCATATCACTTGGCCCTTGAGTCAAGTCACCAAGGGAGCGAAAGAAAAATTCTTTTGGTCTGAATCTCAACAGAAGGCCTTCATAGAGTTGAAAGATCGCCTCTGCTTGGCACCAGTGCTCGCATTACCAGACTTGCAACAACCATTTGAGGTCGAGACAGATGCATCTGACTATTGCTATTTTACTCAACACGGACATCCAGTGGCATATCACAGTGAGACACTTTCAGACATAGTCTGAAAGTATCCCACTTATGACAAAGAGATGTATTCCGTTGTCCAGGCCTGCCCACAATGGAAGCATTACATTTTGGGGAAGGAAACGGTCATCCACATAGACCACCGACCCCTGTAGTTCATACAAACCCAAGGGAAATTGCAGAATGATCACCATTAGAAGTCGTCCACATACCTGCAACAGTTTCATTTGAATATCAAGTATAAGAAGGGAAACACCAATAATGTTGCAGATTTCCTCAGTCGACCACCGATCATGGCGTTAACCACCATGCTCAAATATTGTGGGCACAAGACTTCTGATTGGCCACTTCTCTATAAAAGCAACCCAGGATTCCGCCACACATACCAGACACTCTTAGAGGGTTAGCATGCTCCAGATTTTAAACTCCAGGATGGCCTGTTATGCCACCTAGGTCACCTTTGTGTTCCTTCAAGCGAGCGTGCCAAGATGATTTGGGAAGCACACTACAATCAGGCTGCTGGGCATTTCGGGCTTGAGAAAACGGTGGTAGTATTGTAGAAGTATTTCTATTGGCTGAATCTTCAACTGGATGTCAGGAAGTACATCAAATCATGCACTGCCTATGCCATTGCCAAATTGACCATCAAGAAGCAAGGCCTCTATACCCCGTTGTTTACCCATAGTCGACCTTGGGAATCCATCTCCATGGATTACATGTTAGGACTTCCTTCTACTAAGCATGGAAACGACTATGTTTTTGTGGTCATCAACAAGTTCTCGAAGATGGCCATTATGGTGGCCTGTAAGAAGAATATCACAGCGGAAGCCACTGCTAAACTCTTCTTTGAATGAGTGTGGGTACACTTTGGGATCCCACAATCTATCATCTCATATCAGAACAACAGGTTCCTTAGTACATTTTGGTCCAGTCTCTGGTCGATGCTAGACACCAAACTCACTAAGTCCACAGCCTTCCATCCTCAAACTAATGGCCAGATAGAGGTTGCCAACAGGATGATCATACACATTATGCGCATGTACAACTCAAAGCATCCACACACATGGGGCGAGAGCCCCCCATGTTCAGTACAGCTACAACCGGGCTCTCCACAGCTCGACTGGCCACAACCCTTTTCAGGTGGGCTTGGGATTCCAGCCACTATGTCCCATTGATGTGGCCATGCCATTTGCAGCTACTCATGCATATTCGGCTCATGTCTAGTCTGAAACAGATAAGGCAAATAGCTCCATTGAGCACATCCAACATATTCACCAGCAGGTCCATGACATTCTAGAGAAATCAAATGCCAAGTACAAGCAGCGATATGATCAACATCGGGTGTCACACAGGTTTCAGGTGGGCGACAAAGTTTGGTTGCATTTGCAAAAGGAACGCCTTACCGGAGCCTATCGGAAACTTGAACCACTCTGATATGGTCCTTACACCATTACCAAGGCTGTGGGAGACAATGCATTTGAGCTCAGCATTCCCCCATTACTTGGCCTGCACCCAGTGTTCAATGTGGACCACCTTTGGCCATACTTTCCACCATTACTAGACACATATGACATTGCAGAATAGCTCACACCCACAGAGTTAAATCCAGATTGCATGGAAAAAGCTACAACTGATCAGATCATGGACACACAGATCAAGCACACTCACCAGTAGAATATCCAACTGTATCAAGTTGTCAAAGTAGGCCAACTCCTTCACTAGGGCAAGTAGCTTACCAGGGACCAAGTTCAACAGAAGTTTCCTCATCTCATGGAGGAACTCAACGCAATGGGGACCATTTATTCCTAAGTGGGGAGGAATGATCCAGGTGGATATTGGTGGCCACCTGCCAATTCCACTTGGACCCCCACCATTGCTTCTTTCAGTTTTTCAGTTTCCTTAATGGTAGCACACTTTACTATTTTTAGCAGTTTTTCGGGCCCTAAACTTCTAGAGTTGTTTTGAGGCCCTAAACGACATTTTTTTGGAAATCTATCGCCAGAGATTTTTCATTTAAAATTGTCTTTTTCGTCATAGTCCTCGAAGATATCTTTCCAACGATTTATCATGCATGTCAAACGGAGATAACATGACCAAGTCACGACCCCGGGAAGTTGGTTGTCCAACTGACCCCAACGGGGCCCATAAACTCTTAGTGTTACATCTCCTCGGGTTAGGGTTTTGGTTGTTTAGGGTTTGCTCTTATTGTTCAATAATAAAAAGGCCCTTGAGCCTCATTGTAAGGCAATTCAGAGGCATGTACTAGCCACATCTCTTCTTAGAGATAAGCTACCATCGCCCTAGCTGGTTTATTTCCATTTTCATTTGTAAGCATATTTCAGTATTTTAAATTAATGAAATGAAGTATTATTTCTACTACATCTGTGTGTTTATGGTTATCTCTGTAATTTTTTGCATTCTCATGTAAATCTAGATCAATGGCAAGCTTTTCCAAGGGAAACTCCACATAGAACATGCAGAGGCTTCTCCGTGTTGTACATCCGTATGAAGGTGTCGAACGGTGAGGCATACCAATCAGCTATGTCGATCAATGCCTCCATTGTTTCCTTTGACATGCAGGGTCGATCTTGTTTGAATGTCATCTTGTAAACCGGGGTGACAAAATGATCAGACAATTGTGTGATAACTCCTTTAAAGCTGCATTCAAACAACATCTTACAATAAGTGTTCACAGAGGTCTGCGTCGATGTCCATGCCCACTTCAAGCCCTGGAACTCCTGATGGGTACAGATTGCATCCAAGATGTACGCGAATATGCAGATTCCTACTTGCATACCTTTGGGCGGCTGTCGAGTCCTTGTTACCTATTCCTTCAACTGATGAGCCAACATTTCAAACCAGTTGCATGCTTTTCCTTCTTTGGCCAATTGGTCCAACACGATCACCCAACTCTGTGGGAAGGTTTTCGTGCTTTCTTAGCCATACAGATGACATGCGAAGATGACCAAGTATTGATACACCTTCTACAGTATCTTTGTCTTGTATACCTGGTTGGGTGTCATCCTGAATTTAGTCGGCTCCTTCACCCAGTTCTTCAAGATATCTCTAGAGTTGGCATTACTACTGGGTATGATGAAGGGTGTCTCCATGGTGATCACAAGCTTCAACATCTAATACATCTCATCATAAGCATGTGCCCCGAAGGTAGCAATCTCCATCCTGCTGAAGTTTCTTAATGTCATCGTCTCGGGATCAATGTGCGAGATGATCCAACATATCATGTCCGCGCATGGGAGCACGGGATACTTGCATGCAATCTGGTACAAGCCAGGTTTGTGGATGTTCACATAGATTTGGCAGTCTTCAAGATATTCCCCAAATGTGGCTACAAATGCATCATTGACCTATTGCCATTTCAGCTTCATGTCCTTGTCTACAATCAGTTTGGTGTCTTCATAGATCAATAGACTTGTAGACACTCACTCAACTGCTGATCCAATTGCACTTCAGTCAGTTTCCTTTGATCTTGCTCTCTTGGAGGCGATTGATCCTGAACTGCTAAGAGGTGGAAAAACACCTTCTAGATCTGGAGACAAAGTGACATCTATGGTAGGAAATTTGTCAGCTAAAACCAAAGCAAACTTGAGGAACGACATGCAACATACCTGGGGATTGAATGGCAAGCTGGATTGTGCAATTTGTCCTAGGAGGTTGGGATATTGACTACAAGAACTATGCAAAAGGAAATATGGGTTGTCTAGGGAGGTTGGTTGACTTCTAGAATTGTGCAATGTTCAATCCAGGCTAGCCTACTGGCTGTTGGAAATGTGCAATGCACAATTTTAGCTGGCAATCGTTGCAGGCCCAATTACTGCATTGCACAATTTTCTAGGTAGGTAGTCACTATCCCTCATAATTGTGCAATGCAAGACTGGAGGAAAGTCACTGGGTAGAAATGCGCATTTTCTGAGAGGAAGACAGAGCCTTCCCTCTCAAGATTACGTAATGTTGTCTTGGTGAGGCAAACTCTAGGCCAAGGCTGCGTAGACCCGCCAACGGAAAATGGAAAGAAAATGTGAATGTGATTGCATGGAGATACGGAGTATAAGGAGGAGTGAATGATCATGCATACAAACAGTGAATGAAAGATTCATAAAATGGAACAACATGCATGTGGGTGAAGTGAGTCGCCAAATCGGCAACTGATTGTGAAAAATAGTTTCATGCATGCGACAGCAGTTAGATGCTAACGAAAAATGAAATGGTGCTAGTACAAGCTATTATGAATGTAAATGACAGAAATCGTTCAAAGAAATAAAGCGAAGAGCACTCACGCAAGCCAACACACAAAAAGCAACAAAAATGCTGCAAAAGACAAGTTAAGAGGGCTTATCCATG
Source organism: Pinus tabuliformis (assembly GCA_031772625.1). Lineage (NCBI taxonomy): Eukaryota > Viridiplantae > Streptophyta > Pinopsida > Pinales > Pinaceae > Pinus > Pinus tabuliformis. Next base: position 117,440,315 of record CM062804.1, read on the forward strand.
AATAGTTGAGTTGGATGTGTCGAAGACTCTTGGATGTGTTGCGGGATGTCAGAGCTCCAAGATCAATGTGAATAAGTGAGTTCTGAAGCATCGAATAAATAAGTTTGAGACTCATGACACGCATGCCACAAATCTAGAAAAAAATGACACTTGGAGGAAAGATTCTAAGACAATATTTGCATGTAACCTCCAGCTGCTAAAAATAGCTCCCTAAAATCTAGGGATTCTTTTTTTCATGTTTCTTTTTTCTATTCTTGGAAAAATCATCCCATGCATGCAAGTCAAGTTTTCGTGGTCCTAGGTGGAACCGATCAACTCAATGGCACATGCAAGAGCGTGCTCAGCTAAGGGAGGGAATGTGCATTTTTGGGAGGGAGTTGGGCTAACTACCCAGAAGGATTACATAATTTTTCGGCTAAGCAGCTGACTATTGCCCAGAATTATGAAATTTCTAGGTTGGGCAACTGACTACTACCCAAAATTGCACAATTTCTGGGTTGAGCATCTCTGCTGGAAGGAATTGTGCAATTTTGGAGCCCAGTAGGCTGCCAGATAGGATTGCACAATTTCTGGAGGGAAGGTTGGTTCCCCTCCAGAATTGTGCAATTTCTTGAGAGATTTTTTCAACCTGTAGCTAGACCAAGTCCAAAGAAACAACCTATGAGGGGGGTGCAACAAGCCATGATGCACATGCAAAAAGACCGCTAGAAAATCACTAAAGCTTGTTTACTTGAAAAGGAAAGACATGCTGCTGAGAATGGTTGGTAGGAAGGCTCCAAAATGAAGCTAAGGAAAAAATTTGGAGGGTGGTTGTAGCCGCTACAACACTTGGCGACACACTAGTAGAACTCCAGCTCTCTGAATAGACCTTGTTCATGAAAAGCGAGTCTAACACCTCTGGAAATATTGTTTAGTTCTCAATTCGTCTTAGTTTCCACACTTACTTGATTGTAAGATTTAGCATCTGCCAACCTCTTGGTCAATTGACACACATTCCAAGACAAGGCACACAGTTGTTTCAATTAGGGTGAGGGGTATATTGGCACACAAGCAGTATAGTCGTCAGAGTCTTAGTTTCATCTTTGGCGTTGCTCCACTGCTAGTAGTCTTGGACAGTACCTCGATGGAGTCACACAAGAACACAAGCATTGCTCCGCTTCTAGTGAGCCTGGTCAGTACCCCAGCGGAGTTACTTGCGTCACCTCTCTGCGTAGGAAGCCTTTCTCTTCTTTTGCGTTATTCATTTTTCATTTTTTGAAATTTTTCACTTTTCATTTCCATAACTATGCATAACACTTATTCATTTCAAAGGCGGAAGAGGGATCCAGACTTGTTGAGAGAAAAAGAGGTTGTTCCTTCGAAGAAGTAATTTATTATATACCTCTAACGTGCATGTTAAGGTTTTCCCCCTCACCTTACTCTACTTCACCGAGCTGTCAAGGGTTATCCCAAAAACAATCGAATAGAGTAGGTGATACTAGTTAGCGTGCAAGTGTTGTGTTTCCACCAAGGTTCACTTCGAATAGTACATATTTTTCATCAACGTATCATGGACCAAAAGTAACAAATTCTTCACACAGAGGTGGGATGACAAATAACTAAGTAGTGATAGCTGCAGAAGGCCTCTTGTACTTTACCTAGCTTGTTACAAGATTTGTGCACGGTTTCATGTGAAACTAACCTACGAACAAAGGAAAGAAAACAAATAACAAAGCAAAGCAGAGGCAAAAGTAAATGTGAAAGAAATTGAGTAAGAAAACAAGAAAGCAAACAAGAAAACATGCAAAGAAAGTAAGCAAACAAACATGCAAGAAAACAAACTGAAAGCAAACACTACTCCTACTCTGAAGCTAACAGTGCATGGTCCTGATCACATGAAGTGATACTTCCAATGCCACCACCAGCACATTGGTTGACCCATGTTCCTGAAGGCCTAGTCCATGAGCAACCCGGTTGTGCGAACCAGCAAACAAGAAAGCTATAACAATGAATACAAACACACTTCATGTTTAAAAGTGTCCACAAGACATAAGTGAGTGCAAGAACGTGACATGTGGTCCGTGGAATTGTCACGGTGATGTGTGACACTGCGTGCAGATGTGAAGCATACGCATACTCTTGACTGTGACATGCAAGCAAATGAAAGAAACAAAGATAACTTGCGTCATGCATGTGCGCTTGCAATGTAAGATTCCTCCAATGCATGAGCAATGGGATCGTGTAGTTTGAGTGGAGGAAGTATGATATTTGTGTGAGATTGATCTTCAATGCATAAAAATGAGTGATGAGGAGCCTTGGGTGTTTCAACAATTTCCTAATCATAAGTAAAACCAACCTCAAGACAACGAGGACCTGACATAACCATCATCTCGGGTTGAAGTGCCTCGACAGCCTGGGGTGTGTTGACTTCATCATCAGATAGATCATCATAAACTGGTGGCTTTGAAAAATCAACTGCGATAGAATCATGATCGTGATCGAATATCAGGGTAAATAGATCACGATAGCCTTGATCAGAAAAATCAATGACCTCATCAACATCCTCATGATTTGATGAATCAAACAGAGGGGTAGATGAGAAGAGAACAAATTCATCCTCTATGTTTCCGGAAGGAAGATGAAAGGTCAAGTGGATTTTCAATGAATAATTTATCCTCTCCATTGTCAGATGATGAACTGACATCCGGTGTGTTTTGCAAGTGATCAACAATGGGTGCATCCATAGATGAAGATACACATGTGAAATCATGGATGGCAGGTTCACCAAAGATGTCAGGAAAGAACGGAGGAGGCTCAGACAGAAGGGAGTCATCCTTCACTGAGTGTTGATGCTCAAGCTCCCAGTCATATTCTTCATGAATGACAATGCATGTTGGTTGTGCAACACCAACTCCATCGATGGCTTGATCCTCGTTCACAACAAGTGTAGAGTCTGGAATGGAAGAACACAAGATAATATCATCCAGAGGATCATCTGAGTATGAAGACAAAGGTTGTGGTACAGAATGCATATGACAACTCGATGGACTCACAACCAAATTTGCGAAAAAATTAAGTGAAGTGATGTTGGGAGGATGTGACAGTTTATTAGATGTGCAAGCATGATCTCCTGCATCACTCTGCAGTGCTGGAGATTTTTAATGAGGATACGGTGAACAGTCACTTGTGACAGTGACCGTGTCTGCCTTTGATTGCACAGTTCCATCACTGAAGTATGCTGAGCGAGGCTTACACTCAAACTTCTTCTTGGGATGGACTGGTTTGTTAAGACAATACTTAAATCTATCCAAAATATAAGGAAACTTCATTTGAGTCGTCAGAGCTTGAAACTGCAAATCAATGAAGCACTGCCAAAAATACATAAGCAATTCATGCGGATCCTTTCGTTGTTGTAACAATTTTTGTTCAAGATGTTCTTGATCAAAATGGTATAAAGTATCTTCAATGAGATCACATAAGTGCTCAAGTGAGTGCGTGTTGTCAGTCGGTAGGCTGCACAGCCACCAATCTGGGGATTCGCTAAGTGTGTATGCAAAAAACAAACTGGCATGTTCGTCAGAACATCCATCTTACTCATGAAGCATGGTAAGGAAGTCATGTAAGAACTCAGGCCAGGCCACTTCGCCTTCACCATCATACGTGTATGTAGACAAGAGATCAAAAGACTCCCTCGTGATGGTGATAGGTTCGGCATGTGGAAAACATCGTGGGGGGTTGAGAATGCAATACTCCATGATAGATATCAAAAGGTTCATAACAAGATCAGAGGACGCATCTTGTCATCTGGCCCTCCTTCTAGCGCTAGAAATTTTGACGATGCTGGACCCGCCAACATGTCAGGGGATCTCCTCAGTAAGAATTACCAATTAGACCTCAAACCGTTTGGTGTAGGAGTCCCAACAATGGGTCGTACGGTAATGCCTTGACCGCGGTTTCGCACAGAGGCAAGTAAGATGTCCCTGTTGGTAGAAAGGGTGTGACATATGCAATAAGTCAAGGAAGGTGCATGAGTGGTTCTAACACATGGAGGGTGAGGTGAGTGCACCCCTTGGAAACCTATGATAGCATGGAGTTAAGAAGGGAACACACGAGCAAAGATGCATCACAACATGGAAGGAAAGTTAGCGAGCAATCCAAAGTGATGGTTAAACCAACAACAAATTTCAGAAAGATTCATACATACATATATAGAAATAGCTACACATGCATGCGTAAGCAAACAAATACATATATCATTTAGAGTACTCAAGATAGCTGAAATACAATACAACATATGCATGAAACATGTTGGCTCTATTATATTAAGAAGTGTAAGTTCCAGTCATACAATACATCCATGTCGAAACACTAGTTCGGAAGGCAGAACATTACAGCCACAACCGTTGACTCCTCCAAAGAGATATACTATCTCTACGCAACAGAGAAGCAAGGCTCGTTACAATATTGTCCAAGCTCTGTCTAAGATAGTCTTATCGGAAGCTTGGCTGACCAAAAGCTTGTACAATGAGTCGTGAGGGACTATTTATAGCAAAGGGTTGGGTGGCCCTTGATGTTCCCCTTTGTGACAATTCATCTACCCTCATGACTCTTCATCTACTCTATGATTGTTACATCCAACTATCGACACTTGAACTTAACTTGAAAAGACATTACATTACAATGCACATTTACCCATGTGAGACAAAACGGCTTGAGCAAGACATTCAAGACATCACTATGACTTGGACAACTGTTGGAATACCAGCTCCTCGACATCTTCATGGTGGTCCACAGTAGCGAACTGATGCCAAGGTTGGTAGTCCATGATGGTGTCCGTGTACTCTAAAGTGACATCTTTCTGGAAACAAACTCTTGCTTCCATAGCATCCGGGTACACTGCTTGGGATCCTCTGTCCAACTTATCTGATAACATGCGCATCATTGCCTTCAGTGCGGTCAGATCAGAAACATACTTGTGCATGGTATCTGCACTGATTGACAAGTCTGTGCTAATGGCTATGTGCATCAACTCGTCAAAGTACGAGTCAATTTCTAGTCAGAACTGTGCATGGTTGAGTGTCCCAGTAGATGGGATTGCATGTGCACACACAACAACATCCATACTCTTAAATACACGTGCATGGGAAGCCTGTAGACTAGTGATGAACTGCGGCAGCTCTTCATAGTTCTGGATCTGACTCCAGATGTGTGCCTTCAGCTTGACTGCTCCTGGCTTCATTATCTTGGGCAATTGAAGCGGGGCTCTGTTATATCTCATCATCCATGTTTGCATGTAATCAACAACAGCATGCACGTTCGATAGGATACGTGCTCTTCTAGCACATCGCTGCTGCCAACCGTTGAGATGGACGACTGCCTTATGCATGGTACCAAACTTGGAATACAACGCCCACATGACTGTGTCAAGGGACAATACTTCATCCAGTATTTCCTTCTTCAATTCTACTCAGGCAGATACTGCAACCAATTCTCGTCCTTGCTTGGTCGTTTGTAGCTCCTTAGACATTCGCTCGTTCTCAGCTATCAGGAAGTGAACACTCGAGCTAGTGGCTTTGGCATATGCTCTAGTAGCATCAGAAAATGTTGCTGGATGTTTGCGCACGTCAGGCACAATCACTCGTTCCTTAAACTGTGCAAGATACATATGATCATCCAGAGTTGACAATCTGCGAGATTTCACAACTCTATGTTGAGAATCGTCGAATGAGATGTTGTGCATCTCTCCTTTCGGCTGATCTCCAAGGATCTCATTGTCTCCTTGGTTGCTTGGGACTTGCTCCTCTTCTGGATGCGATGAAGTTGGTGGGTTGACCTCTCAATGGTGAGGCATGAGGTCGATGTCTTGCTCTAACTCATGTTGCTCCATATCCATATCCATCTATTCAAGTGCTTACTCTATCTCCTGAGCGAAGTCTCGCTCCTGCAATGGTTCACCCTGTCTTCCTGATGCTAGTTGTTTGATGAATCTACAACCTGTATGGGCGCAGTTTCATCTGTATGTAAAATTTGCGCCCCCCATTGTACCTGTTCCTACTACACTTCCTTCTCCTATCTATGAAGCTCATGTTCCTTCTGGAGTTGCTCCTTCAACTTATGCAGCTCCTTCTTTGTTTCCTCCATTCTTCATTTCTCTCTCTACCTTTGCGCATTTCACTTGTCGTGTTGTTGCCTCTTTGCCTCTATTTCCAAAGTTGCTTTCTGCACAAGTGGGTCTATTTAGAACTTGTAGCTTTGCTCTTCCTCCATGTTGTCGAAAATATTCCTCTTGCCCTTACCACGTACTGATATGTTTACCTTTTCTATTGCTACTGCTTCTGGTGGTCTCCGGGATGTTGCTTCACGTTGGTTCGCTATCCATTCCACAGCGAGGTCAACCGGTTCATTAATTCTTGAGGAGTTGTAACAATATCTCCATGGGTCTTCCTCCACCCAATGACATGCCCCATGGATCTAGTTAAACTATACTCTCGTGCAGTGGTATTTCACAAGACAATGTGAGTCATACGGATTGTAACTTCACAGATTGAATGGATATTTCTTCATCTTCTCTATTTTGACATTCGCATGCTTGAAACTCTGTGTCTTATATAACCCGATCCGCAATGGAAGAGCGGGCCAAGGTGCCTTCTTCTTCCTGTGCAGCCTACCTGTCAATCCTGTCGAGATGTGATATGATACTTCCTACATGACGAGCTTTTCCAAGGAAAACTTCCGTAGAACATGCAGAGGCTTCTCTGTGTTGTACATCCATATGAAGGTGTCGAATGGTGAGGCACACCAATCAGCTATTTCGATCAGCGCCTCCATTGCTACCTTCGATATGTAGGGTGAATCCTATTCGAATCTCATCTTGTAAACCAGGGTGACAAAATGATTGAATAGTTGTGTGATAAATTCACTGAATCTGCATTCAAACAACATCTTACAATAAGTGTTCATAGAGGTCTCCACCGGTGTCCATGCCCACTTCAATCCTGGGAACTCCTGACAGGCACATATTGCATCCAAGATGTACGTGGACATGTAGATTCCTGCTTACATACCTTTGGTCAGCCGTTGTGCCCTTGGTACCTCTTCCTACAGCTAATGAGAAACATGTCAGACCAGTTGCATGATTTGCCTTCTCTAGCTAGTCGGTCCAACCTGATCACCCAACTCTGTGGGAAGTTTTCCATGCTTTCTTGGCCATATAGACGACATGTGAAGATGACCAAGTATTGATACGCCTTCCACAGTATCTTCATCTTGTAGACCTGGTTGGGTGTCATCCTGAATTTAGTCGGCTCCTTCACCCAGTTGTTCAAGATACCTCTGGAGTTGGCATTACTGCTGGTTATGCTGAAGGGTGTTTCCATGGTTATCATGGGCTTCGACATCCAATTCATCTCATCATAATCATGTGCCTTGAAGGTATAAATCTTCGTCCTGCTGACACTTCTGAATGTCATCGTCTCAGGATCAACGTGTGAGATGATCCAATGTATCATGTCTACGCATGGGAGCACTGGATACTTGCATGCAATCTGGTACAAGCCGAACTTGTGGATGTGCACATAGACTTAGCATCTTCGAGGTCTTCCCCAAATGTGCCTACAAATGCATCATTGACCTCTTGCCATTTTAGCTTGATCTCCTTGTCTACAATCAACTTGGTGTCTTCATAGGTCGGCAAACTTGTAGACACTTTCTCAATCGCTGCTCTAGTTGCACTTCTGTCAGTGTCCTTTGATCCTGCTCTCTTAGAGGTCAATGATCCTAAACTGCTAATAGGTGGACGAACACCTACTAGATCTGGATACAAAGAAACATGCATGGCAAGAAATTTTTCAGCTAAAACCAAAGCAAACTTGAGGTACGACATACAACATAACTAGGGATTGACTGGAAAGGATTGCGCAATTTTTCCTGGGAGACTTTGAAACTGGCTGCCAAAACTGTTTGGGGAGGCTGGTTGACTGTTGGAATTGTGCAATGCACAATCCAGGTTGGCCTGCTGGATGTTGGAACTGCGCCAATGCACAATTTCAGCTGGCAATGTTTGTAGGCCCAGTGACTGCATTACGTAATTTTCTGGGCCAACAGTCACTGCCCCCATTGAGGAGAAATGCACATTTTTTTTAGAGGAATTCAGAGCCTTCCCTCTCAGGATTGCGCAATGTTGTCTTAGTGAGGTAGAGTCTGGGCCAAGGCTACCCAGACCCACCTACAGGCAACTAAAAGAAAATGTGAATGTGATTTCATGGCGATACAGAGTGGAAGCAGGAGTGAATGATTGTGCATGAAAATAGTGAATGAATGATTCAAAAAATGGAACAACATTCATGTGGGTGAAGCAAATCATCGAATCGGCGATTATTCGTGCAAAACAGTTTCATGCATGCAACAACAGTGAGATGCTAACAAAAACTGAAATGGTGCTAGTACAGGCTAGTATGTATGTAAATGACAGCAAGCGTTCACATAAATCAAACAAACATCACTCACACAAGCTAAAACATAAAAAGCGACAGAAATCGACACTTGGAGGAAAGATTGTAAAACGGTCTTCACATGTAACCTCTAGTTGCTAAAAATAGCTCCCTAAAATATAGGGATTTTTTTTGCATGTTTCTTTTTGTTATTCCAGGAAAAAGCAGCCCATGCGTGCAAGTCAAGTTTTCCTGATCCCATGTGGAATCAGTCAACTCAATGGTACATGCAACAGCCTGCTCAGCTGAGGGAAAATAATGCGCATTTCTATGAGGGAGATGGGCTGATCGCCTAGAAGGATTGCGCAATTTCTAGGTTGAGCAGCTGACTGCTGCCTAGAATTGCCCAATTTATGGGTTGAGCAGCCCTGCTGGGAGGAATTGCGCAATTTTCTTAGTGAAACTTGACAAGCAGATTTGCACAATTCTAGAGCCTAGCAGGCTGCTAGATAGGATTGCATGATTTCTAGAGGGAAGGTTGGTTCCCCTCGATAATTGTGCAATTTCTTGAGGGATCTTCTCAGCCTACAGCTGGACCAAGTCCGAAGAAACAGCCTGTGAGGGGGGTGCAACAAGCCATGATGTACATGCTCGAAAACTGCTAGAAAATAACTGAAGCTTTTGTACTTGACAAGGTAAGACATGCTATTGAGGATGGTTGGTAGGGAGGCTCCAAAACGAAGCTAAGGAAAAATTTTGTAGGGTGGTTGTAGCCTCTACAACAATTTGTTAGGAAATATCAATTCTCTCAGTTACACAAAATTGATGATGTATTTCAGTTATACATTTTCTCCTAACCATATGCATTAGGGGAATGTGTTATCACATAAAAAAAAATCATGCAAATATAATGGTGTCAGATGAAAAATGTCAAAATTTCAATCAAAGCAAAGGTTCCTAAAATTTCTTTATCAGCCACCTAAATGTACTTGGTTAAATTGACATTAATCATATTTTAATTAAGTCAATCAAAGTCACCATGTCGAATATATGTAGATCAACACAATTGTTTCTTTTACATCCATACAGATCCGTAGAAAGTGACAATTAAAATATTCGTGGTGCAAGAAACCATAATGATTCATGTGAGGTGAAAGTATGTAGCTCAAGCACCGCAATATTGACATCCTATACACTTAAAGAGAGTTATGTAGCCCCTAAATAATTTCTCTTATCTCTGACAAACATGAGAAGCTCACTCAAAGATAAAATCTCATTAATGGGTTCAAATTGGAATAGCCATGGGTGTTGGATTATAAATACCACAATAATGGAGCCATTTCATGAGAGAAGTAGAGTGCAAAGTTATGTTGGCCAAATTGACCCTCAATTATAACATTTGTTTTAAATTATTAACAGAGTAATGGAAAACATAAAATGTTACAAAAAACAAACGCAAAAAAGCATAAAAGAAGGGAGACACAAATACATGCGATTCACCCAATTTGGGCTACGTCCACGGAGAAACAACCAATGCTTCCTTTTTTATTATCTAGCGAAGTGAAGAGATACAACCTACAACAAATCAATTGTAACTTCCTCTTCGCTCTCACACAATATCCTTTATTTTTCTCGCACATAATAATACATAACTTCCACGCAATTCCCTTGTATAAACTAAGGGTTTCCATCTAGGGAAAAAAACCCTAAATTAACATAACTTCTATCATCATATATTCTGCCTAATGAATGACCTAGATTTACTATGCAATTGCAATATTTTACAAGGCATTTTTTAATCTAAATTTTGCTTTGGGGGTGCTTACGATGAGGCCCCGCTAAGGGGGGGGGCTAAAATCATACTATTGTAGACCTCCGGACCCTAGCGGCAACAATAGTGGGAGGGAAAACCTCTCCACGCCCCCCTCCCCCCTCCCCGCCTTCAGGGATTGGGATCCAAATGTGACTAGAACAAGACCTTTGAATCAAGAAGATAATCAAGCTCCACACCCAACAACATTTCTTTGACAAATCAGTCCTCCATCATTGGAGAGGATTCAAAGCTTCTTTAGAGAGAAACCACCTACAAAGTGGAGAAGAAGAGGACCCTCCTTTAGGAGATACCAAAGGATTCACTAGCCCCACATCTTCTATTGGGTCTCTGGGATAGTTATTATTGTCTTCTTTCAATAACAATAAAGAATTATATGCTTCCCATTTCATTAGATCTTGTTTTGCATTTTAGTTTAGTTTGCCCATTCTTTCATCGTTTAATGTAGCTTTATTCTTATATGTTTTCCTTTCTCATTTTCTAATATATTCTAATCACTTTTGTAGTTAGAAACAACTTGCAAAAAAGGTAGATTTTATGACTCCATTACAATAAAAACCACATAGCACAACTTTTTACTCAAAAGATCAACCAAGAACTGATGAATTTTGTTACAATGAATGAAGCTACAATGACCACACATTCAAACTAGGGATTTCATGCATATTTAAAATTTAGTCATTTAACCAAAAAAGATTATATATGATATATTTATGATGTGGATCTTTATAATCATGCAAATCAATTACCGAGGTCTAATTATTAGTTGTTGGAAGAATCTTTTTACAATAATTTTACACTAGTATTTCATATTTCTTATGCCAAGTCTAACAAAAATTTTGAAAAATAGTGCCAAATAAATCATATTAAGCATGTACAAAGGAAATACTTACGATTCTCAATGAAAAAATGTAAATTGGAATTATCAGATCTTGATTATTGGTAACAATTTTTTTGTCTTTCCCATTACATGTCCAAAGGGTTGTAAATCTGACGTTTGTTGGTGTATATATAAATATGGATTCCTTCTCATGGATCACTACCATGAAGGAATCACAATTCATTGCCTTACATGGGAAACTACCATGATGTTATCATGTCTTAAGACCATAAGAGATATGCTACATTTTTTAGAAATAGAACACAAGAAAGATAGGAACTTTGGGAAAATACTTAAGCCATCATTTTCACTATATTATTTTCCAATTATAGAAGTATATAGTATATGGAGCCACCTCATATACTAGATATACACTAATATAAATAGCTCATCGAGAGATATGATGAGGATGAAAAATATGATCAATACACACATAGAATATAAAAATATAATCTATATGTGAATTATATAAAGGTGGTGAAAAAATTCATGATTGTATAGGGAGTCATAAACTCACCATATAAATTATGAATCTCCAAAATGGGTATTGACCTAGTATTCATGTTGGATTGATGTTATGATGAGGAGTTAAAAATTAATATGATACGAATATTTCAAATAATTATATTTGAAAAAAAAATTATACATTGTGCATTGAAATCAATTAAGATGTTGATAAATTAAAAGTAAACTTAGATTAGTTTAATGACACTTTATTTATCCCTATTATTTTTTTTACAATTAAGTTGATTTTAGGTTGAGTGAAATCTAATTTTGGAAGGACAATTTTCCTACTCGTTGGATGTTATCACTAGGATTGTGCGAGGCAAGAGAGATTCTCCTACACATAACATGTTGTCACTAAGATTGTGTGAGACTCCATTAAGCCTCAATACCACTTGGAACAATTTTTATACTTCATTGGTGAAGTCCACCTTAAAACTCTCCCCATTTATATTTATTATATATATTTTATTAACTTAACAAAACCTCACAAATTAATCATGTGAATGTTTATCTTTATTTTGTAAAACAAAAAAAACTAGTATACCAATTAAAACTATAATATTCAATACTTTAAAGAAATATGTTGTTAACCATAAAAATAAAAAGTAACCAATGGTATATTATTGTATCTTACACCATTGATCTGATTTTTAGACGATTAAAAATAATTGTGCTGTTGGATCATTATAGGCCGCGGAAAACACCGTGGAGAACACTTCGTTGGAAGTTGGTTACGGTAAACACGGAGCTGGAAGTGCATTGGAAGTTGGTTACTGAGCTGGAAATTCGTTACAGTAATGACCCAGGTGCCTATTGTAGCTAATTTTCTATTCTTAATGAATGTGAGACCTTCGTCACCTCCTCGGAGAGCTTCTTCATCAACTCCTTCTTCGTCTCCCACTTCTTCTGCTCTGTTGCCATCTTCAACTAGAGTTGCACCATCTCCACCGAAATCTGGATCACATGTTTCTATTCCCCTGCCATTTCTGACTACCAATAACACGAATGGGCCTCCATCGGCTTTTGGATCGTCTGCTCTTATCCCCAAGCCTCAGGGGAATGCTTATATTGGCGTGTATGAATCCCTCGTGATTTTGTATTTCCTCAGTTTCTTGGCTGATTGTTCCATTATGTTAAATTTGGGGTTATCCTCTTCTCTGTGGTGGATGTTGCAGAGTCTGTACAATAAGGGGGCAAGAAAATTCATTGTAATAAGCAGCCATGTTGTGGGGTATACTCCAAATTCAAGGCTCGCTGGAGTGAAGCCATATAATGGTGGATGTCTGCAAATTTCAAATCAGCTGGTAGTGGCATTTAATGATGGTCTCAGGCTGCTCGTCAATCACTTGAATAAAAAATTAGACGGAGCAACGATCCTGCTTGCTAACACTTATAATTTAGTATTAAATTTAATTCGACACGGCAATGGTAAAATTTAGAGATATTTGAAAAACCAGTGCAAATTTAAAAAACGTTATAAGCGTGGATTGGCTTGTGAATTGACTAAATTCAATATCGGATGCGGCTTTGGTTGCAGGTTTTAAAAACACGACGTTTGTGTTGTGAAGTGGGGCCATTTAACACGACTGTGTCTTGCGGGTTGGAGATTCCAAAGAACGAACGTGTATTCCATATTTAAAAAGTTAATTGTATGCTGAGAGAGAAATCATAGATCAAACCTTTTATATTAAAGAAAATTCAGATATTTTCACTCTCTCAGAAGCTAATTCATGTAATCCTCAATTAATTTAAAAGTATGGCACATTTGTTTTTCCTCTAAAAAAACAAAAACATCAGACCACTCTGCGCATTGGATGGTGTCTTGGCACTGAACGGTAAGTGGGCATTGAAAGGGTCTACATTAAATGCCCTGCTCATCCATATTCAGGAAGTTAATTGTTAGATCCAAATCATCTTTCTTTATTTTTTCTAGGGAACTCATACGTCAGACCACTCTGCGCACTGAACGCAAGGAGGGCATCGAAAATAACATTAGACCACTATGCACAGTGCACACTGAATGCAAGGTCGGCATTGAAAGAGTGCACATTAAATGCCCTACTCATGTCCAGCAGAGTCTAACATGGTTAAGGTTAATTGCAGTCAGGTTTGGAATTTGGAAACTGAACCACTTTTGAATTTGATTGACTGGGATGCAAGCCAGAAATTGACGTTTTACAAGATGTATTTTAAGTTTCAGCACGTATTTTACGGTTGGTGAATATTTTTGCACGTCAAATTTGACATCTAAAATGTATTGGGGTCCCGTCATTTTGATGTTTAATTAAAAATCCAAACTGTAAAAATCTATTGTACTAGAATTTACGAATCCCCAAACTTATTTATTATAACTAAGGTTGAGTTTACAAAAATCCAATCATGGGTGATCCAATCGGATTTCTTTGTACCTACGGACTACATGTCTATGACAAGGCTATGGCTAGCGTGTTATATTCTTTCAAGATCTGATTGTTGAGAATTATTGGGACATTATGGGCATTGGGCAATGGGGAGTCTACTACAGGGCTATGGCACGCCACACGGATATGGCTAGCATGCTATATTCTTTCAAGATATGGTTGTTGATGACAGAATTTAATGACCTATTTACTAGCATTGGAATTCACTCTTGCCAAACAACTTTAGAATTTACCAGTTACCACTTTTGCCTTTGGCATCTAACCATATGTGGTTTGATGAATTATGTGTTTGATGGTCTTACATTTTCCTTTGTGATTGATCTTTCTTGCTAATTGGGAACAGCAATAACATCCCTGTGATCTTTTAATTTACCTTACTGCAGTGTTGAATTTGTTTTTACCCTACCGCAGTGTTGAGTGTTGAGTGTTGAGTGTTGAATTTGTTAGCCTCTGAATATGGCATGCTTAAAAACTGGTGGTATCAGCCTATGAGGTATGTACTCTTTATTTACTTATGTCATTAGTTTATTGTAAAACTTGAAAAATTCTTACAAGTTATGTAAAATTTGATATGGTATACAACCCCTCGGGAATTTTGAAGTAAATTAAAGCATGGTTGCTTTTGATTTTGCTTTTACCCTACTGCAGTGTTGAATTTGTTAGCCTTTGAAGATGGTCAAAACTGTTATATTGGTGGCATCAACCTATGAGGTATGTACTCTTTATTTACTTATGCCGTTAGTTTATTGTAAAACCTGAAAAATGCTTACAAGTTATGTAAAATTTGATATGGTATACAACCCCTGAAGAAATTTTGAAGTAAATTAAGGCATGATTGCTTTTGAATTTGTTTTTACCCGAAGTAAATTAAGGCGTGGTTTCTTTTGAATTTGATTTTACCCTACTGCAGTGTTGAATATTTAATTTGTTAGCCTCTAAATATGACATGCTGGTATTAGCCTATGAGGTATGTACTATTTATTTATTGTAAAACATGAAAAATACTTACAAGTTATGCCAAATTTGATATGGTATACAGTCCCTAAGGAAATTTTGAAGTAAATTAAGGTGTGGTTGCTTTATTTACTTATGTAATTAGTTATTGTAAAACCTCAAAAATACATACAAGTTATATGTAAATTTTGATATGGTATACAACCCTTCAAGAAATTTTGAAATAAATTAAGGCTTAATTTCTTCCAACCAGCTTAGGGAGCCCCTAAGGAAATTTTGAAATAAATTAAGGCATGATTACTTCCAACCAGCTTGGGGAGCAACTCAAACTCAGGTTGGTAGCCTGATAAACCCTCAAATTCAAGAAGAAAAAGTGTGTATTTTATTTTTTGTATTCTAATCTATTATGTTTTTTATGGTTTTATGTTATTTGGTAGTTTTTAAAAGTTGAGGATTTTGAATTTTCAAAATTGGAGTGGATAAGAGGTTTAATTTTATTTGGTAGTTTTCTGGAATGGGAAGTTGAAGATTTCTTAATTCAAAGTTCACTAAAAATAATTTAAAATTTTTATTTTTTTAAGAAATCATGATTTACCTATTGGATTTTATTTTTTCAAATGCATGTAAAAATTATTTAAAAAAAAAAAAAACAACAACAACAACAACAAAAACAAAAAATAATACAGATTTCTTAACCCAAACTTCAAATTATGAATTTTTTTTTTTAAATTAAAAATATAGAAATCATAAATCAAAAATTAAATTGAATTTTAAATCATTCATACATCCTAACTTTATCATACATGAAATTTAAAAGGGCGTGACTTCAAAATTGAAACCATTCATTATCATTCATCATCTTATAATGTGATCTAAAAGCTTATTCTTTCTGTATTTACAGGGGAATGACTTCAAAATGAAACTATTCATTATCATTCATCATCTTATAATGTGATCTGAAATTCCTATCTGTATGTGATTTTAAGATTTTGAAAACATTTTGCAAGAATATTAATTTATTTATTAGCTCATAAAATTATATTAATAAAATTTTGAATCGTTATCTTATAACGGATCTGAAAAATTTCTATCCGAAATCTTATGGTTTCTGTGACTTTAAAATTTTGAAAACATTCTCCATGAATATTAATTTTATTTATTAACTCATAAAATTGTATTAGTAAAATTTAGAACGGCCAGCCGGGAGAGTGTCATTTCATGTCCAGTTTTAAATAGTTTGAAATGAATGTAAATTTATTTTATAGTTAGATGTGATGATATAACTTTACTTGATTATGGATTTCCATGTGAAGGCCGTTGAGGTTGTTGAATTGAGTTATATATAATACTTAAATTTTATTTAACAATTTCCTTTGTTCTAAATGCAATTGTTAATACCTTGTATTTTAACATTTAATATTTTTTTAACAAATTTTTTTTTTGGGTAATGGGTTTAACAATGTTTATGTTTTTCTAGGTAATAAATAAATATGCATTATTAGAAAGTATTAACTCGGCCAATTTGTATGATTTAATGAACTTTAATTTTCATATATATATTTTTATATAGGTGATTACAAATCTACAAATGTCTAAAATGAGAAAACTACAGGCTACAATTGGGGAAATGTATGGATGGACAAAAGGGAAAACTTCCAAGACTCAAAACAATTTAGAAACATGTGAAGAAACCCATAATGCTAATGTGGAACAACAATTACATGAAACTTTTGGAATTTCTTCTGATCGTGATTTAGATGAAGAAACAAATGAAGTTGAAGAAGAAGTTGCTAGTAATTCAAAAATGAAAGTGCAAACAAAAAGACACTTTCGTATGGAATGGTTAGATAAGTTTCTTTGGTTGAATTATGTGAGGTTTGATAATAAAATAGCTATGAAGTGTAGTTATTATGAGAAGTATAAGATGAATAGACCATGGGGTTTAGGTAATGTTTGCACAACATTACAACATGATGCTCTTGTTACTCATGAAAAATCATTGGTGCATAAAGATGTGAAGGCAAGATGGATAAATTCTCTAGAGGGAAAGATGAAACCAATTCCAAATCATATTAGACAGCTTGAAGATGCCAAGAAAGAGTGATTTCTACAATGAAAGTAGCATATTTCATCTGTCAAGAAGATTTATCTCTTTCAAAGTATGAGAAACTTCACAAATTTCTAATGGATACAAAAACTCCATATATGCCAAAGTCTCAAGAGTACTCTTCATATACAAATCGTAATTCTGCAAATGATTTTATATATTGCATATCAAAACATCTTGAATAGATTCAGATAAAAAATATGATGGAAAGCCCTTTCTTCTCATTAATGGTTGATGAAAGCACTAGTCGAATCTTAGAGCAACACCTTGTTGTTTATGCAACATATTTAAACTCAGAGGGTCTTGGGCCACCTATCTCATAGTTTATGAAGCTCAATGATGTAGTGGATGGAAAAGGGACAACAATATATGATAGTGTCAATAAATTAATAAATGTTAGAGGTCTTCAATATAAAGATTTGATAGTTGTTTCTACAAATGGGGCTTCAGCAATGATTGGACATGAAAATGGCCTTGTTTCATTTTTGAGAAAGAACAATCCAAACCTTATTACAGTTCATTATGTGGCTCATCGTGAGTCTTTATCAGTAGCAGATGCTTCTAAGAAAATACCTGAGTTATTATATGTTGAAAAAATTGCAAACAAAGTGTATTCATGGGTTTATAACTCCCCAGAAAGAAATAACGAACTTAATGATTTGCTTAGGGTCATGCAAATTGATGTTCTTGATGTTCTACAAATACATTCAGTGAGATGGTTATCCAGGGGAGAAGTTATTATAAGGCTTGTGAAGCTTATGCCAGCAATTTTAACTTTGTGGAAAAATGAAAAAAAAAACTTCATCATGGTATGATAAGGCACGGATATATTCTATCCAATATTGTTTACATATGCTTGCTGATGTGCTAGGGGAATTGAACAAGTTGAATATGACTTTTCAAGAAGAAAATGTAGACATTACAACTATTGGGTTGGCTCTTGAAGTAACTATAAGCACATTATCTAGATGGTTTTTGAGAAAAGAGACATTTGCAGAAGAAAATTTATCTTTCAAAATTTTAAGTGATTCTCAAAATGGATACATTGATATTAAAGATGAAGGGACAGTGGTAGATAGACATGAATTACGATACATCTCTATCTCAGCCATGGATATTGAATGCAATGAAGCAAGGAAACAATCTATGAAACCTTGTATTGAAGGTACGCAAGAGAGTTGTCAGCAACTCACAAAAGGTTATATAGAGACTCTCATAGACTCTTTAAATGAAAGATTTCCAGACCTTCATCTTTTAAATGCAGCAAAATTGTTTAGCCCTTGCTATTATCCAAAAGAGTGTCATACTCGTGAGAAAAAATCAGAACATTGGCTTTTAAATCTTTTTCAACATTTGCAGCATACCATATCAAGTGATGTTAGATTTGAAACATTATTTGATGTTAAAGCTTGTAAAAGAGAGTTGTAACCTTTTGTTGATTCATTAAATCTGGCTTGTGAGAGTTTTTCTATGAAAGAAGCATGAAAAGTCTTTCGTAACACAAAACAATGGCACAAAACTTATCCTAATATGATGAAATTATGGCAAGTCGTGCTCACTATTTCTGCAAGTACTGTAGATTGTGAAAGGGGATTTTCTAACCAAAACATCATCAAGGACATCAAAAAATCAAGGCTAGGGTTGGATACACTAGATTCTTTAATGAGGATATCTTTGAATGGACCTGAATCATCTAATGTTGATTGGCATGAAGTGTATGAGGTATGGACGGATACAAAGTTAAGAAGGATTCTTGAGCTTTGAAATTTCTTCTAGGTTATGTTAAGATATTCATATTGAAAAGTTTTTTGTAGTTTCTCTAGAAAGATTGACTTTAAATGAAGTATAGTTACGATCTATTATTAAAAAACTTTTTTGTATTTTCTCTAAGAAGTTTGAATTTCAATGAAAAACTTCCACTAAATGTTTTATTTATATTACATTTGCATGGGTTTTCATTGTTTAAATAGTCTCACTATAAATTTGGACTATAAATATGATAGACTACAATTCCACTATTTTTATTCACCTACAGTGATGCATGGTATCGTTAAATTTCTTTATTTTGTTTGTTGACTTCTATAATGCTAGATTTGTTTGAGTATGGTAGTGAGGTGCACAACAATAAATGATTTCTGCTCAAATCGGATGATTGATTGAAACCTAACTGTTGTGTTGTATTTTTTTTATTTAATTAAGTTTAAAAAAATGAAAACCAAATATTTGTTTTCTATTTTTAGTGAGGCATCTTATTTTTTTGGATCTAGAAATTATAATAAAACTAGTTTGAAAACTAACAAGTGTCAGTTGTATTTTTATTTTTATTTACTTAAGTTAAAAAAATGAAAAACAAATATTTCTTTTTAATTTTAGTCAAACAGATCCAATTTTTTTTGATATGGAAATTGTAATAAAACTAGAATTCGAGTCTGTTAGTGAGGGAAGATTGAAAATTTTCACATATAATATAAGTATAGACCAGAATATGTTAAAAATAATGTTTCCGGGTTGACAAATGTTTGAAAATTTTGTTCTCTATACATTGTTGCATTGTTGCAGATATGTTATTAATGGTAAAACTAAATAAAATATTACAGAAGAATGAAAAATGTGCATGATTTGAATTTTCTAAGCCTTTTTAGAGGAATGAAAAAGGTATGTGATTAGAATTTTTTGAGCTTTTTTAGAAGAATGAAAAAGGTTCGTGATTAGAATTTTCCCTTCCTTATTTCTGAGTTTATGAGGAAAATTTCTTCAATCTGGTTTGTACAGGCATGAGAAAGATTTATGAATTGAACCATTTATGAATTGAACTCTAGTCGTGATCTCTGTAAAAGAAAACTTAGATTAATGTTCTAGCATCGTTTGGGATAGTCGAATTGTCAAGCCAAATATAAATTTACCAGTACTATTTGTATTTGTTCAATCCTCTTGCTTTAATGGTGAAAAATTATAGCTGAATGGTCAACTAAAAGTCCAAACTGTCCATATTTGTTTTCAAGTTTTCTGCTGCTTGAGGATTGTCCAATTAGGAATCACCTGTTGATATTTCAGCTATTTGTTTTTGTTAAAGATGGATATATCTATGTGAAGTCTAAAAGTTTGCAATTATAAGCACAAATTTGATAATTTGGTTTAAAGAATGTTGAGTTAAGCATGAATAAATGCTAGTAGTTGTTTCTTTTAGTAAATTACCATAATTTCACTATATTTTCAACATCATAAAGTGTAATATGATTAGTATTATACTCACATTGGAAGCTTGGATGACCATGCTCACACTGCGGATGTTGTACACTGCTCACTAACATCTATGTGAAAACCATAGTACACTGCTCACTAGCATCTAAGTGAAAACTATATAATTCTACTTTGAAGCTTTATGAACAAACATAAAATTATTTCTTGATTATTACATAGAAGAGTTAAATTCTGAAAGATCCAATGCTACTAATTTAGTTTATTAGTATGAAAGGTGGTTTATTGGCATATAACTTAAAATAAAAGACATATAAAATATAAAAACGCCATGAAATTCTCATTTAACAAGCAAAGGGAATTTGAAATTCCAGGCCTGCTGGGATGTACCTTGCCTTGCATGCATTCGGCCTTTATTACAATGGAATAGCATATTAACAGTAATTAACTCTTTTAAGGTAACTTTAGTTCATCAAGATATGCTCAATTTTATTAATTTCTTCAACTAACATTTACGCAAAACACAAAGTTGAAGAGAAATAGCATCATTAAGTCCTTTCCGCTCTCATCTTAATTATAATCTTTCCGGCAAAAGAAACCTTTGAAATACATACAACTCTGCATTTCGGAAATGTTTTGTGTATCAGAAACAAATCCTAATATAGACTCATTAACTACGCAGACGAAGAAAATAAATTCATTTATATGAATGCTTTTAGTACAAAAATTACTTCATGAGAAGCACCACAGCCATCTAGTGGTTGGTTGTATCTCTCCCTGTGGTCAATGGTAAGAGCCTAAACGAGCACAGTCGTGTTGCTGATTCATCTCATCAAAGCAGCCCCTGGACTAGGGCGAGGGATAATGCATCATTTCTTTGCTCAAAATATCACTAGGTTCAAATCCGTACACTTTTAATAATTGGACCCAAGGGTATCGATTGTTGTCACACAGCAAGGAATGAAAAAAAATGATTCCACTCCAATCGGTGTAATGGCTCAAATGGGCTTAGAGGTTGTTAAATAAATTATATTTAAATTTAAGGTGTAATGGCTCAAATGGCTTCTAACAACTCGTTTCCAACTTACCTTATTTCCAACCAGTATCCATTCTCTTGCCTCCTTGAGAGCTTTCCCTTGGTGTCTCTTTCCATTCCTCCGTGCCTCCATATGAAGGTAACTGTACAAACATGTCCTTGACATAAATAACTAATTACATAAGATGCAACTAGTTCCTAATGTTTCAAATTGCCATTATTGCAGAGTTATAGGTGATCATGGAGCTAACTACATCCCTTGCTTCATCTCATAATTTGTGCTCTCTTCTTCACCTTCTTCAAAATCCCATAGAAAGTGGGCACAAGAGGCAAGAACAAAGTTTCCAAACAAGCAACCCCAACTGGTTACCCAAATTATCAATTTTCAGATTATCAAGCCCAATCATACCCCTAATGCAATTAAAATCTAGATTTTCCATAACAGAGGGCAAGCAAGGAATAGAACTTGCTCATGAGTCATCAAGATTCGCCTACACAACTTGATCAAAATAAGACTTGGCATGAAAACATCTTTGTGAACTTTCCACATCAGTTTTGCATATAGAGCAAGTACTTCCCCATCGTTGGGGCTTGCAAGTATGGCCTTTTCATAGTACTCATATATGCCTTGGCAAGGTTGCCTTGAACCTAATAATTGTTAACACCCAGTATGAACCTATAGCATTCACCAAATAACAATAAAAAAAAAATTGATGGGACTAATCCATACCTCATGTAGGAAATTCCATGTTGACCACAATTGGAATCACAATAGACCTCCTACTTAGCTGTAGAATGTGCAAGCATGGTATTGCATTAACATCGAAATACAAAAGCAAAATCTGGCTTGTCATTTATTATGTCCATCTTCTGTTGGAAGAACTTATTATCTTGGAAGGGATTGATCAAAGAGCAGTGGTCACGTTGAAGTTGTTACAACGTGTTGGCTGAGGTAATGAGAAGAGATTAGAAGAGAAACCCAATGTTGAAATGCCTAGATCGAATTGGAGGAGAGTCTCTTGCATCTGAAACGTTCCGATCACAATGGATGCCACCGGATCCTCGCCTGCATCAACAAAAGCTAGACACAAGGTAACGGAGTCCCCCCACTCGATGGAGTTAGCTCCAAGGATCCTCCAAGTAGTATTGCCCCGCAAAACAAGGTCGATCGACGGAACGTTGAGGCCTGGATCAGTGCTCCCCCAAGGAGGCATCCCCATACCGGGTGAACCGAAACACACACCAAAACCCAATGGCGGGGGAAATGGCTCTATTAAGTCAACGCGGTGGATATTCATTTGCTTCGCCACCTGCGTGTAAACGCCCACGAGGGAGTTGTAGATGGGGGTGGCCAGTTGCGTGTACGTTACCACGGTGCTCAGCTTGGTGCCACCGCGTCCGCCAGCGCCGATCCGCAGCTTCTCCGCGTCGATCGGCACGTCGACGCCGTTCACTTTGATTCCCTGAACATCGATATAAAAACCGTGGGTAGAGGCGTGGGTGGAGTTTGGGATCTTGATTGGGTTACTAATCAAGGGAGTGTGGATGAGGTGGCGAGAGAGGTCTCTTGGGTGTCCACCTTTTAGCGGAGAGAAGACGAGCGGGCTGTCACCAAAGAAGATATGCCCATCTAAAATTGAACCCTGCTGTGACAGACACATACCAAATTTGCGACTTAAAAGCCACGCGGCAGAGAGCTGAGCTGGGAGTGCCAGCGTAGACGAGGTCATCCCGGCCACGCCATCCATTCCGGGAAGCAAATCGGAAGGATTTCCTTGTTCGGCGCAGGCGAAGGGCAGGCGGAGGGCAGGGTAATGCCGACCGTCGCTGCGGAAAAGCGCCGCCTCATCCTGCCCGAGTTGGACGCCTGGCTCAGGCACGGAGCAGCTATGGTTGTTACAGCCCGGGGCGCGGGGGCCAGTGCACGTGTAGCATGCCGAATACTCATACGACTTGCACAGCCGCGTACTGCAGTCGACCGGGCTGTAAGTAGAGGATACATAGCTATTGTTGTAGCATCTTACCCACGTGTAGTCTTGTTCGATATCTACCAATAGTTGCAGGTCCTGCATAGGGGTTCTCTGCCCCATCTTCACTATGTAAACCAGCCTGTCATCGTATTGATGGAGAGGCATGAAGAGAAACTTCGGATGCCTCCTCGACGCATTGGCTGGAAAATGAGAGAAGCACACGATGATGGCAGCAATGAGGATGAAACGGAGACTGAGCGAAGGCATTGCGTTGACGAAAGGTGAGAGCAGGAACTAGAGCTGCTGATATGGGGATGCATGGATGTTGCACAATAAATAGGCAGAGTGGTCCTTGGCTGGTTGGACGTCGGCGAGTTAAAGTCATCGTCATTTAATTCAAACGCTGTAGCGGTATTGATGGATACTCGATCGAAACGCTTGGGAGGCACATGAGCACAGAGAGGTTGCCCGCAGGCACACCTCGGAAACTATGTCCACTCTCGGTATATGCGCCACCATGTGCTTCATATAGTTGCCAAAGGCAACCTCTTTCAAGCGTAGTCTAAACGGTCTAAACAGGCAACTTTTTGGCTAGGAAAATGATGGAAATTCAAGTTTGATTTTAACAGAATTTTTTGGAAATGTCTATCCCCAAAAGTTTTTGATGATATTGAATTTACTTCCAGCTTAAAACAATTAAAACCCAAGATTTCTGAAAAAAAAAATTCTGATATAAAAAAATCACTGTACTAGCCAAATTATCACCTCCCTAGACAACGCCATTGGTTCATATAATCGCAACTTTCAAGAGACTTCAATCGTATGATTCATTGCAAGGATTCAACAACTAGCCAGTGGGATATCTTGGAGTTGAAGTCGTCAGCATTGACTTCAAACGCTGTTCCTACATTGGTTGAAGCGAGATCCAAACTTTCAAAGAGTGTCAGACATGTGCTCACAGAAATCTTGCACGCAGAGACCCCTCAAATTGCTGCTTAATGTGAGATCGTTGATCTATTTTTCCACTCCTCTCTTAAAAGAAGCCATCTAAACAGCTACATGTTTAGACTACGCCTATTTTAAATAACATCAAATGACGTTTTTCAGTGAATGAAGACCTATGCCATATGAGCCGAATGATTATTTTAAAACGTTCTGGCCATCTCCTTTGGATCGGATCAAAAGAAGTGAATCTACTCGAGAGGATTTTGCGGCACGATTGGGATGACTTTCGACAAGAAAAAGAAGCGGGAAGTAGGGCAGTTTTCTCTTCCCCGTATGGGCGCCGCAATTTGCCTTATATATTTGCCCAGGAAACTTCTTTCATACATAAAGAATTGTCATTTGCTTTATATATTTGCCCAGGAAACTTCCTTCATACATATATAATTGTAGAGAAACTATTTAAAACTTCTAATACTCGTGCTAAGCGGGTTGATCCAGCCTCCTGGTACTATGTGAGAAGAATGATTCTAGAAATTCATGATGTCTAATTGATTGGATACGTCATCCGCATGACCTTTATCACATCTGGCTGGCAATCGATAAGTAAGTTACAAGCTACAGAACTCCCAATGGTTCTCGCTTGCGCTGCATAGAGTTCCCAATGGTTATCAATGCCAGCTTATTGGGTTTCATTATTTCTAGCGTGAAGGTATATTTAAGCGGTAGGCATGGTATAATATGTTGGAATATTAATTCCAACTGCACAGCGGCAGGCGGACGTGGGCAGCCAACTCAGCCAGCACGCTGCACCCGAAACCACCAGAACGAAACCACCCTCTTGTTCGCACCACCTTTGGCAAAAGGCTGTATCCGCCGGAGGGGCTCCGAACACATTCACTTGCCGCCACGCGTCCCATGTACGAGCAC
Source organism: Pinus tabuliformis (assembly GCA_031772625.1). NCBI lineage: Eukaryota > Viridiplantae > Streptophyta > Pinopsida > Pinales > Pinaceae > Pinus > Pinus tabuliformis. Next base: position 117,465,498 of record CM062804.1, read on the forward strand.
CGAAAAACCACTTTCCCCGGACGGTAAAGGTCGTGCTGGTTGCGGAAGAGTGGTGTGCGAATTGCGTTGGATCGGGTCTGCAGGCTCAGATCTCCGAGAAGCTGCGCGAAGTTTAATGAGGGGGCCCGACGAATGTGGTGGCGACACGTGGCACCGGCCTGCGTCAAATCAATTTTTGCGTGGAGTAAACGACCCATAGGTTGACCGCCGTGGAAGGAAAAGTTAATGTTTTTTTATGGGCGGCTTTAATGAGATGATGGGCATACGTCCCATATCTTTAATATGGTTATGGGCCATATTTATATATGTTTTTATATATATGTTGTAGTGTAATGGGTACGTGCCGTAGTTTTTATTTTTGTATGTTTTATATATATAAAACGTTGTGTTGAGCCCGCAAATATATGCAGTAAAAAAAGGGGCGATGTGAATTAGTTTTTATATGTGTAGTAGTCACTGCGCATGTGGTAGTTTTAGGGTGTCTGCGCGTTGAAGTTTTTGTTGTTGTGTATTGTCACTGCGGCTGCGCACGATGGTGCGTTGTATTTCTTTTGTTTTGTTCATGGAAATGTAATGAACGCACAGCAGTGCGAGATATCATTGGAATGGTGTTGCAGTTGACTATGTAATGGTGCGGTGGCTGCGTAGAGCTGTAATAATTTTTTTTTGGTGCACAGCAGTGCGAGATTTCCAAAAGACACAGGGGCTGTAATGTTTTGTTTTTAGCCATTGAAAAACAGAGGAGCATTGTAATGGTGGTTTGTCATTGTAAGACACAGGAACACCATGAAAGTTTTTTTTTATACCCACAGCAGTGGAAGAACGAGAAGAACAGAGACAGAGTCTGTCTTGTAAATCCCTCTCTGTGCAGAGGATGAAGTTTGTAACAGTTTTTGTTTTTAAAGCAATAGAAAATGTTTTTGTGACTGTGTAATGGACTGTTATTAGCAAATTTGTTTAAAAAGGGTTCCCTGTGCAAAAATCCTGGAACAGCAGAAACAGAGCACTGTCTCTGTGGTGAATTTTTATTTGGTTTTGGTATTTCTCCATTAAAAATACCAACAGTGGTATCAGAGCTAGTCCAGGCTCTTTGAAGGCTCAAAGATGCTGAAGGAAGGACTTTTGTTGCAACAGTGAAGGCTCTCCAGCAGTGTGAAATCTCAGCCAAAAGGACTAAGGTATTCCTCACGCTTTCCCTTGTGTTACTGTTATAGAAACAGTCAGTGATTAAAGAAAACACAGTCAAGTATTTAAAGCCTAGATAAGAATGGCAAAGTCAAAGAAGAAAGCCTCCAGGGCTGTTAAAAATGTGTCTCCCCCCTCTACTAAACTAGAAGGCAATCTATTTGAAAGCATTGTATTTGAGGTTCCAAAGTTTGATGGAAACTTTGATGTATGGGAAATAATGATGAGGGCTTTCCTAATGTCTGAGGGGATTGAAGTCTGGGAGTCAGTGATTAATGACAGCAAGATGGATGAAGAATCCATGGAGTATGATGCACAAGCAGTAAAACTAATCTTGGATGGACTCCCTGATTCTGTGAAGAGGAATCTAGGAAAATATACATCAGCAAAGGAGATATGGGATAGACTGCATGACCTTCATGCAAAGGGAGCACTGACCATGACAATGAGTCAAGAAGAACCCATCATAGAAGCTGAGAATGAAAAGCTTGATCTCATCAAGCTTCAAGTAAAAGAAAGGGATGAAGAGCTAGCCAAGCTCAAGAAGGAACTTGACCAATGCAAGAGGAAACATCATGAAGAAATCATATCCATGGCAAATCAGCTGAATGAAGCAAAGAAGCAGGCAGATGCCTTGACAAGCCAACTTGAACAAAGGCACAAGAGAGTGAACAAGCTTGTAGAAGAGATTGGACAGTACAAGGTAGAGGTCTCCTCCCTTAAGTCCGAACTACAAGAAGCCAAGAAGCAGGCACAAGGAGCTGAAAAGAAAGTGAAGAGCAGTCAAGCAAAAGATGAAGAAATCTCCAAAATGAAGACAGATATTATCTCTTTCAAAGTAGTAGCAGCTGAAGCTATTCGTAGCAAGGAAGAAACTGAGGGACAACTAGCAAAGAAAAATAATGAATGTGAAAAGTTAGAAGAAGAGATTGTCCTCCTCAGGAAGAAGGTTGAAGGGATGAACAAGATCATGAAGAGCTCTCAAGCTCTGGATGACATGCTCAGCTATCACAGATCTCCATTTGATAAATCAGGACTTGGGTATGTAGGTGAACCCTCAAACAAGGATGAGGATGCTTTAAGCAAAGGAGATGTGAAGAAGCCAGAAAGAAGGTATGATGCTCCTAGTTCCAGCAAAGGCAAGGAGAAAAATGAAGGCTGCAATAGAAGAAATCCTGCTCCAAGCAGAAAACCAGCTCCAAGAAGAAATGTAGCTGATGTCAAAGAGGCAAAAGGCAATGGTGATCATCAAAGGATCTCAAGGCAGCAAGGGTTCAGAAGTACATCAAGGAAACCTCCGTCTCCCAGGTACCAAAGTTCATTTTATGGTTATTGTTATGCATGTTCAAACTTTGGTCATATGGCAAGAGACTGTAGAGCATTTAATAAAGATAGATGTTGTGGTCCCCGAAAATCTCCAAGAAACAATTTTAGAAGAAATCATGAAATGTCATTCATGAACAATGTTGAATGTTTCAAGTGTCATAACATTGGGCATATGGCACGAGATTGTAACTTAACATGGGCTCTTACACAAGCTAGACCCATGCAAAAGAAGAAAGTTACACAAGTATGGAGAAGGAAGGAAAGGCAATATGAAAACCCCTTGAACTCCCCAGTGGATCTAAATTTGTTTTGAGAAGAGTCTGCTAAAAGAAGACAAGCACACATTAAAGGGGAGCTTGTAATTTTTTGTTTGCTGAACTGTATTAACAGTCATTTGTTGATGGAGGATGTATTGCAACGCAGCAGTTGCAAATGAAATCTTTGTTAATCCCTCTGAAAGGTAACATGCAGCGGTGATGAAATGAGCAATGTTTTTGCTTTGTGTTTATGCAATATGCACAAAAATGCATAAAGAAGAAAAGATGGCAGCGCTGAAATGTAAAGAGCAGCAGCGAGATAAGAGAAAAATGCAAAGCATGGAAACCCTCACAGCAGTGGGAAGACAAAATACAAAACAGCAGTTTGAAATTTTTTTTGTGATGCACATGCATTGAAATGCATAGCAATGGAAGCTTGCAAAGAAATGCCTAAAGAAAAACAGGGACAGCAGATTTTTAATGCACATGGGTAAATAAAAAATGTGTGTGGCAGCAGAAAATCGAAAGGAATTGCACAGCAGTGCATTATGAAAATAAAAAAAATGAAGATGAAGATTGTGTGAAGCAAGGGTGCATAAGAAAAGGCAGCAGCCCGTGTTATTTTTTGTGTGGAGAATGAAGTGCCAAGAGTATGGACACAGCAGTATGATGAAACAAAAGGCAGCCACAGTGCAAATTGCAGCAGCAACACAACAGCAAGTGTATGGACAGCAGCAACTTGAAGAAAAGTTTTCCCATTGTGAAGAAGGAGAAGCACACAGCAATGCAAACAAGAAAGATGCAGCAGCATTAAAGTTTTGTTGAAGAAATGAGATGTAATGGACAGCAGCACATGCAAAAGAAATTTTCCTTACAGCAGTAAAGGTAAATGTAATGAATTTGTTGTTCATTGAATTGAAATGCTATATATGCAACAGCAGTGAATGTAAGAAATTTTTACACACAGCAGTGTAAATTTATAAGTTGGGACAGTGTAATTGTTCCAGAAAAGACAGAGTATTTTGTCTTTGAAGAATGCACAACAATGCAGAGTTTGTAAAGAAATGTAAGAGCAGTGCAGGTGTAAACGCAGTAGCGTGGAGCAGACACAGCAGTGTGGGGTAGATGCAGCAAAGAAGATGGCACAACATTGCAGCAGAGAATATGCATCAGCATAAAAGAACATTGTAATGAACTTGCACACATAGCAGTGCAATGATTGTTTGTTTTGGAACTGCATTTGAAGCAGTCATTTGGTGAAACCCTCTGTTAAAGAGGAAGGTGCTTTTCAGCACATTGTCAAGGTAAATCCCTCTATCAAGAGGATGATGCTTTTCAGCATAGTCATTAGTGAATCCCTCTGTTGAGAGGAAGATGCTTTTTAGCATTGTTTGGTAAATCCCTCTGTTAAGAGGAAGATGTTTTTATAACAGGTGAATCCCTCTATCATGAGGAAGGTGCTCTTCAGCACATTGTAATGGTGAATCCCTCTGTCATGAGGAAGGTGCTCTTAAGCACAGTTTCAGGTGAATCCCTCTATTAAGAGGAAGACAACTTTGTTTGTTTGAGAACTGCATCAGAAGCAGTTGGTGAATCCCTCTATGTGAGGATGATGTTTGGGTAAGATTGAATGCCCAGCAGTTGAAATTAAAGGGGAGTGTTGGAATATTAATTCCAACTGCACAGCGGCAGGCGGACGTGGGCAGCCAACTCAGCCAGCACGCTGCACCCGAAACCGCCAGAACGAAACCACCCTCTTGTTCGCACCACCTTTGGCAAAAGGCTGTATCCGCCGGAGGGGCTCCGAACACATTCACTTGCCGCCACGCGTCCCATGTACGAGCACCGAAAAACCACTTTCCCCGGACGGTAAAGGTCGTGCTGGTTGCGGAAGAGTGGTGTGCGAATTGCGTTGGATCGGGTCTGCAGGCTCAGATCTCCGAGAAGCTGCGCGAAGTTTAATGACCGGGCCCGACGAATGTGGTGGCGACACGTGGCACCGGCCTGCGTCAAATCAATTTTTGCGTGGAGTAAACGACTCATAGGTTGACCGCCGTGGAAGGAAAAGTTAATGTTTTTTTATGGGTTCTACGTAGAATTAGGTGGCGGCTTTAATGAGATGATGGGCATACGTCCCATATCTTTAATATGGTTATGGGCCATATTTATATATGTTTTTATATATGTTGTAGAGTAATGGGTACGTGCCGTAGTTTTTATTTTTGTATGTTTTATATATATAAAACGTTGTGTTGAGCCCGCATATATATGCAGTAAAAAAAGGGGCGATGTGAATTAGTTTTTATGTGTGTAGTAGTGACTGCGCATGTGGTAGTTTTAGGGTGTCTGCGCGTTGAAGTTTTTGTTGTTGTGTATTGTCACTGCGGCTGCGCACGATGGTGCGTTGTATTTCTTTTGTTTTGTTCATGGAAATGTAATGAACGCACAGCAGTGCAAGATATCATTGGAATGGTGTTGCAGTTGACTATGTAATGGTGCGGTGGCTGCGTAGAGCTGTAATAATTTTTTTTTGGTGCACAGCAGTGCGAGATTTCCAAAAGACACAGGGGCTGTAATGTTTTGTTTTTAGCCATTGAAAAACAGAGGAGCATTGTAATGGTGGTTTGTCATTGTAAGACACAGGAACACCATGAAAGTTTTTTTTTATACCCACAGCAGTGGAAGAACGAGAAGAACAGAGACAGAGTCTGTCTTGTAAATCCCTCTCTGTGCAGAGGATGAAGTTTGTAACAGTTTTTGTTTTTAAAGCAATAGAAAATGTTTTTGTGACTGTGTAATGGACTGTTATTAGCAAATTTGTTTAAAAAGGGTTCCCTGTGCAAAAATCCTGGAACAGCAGAAACAGAGCACTGTCTCTGTGGTGAATTTTTATTTGGTTTTGGTATTTCTCCATTAAAAATACCAACATAATATGGTATATATTAGAATTGGGTTTGAGGAATTAGAGATTTTTCTTCTCATATATCATTAAAAAATCATATAAAAAGTATTGGAATGGATTTATATTATTTAAAAGATGATATGAAAAGTATTGGAACGGATTTTTAGTTTTAAATAAAAAAATAACAGATTTAGTTTAAAAATTATTTATTTCACCACTTGTTAAGCACATTGGAATTAAATAGTTTCGTTTCCATATGGTTAAGCACATTGGAATTAAATAGTTTCGTTTCCATATTGTTGGGGATTCGAGCATTTTCATTGCAGATTGCTCGTCCGTAGACAACGTTGGGTTCCTCCAAGCGTCGTCGTTTAGACATACCAACTAACGGGTGTGGTTTGTTCCCGATTTATGAGCAGTTTTTTCAAAGCATCGAAGAATGGACTTCCACTTGGCATTTGATTGGCTAACAGCTAGTCGATATGGTCTCCAGAACATTCTGTGTGCCCACCACATGGAGTAGTACTATCAGAGGTCAAGTAAAGCATCATGTTCCTCATGCCTGCCTAAATGAAATAATGCCTGCCTAAATGAAATAATATCACCTCTAATAATTATGATAATAATGCTTTCAAGTGCCCAAAGTTATAGGGATCCTTATCAATCCACTTAGGACACCCCCTTTTTATAGCCCTCACAGGACATAGTTGTGTGTGTAGGACAATATCCGTCACGTAAAAAACAAAGTATTTTAGTGTTAGTGTGGAGTTGCAACAATGAATTGAGTAACAAATTGTTGTACAAATCTCACAAAAATGATTAGCTGTTAATAAATAATATCATTAATGGCCGAGTTGTAGTAATAAACCTATGATATAGCGTTGCGACAATATGAAATATTAGAGTTGCAGTGGCTAAAATTTAGGGTTGCAACAATATAAAAAATAGAGTGATTGAAAAAATAAACTAAATTGTAAATAATGCTACAACTATAATGTGACTAACACTAAGATAGTGCCTAGCTAATAAGAGGGACCTACCTCCTTAGACAAGGCACAAGTTTAATAAATCAAGGCACAAGTTTAATAAATCAATAGAATGGTAGATACTTAGCACACCATTAATTAAATAGGAATGGACGGGAACTTTATATTTAGTGAAATGGAAATATAATAAAATACTAGTATTGATTCTATATATAAACTAATCAAAGAAGTTTATGTACAACCATGAGAATTAGATTGTACCATCGAATTTCCAAAAGGCAGAAAAAAATGCTCATTCCTATAACTCTATTTTCCACACTATGTTAGTAAGAGGAACCATAAGTCAACCTCCTTCAAAAGATAACTTAAATATAGTCCTTCTCCTCCTTGATTGAGCTTAATTAGTATCTTGTCACTCCCACAAACCTAACACCTTTTGTACCCATGACTCCATCAATGTGTGCACTTTTTCATGTGGTATACACCCTGACTTCTTCACTATAGTGATCGAGGTTATAATTCCACAAGTGGTCCTTCCCAAGGAGATTAAATCTACCTATCTTATTATGAGTTGGTAGAGGGTCAGTATATGTAGAAGTTTCCTAACTTATATTTACCTTATGTTTCCATATGCATCCTCCCATATCTAGGAGAGACCTATTTAGTGAGACCCTCTCAAGGTTGAAAGGGGAAACCAAAGAGAAATAGCCCAATACTACTAGTGAATTAGCATTATAACACCTTTCTCTTGCATCTCAAATGAGCCCATTTTTTCTACAAGTTGAGGGAAGAGGGAACTAAGGGATCAAATGAAAGAAAATATTATGGCCAAGGTATAATTCATTATGTACTTTTATATTTTATTAATAAAAAGGTGATTTCCCTCTCAATTTCATGTTTGTATATGTGAGAAATATGGTTTATATATTATATTAGTTTATGTTGCATGTTAACTTGCTTATTGTTGATGTAAACCTTGTCCTTGTTTTTAGTGCTTGTGTGTAAGGGTTTAAATCGAGGTGTTGGAGTAGGATCTCTAAATAGGAACGGAGTTTCAAACTGTTGAAAGGGGTTTGCAAGAAACACAAGCCTATGAGGATTCTAAGGTGTAATCATTTATCTATCTCTTTCTATTAATTGTATGGTTGGTTAATTGTATTGTAACGAGGAGATTGATTTGAATATTTCACCCACCATTTAGGTAATCATGAGGCATGATCCATGGTACAATAATCCCTTTCCTTATGTGTGAATTCAGATGAAACAAAATTGGTGGCTCCACTCGGGAAAAATGCATATTGCATTTATTCTCCTTCATTATTTGTGATCCCTAATTTCTAATTGATCTGAGCGTTTGTCTCTCGATTTTGATCTTATCTAAGTCTTTTTTAGGTTGGATCTTGATTGTATCTTCTATATCTGAGGCTATATTTTCCAAAAAAAATTACTTTGGAATCCATTCATTCCCTATCTATGAGTTACCAGGAAAGTGCAACATCTAATAACTCCCAAGAAGTGGTCTCGCATCAACAAAGATACAATTCGCCTTTGTTAGGGAGTAATGACCTCTGTAGGTCAAGCTTTTTAGTGAGATATGGATTAGACCTTGTTGTATAAGCCTATATATGTACGCCTCTATCTTTGATTGATTATATCTAGACTAGATTTTATTTGCATCCTTTCTCATTTATGAGATCTACTTCATTTTGTAACTTTTCTTTGTTTTGCTCAAGGTTGTTTTTGCTTGTTGATTTCCTTCATTGGTGATTGATCTTTTTTCTAGTTGTTTGGCATTGAGAACTAAGTATAATTTTTATAGTTACTATTTGTGACCTTTCTAATTAGAGGTATTACAAAGAAACCCAAATTAAGTGGCTTTTTAGGTCTTGTTCCCTTGTTTAGGGTTTGGATTTTTTTTCATTATAGATCATTATAGGTGTACGTTTGTTGGATTACTACATTGAGTTACATATTGAAACTTTATTTTTTGTGTGATCTTGTTGTTTTTCTAGTTTGATAAACCATAATGCATGCATTTCTCTATCAAAGCCTTAGTTTTGATATTTTGAGTGCTTTTTGGTGCTCTTGCTTTGACATCTTAAGAGTAATTAATTTGATTTGTAGGTTGTTTAGTGGATTGGATTCCTATGTGAATTTCATTAATAAAAAAAGATCATTGAGAGAGGTTAAGGTTTTAACTTGTCACTAGAAAAATAAATAACTCTCTACCCTTCCTTTATCTAGTTTTCATTGAATTGGAAATACAATTGCATTTCTCACTTAATTTTCATATTGGATTGGTATTGAGTCTCATACACACCATATCAGTTGCATTTTGTAAGTAAAAATAAGCCTTAAAAATAAAGTGTTGATTAAAATTAATCTATACTTTTTTGTTATAACACACTAACATTAACTTAGGGGTGTAAAGCCTTGAAATAGGTTTGGAGAGGACACTCTCAAAATTGAAACTAGTTTCACTAGTGAGTGTAATTCCATTTTCACATTAGATGCTTACTAGAAATATCCTCTTACATAGGATTCATGCACATAGACACATTGGGAACTTGTTAAGTGACATCCCCACTCCCTTGCTAATGTTTTTTTTTGGATTATGGGCATTAACATGGATCTCTTTGAGAGGTGTAGGACTCTCTTTGAGCAATATTTCAAGATGTTTTTGGCTTACATACCTTGCTTATGCATATGGTTCTAATAACATGTTTCACTCCCATTTTTTGGTTGTGAGGTGGTAGCCTTAGTGGCCTATCTTTTAAGGATATTACCTAGTAGGGGATTGTGGGTGGGAAGTCCCCATGATACCCATGGCAGTTGTCAATCACCATATTAGTTCTTCTTATTGTGATGCTTAGCTCCATCATGGTCACTTGTGCTGATCAAGGATGGTATAAGAAGGTTGGAGTAACTACTTATTAGTCCTCCATTAATCTAGGACCTTTAGGTGATTGATCTCCTCAAGTGTCTTGGCTTTCAAGAGGTACCTTTTATAGTTGGTTTGTATGTTTTATTTCTAATCGGTTTTATAATGTGCTCTGTTTGGTCCAAGTCAAGTTGGCTAGAGGGGTGTCTTACTCAAATAATTAATAAAACTTATATATTCACCATGGTTCACTTAATTATTTGTCGTTCTCAATGATCAAGAAACCTTTCTCCCAATGAGAAGAATCCAACACCACAAAGACGTTGGATACATCCATTACTAGAGGGATTAGAATAAACCGAAGTTGGCATGGTTTTCTTTGATTGATCTAAAAATGGAGGAGGAGGTAAATTTCCTCTTCCTAAAATAGGGATCATTCTCTGATGCTTTGCAAGGAAAAATGGGTGTTAACACAAATCAGGTTTTCCAAAAGGTCTCTTCAAGTTTTGAGTTAATTTTCACATGTAAACTTAATCATAAGCAACACATAACTCATACAAAAATTCATGAATAGTAGAACAAAGGATTTGGTGACATATTTCACCCCTCCTGGGCTACATCTTCGGGCCTACCAACATAACTAAGTTGCTCCATATATTCAGTGGAAAATGACTACATAAAAGTTTGCTAATAAAACATGTGGCTATTTCTGCTTCAAGGAAATATTCTCCTGCAAAGAACTCTCACATAAACATCATGAAAACCTACATTCGGTCATGAAAACATCAGCAACACAAGTTGTCTCCTACAAAGACCCTGTACTTCATCTAAAAATGAGCATATAAGCACTCCAGTTGCACATTAAAGGATAAATAGAAAACTTTCCTCAAAAAGGCATACTGAGAAAAGTATAGAAGAGCTGAACCCTGCAAGTAACAGTTGTTGCAATAAACTTCTGAAGGTAAGAAAACCCCTACAAGGCCTTCTCCATGCTCAAACACCTTTAAGAACTACTCCAAAAGAATATTTGATCCATACACCCATGGAATTGAACCTGCAAAAAGTTCTTTTATATGTGCTTAAATAAGACAATAGAGGTAACCATTGGATCCAGAATGTCCAACAACGCCTAGGTAGACTCTTACTGAGCTTCAAAAGGCAAAAAACTCACAAATATATGACTCTACAAAATCTCCCTGTAGTTTTTCTATTATCCGTCTTACAAATCAGACCACCAGTCTAGCTGTCCTATAAATCCGCTCTATTTTCCGTTGTGGAGGCGAAAATTTATCTGCCAAAGGTGTAATTTGTTGGATACTTAAATTTCCCAATAACCCCTAAAGGTAGAAATTTTGGTCACAAGGGCCATGTGGTCAAGGCTAACTGCTCACCCCCGCTGGCCTAGCCCCTTATATGTCAGGCCATTGGTCATGTTGGCACCCATGGAGCCGAGGACTGGTCCAACGACTCGCCCTTACTGCCAAGCCCCTCACAACGATCTATCTCGGTCACGTTGGAGGACATATGGCCTGGTTTTTGTTCCGTTACAAAGCTCCCTCCACTGAGCACCTTCGCCACAATCCTATGGCGCTCAGGTGACCTAGACCTAGAGATTCCATCGAGCCCACTCTCCGCAGGAGCCTTCCCGAATATGCTTGTGGTCTCATTGGAAGCCTGTGACCAAGGGTCGGGCTAAGTCATGAGCCCCTTAAACTTTGCACTTGGTTGTATGGTGGTGCAGCGATCGGGGGTCTAGGCTGAAAACCCGTCCCCTCCTCCAAAATTGCGCCAAGGAAACTTTATAAAGCATTGAATCCCCTTCGTGTTAAGAACCACCGGCATGGTGTAGTGGCAAGGCGCTTGAGTGCTGGATGAGACTTTGGGTGTTCGAATCCTGTCTAACCTATCGACCCATACCAAAATTTTGGCCACTGGTGGGGTGCCATGTGGCACACCTTAATTGGTCCACCACAAAACTCACGAACCAATAAAAAATGAGCTAATACGAGGCTACCACTTGGAAAAACATCATTGGTCTATACATTCATAGTCACCCTAGATGATGTCAGCAGTACGGTAGCCCAATAAGCAAACTTTCTCATTTTTTAGCTGTTGGGCCAAACGATCAGAATGTCATAACTTGAGCATATGGTGTCAGATTGAGGTGAACCAAATGTCTTTGGACTCATAACAATGAGAACTTTAACTTAACACTAGTTTCAAGATTTTTTTGGCACTTTCATTTCTAAGCTAAAATTTGAGCACGTGATCACACCTCCCCACTAGGAACTTTTGGACTCCAAAAGTTTACTTCTCCTAGTAACTAAATTAAGGTTGAAACTCAAAATTACCGAAAAATTCAATCCATATGCTATCTTTTCAATTGGTGCCCTTCAAGCTCCAATTAAGGCACTTCACCTATCTTCTTCGTGAGGACCTACTGTCCTATTAAGAATCGAGCAAAAAATTCTTATCGCTAATGTAGGAACAAAAACATTGATGAGTGGAATATGAACATTCTCTTTAATCTCATATTTTCATGGCTTAAAACAACTTCATCTTGAAGACAAACTTGACTCCATCTTGGAAATCAAAAGCAATATAAACTTGCTTTACCATCCTCAAACTGAGCTTGTACACAAAAGTACAATGTTCCAAAAATTCAATTACATAATTGGCTTTTCCTACAAAACCATAGTCTTTTTGTACAATATTAAACAAGTATTCTATTCAAAACAAGTTTCATCTTGAATATTTGCATCGGTGAGTGCATGACAAATTTGGATGACAACTTATACATTCCAAAAGCCCTTATGCATGGACTTCTAAACAAACCAATAACATAATGTCAATGAAACATAATTGTTGCACATAGTGACTATTATTGTTCACTTTACAAAAGTACCCATACAGGTAAATAATAACAAGTAATTACAAATTTACAAAACAACTTTCCAAACAGTCTACCCAATCTTTGCCTCTCCTAGGCTTATGGGTTCTCTTTTTGCATCAAATTTTCTTAGAAGGTTGCTTTAGGATTGTTGTGATTCCTCTTTTCCAACTCTTGCTTCCCTTTCATTAGGTTGCATAATCTCTTTTCCCTTCTTGTAACAAAGCTTTGGATGTAATTTCCAACATTGTTCATTTCCATGTCGATGCATCTTGTAATGCGTACAAAAGAACTTTCTCTTTCTTTTCGACAAGGAAGTCCTCTCATGCAAAAGAGATTCATCATGCTTGATGCCTAGAATCTGATCCATCATTTTAACCATTACCATGCATTTCTCACAAACATCCACACAATGGTCAAATGCATCATAGAAAGTACAAGGATACATATTCCACAAATAGTCAAAATTACCATCATTTAGAAAACACCCATGAGATTTATGCATGTCCCTTGGGATGCAGCTTTTATGATGTGGGGTGGATGATGACATGCAAGGTCCCTTCAATAATTCATCTTTCTTGAGAGACAAATGAACATTGTCACCACCATCTTGGTGTGACATATCATCCTCGGATGATTGTTGTGCCTCAAACCATTTAGAGCATTCTCCAAACTCCCTTTGACCATATCCCAACCCTTGATACTTTGGTCTCTCTTGTACCATGATTGGATTGGTGATACCTTGGCCATTCATGTTGACTCCTCCTTCTTCATAACCCATTTTATAAAGCAACTTCATACCAATGCCTTTGGTATGTTTCTCAAATGTTGCAAAAGAGGTGTTATGAACATAAACATAAGGAATTATACTTGAAATGTTTATTGCCTCCTTGAACTTTCCATTCTTGTTTTTAGCTCTAATGATGATGACAACTTTGCAGATGACTCTAGCCACCCACTTTTACCAATTGACATATGGTTAGAATCTGGGAGATGCTTACAAAATGCACATGCATCATTTTCCTCATATGGTCCATAACTACTGTGTGAACAATGCCTACATATTGGTTTCATTTTGGAGGTGTCTTTTGTTGTCACATGAGTGAAGCTTTCAGCAAATTATTCCTCAAGAACATGATACAACTGAAGGTGCATATGCCTTTTCTCCTCTTCAGCCATTTCTATCATTTTTATCAACTCAATGTTCTCCATACGAAGAGCCAAATTCATTTCCTCTAGCTCTTGGATACTCTTCTTGCCCATTCTTGCAACTTTGTTTGATGAGGCTCTAATACCAATTGATATGAAAATGGAGGAAGAGGTCAGTTTCCTCTTCCTAAAAACAAGGATTGTTATCCGACGCTTTGTAAGGAAAAATGGATCTTAACACAAAACATGTTTTCCAAAAGGTCTCTTCAAGTTATGAGTTAGTTTTCACATTTAAACTTAAGCATAAGCAACAGAACATCACATAACTCATACAAACATTCATGAAGAGTAGAACAAAGGATTTGGTGATGGATTTCACCCCTCCTGGGCTACATCTCTGGGCCTCTCAACATAGCTAGACCCTTACATATATTCAGTTGAAAAGGAGTACATAAAAGTTTGTTGATAAAACATGTGGTTATTTCCCCTTTAAGGAAATATTATCCTACAAAGAACTCTCACATAAACATCATGACAACCTATAGTCAGTCAAAAAAACATAAACAACATAAGGTGTCTCCTATAAGGCCCTGTACTCCATTTGAAAATGAGCATACATGAGCATATAAGCAGTTCAATTCCACATTCAAGGGAAGATAGAAAAATTTCTTCAATAAGACAGTGAGAAAAGTATATAAGAGATCTGCAAGTAACAATTGCTACAGTAAACTTCTGAAGGTAATAAAATCCCTACAAGGCCTTATCCATGCTCAAACACCTTCAATAATTTCTCCAAAACACTAATTGATCCATACACCTATGGAATTGAACCTACAAAAAGTTCCTTTAGATGTGCTCAAATAAGTAAATAAAGATCACCAAAGACATAATGTCCAAAAATCCCTAGGTAGAATATTCTTGAGCTCCAAAAAGCTAAAAAATCACAAAGATATGGCTCTACAAGCTCTCCATGTAGTTTTTTTGTTATTTGTCTTACAAATCAAACCAACAATCTAATTGTCCTAAAAATATGACCTGTTTTTCGTTGCGGAGGCAACAAATTCCCCTGCCGAAGGTGCAATTTGTTGGATACTTAAATTTCCCAATAACCCTTGAAGGAAGAAATTTTGGCCACATGGGACATGTGACCGAGGGCCGGGGCTAGCCTCCTGCCCCCGTCAGCCTAGCCCCTTATATGTCAGGTTGATGGTCATGTTGGCACCCATGGGGCCGAGGGCTGGGCCAATGGCTCATCCTTACCACCGAGCTCCTCACGTTGATCCCTCGTGGTCACGTTGGAGGCCATATGGCTTGGGGTTGGTCCCCTTAAAAAGCTCCCTCCTCTGAGTGCCTTTGCCATGGTCATATGGCGCCTAGGTGACCTGGACTTGGAGCTTCTGCCGAGCCCCCTCTCCATTGGCTCCTTCTCAGATATGCGTGTGGTCTCGTGGGAAACCTGTGACCAAGGGTAGGGCTAAGGTCCCAAGCCCCTTAACCTTTGCGCTCGGTTTTATGGTGGTGCAGTGAGCAGGGGTTGGGGCTGACAACCCGACCCCTTCTCAAAAATTGCACCAAGGAAACTTTATAAAGCGTCGAAGCCCTATGGTTTTAAGAACCACCCCCATGGTGCAGTAGCAAGGTGCTTGACTGTTAGATGAGAGGTCGGGTGTTTGAATCCTGTCTAGCATGTCCGACCCAAACCAAATTTTTGGTCAACTGTGGGGTGCCACATGGCAACCTTTGGTTGGACCAAGTAGCACACCCTAATTGGTTCACCACAAAAATCATGAACTAATAAAAAATGAGCTAATTCGACCAATTCGAGGTTTTCACTGGGCAGAACCTCATTGGTCCATACCTGCATAGTCACCCTGGATGATTTCAACAGTACGGTAGCCCAATCAGCTGCCCAGTCAGCAAACCTGCTCATTTTTTAGTTGTTGAGCCAAACGATCAAACTATGATAACTTGATCATACAGTGTCAAATTGAGGTGAAATGAACGTCGTTGGATTCAAAATGATAAGAACTTCAATTCGATGTAAGTTTGAATACTTTCTGGGCATTTTCATTTTTGAGCTAAAATTATATCATTTGATCATTGTTTTAGAGGGGGAAGACCAAGTTATAGATTCCACCACCACACATCATCCCACCTTTGACTAGTCTTCTCAAACTTGTACTTGTACAAGTGAGTTCTAGTTTGGTCGAACCTCTTTCCTTATTCTCTCATCAAATGTATGGTAAGAGTAGTACATATACCATGGGAGAGATGGATCCCTCATCACCATTTACGATTGGATTTTATTTCATGATGTCTGCACCATCGTTGATTAGTTTGAGAGGGTCCACTCCTTCCATTTTGACTACTCTTTTGTCCATACTTTGGGCAGCACAATGGTTGCTTCTACAACCCCAAGTAGTTTCCCATGCTTATTTATATCCTAACCTCCATCCAGCTTTATGTTGGATATGGGGGCAAGCCAAAGTCAACCTATGGGAGATGGGTGGTTCCCACCTAGTTCTTGTATCCCAACAATTACAATATCGCATGGGTCAACCTTCTTCAAGGAATCTTCTAGGGGGGTCTACATTTTATCTTATTCAATTTATGGGAAATAATGTTTCAAAAGGAACATATCATCTACGGGGTAGTTTTTTGTTAGGAGGAAATCCTTTCTTTTGAGGTTTTAATACCTTTTTGGGGGGCAGTGGAGGGTTGGGAAGATAGCTTACCTAGGGCCAATATCCCTACTAGTACCACTATGCCCATGATTTTTCACACTTATAATTGTGCTTTTGTACCAAGAGGTCCTCCTTCCATTATTGGGTATAATCCCATCAAAATCCATGTTTTTGAGAGTCTCTTTGTTCCTAGAGGAAATCCCTCAAGTAGTAATCATCCTTTCACCATAAAAATAGGTCCATGGGTCCAATACCTTAGGTCTAGCAATCCTTTTGGTCAACACTCATATTCTGGAAACCATTAAGGGAATTTTGAGGTAAAAAATGGGTCTTAAAACAAAAAATGTATCAACAAAATTAAATTTAAAAAAACCAATATGATTCAAGATGATGATGTCGTTCCGAGGGAAAAGAAGAAAACTAATTTTTTATTGTATTTTTGGCTTATCTCCTTATAGTTTTATTCAAATGTCAAGTGTAGACATCCGTTGGTTGCGAAATTCAATTCCACATCCAACGAGTGCCCACTCTACATACTTCAAAGTAGACTCACATCGAAAAAAAAATCAATTTTTTTCGATGTGGGTCTAGTTAAGAAAATGCCATATGAACATGAGTTATGGTTTTTTGAGTATGTGGTATTAGAAAATCATGCTATTGTAACAAATCCTATTTACAAGTATTCCATGATAAGTTGGGAGTGGATCCCCACACTTAAGAATCTTGTTACATGTTTTTTAAAGTGTATATATATGTATCTTATATATTAAATTTTTTATAATTAATAATAATAATACTATAAAGTAAAATTATAAATTAGTTATTTTTTAAATTGTGAAATGTATTATAAAATAAAAAATTTAATATCTATTTTAAGAGAAATCACATATCAAATTTTATGTCAATGCATTTCGAACCATTTACTGTGGTTCATTATCAAGACATTAAGTGGATAGCTTGTACCAGAGAACCAAAAAATAGTACATATCAATTTTTTTTATTTATTTTTAATGAAATTCAACATAAATATTAGACAAAAAAAAATAGAAAAATTAAAAAAAAAAAACACAAAAACTTCTAAAGCTAGAACCAAGAGTAATAAAAAACTGATCAGAATTCAATAAATAAAAATATTATAAACAAAAAACTATGATATATATCTATATATCTATATATATCTATACATATAAGTTCTAAATAAAATTACTAAAAAATTATAATATGAAAAAGGTGTAAACACAAAGTACCCAATAATATTAAAATGATTTTACAACCCATTAAAATTATGTTAGAATTATAATACTTATTAAAATTAAAACAAACAAAAAAAATTAAATATACTATTTATTAAATAATTAAAGAAATATTAAATAATAACTAGATAGAAAGAAGACCCATCCAATGCTAACAATATAAAAAAAAAATAGGACTAAGGAAGCACGAAGAGAAGGGAAATAAAAAGAGAAAAGAAAGAGAAACCAAGAAGGAAAGTAGGGATAAAGATTAAAAAAGACACATCTTTTCCTCCTTAATCTAAATTCTTTATTTGCCGGATTTTAATGGAAGGGACAATGTCCAATTGACATCGTGCTCCGATGACATTTAAAGAAGGTTTCCCCGTAAATTTATAAACCATGGACGTTTGAACGAAGTTTCATGGGCCACTCTCTGAACCAAATTGCAGCGTTGAAAAAACGGCGGAAAAAACGGCTTTTCGAGCACGTGCAAAAATGCACTCTGATATAATTTTAGATAAACCTTGCCACATTAACCAGCAATTTGAGAGGTCACTGCGCGCAACGCATCTGTGCGCACACTTTTCTATCTCTCAGAAACCAAACAGCTACGGCGTTTCAAGTCAATGTTGACGGCTTTAACTCGACGACTTCCAGGCAGCAAGGGATCGAATTCTCCTCCGCGATTCTGCCTATTTAGTGTGCAACCTCCCTCCATCACAATATCAGTAGCCCCACTACTTACCACTGACACTTCATCCACGCAATGCCTTCGCTTAGTCTCCCTCTCGTCCTCATTGCCGCCGTCATCGTATGCTTCTGTCAATTGCCCACAAATGCCTCCCGGAAGCGCCCGACGGCCCTCGTTACGCCGATCACCTACGATCCCCAGACAATGAACTACACCGTGGAGATGGGGCAGAGAACCCCTCTGCGAATCCTGCAGCTAATGCTAGACATAGAGCAAGACTTCATGTGGGTAAGATGCGCTAATGATCAATACAGGTCCTCCACTTGCCAACCGCTCAACTGCAGTGCACCATTATGCACGTCGTATGAGTATTCGGCATGCCTTACCTGCTTTGGCTTCGGCGCCTTCGGCTGCAACAACCATAGCTGCTCTGTGCCAGAACCGGGCCTCAACCTCGGGCAGGACGTGGCGGCGCTTCTCAGCAGCGACGGTTGGAAATCAGGCCACCCGGCCAGGTTCCCCTTAGTGCCCTTCGCCTGCCAGTTTGAATTTGATCGCACCCCGTTGCCTCAGGAGGCCGTTGGCGTCGCCGGAATGAGCTCCTCCACGCTGGCGCTACCAACTCAGCTCTCTGCTGCGGGAGGATTTAGTCGCAAGTTTGCCATGTGTCTGCCACAGGAGAATTCAGAGGGGTATCTCTTCTTTGGTGACGGCCTGAACGTCTTCTCTCCACTGAAAGGCGGAGCCCCTACAGACCTCTCGAGCAATCTCATCCGTACTCCCTTGATAAGGAACCCCATCAACAGCCCTGACTCTACCCACGCCTCCACCCACGGCTTTTATATCGGTGTTCACGGAATCAAAGTCAATGGCGTCGACGTGCCGATCGATGCGGAGAAGCTGCGAATCAACACCAGGGGACGCGGCGGCACGAGGCTGAGCACCGTGGCGCGCTACACACAACTGGCTACCCCCATCTACAACTCCCTCGTGGCCCTCTACACCAGGATGGCCAACGACATGAAGATCAAGCGAGTTTCATTGGCGGTGCCCTATGCCCCCTTGATTCAAGGTGCCTGTTTCGACGCAACCGGTACTGGGGAGCCCCCTTATAGAGGGAGCACGGCTCCTGGACCCAACGTACCGACGATTGACCTCGTTTTGGAGGGCAACGCTACTTGGAGGATCCTTGGGGCTAACTCCATGGAACGGCTCTACACACAGAATGCGTTGTGTCTAGCTTTTGTTGACGCAGGCGAGGATCCAGTGGCATCAATTGTGATATGGACTTATCAGATGCAAGAGAATTTCATCCAATTTGATCTGGACAACTCAACACTAGGTTTCTCTTCCAATCTACTCCCATTACCTCAGCAAACAAGTGGCGCCAATTTTAATATGACTACTTCTCTGGCATGAATCTTTCGAGATGATAAGTAATTTGACAGAACAGATTCCAATATTCCAGCAGAACATGAACAAAATAAATAAGAAAGAAAGATATGCTTTTGTAATTCCAATTTAATGCAGTACCATGCTTTTCTGTACTAACATTCAAGTCGTTTTGTATGGGGTTTAATTTTTATTATGTTATTAGTTTAAATGTTACATAACAATTTATCGATTTGTGTAATTTATTTAGTTGTTTTGTATGGGTTTTTTTTTTTATTATTTTATTGGTCTAAATGTTATCTAAACAATTAAGAGTGAACCATTAAGAGTGAGTAAAAATTATTTCATTGCAGAGTTAGATGTTTTATCTAGCTTTTGGTTTCACATAATTTTGGTTAAAAAATTCCAAACAAGTAAATCATCCCAAACTATTCTCAACATTTTCAATCTGCTGTTTCTTTTCAAGGATCATCGTTTATGCCTTTTGCGTACATATTAATTATGAATGCCACATACAGGAATTGGTTTGCGACTTATCTTCCTTATTCTATCTCTGACGTCACACAATATTTGGTATCCATGAGACGTAGGTTGGAAAACATTGAATAAATCCAACCACTAGCATTAAAAGCAGAACCTAGTGTCTTCTAGAGAAGTCGGCGTCTTATGGAGAAGTTGGCGGAAGTCTGAAGAGCTAGATAGCTTCCTAGAGAAGTCACTGCCCCACCAACTCCAGAAGTTTCTTCATCCTGTATAAATACTTGTTTGATTGATGAATGGAAGCAAGTTGTGGAGTTCAAGTTCTGTGCTGTGTTTATGTGTTTGCGTTCCTGCTCTGTCTGTTATGGTATCAGAGCGAGGTTGAGGGCTGAGTGTGAGAGCCCGTTGTGCTTGTGTGTGAGAAATCGTTGTGTAGCAGACCGGCAGCAGCGTTGTGTTGGTGGAGATCTGTTGTTTTTTCGGCCTGGTGTGCACAGCGGAAGTGTGGTGAGCTATGTGCTGTGAGCTTGAGAGGTCCTGGCTGTACTGGCGGTGGCGGTGGCGGCAGAGGATGCACCTTGGACTGCAATCACAAGTGTTGTGCTTACTGTTAGAAGTAGTACTCCATCTGTGTTTTTGTTTGCTTACTGTAACGCGCTTACTGCTAGAAAAAGAATGTCATCTATGTTTTTTTTATATGCTGTAAGCTAGTGCTTATATATACTGTACAATTTAATCTGATTGGGAGGTTCGCTCTATGACGCTTAAACTTTGCTATGTGCCAAGTGGCCTTAAACTCTATCAAGCATTTATGCATACGTGGCATATAAATGTGGTAATAGATATATGTTGTTCTGTAGTATAAAGAAGAGTGTGGAGGTGCCAATATAGTGGAGAGGTAAACAACTATGTGTAACCGTAGTTCAGTGTGTTTCATTATGTGTGGTAGACGTAGATCAGAGTGGTTCATAGCGGGTAATAAACGCTTATAGTTTGTCTGGAAATCATTTTTATTAAAATATGAAAAGTACGATTATCTTTTGTTGAGTTCTTAAAAAAAAATGAGGGGAAAAGTGTTATTATTGGTGATATTAGAAAAGGAGGGTTGTTATTATTGAGAAAGGAAATATTGAAGTTGTGAAAAATTTTGCATTTTGGTGATTGGAGAAAGTTTTTTCATTATGGCAAATTTGTTGCTTGATACTTATATGAATGAATCCACCAAACTTGATGGAGAAAATTATGTGAATTGGAAATTCAAGCGGTCCATTGTGAATGGGGATGAGCCCAAACCCATTGTTGCAGGTTCTATTCCAGATTGGGAGACAAGGGAGACAAAAGCAAAGGTGTTGTTGCGTATGTCCGTAAAGGACAACATTATTCTTCACATCAGAGATTGCAAGACATCAAAAGAAACATGGGATACGCTGAAGGGTTTGTATGAAACAACAAATACAAACCGAATCTTGTTTTTGAAGACTACACTTTGATTTCTAAAAATGGAAGCAAATGAAAATATAAGCAATTACATATCTTGTGTCAAAGATTTAAGTGATAAGTTAGGAGATATTAGTGAAAAGGTGTCTAGTACTGACTTAGTCACCATCATATTAAATGTCTTAGTGCAAGATTATCAAATTTTTGTTTCAAGTCTTACAACTAGAGAAAAACCCCCTACATTTGATGAATTGATAGGAATTATTCTACAAGAGGAGGAGAGGATGAAGAGCTTTAATTTGGGCTCTAGTAGTTCAAATTTGGCATTGGTAGCCAAGGGCAAATATCCATACAGAGGCAAGCCATGGGACAAGAACAAAGGAGGCAAGTTTCAAGCAAAACAAAAAGGTATGACACAGTCTAAATTTCCAATCCATAAGAGAAATGATGAGTGTTATTATTGTGGCAAACCTGGGCATCATTCTAAAGATTGTTATAAAAGGAAATATAATGAGTCTAGGCAAAGAAACAGAAGGCATAATGGAAATTTTGTGGACAAGGATACCTCAATCAATGATGGATTTAAAAATCTCAAATTGTTTGTTTCTGATGTTGCATTGTCTGTGGAAAATGATGATAAGAATGCTTGGTTCATTGATTCTGGTGCATCACTCCATATGTCTTGTAATAAGGAGTGGTTTGATGAATATCATGAAAACATTGATGGAACATATGTTTGTCTAGGAGATAACAGATCACTTAAAGTTCAAGGTTATGGAGTAATAGGTGTGAATTTGCCTAATGGACAAGAGAAACAGATCCATAATGTGATGTATGTCCCTAATATCAAAAAGAATTTAATTTCTGTTTCTACTATTACTGACCAAGATTTGAAGGTGGAATTTGTTAAATCACAGTGTGTAGTGAAAGACATTCAAGATAAGTACAAGGTTATTGCCACAGGAACCAGAGTTGGAGGCTTGTATAAGTTGGATGTGACCAGGAAAAGTCATCAAGCGTTGGCATCTACAACAATATCAACAGTAGATTTATGGCATCAAAGGTATGGACATCTAAATCACAAAGATTTAATGCTACTTCAAAAGAACACAATGGTTGAAGGTCTTCCTGTCTTGAAGAATGATCATGTTGAATGTGAAGCATGTGTACTTGGCAAGCAACATAGGGAGGAATTTCCTATACATAAAGAAAAAAGGCAAAGGGAAATACTTGAATTAATTCATATTGATGTATGTGGACCTATGCAAACTAGATCTATTGGTGGAGCATGGTATTTTCTTATTTTTGTGGATGATAGATCTAGGTATACATGGGTTTATTTCATAAGAAAGAAGAGTGATGTTTTTGAGTATTTTAAAGAATTTAAGAATATGGTAGAAAAACAAACTGGTAATTACATCAAAATTTTGAGATCTGATCAAGGGGGGGAATTCAAATCAAGAGAATTTGATCAATATTGTAAAAGCAATGGGATTCTGCAACAATTTATAGTGCCACATACACCTCAGCAAAATGGGGTTGCTGAGAGGAAAAACAGCACACTAGTTGAATGTGCACGTAGTATGCTTCAAGGTAAAAATATCTCTAATGTTTTTGGGCTGAAGCCATTAATACTGCTGTTTATTTGAAAAATAGGAGTCCAACCAAAAGTTTAGAGCTTAAAACACCTTTTGAAGCATTTTATGGGTACAAACCAAAAGTGAGTCATTTAAGAGTTTTTGGTTGCAAGGCATTTGCTCATATTCCAAAAGATGAAAGAAGAAAACTTGATGCAAAGTCAATTAAGTGCATATTTATTGGTTATTGTGATAATCAGAAAGCATACAAGTTGTTTGATCCCAGTACTCATAAACTGCTTGCAAGTAGGGATGTGGTGTTTCATGAGATTGCAAATGAAGGTGATAAAATAAATAATACTAGTGTGTGGCATGATATTGATGATTATGTCAAATTAGATCCAAGTGTTGAACAAGAACAAGAACAAGCACAGGAACAGGTACAAGTTCAAGAGCAAGTAGCATCAAGAAGTCATGACACTCCAAAGAGAGGAGAGGAGACTCTGCAAAGCCAAAAGAAAGATGGAAATAGTAAAACTCCAAGAAGGTCATCACGTCAAAGTCAAGTACCTGTAAGGTATAAATATTATGCATTAATGTCTCATGTTATGAATGTTGTAGAACCTTCAAGCTATGAGGAAGCTAAAGAATATGAAGAATGGAGAAATGCAATGAATGAAGAATATAACTCTATAATGAAGAATAACACATGGGAATTAATAGAATTGCCTAAAAACAAAGTTCCCATAGGATGCAAATGGCTTTATAAATCTAAATTTAATGCTAATGGAAGTATTGATAAACATAAAGCTAGATTGGTTGCAAAAGGATATTCACAAAAGGAGGGAATTGATTATGAAGATAATTTTGCACCTATAGTTAAGTTGAACACAATTAGAATCATGATTGCATTAGCTACAAAATATAATTGGAAAATGCATCAATTAGATGTCAAATCTGCATTTTTGAATGGTGAGTTAAAAGAAGAAGTTTATTTAGTTAAGCCTGAAGGGTTTGTAAAACAGGGGCAGGAGCATCTGGTTTTCAGGTTAAAGAAAGCTTTATATGGCTTAAAACAAGCACCAAGATCATGGTATGTGAAAATTGATTCTTTATTTTATGAGAAAGGTTTTATAAGAAGCAAAAATGATCCTAACTTATACATCAAGGAAGATGAAGGCAAGAATGTTGCTTTAATATCTGTATATGTTGATGATCTTATCATAACAGGAAATACATGCAAGTTGATTGAAGAAATTAAAAATCAGTTGTCACATGTATTTGAGATGAAGGATCTTGGTGAATTGCATTATTGTTTAGGTCTTGAAGTTTGGAGGGAACCTTGTAAGACACTAATCACACAAAGCAAATATACAAGGGAAATCCTTAAAAGATTCAATATGATTGAATGCAAGGCAACATCTACTCCTTTAGAACAGAATGTAAAATTGTGCAGTTATGATGGAACCAAAGAGGTGAATGGAACTATGTACCGTCAACTGGTGGGAAGTCTGAACTATCTCACCACTACCAGGCTAGATATAGCATATTTTGTCAGCATACTTAGTCAGTTCATGGCTAAGCCTTGTGAAAGCCATACTTAGTCAGCTAGTGTACTGGGGTGCACTGCAACGCAGGTAGCTAGAAGAGCTTCTGAATTGATCCTGAATTGACTGTTTTTGAGTTGTTTTTGGTGGAGAACTTCTGGGAGAAGCTGTCATTGGTTGACCTTGTTCCTTTAGGGGCAGGAACAACTCTTTTAGGGACTTTGGATCCCTTGGATTATGGACATTTCATGCTCAATGCTGTAAGGCACAAAAATGTCTATAACACAATGTTGGGTTCATCTCCAAGCATCGTCGTTTAGACATACCAACTAACGAGTGTGGCTTGTTCCCGATTTATGAGCAGTTTTTTGAAAGCATCAAAGAATGGACTTCCACTTGGGATTTGATTGGCTAACAGCTAGTCGATATGGTCTCCAGAACATTCTGTGCGCCGACCACATGGAGTAGTAATATCGGAGGTAAAGTAAAGCATCATGTTCCTCATGCCTGCCTAAAATGAAATATTATCACCTCATAATTATAATAATAATGCCTTCAAGTGCCAAAAGTTATAAGGATCCTTATCAATCCACTTAGGACACCCTTTTTATAGCCCTCACAGGGCATGGTTATGTGTGTAGGACAACATCCATTACGTCAACGATGATGGTGGTTTCATGCCATAAATGTTATTTTCATATATTACTAAATAAAATACCCCCTCTTCTAACCCTCTCTGTCACAGCCCGATACCTGTGGTAGTCTTTCAATCAACGTATAGCAGGTGTGG
Source organism: Pinus tabuliformis (assembly GCA_031772625.1). Classification (NCBI taxonomy): domain Eukaryota; kingdom Viridiplantae; phylum Streptophyta; class Pinopsida; order Pinales; family Pinaceae; genus Pinus; species Pinus tabuliformis. The sequence continues at coordinate 117,490,907 of CM062804.1, forward strand.
AACCACTACACAGGTGATATAGAGTTGCAACAATATGAAATGTTAAAGTTGCAATATTAAAATTTAGGGTTGCAACAATACAAAAAATAGAGTGATTGAAGAAATAAACTAAATTGTAAATAATGCTACAACTATAATGTGACTAACACTAAGATAGTGCCTGGCTAATAAGAGGGACCTACCTCCTTAGACCAGGCACAAGTTTAATAAATCAATAGAATGGTAGATACTTAGCACACCATTGATTGAATAGGAACGGAAGGGAACTTTATATTTAGTGAAACTGGAAATATAATAAAATACTAGTATTAATTCTCTTCTGATTTCGATTCTGACTAATTAAAATTACTTATCTCAAGGAGAGTAGGGGTTTTTATACATAATGTTCTATATATAAACTAATCAAAGAAGTTTATGCACAACCATGAGAATTAGATTGTTCCATCCTTTTACATCAAATTTCCAAAAGATAGAAAAAAATGCTCATTGCTATAACTCTATTTTCCACACTATGTTAGTAAGAGGAACCATAAGTCAACCTCCTTCAAAAGATAACTTAAATATAGTCCTTCTCCTCCTTGATTGAGCTTAATTAGTATCTTGTCACTCCCACAAACCTAGCACCTTGTGTACCCATCACTCCATCAATGTGTGCACTTTTTCATGTGGTATACACCCTGACTTCTTCCCAGTAGTGATCGAGGTTATAATTCCACAAGTGGTCCTTCCCAAGGAGATTAAATCTACCTATCTTATTATGAGTTGGTAGAGGGTCAGTATATGTAGAAGTTTCCTAACTTATATTTACCTTATGTTTCCATATGCATCCTCCCATATCTAGGAGAGACCTATTTAGTGAGACCCTCTCAAGGTTGAAAGGAGAAACCAAAGAGAGATAGCCCAATACTGCTAGTGAATTAGCATTATAACACCTTTCTCTTGCATCTCAAATGAGCCCATTTTTTCTACAAGTTGAGGGAAGAGGGAACTAATGGATCAAATGAAAGAAAATATTATGGCCAAGGTATAATTCATTATGTACTTTTACATTTTATGAATAAAAAGGTGATTTCCCTCTCAATTTCATGTTTGTATATGTGAGAAATATGGTTTATATATTATATTAGTTTATGTTGCATGTTAACTTGCTTATTGTTGATGTAAACCTTGTCCTTGTTTTTAGTGCTTGTGTGTAAGGGTTTAAATCGAGGAGTTGGAGTAGGATCTCTAAATAGGAACGGAGTTTCAAACTGTTGAAAGGGGTTTGCAAGAAACACAAGCCTATGAGGATTCTAAGGTGTAATCATTTATCTATCTCTTTCTATTAATTGTATGGTTGGTTAATTGTATTGTAACGAGGAGATTGATTTGAATATTTCACCCACCATTTAGGTAATCATGAGGCATGATCCATGGTACAATAATCCCTTTCCTTATGCGTGAATTCAGATGAAACAAAATTGGTGGCTCCACTCGGGAAAAATGCATATTGTATTTATTCTCCTTCATTATTTGTGATCCCTAATTTCTAATTGGATCTAAGAGTTTGTCTCTCGATTTTGATCTTATCTAAGTCTTTTTTAGGTTGGATCTTGATTGTATCTTCTATATCTGAGGCTTTATTTTCCAAAAAAGAATTACTTTGGAATCCATTCATTCCCTATCTATGAGTTACCAGGAAAGTGCAACATCTAATAACTCCCAAGGAGTGGTCTCACATCGACAAGGATACAATTCGCCTTTGTTAGGGAGTAATGACCTCTGTAGGTCAAGCTTTTTAGTGAGATATGGATTAGACCTTGTTGTATAAGCCTATATATGTACGCCTCTATCTTTGATTGATTATATCTAGGCTAGATTTTATTTGCATCCTTTCTCATTTATGAGATCTACTTCATTTTGTAACTTTTCTTTGTTTTGCTCGAGGTTGTTTTTGCTTGTTGATTTCCTTCATTGGTGATTGATATTTTTTCTAGTTGTTTGGAATTGAGAACTAAATATAATTTTTCTAGTTACTATTTGTGACCTTTCTAATTAGAGGTATTACAAAGAAACCCAAATTATGTGGCTTTTTAGGTCTTGTTCCCTTGTTTAGGGTTTGGATTTTTTTTCATTATAGATCATTATAGGTGTACGTTTGTTGGATTACTACATTGAGTTACATATTGAAACTTTATTTTTTGTGTGATCTTGTTGTTTTTCTAGTTTGATAAACCATAATTCATGCATTTCTCTATCAAAGCCTTAGTTTTAATATTTTGAGTGCTTTTTGGTGCTCTTGCTTTGACATCTTAAGAGTAATTAATTTGATTTGTAGGTTGTTTAGTGGATTGGATTCCTATGTGAATTTCATTAATAAAAAAAGATCATTGAGAGAGGTTAAGGTTTTAACTTGTCACTTGGAAAAATAAATAACTCTCTACCCTTCCTTTATCTAGTTTTCATTGAATTGGAAATACAATTGCAATTCTCACTTAATTTTCATATTGGATTGGTATTTAGTCTCATACACACCATATCAGTTGCATTTTGTAAGTAAAAAGAAGCCATAAAAATAAAGTGTTGATTAAAATTAATCTATACTTTTTTGTTATAACACACTAACATTAACTTAGGGGTGTAAAGCCTTGAAATAGGTTTGGAGAGGACACTCTCAAAATTGAAACTAGTTTCACTAGTGAGTGTAATTCCATTTTCACATTAGATGCTTACTAGAAATATCCTCTTACATAGGATTCATGCACATAGACACATTGGGAACTTGTTAATCGACATCCCCACTCCCTTGCTAATGTTTTTTTTTGGATTATGGGCATTAACATGGATCTCTTTGAGAGGTGTAGGACTCTCTTTGACCAATATTTCAAGATGTTTTTGGCTTACATACCTTGCTTATGCATATGGTTCTAATAACACGTTTCACTCTCATTTTTTGGTTGTGAGGTGGTAGCCTTAGTGGCCTATCTTTTAAGGATATTACCTAGTAGGGGATTGTGGGTGGGAAGTCCCCATGATACCCGTGGCAGTTGTCAATCACCATATTAGTTCTTCTTATCATGATGCTTAGCTCCATCATGGTCACTTGTGCCGATCAAGGATGGTATAAGAAGGTTGGAGTAACTATTTCTTAGTCCTCCATTAGTCTAGGACCTTTAGGTGATTGATCTCCTCAAGTGTATTGGCTTTCAAGAGGTACCTTTTATAGTTGGTTTGCATGTTTTATTTCTAATCGGTTTTATAATGTGCTCTGTTTGGTCCAATTCAAGTTGGATAGAGGGGTGTCTTACTCAAATAATTAATAAAACTTATATATTCACCATAGTTCACTTAATTATTTGTCGTTCTCAATGATCAAGAAACCTTTCTCCCAATGAGGAGAATCCAACACCACAAAGATGTTGGATACATCCATTACTAGAGGGATTAGAATAAACCGAAGTTGGCATGGTTTTCTTTCATTGATCTAAAAATGGAGGAGGAGGTAAATTTCCTCTTCCTAAAATAGGGATCGTTCTCTGATGCTTTGCAAGGAAAAATGGGTGTTAACACAAAGCAGGTTTTCCAAAAGGTCTCTTCAAGTTATGAGTTAATTTTCACATGTAAACTTAATCATAAGCAACACATAACTCATACAAAAATTCATGAATAGTAGAACAAAGGATTTGGTGACAGAGTTCACCCCTCCTAGGCTACATCTTCAGGCCTACCAACATAACTATGTTGCTCCATATATTCAGTGGAAAATGACTACATAAAAGTTTGCTAATAAAACATGTGGCTATTTCCGCTTCAAGGAAATATTCTCCTGCAAAGAACTCTCACATAAACATCATGAAAACCTACATTCAGTCATGAAAACATCAGCAACACAAGTTGTCTCCTACAAAGACCCTGTACTTCATCTAAAAATGAGCATATATGAGCATATAAGCACTCCAGTTGCACATTGAAGGACAAATAGAAAACTTTCCTCAAAAAGGCATACTGAGAAAAGTATAGAAGAGCTGAACCCTGCAAGTAACAATTGTTGCAATAAACTTCTGAAGGTAAGAAACCCCTACAAGGCCTTCTCCATGCTCAAACACCTTTAAGAACTACTCCAAAAGAATGATTGATCCATACACCTATGGAATTGAACCTGCAAAAAGTTCTTTTATATGTGCTTAAATAAGACAATAGAGGTAACCATTGGATCCAGAATGTCCAACAACGCCTAGGTAGACTCTTCCTGAGCTTCAAAAGGCAAAAAACTCACAAAGATACGACTCTACAAAATCTCCCTGTAGTTTTTCTATTATCCGTCTTATAAATCAGACCACCAGTCTAGCTGTCCTATAAATCCGCTCTATTTCCGTTGTGGAGGCGAAAAATTTATCTGCCGAAGGTGTAATTTGTTGGATACTTAAATTTCCCAATAACCCCTAAAGGTAGAAATTTTGGTCACAAGGGCCAGGCGGTCAAGGCTAACTGCCCACCCCCGCTGGCCTAGCCCCTTATATGTCTGGCCATTGGTCATGTTGGCACCCATGGAGCCGAGGACTAGTCCAACGACTCGCCCTTACCGCCAAGCCCCTCGTAGTGATCTATCGTGGTCACGTTGGAGGCCATATGGCCTGGTTTTTGTTCCGTTACAAAGCTCCCTCCACTGAGCACCTTCGCCACAATCCTATGGCGCTTAGGTGACCTAGACCTGGAGATTCCATCGAGCCCACTCTCCCCAGGAGCCTTCCCGAATATGCTTGTGGTCTCATGGGAAGCCTGTGACCAAGGGTCGGGCTAAGGTCATGAGCCCCTTAAACTTTGCACTTGGTTGTATGGTGGTGCGGCGATCAAGGGTCTCGGTTGAAAACCCGTCCCCTCCTCCAAAATTGCGCCAAGGAAACTTTATAAAGCATTGAATCCCCTTGGTGTTAAGAACCACCGGCATGGTGTAGTGGCAAGGCACTTGAGTGCTGGATGAGACTTTGGGTGTTCGAATCCTGTCTAACCTATCGACCCATACCAAAATTTTGGCCACTAGTGGGGTGCCATGTGGCACACCTTAATTGGTCCACCACAAAACTCACGAACCAATAAAAAATGAGATAATTCGACTAATACGAGGCTACCACTTGGAAGAACCTCATTGGTCTATACATTTATAGTCACCCTAGATGATGTCAGCAATACAGTAGCCCAATAAGCAAACTTTCTCATTTTTTAGCTGTTGGGCCAAATGATCAAAATGTTATAACTTGAGCATATGGTGTCAGATTGAGGTGAACCAAATGTCTTTGGACTCATAACAATGAGAACTTTCACTTAACACTAGTTTCAAGATTTTTTTGGCACTTTCATTTCTAAGCTAAAATTTGAGCACGTGATCACACCTCCCCACTAGGAACTTTTGGACTCCAAAAGTTTACTTCTCCTAGTAGCTAAATTGAGGTTGAAACTCAAAATTACCCAAAAATTCAATCCATATGCTATCTTTTCAATTGGTGCCCTTCAAGCTCCAATCAAGGCAATTCACCTATCTTCTTCGTGAGGACCTACTGTCCTATTAAGAATCGAGCCAAAAATTCTTATCGCTAATGCAGGAACAAAAACATTGATGAGTGGAATATGAACATTCTCTTTAATATCATATTTTCATGGCTTAAAACAACTTCATCTTGAAGACAAACTTGACTCCATCTTGGAAATCAAAAGCAATATAAACTTGCTTTACCATACTCAAACTGAGCTTGTACACAAAAGTACAATGTTGCAAAAATTCAATTACATAATTGGATTTTCCTACAAAACCATAGTCTTTTTGTACAATATTAAACAAATATTCTATTCACAACAAGTTTCATCTTGAATAGTTGAATCGGTGAGTGCTTGACAAATTTGGATGACAACTTATACATTCCAAAATCCCTTACGCATGGACTTATAAACAAACCAATAACATAATGTCAATGAAACATAATTGTTGCACATAGTGACTATTATTGTTCACTTTACAAAAGTACCCATACAGGTAAATAATAACAAGTAATTACAAATTTACAAAGCAACTTTCCAAACACTCTACCCAATCTTTGCCTCTCCTAGGCTTATGGGTTCTCTTTTTGCATCAAATTTTCCTTGAAGGTTGCTTTAGGATTGCTGCAATTCCTCTTTTCCAACTCTTGCTTCCCTTTCATTAGGTTCCATTGTTATAGACATTTTTGTGCCTTACAGCTATAAGCATGAAATGCCCATAAACCAAGGGATCCTAAGTCCCTAAAAGTGTTGTTCCAACTCCTAAAGAAACAGGGTCAACTAATTACAGCTTCTCCCAGAAGTTCTCCACCAGAAACTGCTCAAAACTAGTCAAAACAGGATCATTTCAAGTGCTCCACTAGCTGGCTGCGTTGTAAAGCACCCAAATACACTGGCTAGGTGCGTTGCAACGCACTTGAATGCACTACCAGGGTGCGTTGAGCGGGAAATGACAAGTGGCAGAGTCATTCCACGAGGTGGAGAGACAATGGAAGCTTCCAGAATCTTCTCCAATGACACTTGCCTCACTGAATTCGACCAGTGATGAGTAAGAGGCTCTCAGTCTCCAAGTGGAAGCAAGACTTGACAGAGAGAAGCCACTAATCAATTCATGAGCTGACTCATCCTCTTTGCATACATCTATATATGGATCCCTCACCAAGAGATCCAGGGGCTGGAATTTTGTACATTGCAGAGAATTGTTGTTGGTTTTGTGATAGATATCAGAGTATTGGGTGATTTATGCTTTGTTGGAGGTGAAGAAGGGATTCTATGCTGGGAGGTTGATGCTGGATCAGGAATCATCGGTTGTAACTCCTCCTGGATCTTCTTGTTTTATCAATAAAACTACTTGAGTTTCTCCTACATGCTTGTATATCTGATGTGTGTTATATTTGTATGTTTAGCTTAAATCTGATCCTAAGCTTTTTATGAACATAAATCCATGTCTTTGTGTAGTTTCTCTCTTCTGTGAACTTGCAGGAACTTGGTGACGCTGGGCAAGTGAGGGAGCAGATCGTTGGAAGCTGGCAAAGAGAAGAGAGATTGGATCGAACAACTAGCGCAAGACACAGGTCGGTTCATCTTAATCATCTTCGTTTATAGTTTATAAAGGAGAATACAAGAGTAGTTTTCCCTGTTTGTTTCTGAGGTCTCTGTCACAACCCAGTGGGATAGGGTCGTTCTGAATAGACACTTTTCCCGAAAACAAAATGGTGACTCTGCTGGGGATCGTGTCTAGTTAGTTTATTTGTGTTTCTATTGTTGTTCATCTCATAAACTTAGGAGTAGCGAATCGAACTGCATTTTCCATTTACAAATGCAAAGTAGACATCTGCTACTCTAGTCCATTCACTGGGCCTGTTTATGATCTGAACAGTTGACTCACAAATGATCTGATTACCCTTTATGATAGCTATTAAACCTCTTGTAAATCAACCCTCTGATTGTGCACTATTGATTGCTTTTACCCGGCCAAAAACCATAGATTAAACTGCAAACCGTGACCCAGAACCCAGAGAGAATTCTCGTTTCTGCTTCAGCGCAGGCTCTGTGAAGAGACTCTGCATTTCAGCGCAGTTCCCGAGAGGGCTACCTGCGTTGCAATTCAGTTTCTCTATGTAGCAGGTGCGTTGATCAGCCTAGCCCTGCCTAGCTGAGGTTCTTTGCTCACTTTTTCCAGTTTTGCCTCTGATTTTTGCAGCCTGTGATCAGTGTGTTTGTCTGTTTAAAAGCCCCTTTTCTTTGCCTTAATTCCGCCTCAGTTGTATAAAAGAAACTGTATTTGTTTTTGTGTGTTTGTTACGTCATTTACAGTTTCCCATTGCAAAAGTAAACTAGTCATACTGTCGCCCTTAGATCTAGATCTGTCGTAAGTGTCGTTTTGATCTTAGGAGAGAGTATATTTGCTGTTGACAGTTGATTACGCTTTTACTTTTGCCTTTGGTTTGAATTCGTGAATTTCTAGTGTCGAAACAAGTGTTTATTTCAAAATCATAAAGTGTCGTAATCGTCTCTACCTTTTGATTTCGGAAAGAAGCTTGTTTGTGTTTTTCACTTGAAATCGAATTCAGATTTATACAACAACTTTCTTTTTAGGCATCAATATTAAGAAAGTGAAAAACAAATACATGCACAAGTGCATTTGCATATTGATAGTTTGTATGGCTTGATTTAGGAAAAGTGCATTTACAGTGTGCTCTTTTCTCTTTGAGAAAAGATTGTGTCTTTCTTTTCCCCTTGTAGTTAGGATTTTCATTGCTGAAAAGAGATAAAAGCTTGCTTATCATCTTTAGATTGCATTTTAGGAATTACATCTACATCTCGTGGTGAACCCAAAAGGCAAACTTCATAAGAAAGATCAACCTAAAATAAATTCAATGAACTTAACAACGCTTTGTAACTTAACGCACAACATCTAGAGGTCTAGGCTAGAGACGTATTCCGGCGTCGTAAAGCCTGGTAACTGTTGTCCTCACTGATGGTTGGGTGATTCCTCCACTTTGAGACGATAAGTGCCAGTACGGACTTGTGCTCCCACGTACCATCGAGTATATATTGGGAGACCCCTATAGGCATAAAACCTTTATCCATAGGAAGCCGTGTCGGCCGCCCTACTGATCGCAATGCACCAAACACAGCATTCGGGAAGATTGATTGTCGTACCCTAAAAAGTATTTTGCGGTTTTGCGATTGGTTTGGCACTCCCTCTACCTAGACCTCCAGAGCAGTCCCTTTCGTTCCTTTTCAGACTCCTTAACGGAAAAGGTCCATCTGAGCACTTGTCACTTCAGGCTCATTAAAAATCGAAGGAGACTAGAGTCATCTTTTGTTTTTTCTCGACTCTTTAAAACTGAAAAAGAAAGTTGTGTCAAAGCGTGTTAAAATTTATTTTAAACAGAATATTCATACCCTTTTCCTGCGTTGATCTTTGGGTTGAGAAAATGGAGCCTACCAACCAAGGAGTTCCCCTTGGTGGAAATCCTAGTCCCTTCTCCTCTTGGGGAGATGTTGGTGTGCCCCATATGGCCACATTGTCGCTTCCAGGACTGACAATTGGCTTGCCAGTATGGCTCTTCTCAACCAATGTCGTTCAGAACACCACTATTCCTGAACAATCGAATCAGCAATTAGACGAGTCCAGAGTTACCCAACAGCCTTCAACTTCCTCTAATTCTTCCTCTCCTCCTTCCTCTTCACTTGACAGGACTGGTAAAGCTAAAAACCAAGTTCCTAAGGAGAAGAAGGAAAAGAAGAAGAAAGAGAAAAAGAAGAAGGAGCCAAAGGCGAATAAGGGAAAACGAGTGTCGTCTAATGAGAATCCACACACAGCACTGACCAGGCCTAAATCGCCATGTGTCATTTGTAGAGGAGACCACTTTCACAGAGATTGTCCTTGCATCCCCCGGATACTAAAGGACTGGTCTCCTCGTTTGCACAATCCGGTGTCATCAACCTCTGGAGATCATGTTGAAAGCACACCGTCAACTAGTGAAAGTGAAGCCCCAGGACAAAAAGGGAAAGCTAGATTTCCCTGTAAACTGTGCGAAGGCGACCATGCCCTCCACCGTTGTCCCTTCTTAGACGAGGCTAAAAGAGTTTTGGATGATCGTCCGGTTTCACCGTTACGACTTCCTCCTGGATATAAAAAACTCTTGCCGAGTCCATCACTAGTTGAGAACCCAGCTGGCCCGCTCAAGTGGTCGGCTGAAGCGTCTATCATTGAGGATAAACCAACTGAATCCATACCAGACGAAAGTCAAAAGGTCGAGGCAGCAGTTGACCCGGTCTTGCCTTCAGAGGTTTTATCTTCGAATGATACAGTCACTGAAGAGAATAAGGATGACACCGTCCAAATTCTCTTCATCAACACAGACTCTGACGAACATGGGGGCAATCCACCCATTCCTTTACCGCAGGAAGGAAGTTCGTCAGAGCCATACCCAGCCGTCTACTCGGTCCCACCCCCAAGCAACCTAGTTGTATCCTTCGACTGGAATCAACTAGGCAGACCCCATTTGCCAGCAAGTATACCATTCCGAATTATCGTTCAAATATATAGAATGGTCATGGCTGGCACCATCATAGATGAGGGGACTTTTGTGAGTATCCTTTCCTCTATTTCTTGGAAAGCGCTTGGTTCGCCATCGCTGTTGCCTGAAATGAGAAATCTGACAGGCTTTGATAAAGGAACCAGTCGACCTTTAGGGATCCTTCCCGATGTGCCCATAACATTGAGAGGGAAGACAGTTCACCTGAACGTCATGATCGTTCAAGGACCCTTGGATTATAACCTACTCCTTGGATGAGACTATATTTATTGCATGGGAGCCATCGTCTCCTCACTCTTTAGAGTAATTTGTTTTCCGCACGAAGGAAGAGTGGTCAAGCTCGTGGACCAGCTTTCATTTCCTGGATCACGCATAGCAAATAGTCATATATCGTCCCTAAATGGTCTCTTCACTCAAGAAATGTCTCAAGTCCCAGTCCGTCCTCTCGATGAGCGCGAGTAATTCGGAGGGATATGACTGAAACCCAGGGGGCATGCGTCCTGGTCTGTTTCGGCAGGAAAACTTCGGGTATAGAGTAGGTTTCCGCGGGAGAATATGACTAGTCCGTACCCCGTCTGTGATTGGAAGAGGGGTTGTTCTAGAATAAGATTCTCTTGTCAAAGTTATGTGAGTTGACAGACGGAGTCACTCACCTTTGTTTATCTCGGTAGACATCGCCGAAGAAGTGTTTTGTTTGCACCGCGAATAGAGCAATCTTTGGGTAACCTGTAAGAGGTAGGCCTCTCCTGATAGAACAAATGTTTTGTCTGCAAATTGAGGGGTAACCTTGAAACCATATTTTATACCTGGGGGCATGCAAACCTTTTGGCATGCAAGCGAAAGAGCGATTATTTATCTGTTTTTTGGATTAGTCGTTTCCTAACTTGCATAAAGAAAGGATGTGGGGCAAAAATCTAAAAGTTTCCGTTTTTATATGAGACATTCTTATCATATGACTGGATTAATCGAGCAGTTTTAGCGCATAGTTCAAGCTCGTTAAAAAATAAACATAAGATCGAGCAGTGTTTACCGCAAGATTCAAGCTCGTTAAAAAATAAACACGGACCGAGCAAATGTTTCCACCCGCGTTTAAGCTCGTTAAAAAATGAACTTTTCCTCCGGTAAATAACCACCGTGAATGAAACATTTTCAGCCATTAAAGCCTTGGTCGTGTTTGCACCGTCACCTCCACTTTTCCATTGGCCGATCATTCACCTCCATTTGATTGTTTACCCATTTTGAGGAACAGCTGCGAAGAGTGATTTCACTAGCCATCCTTGTGACACTACCGTGATTGGAAAATTCCAAACCTTACCTGGAATCAGCTGCTACCCATTTTATCACTCGTTCCTCAAAAGACGAGTCTCCTTTAAGCTCTTTTCATTTGACTCGTAAAATATGAAAAGATTGCCGAGTTATGGCCTTCCAGCTCGTTAAAGCGACTGGAAGTGCTATCCCTCCTCTAGATTTTAATCTTTTTGGACCTGAGGGATTATTGCACAAAAAGATCGAGCGCTTGTTTTGTTCGGCTCGTTAAAATTATCGAAAATTCATCCCTTCTGTATTATTTTATACTTTTTCGGACTTAAGGGATTAGATGACGAAAAAGGAATTCCAAAGTTATCTTTACATACCTTTTCAGACTCCCTAAAAAGGAAAAGGACCGAGTTATCTTTGTCGTTAGACTCGTTAAAAAGATTAATAGCGACAAACTTGTCTTTAGACGAGAATGAGTTTCACTATCGCTAGGCTCGTTAAAACATAGCGATGGGTTTGCCCGAAGGGAAAATTATAGAACAAGCATATGTTATCCTCCTCAAGCTTGACAAAAATAAAGAGGTACTGGTCAGCAATGACTGGGGAAAAATTGGGAAGAAAACTCAAAGAAACTTTATTGGTAGCAAGTCGCTCTTGAACATGACACTTCCACTCCGTGCCAGAGTCGGGTTGGGTTGTTTCATTCACCGGTCACATCACCATGGTCACGCCATACCATCCACATTTGGGGTAAATGCTACCGATCCATCACATAAGTGTCGTCGACATGTTCAAGAGAAGTCATCCAGAGAAGTCACCCGTGTCCCATCTGGTGAGCCCCAGTATTGTAGCAATAATGCTACAACTCCTGGAACTCCCTTCTTTAATTTTATCAACCTGGTAGTTCGTAACAAACTTGGAAGCGATGGTGCTGTATGCACAAGTACTAGCTCTTGCCGCAGCTGTCACTTGGTCAGCTAGCACAAGTCCACTAGGAGCTTAAGCCAGCTTCTATGAGCTCTTAGATGAATCTTTTTAATTGATGGATGAAAGCTAACTCGAAGGAAGTTAATCTAATTGCAAAAAGAAACTGAGAGCCAAAAAGAAACGCAAACCCTAGCAAACCCTAATTCTACCAGCTAGTCCTACTAATGCAAAGATGATAATGCAAACTACTAAAAGAGATGCCATTACTTCTATGAAGGTAAAATACATGTGTCTAGACTACCTCTACCTGAAGAAAACATCTTTTTGTATTTTTGAATCAGTTATTAGAATTATCATGCATGTGCTTTTAACTAGCTTTTTACTGTGCAGAGGTGGATCAAGGAGGAGAAATGCTTGGGAAAGGTTGGGAAGGTTCAGAGAGGGTCTAAGGGGTCCCTAACACCCTTCCAGAGAGTCTCACAAAGTTTGGCTGCCAAGAAACCGTGTTTATGAGCTTCTACAGGAAGTCTGCAGGGGTTCTACAGGATGTTCAGGATTTCTACAGGATGTTCTGTAATTCTTCTACAGGATGTTTCGAAATGGGATTTTGGAGCATGGATGGAGGGAAAAAAGATGATGGAATGAGTATGGAGGTGAAATAGGGGTGTGAAGAGGTCCAGGAATTGGGGAATGGAGTTGAGGAGAAGGTGTAGATGGTGAGATTTGTTCAAGGAGGGATGAAATGATGTTGCACAAGAAGATGAGAATCATGGCAAAGTAAGCGAATGAGGTAAATGTAAGGTAAGGGTTCTGAGTGAAGGATGAAACAGGTAGGTTGGATGGGGTATGTGCAGGTAAGGAAGGGTAATAGGTACTCTGCAAGTGGTATTTCAAACTGAACACACAAACACTTATAAAACCTATGACCTAGTTACTTTACTCTATTTTGACCTAAGTAACAACAAAAGGAAATGAACAGCAGTTTATTCGAAATGAAATGCATGAACTAACTTATGCCACTAAGAAATCATCAACTGAAGCATTTAAACACTACTAATATCAGCATCTACAAAAGAGGATTCCAACACTAAGAATTGCATGGCAAAGCAAAACAGCGTTTTTGTTGGCAGCAAAGTCACATTGGTCCCAGCTCATGATTCCACTGAGGGGGAGGTGAGATCCAAGGTGTTTGGTAGCCTTTTTCTTGTTATTATCCTACCAATCTATTCTAACCATGAGAAGCTAATTTAACCATCAAAAGAAATCTAAATAACAAAGCAAGATTTAAATACAAATAGCAGATTTTATTCTAAGAATGCAGCAAACACACATAAAGATAAACAAAGGAGGTATTGGGCGCTTGAGATGGGCCCAACCCCAAGAGCTATAACCTCCTAAGAGAGATTTAGAGCTGGTGCAAAGCTGGATTCATCTTTATTGATCAAGAAATGAAGAGTTACATCAAAACTGTCCACAAGGAGAACTCGAAAATGAGCTGACAGCAAAACTAATCTATTGCCTAAAAATTCGAACTACAAAATGACTACAACAAGATTATGAAATGACTAACTACCAGCTACAAAATGACTAACCACTAGCTAACCAAAATGAGGCCCTAAGCCTTCTTATTTATACAAATTGAGGACCCAACAGTCCTCCTAAACTTTAGGGACTCGGCTGCCCAAAACTTGTAGTTAACACCAGTCCTACTTGACTTGCTTGGCTGCCCTTGTGCTAATTGATTCGGTGGCCCTTGAACTCCGAGTTGATGGTGGAGAATTTGAGGTAAGGACCCATAAATGAAGGGGACACCTTCCTACAAATACTCTCCCTTGTTCTCCCACGAATTTGGCTGCCAAGTGCTCATTAAGACCTTCAATTTTGTCTCCAAGTTGACCAAAAAGGCTACACAAAGCACCCATTAGACTTGTTGGCATAATGACTAACCAAATTCACTCTATTAGCATAAATATAATAAAAAACATTCAATAAACTAATGAGAATGGTGGATTAAGTCAAATTAGGAGGTTGAATGAGCCCAAATAATTATCCATTTTTGGGGCTCATCACCATCCACTACCATACATTATACTTCACTCTTTCATCACTGCCACCCTGAACCGTATGTCACCAGATCGTTTTCACCTCCATCAAAATCATTTGCTCCGTTCCATGTCATTGATGTGGGATTCATTAAGGCCCTCCTTTGACGGATCGCTTCTTGTCGACATCAGCTCATTATCCAAGAAGTTGATCTAGGAACACCCCTTCAGTACTTTGAAGCTTGCATGCCTCAATGGCAAGTTTCTCACTTCCGGCGACAGGTATACATCAATGACCTTCGACCGAAAGATTTTGCGTGGTGTTCGACGCCAAGTCCTTTATTCACACCACGTGAATTGTACTGCAGTACCTTGAGGGTCATTATCATTATCGGTGATTCCTCTCGCGCTTGTTAACAGTTTACATCATTGACTGGTAATCAAGCGATGTCTTTCCATGTTCGACTTCAAAACATTTCTCACATGGATCGACTTGTACTTAGAGTGAAGATCGGACGAGATTGAAGACCTCGGATCTAGTTTCATCCATCTAGGCTGCGATATATATTCAGGAAAAATAAAGACATTGAAATGTACAACATTGTAGCACAGATAATCCTCCTACCAAAAGGATGATGACTTCGTCAGAATCATCAGTCTACCATCAGACGATTGTCTGTCCTATGTACATGAAAATGAATTTATAAAGCTGAGCATGGGAATGCCTGCCTCAGCTAGATCATGAAAACAGTATGAAGATAATGTATTGTATTGTATCTTATTACAGGTCTCCTCCCCAGCATCAGAAGAACTTCGGATCCTCCTAATAAAGCATTTCACCCGATAAACGACCTCATACTTTAGGGGGCAACTGTTATAGACATTTTTGTGCCTTACAGCTATAAGCATGAAATGTCCATAAACCAAGGGATCCTAAGTCCCTAAAAGTGTTGTTCCATCTCCTAAAGAAACAAGGTCAACTAATTACAGCTTCTCCCAGAAGTTCTCCACCAGAAACTGCTCAAAACTAGTCAAAACAGGATCATTTCAAGTGCTCCACTAGCTGGCTGCGTTGCAAAGCACCCAAATACACTGGCTAGGTGCGTTGCAACGCACTTGAATGCACTACCAGGGTGCGTTAAGCGAGAAATGACAAGTGGCAGAGTCATTCCATGAGGTGGAGAGACAATGGAAGCTTCCAGAATCTTCTCCAATGACACTTGCCTCACTGAATTCGACCAGTGATGAGTAAGAGGCTCTCAGTCTCCAAGTGGAAGCAAGAACTGACAGAGAGAAGCCACTAATCAATTCATGAGCTGACTCATCCTCTTTGCATACATCTATATATGGATCCCTCACCAAGAGATCCAGGGGCTAGAATTTTGTACATTGCAGAGAATTGTTGTTGGTTTTGTGATAGATATCAGAGTATTGGGTGATTTATGCTTTGTTGGAGGTGAAGAAGGGATTCTATGCTGGGAGGTTGATGCTGGATCAGGAATCATCGGTTGTAACTCCTCCTGGATCTTCTTGTTTTATCAATAAAACTACTTGAGTTTCTCCTACATGCTTGTATATCTGATGTGTGTTATATTTGTATGTTTAGCTTAAATCTGATCCTAAGCTTTTTATGAACATAAATCCATGTCTTTGTGTAGTTTCTCTCTTCTGTGAACTTGCAGGAACTTGGTGACGCTGGGCAAGTGAGGGCGCAGATCGTTGGAAGCTGGCAAAGAGAAGAGAGATTGGATCGAACAACTAGCGCAAGACACAGGTCGGTTCATCTTAATCATCTTTGTTTATAGTTTATAAAGGAGAATACAAGAGTAGTTTTCCCTGTTTGTTTCTGAGGTCTCTGTCACAACCCAGTGGGATAGGGTCGTTCTGAATAGACACATTTCCTGAAAACATGCATAATCTCTTTTCCCTTCTTGTAACAAAGCTTTGGATGTAATTTCCAATATTGTTCATTTCCATGTCGATGCATCTTGTAATGGGTACAAAAGAACTTTCTCTTTATTTTCGACAAGGAAGTCCTCTCATGCAAATGAGATTCATCATGCTTGATGCCTAGAATCTGATCCATCATTTTAACCATTACCATGCATTGCTCACAAACATCCACACAATGGTCAAATGCATCATAGAAAGTATAAGGATACATATTCCTCAAATAGTCAAAATTACCAACATTTAGAAAACACCCATGAGATTTATGCATGTCCCTTGGGATGCAGCTTTTACGATGTGGGGTGGATGATGACATGCAAGGTCCCTTCAATAATTCATCTTTCTTGAGAGACAAATGAACATTGTCACCACCATCTTGGTGTGACATATCATCCTCGGATGATTGTTGTGCCTCAGACCATTTAGAGCATTCTCCAAACTCCCTTTGACCATATCCCAACCCTTGATACTTTGATCTCTCTTGTATCATGATTGGATTGGTGATCCCTTGGCCATTGATGTTGACTCCTCCTTCTTCATAACCCATTTTATAAAGCAACTTCATACCAATGCCTTTGGTATGTTGCTCAAATGCTGCAAAAGAGGTGTTATGAACATAAACATAAGGAATTATACTTGAAATGTTTATTGCCTCCTTGAACTTTCCATTCTTATTTTTAGCTTCTAATGATGATGACGACTTTGCAGATGACTCTAGCCACCCACTTTTACCAATTGACATATGGTTAGAATCTGGGAGATGCTTACAAAATGCACATGCATCATTTTCCTCATATGGTCCATAACTACTGTGTGAACAATGCCCACATATTGGTTTCATTTTGGAGGTGTCTTTTGTTGTCACATGAGTGAAGCTTTCAGCAAATTATTCCTCAAGCACATGATACAACTGAAGGTGCATATGCCTTTTCTCCTCTTTAGCCATCTCTATCATTTTTATCAACTCAATGTTCTCCATACGAAGAGCCAAATTCATTTCCTCTAGCTCTTGGATACTCTTCTTGCCCATTCTTGCAACTTTGTTTGATGAGACTCTGATACAAATTGATATGAAAATGGAGGAAGAGGTCAGTTTCCTCTTCCTAAAAACAAGGATTGTTATCCGATGCTTTGTAAGGAAAAATGGATCTTAACACAAAACAGGGTTTCCAAAAGTTCTCTTCAAGTTATGAGTTACTTTTCACATTTAAACTTAACCATAAGCAACACAACATCACATAACTCATACAAACATTCATGAAGAGTAGAACAAAGGATTTGGTGATGGATTTCACCCCTCCTGGGCTACATCTCTGGGCCTCCCAACATAGCTAGACCGCTCCATATATTCAGTTGAAAAGGAGTACATAAAAGTTTGTTGATAAAACATGTGGCTATTTCCCCTTTAAGGAAATATTATCCTGCAAAGAAATCTCACATAAACATCATGACAACCTATAGTCAGTCACAAAAACATAAACAACACAAGGTGTCTCCTATAAGGCCTTGTACTCCATTTGAAAATGAGCATACATGAGCATATAAGCAGTTCAATTCCACATTCAAGGGAAGATAGAAAAATTTCTTCAATAAGACAGTGAGAAAAGTATATAAGAGATCTGCAAGTAACAATTGCTACAGTAAACTTATGAAGGTAATAAAATCCCTACAAGGCCTTATCCATGCCCAAACACCTTCAATAATTTCTCCAAAACACTAATTTATCCATACACCTATGGAATTGAACCTACAAAAAGTTCCTTTAGATGTGCTCAAATAAGTAAATAAAGATCACCAAAGACATAATGTCCAAAAATCCATAGGTATAATATTCTTGAGCTCCAAAAAGCTAAAAAATCACAAAGATATGGCTCTACAAGCTCTCCATGTAGTTTTTTTGTTATTTGTCTTACAAATCAAACCAACAATCTAACTGTCCTAAAAATATGACATGTTTTCCGTTGCGGAGGCGACAAATTCCCCTGTCGGAGGTGCAATTTGTTGGATACTTAAATTTCCCAATAACCCTTGAAGGAAGAAATTTTGGCCACATGGGACATGCGACTGAGGGCCAGGGCTAGCCTCCTGCCCCCGTCAGCCTAGCCCCTTATATGTCAGGTTGATGGTCATGTTGGCACCCATGGGGCCGAGGGCTGGGCCAATGGCTCATCCTTACCACTGAGCTCCTCAATTTGATCCCTCGTGGTCACGTTGGAGGCCATATGGCTTGGGGTTGGTCCCCTTACAAAGCTCCCTCCTCTGAGTGCCTTTGCCATGGTCATATGGCGCCTAGGTGACCTGGACTTGGAGCTTCTGCCAAGCCCCCTCTCCATTGGCTCCTTCTCAGATATGCCTGTGGTCTTGTGGGAAACCTGTGACTAAGGGTAGGGCTAAGGTCCCAAGCCCCTTAACCTTTGCGCTCGTTTTTATGGTGGTGCGGTGAGTAGGGGTTGGGGCTGGCAACTCGACCCCTTCTCAAAAATTGCACCAAGGAAACTTTATAAAGCATTGAAGCCCTATGGTTTTAAGAACCACCCCCATGGTGCAGTAGCAAGGTGCTTGAGTGTTAGATGAGAGGTCGGGTGTTCGAATCTTGTCTAGCATATCCGACCCATACCAAATTTTTGGCCAACTGTGGGGTGCCATGTGGCAACCTTTGGTTGGGCCAGGTAGCACACCCTAATTGGTCCACCACAAAAATCACGAACTAATAAAAAATGAGCTAATTCGACCAATTCGAGGTTGTCACTGGGCAGAACCTCATTGGTCCATACCTGCATAGTCACCCTAGATGATTTCAACAGTACGGTAGCCCAATCAGCTGCCCACTCAGCAAACCTGCTCATTTTTTAGTTGTTGAGCCAAACGATCAAACTATGATAACTTGATCATACAGTGTCAAATTGAGGTGAAATGAACGTCGTTGGATTCAAAATGACAGGAACTTCAATTTGATGTAAGTTTGAATACTTTCTAGGCATTTTCATTTTTGAGCTAAAATTATATCATTTGGTCATTGGTTTAGAGGGGGAAGACCAAGTTATCATTGAAGTAGTATACAAGATTCCACCACCACACATCATCCCACCTTTGACTAGTCTTCTCAAACTTTTACTTGTACAAGTGAGTTCCAGTTTGGTCGAACCTCTTTCCTTATTCTCTCATCAAATGTATGGTAAGACTAGTACATATACCATGGGAGAGATGGATCCCTCATCACCATTTACGATTGGATTTTATTTCATGATGTTTGCACCATCGTTGATTAGTTTGAGAGGGTCCACTCCTTCCATTTTGACTACTCTTTTGTCCTTACTTTAGGCATCCCAATGGTTGCTTCTACAACCCCAAGTAGTTTCCCATGCTTATTTATATCCTAACCTCCATCCAGCTTTATGTTGGATATGGGGGCAAGCCAAAGTCAACCTATAGGAGATGGGTGGTTCCCACCTAGTTCTTGTATCCCAACAATTACAATATCGCATGGGTCAACCTTCTTCAAGGAATCTTCTAGGGGGTCTACATTTTATCTTATTCAATTTATGGGCAATAATGTTCCAAAGGAACATATCATCTACGGGGTAGTTTTTTGTTAGGAGGAAATCCTTTCTTTTGAGGTTTTAATACCTTTTTGGGGGGCAGTGGAGGGTTGGGAAGATAGCTTACCTAGGGCCAATCTCCCTACTAGTACCACTATGCCCATGATTTTTCACACTTATAATTTTGCTTTTGTACCAAGAGGTCCTCCTTCCATTATTGGGTATAATCCCATCAACATCCATGTTTTTGGGAGTCTCTTTGTTCCTAGAGGAAATCCCTCAAGTAGTAATCATCCTTTCACCATAAAAATAGGTCCATGGGTCCAATACCTTAGGTCTAGCAATCCTTTTGGTCAACACTCATATTCTGAAAACCATTAAGGGAATTTTGAAGTAAAAAATGGGTCTCAAAACAAAAAATGTATCAACAAAATTAAATTTAAAAAAAGCATTATGATTCAAGATGATGATGTCGTTCCGAGGGAAAATAAGAAAACTATTTTTTTATTGTATTTTTGGCTTATCTCCTTATAGTTTTATTCAAATGTCAAGTGTAGACATCCATTGGTTGCGAAATTCAATTCCACATCCAACGAGTGCCCACTCTGCATACTTCAAAGTAGACTCACATCGAAAAATAAATCAATTTTTTTTCGATGTGGGTCTAGTTAAGAAAATGCCATATGAACATGAGTTATGGTTTTTTGAGTATGTGGTATTAGAAAATCATGCTATTGTAACAAATCATATTTACAAGTATTCCATGATAAATTGGGAGTGGATCCCCACACTTACGAATCTTGTTACATGTTTTTTAAAGTGTATATATATGTATCTTATATATTAATTTTTTTTATAATTAATAATAATAATACTATAAAGTAAAATTATAATTTAGTTATTTTTTAAATTGTGAAATGTATTATAAAATAAAAAATTTAATATCTATAAAAATACTTTCTAGAGAAATCACATATCAAATTTTATGTCAATGCATTTCGAACCATTTAATGTGGTTCATTATCAAGACATTAACGGGCACCATTTTTGCTTTTGGAGCACGTGCAAAAATGATATAATTTTAGATAAACTCTCCCACATTAACCGGCAATTTGAGAGGTCACTGCGCGCAACGCATCTGTGCGCACACTTTTTTATCTCTCAGAAACCAAACAGCTACGGCTTTTGAAGTCAATGTTGACGGCTTTAACTCGAGGACTTCCAGGCAGCAAGGGATCGAATTCTCCTCCGCGATTCTGTCTATTTATTGTGCAACCTCCCTCCATCACAATATCAGTAGCCCTACTACTTACCACTGACACTTCATCCACGCAATGCCTTCGCTTAGTCTCCCTCCCGTCCTCATTGCCGCCGTCATCGTATGCTTCTGTCAATTGCCCACAAATGCCTCCCGGAAGCGCCCGACGGCCCTCGTTACGCCGATCACCTACGATCCCCAGACAATGAACTACACCGTGGAGATGGGGCAGAGAACCCCTCTGCGAATCCTGCAGCTAATGCTAGACATAGAGCAAGACTTCATGTGGGTAAGATGCGCTAACGATCAATACAGGTCCTCCACTTACCAACCGCTCAACTGCAGTGCACCATTATGCACGTCGTATGAGTATTCGGCATGCCTTACCTGCTTTGGCTTCGGCGCCTTCGGCTGCAACAACCATAGCTGCTCTGTGCCAGAACCAGGCCTCAACCTCGGGCAGGACGTGGCGGCGCTTCTCAGCAGCGACGGTTGGAAATCCGGCCACCCCGCTAGGTTCCCCTTAGTGCCCTTCGCCTGCCAGTATGAATTTGATCGCACTCTCTTGCCTCAGGAGGCCGTTGGCGTCGCCGGAATGAGCTCCTCCACGCTGGCGCTACCAACTCAGCTCTCCGCTGCGGGAGGTTTTAGCCGCAAGTTTGCCATGTGTCTGCCACAGGAGAATTCAGAGGGGTATCTCTTCTTTGGTGACGGCCCGAACGTCTTCTCTCCACTGAAAGGCGGAGCCCCTACAGACCTCTCGCGCAACCTCATCCGTACTCCCTTGATCAGGAACCCCATCTACAGCCCTGACACTACCCACGCCTCCACCCACGGCTTTTATATCGGTGTTCACGGAATCAAAGTCAATGGCGTCGACGTGCCGATCGATGCGGAGAAGCTGCGAATCAACACCAGGGGACGCGGCGGCACGAACCTGAGCACCGTGGCGCGCTACACACAACTGGCTACCCCCATCTACAACTCCCTCGTGGCCCTCTACACCAGGATGGCCAACGACATGAAGATCAAGCCGTTTCATTGGCGGTGCCCTATGCCCCCTTGATTCAAGGTGCGTGTTTCGACGCAACCGGTACTGAGGAGCCCCCTTATAGATGGAGCACAGCTCCTCGACCCAACGTACCGACGATCGACCTCGTTTTGGAGGGCAACGCTACTTGGAGGATCCATGGAGCTAACTCCATGGAACGGCTCTACACACAGAATGCGTTGTGTCTAGCTTTTGTTGACGCAGGCGAGGATCCAGTGGCATCAATTGTGATAGGGACTTATCAGATGCAAGAGAATTTCATCCAATTTGATCTGGACAACTCAACCCTAGGTTTCTCTTCCAATCTGCTCCCATTACCTCAGCAAACAAGTTGTGCCAATTTTAATATGATTACTCCTCTGTGATGAATCTTTCAAGATGATAAGTAATTTGACAGAACATATTCCAATATTCCAGCAGAACATGAACAAATTCCGAACAAAATAAATAAGAAAGATTTGCTTTTGTAATTCCAAATTAATGGAGTACCATGCTTTTCTGTACTAACATTCAAGTCGTTTTGTATGGGGTTTAATTTTTATTATGTTATTAGTTTAAATGTTACATAACAATTTATCGATTTGTGTAATTTATTTAGTTGTTTTGTATGGGGTTTCATTTTTACTATTTTATTGGTTTAAATGTTATCTAAACCATTAAGAGTGAGTAAAAAATATTTCATTAGAGTGTGAGATGTTTTATCTAGCGTTTGGTTTCACATAATCCTGGTTAAAACATTCCAAACAAGTAAATCATCCCAACCTATTCTCAGCATTTTCAATCTGCTGTTTTTTTTCAACGATCACTGTTTATGCCTTTTGCGTACATATGAATTATGAAAGCCACATAAAGGTATTGGTTTGCGACTTATCTCTCTTATTCTGTCTCTAACGTCACACAATATTTGGTATCCATGAGACCCATAAAATCATAATCATAGAAGGAGTCACGTATACAAGTATACCCATTATGTTGCAAATATGAATGACAAAGGCCTTAATTAGTAGGTATATATGTTGAAATGATTCATCATACAGATATATATGCATTTGAGGTGTGATATATACTATGTTACAATCAAAGAAAGTTTTTTCTTTTATGTAGGGTAAGAAACAAAGTTTTAGTATCGTGCAATATATTGTAAAGAAAGATTCAGAAAGTGTATTGTAAAGAAAGCTTTAGAAAGTGTGATGTGTTGGATAGGAAAAAAAATAATGTAATAAATTATGTTGTGATAAAGAAAAATTTGAAGTGATGTTATATGTTGGAACGAAAAAAATTATTTTAGGTGTGATATGTAATGTTTCATGACTTAAAAATATTTTCATATGATGCAGAACATGTAAGCAAATTTTTGAAATATAAAAAAAAAAAAAAGACAAGGTTTTAGTCTTCTTATATCATATATGTCCAATTTATATCCTCTTACGATTTATAAGTTATTCCATCTCCATTGATTTTGTTAGAAAACCATATAATTGTCCTCTTGTATCCATATCTTAACAGTGGCCCTAATAGCTCATGCACAGATTCAGCGCAAACGTGGGACATTCTCTTTGTTATGAGGCTTCATTGAATCTAAGAGAACACCTTTGTAGATTGATTCCAACTGGGTAGTCTATACATCCCTTGCCCATTTGTTTGTAACAACCCTATCAGCTTAGGCACTGGACTCAACTCAGACATGGGGGTGTTCACTTTGTCATGGGGCTTTTCTAGGTTTCAGAGCTCATCTTTACATGTCAAGTCCAATTGGGTAGTCCACATTCGCCACATTTCCCAACACGACACTATCATGCAATATAAATATATTCTTTCACTCATTCAAACATTTAGCCCAAAATTTCCCAAATTCATACCTATTAGAGCATACTTAGTGCTCTTTCTTTTGTTTCATTTTTACCAAATTATGAAAGCCCAAGTGGATGAAAGTCGTGGTTCTAAGAGGAGACAATTATAGAGACAACACATTAAACGCTCAAAGCCTCATTAGCCATAGTTAACCACAACCAAACCATGTCTACATTATCTATTACAATTAATATTAATCAACCATTATGAGCTATAGTTAACCATTGTGAACAATACTTAATCAAAGTCAACCATAATCAATATGGTCATGCATGTTAAACCAAAATTAACCACAATTAGGTATGGTCAACCACTGATGAACATTGCGGTGCATCATAACCATTAAGGATTGCTACATTTCAATCATAGTCAAACATGGAAAACCGTGGTTAGCAACATTCAAACATACTTGACAATGGTCAAACCATCATTAACTATAATTAAGCATGGATAAGCATAGTAAAACCTTTTCAAACAAATCAAACATGTTCAAAGATGGGAAACCATAGTCAACCATGCGTAAATATGGTCTAACGTATCCAAGCATTGCTAAGCATAGTCGAACATGGCCAACCATATTAAACCATGGTTAAACATTGTCAACCATAGCTAATTGTAGACAACTGTGGTTAACCCCAGTCAAATATGTCAAACCATAGTAAATCATGGTTGATTGTAGACAATTGCAATTAACCATGGTTAAATATGTCGAATCATAGTCAACCATGGTTTAGCATGGTTATCTATAAGTAAGCATGCCTTAGCATATTCAAGCATAATCACCATGGGTAACCAAGGTCTACAATATTCAACCAAAGTCAACCATATTCAAACATCGTGAGCAACAATCAACCATAATAAAAACATATCAAATATAGTCCACCATAATCAACTGAATTCAATTATAATCAAACATAGTCAACCCCATCAAGTTTCTATCCATGCAACACATTGGAGTTTCTCAAACTTTTCTTCATTATGTGAAAGGAAATATTTCCACTTTCTTTCAAACCCTTGAAATATTTCCTTACAACACATCATAAGAACCAAAAACTATCTTTCCTTGGGATATATATCACACAAAGTTTTTCTTTGAGAGACATATCACATCTCCTCAAGCTGTATGCTCTTGTGACATCCTTTTCTGTATCAATTGACACCAAAGTTTATTTTTGTGTGATACATCACGCTTCGTCAAATTTTTTACCATCATGGTTTGTCAAAACAAAACTTTTTTTAAGTACAAGACACATTAAATGTGTTTATAAAATCATGTTATAGCAAAACATTTTTTAATGTGACACACTCAAAAAAATTAATCCAATGTTTTTATAAATTGTGATACATAAAGTTCACATAAGACAAAATTTCATGGCATTACTTGCTTGCACCATATCTCACTCAAGATTAGTTTGGTTGTGACACAATATATCTCACTCAAAATTACTTTGGTCATGACATATCATATTTCACTCAAAATTACTCT
The DNA here is from genome assembly GCA_031772625.1 of Pinus tabuliformis. Classification (NCBI taxonomy): domain Eukaryota; kingdom Viridiplantae; phylum Streptophyta; class Pinopsida; order Pinales; family Pinaceae; genus Pinus; species Pinus tabuliformis. The sequence continues at coordinate 117,516,329 of CM062804.1, forward strand.
GGTCCTCACATATTGTATTACCTCAAGGTTTGCATTCATGCAACACATATTGTATTACCTGAAGGTTTGCATTCATGCAACAAATCACGTTTTCTCAAAGTTCATTGCTGAAAAGTTTTTTTTCCATGTGACAAAACATATTGCACCTATAATTCCTTTAACTAGACCATATCTCAATGGAATAATTTTTGGTCCATGTCATTTAGTTGTGACATAATGTGCCACACTTGAAATTTCTTTGGTCACTTGCTTGTGCCATATATCACACTCAACGCTATTTTGATTATGACACAATGTATCACAATCAAAGTTGCTTTGATGGTAATATAATGTATCACACTTAAAATTATGTCATGTCAAAGTTTCCATTCTTGTGATACGTCTTACTTGCTCAGTCTTTACTTCATCACAACAATGTAGATTTCCATATGACACATTGCACTATGCAAAAAATGCTTTTAGTCGCAACATATTGCAAGAGAGAAGAATTTGGTTTCATGCAAGGGGAAAAAAATAGTTCATGAGATTTATTTGCAACAAAGGGTATTCCACTCTAAATTACTTTCCTCATAACATGTTACCTGATTCAAAATTTATTTTCATGTAATACATCATGTTTCTTAAAAAAATTTCACCATTATAACATCTCAAATAAAATTGGTTTTTAAGCTAAATTTTTTATCATTACATAAAACAAGGTTTCATGGTACAAATAAGACAAATTCTTCTTGAGGCAACTTGTTAAATCCATTTCAACCTGTACATTTTATACCTTCAAAAACAATTACTAATATATATTTTATATTAAATAATTAAAAATAATTTAATTAATCAAATAATTTCCTAAAGTAAATAAAATATTTCATATTTGATTTTTAAAAAACAATTGGTTTAAAAAAAAGAGTGACTTTTTGGAGTTTTCGGTGCCCGGAAGAAAAATTTGAGGTGAAATTTTAATTTGTATTATTTAAAATAATTTTTTGAGTGTAATATGGATTCAGCAACATTAAAAACCGTTAGGACACTTCTATTGTTGAGGATTTACCCATCAAACTTGTGATTTCAATGAATTCTGGCTGAATTTTAGAGAAATTAAACCAGAAAAATCTACGAAAATTCACCAAAAGATTTTCAAAAAATCACACTAAAAACAACTCCTTAAAAAAAATAATTTCAAGTGGTTTCTGGATTGTAATCTCCGCCCATTAGAGTATAGTTTACAGGCAAGTAGTAAGCGGCAGGAATCTAAGCATAAACATGATTTCACTGTTTTAAAATTCCTTTAAAGTAATTTATATTAAAAACCATCAAAATCCCCGGGCAATCAATTTTATATTAGATTTTAATCCATATGTTATTAGAGTTTAATGCATATCTTTATTCACAAAGCGAAAATATGTTAGGAAAGTTTTTATTATATTATTGAAAATATATTTTACATATTATTTTATAATTTTAATTTAGGAATAGGTTAGTTAATTTTTTGAAATTTAATTCTATTTCAAATTTTATAATTATAAGTTAATGAAAGTTAATTGTGAAGGTTATACATCTCAAAGATATGTTATTTATTTTTACAAAATTTGAAGAATGATATTTTTTATTTTTTATTTTTTTATATTAATATAATTTTGCATAAAGTTTAAGGAGTAGGCTCTTTTACCCCAGGGAATATGATTTTGGTTAAGTTAAAAGTTGTTGATATATCGAACTTGTAAGTTGTTAGACATACATTTATGTTAGAGTAGTAACTGATAAATTTAATTATGTTTTTTTCCTAAATTACTTCAAAAAAATTATCTAATCAAAATATACATAATTATAATTTTAACATAATATTATTATTTTGAAATAAAAAATAAATAAATAAATTTATCCAGTAAAACTCAATAATGATATATTTATTATGTAAAATTTAAAAAATCCAATTTTTAAACACATTATTATTCCTAAAAAGAAAAATGATTTATATAATATTATATTATTATAATTAATTTTACTTATATATTAATAATGAGATTTAATCCCTAAGGTATAGCTTTACTAGATAGGTTTTTAATTGTGAAGGACCACATCCACCTATCTTGACATTTACTCTTCCGTTAATTGTAATAATATAATTTTGCATCATATAAATAAATGGGCGCACAGTTCACGCCGTCGGGACAGTTGACTTTCCTTCTCTCCATCCGTGTTTGAATTCTGTTGTTATGTCTGCACTGCTCGGCAGTGTATGTGACTTATGTTTGCGCTGCTCGGCAGCATATTCGACTATTACGCATTTGTACCTATTGTATATAATGAAAATTGTGAATCTAGACTATATATCATCTAAATGAGGGGCTCACCCCCACTCTTTTTACTATAATAAATAAATCTGCTTGAGTAGATTTAAGTGATAAAATCAATGATTCTTCGTCCGGAGTGAATTTACATTTCAAATATATAAATACGTTGTTCATTATATCATGTTACGAAAAAATTAAAGAATAAACTCTGCGATAATATATTTATCATGTGAAGTACAAGGAAACAAACATGTTGCCTAACCCACGGATTAAACAATGACGAGATAACTTTAAGACTTTCCTCTCCACATCAAGCAAACGTTGATATTGAATTTAATATTGAAATTCCACTGATTTTTAAGTATTTGAGGCTGTGGAAGTCCCCCCTTGACCTTTGCAAAACATGAACCACGTGATCAATGGTCAAATTGATTCAAACGATTTCGAATTCCAGCCCACGCCGGATGAAAAGGTGGAATTGTGTACATTCCTTATCCAGCGCCTGAGGATCAGACGGCCATTAAAGTTATATTGGAAATAATGTGCTATTCCACTAGACCTGCACAATGTCCGATCAGTAAGCTGTTGTCATCCTCACCCAAAATATTACAAGTGGCCTCGTGTTACTCTCAGAACGAAAATCATAGGTGCCATGATTCGATGAGGAATCAGATCCACGTGTACAGTCCATTTAGGCTTTGTGGCCCACTCGTGAAGGCGAAAGCAAATAAAGCAATGCTTAAATGCATGGAAAATGAGACGAGGACGTGCCACTACTTTCATGCTTCCTCATTTTTATGCACCACGGCTTCTGTTTTCTGTGATGGGATCCTCTGTTATTTAATTGCACGCGATACAGAACACGCGGCACTGATATATTGGAACAGTGAGTTCAAAGAAAATGGGTCACTCAGCTCTCACTATGCCGCGATCTCCTCCGATTGCAATTTTTAATTCAGCTTTATCATTATGATATTCTCCAATTGAGTAAAGGTCATACGGTTTGATGAGTCCATTGAGTAAGTTACCAACTTACTCACGTCATTTCCAATTACGGGAAAGGATAGTGCGACATTATTTATAATAATTTGTGAGGGGTGGGAAAATATTTAGAATGGTTATTTAAAAAATAATAATTTTAATTAAGTTAAAATAAAGTTTATTATATTTAAATGTTTATTAGGTTAGTTTTTATTATTATATAACAAAAAAATATTTAGGCCATTATATTTAAATAAATTAAATTATTTGAAATAATGTAGTTTTTTGGTTGATAAGTGGGTGAATCCTGAAAATCACGCTTATTTTGTGGTTGAGAGGCCACGAGTGAGGGGTATCTAAGTCGTCAAAGTCACTCGGGAATCGCACCCGACCTATCGCACCAGTGGAAACCATGTTATTCATTATATCATGTCACGAAAAATTTAAAGAATAAACTCTGCGATAATATATTTATCGTGTGAAGCACAAGGAAACAAACTTGTTGCCTAACCCACTGATTAAACAATGTCGAGATAACTTTGAGACTTTCCTCTCCACATCAACAAAACGTGGAAATTGAATTTAAAATTTAAACTCCACTGATTTTTTAAGTATTTGAGACTGTGGAAGTCGCCCCTTGACCTCAGCAAAACATGAACCACATGATCAATCGTCAAATTGGTTAAAACTATTTCGAATTCCAGTGCACTCCAGGTGAAAAGGTGGAATTGTGTACCTTCAGACGACCATTAAAGTGATATTGGGGATCATGTGCTATTCCACTGTCAATCACCAGATCTGCACGGTGTCCAATGAGTATGCTGTCATGATTTTGCTGGAGTCACCCTCACCCAAAATATTACAAGTGGCCTCGTGTTACTCTGCGGCGCTCCTTGGTGAGGACATTCGAAAGGAGTTTCTTAGCATCTATATAAAAACGCTCCTTGGTGAGGACATTCGAAAGGAGTTTCTTAGCATCTATATAAAAACGGACGGTGCGCTTAAGTTGATTGCAGAGGGAATTCGGCGTGGTTAAAAAAATTGACAGCGTTTATGTCCATCGGATTCTTGAATATCTCAAAAAATCTACAATGGATTTAAAGATAGCGTTCGCAACAAATTTATTAACAACCATAAAAGGCGGCGAAGACCTTACAGACCTCTCCGGCGACCTCGTCCGCACTCCCTTGATCAGGAACCCCATCAAAACGCTCTACTCCACCCACGCCTCCACACACGGCTACTATATCGGTGTCCAGGGAATCAAGGTCAACGGCGTCGACGTGCCGATAGACGCCGAGAAGCTGCGAATCAACACCAGCGGACACGGCGGCACGAAGCTGAGCACCGTGGTGCGCTACACGCAATTGGCCAACCCCATCTACAACGCTCTCGCGGCGCTCTACATTAAGATGGCGGCGCAAATGAAGATCAAGCAAGTTGTCTTCGAGGTGCCCTATCTTCCCTTGGGTCAGACTGGTGTGTGTTTCAACGCAACCCACACGGGGGAGCCGCCTTATTTCGGGAGCATTAATCCGGCGCTCAACGTGCCCACGATCGACTTTGTTTTGCAGGGCAACGGTATCGATCCTACTATTTGGAGGATGCTTGGATTTAACTCGATGGAGCTGTTCTACAATCCGAATGTGGCGTGTCTAGCTTTTGTTCCTGGAGGCGAGACTCCAATCGCATCCATTGTAATCGGGACTCATCAGATGCAAGAGAATTTCGTCCATTTCGATCTGGACAACTCAACAGTCGGCTTCTCTCCCAATCTGCTCTCATTACCGCAGCTAACCAGTTGTGCCAATTTCAACATGATTACTTCCCTGTGATGACTTCTTTCAACATAGATAAATAAATAAAAGGAGAGATTTTGCTAAATTGTAATTTCAAGTTAATGCAAAACCAACCTTTTCTGTAATAATAAGAAGGCATTCATGTTATGGCAGAGGCATCTAATATCAAGATTTATATATTCCTTTTATGTTACATACTGTATTTGATGGTTTGGATAAGAATTTGGTTTGCAGAGTGTTAGTCAACTATCCGCTGGTTATTTTAATGGACAGAGATGTGTTGACTTTCATTTCGAAGTAATAATTCTAATTTTTTTATCATGTTTTTTTATATTTATGGAATTAAATTAATTTTTGTTTTGATTGATTTCAACATTTTTAATGGGATATTCATTGTTCCTTTATGTTGTTTATACTATTTTGTTTGTATTTTAATCGATAGAGATGTGTTGATTTTAATTTTGAAGTAATAATTTTTATTATGTTTTTTATATTTATGGAATTGTTCCTTTATGTTGTTTATACTATTTTGTTTGTATTTTAATTGACAGAGATGTGTTGATTTTAACTTTGAAGTAATAATTTTTATTATGTTTTTTATATTTATGGAATTAAATTTATTTTTGTTTTGATTTTAACATTATTAATGTATTAAGCAAAATTTTCCAGTAGAAATCATATAAAAGAAATAATGATATAATGGGACATTCACTCTTCTTTTATGTTGTTTATACTATTTTATTTGTATTTTAATTGATAGAGATGTGTTGATTTTAATTTTAAAGTAATAATTTTAATTTTTTATTATGTTTTTTATATTTATTGAATTAAATTTATTTTTGTTTTGATTTCAATATTATTAATGTGTTAAGCAAAGTCTTCCAACGGAAATCATATAAGAGGAATAATGAGATAATGGGATATTCACTCTTCTTTTATGTTGTTTATACCATTTTATTTGTATTTTAATGGATAGAGATGTGTTGATTTTAATTTTGAAATAATAATTTTAATTTTTTATTATGGTTTTTTATATTTATGAAATTAAATTGATTTTTGTTTTGATTTCAACATTATTAATGTGTTAAGCAAAGTTTTTCAGTAAAAATCATATAAGAAAAATAATGACATCTTTACTTTAATTTTGAAGTAATAATTTTAAATTATATATATATATAAAATTATATTAATCTTTATTTTGATTTCAACATTATTAATGATGATGTTCAATATGTTTTGATTTCATACATTATTAATGATAATATTTAGTCTCATTTTATGTTCCTTATACTATTTTTTTATTTATATATATTTTTGTTTTAGTTGGTTATGTTATTTTTAATTAATAATAATTATAATTATTTAATTGTTTTTTTTTAAATATTATTTTTATTTTTTTCACCCAATTATCTCATTATTATTTCATATTTAAAAACATTATAGACATTTAATTTATTTTCAAAGTATCAATAAATAAGAATTAAAATAATAATTATTATATTAAATAATTTGTATTATAATTTTAAGTGTTATTTTCAAAGTATCAATAAATAAGAATTAAAATAATAATTATTATATTAAATAATTTGTATTATAATTTTAAGTGTTAATAGATTAATGAATGATATAGATTTAAATTAGATTTCATCCCATTAAATATAAATACAAATTTATTAATAAAGATTTATGAAGGGTGAGATGGTAGTTTATGCCTAGTCTTAAAATATAGTGGATACTAAATTACTTTATGTAATGCCCTAGGTTAAATGTAACTATTAATTTTACTGTGGTAAATGATGAACTGGATTAACAACCTTATTATTTGAATTTAAATAATATTAGTTCTCTTCTTTTAAAGAGGATTTTTGCTAAAAGAAAAGGTTTTTTTTTCTTTCTTTCTTTTTTTTGATAAAAAGAAACTGGCCACTTCTCAAGGGGGAAGTTGGAGGCAAGACAGTTGCCATGATTCCCAACCCTAATTGTTATTTTTCCCCTGACTGGAAAGGTTTCCAGGGGGGAAAAAGAGGCTCTGTGCTATGGGGACAGACAGAGAAAGAGGAAAATAGAAGAGGGAGAAAAAGGGAAGGCTATGTGTTGTTGGGACAGACAGAGGAAGGAAACAAGCAACTGAGATTAGGTAAGTCTGGTGATGACCAGATAACCTAGCACTAAGTGCGGACATCTTGTTTGGGGACGGTGGTCTTGCAAGAAAGCAAGGGGGAGATTCTGGTCCCAGAGGACGAATCTCATGGACGAGTGGCAGATTGAAAGCAGGTGAACAGAGACGCGTAGAGGTAATCTTAGCTTTCAAGTATTTAACAAGCAACAGTGACCGAGGTAAGGACCGAACTGTTCTCTGTTTTCTTTTGTTCTAAAAAAAGAAACTCTAAAGCTTTGAGTAGGCATGCAGTATTAGATGATTGTAATGCTATAGTTATTTATTTAAAAATAGGGTAACGGGGTTCTGCTCACAATGCCGATTAGATAATAGTTGGAGAACTCTATTGTAGGCTTGATGGTAAAATTTAAATTGCTGACTGTAAAAGGGTGTATAATGTATACAGTACTTATGCTCAGAGCCCCTAGGCAAGGTTCCATTTCCCAAACCCTTGGTGAAGGGTAGTATTCCTGGAACCCTAGGCATAGGGTACTACTTCTGGAATTATTCCACGAATTAACTGTGGCCGAGAATGAAGCCAAAACCACCTTCACAAGGAAAGACCGCTGTTGGAATTGACCCACTGTCCGATAAAACCATAGATAGGGTGGCTACACCATCTCTGTTAGTTTATAACATACAACACACTTTAGAAAACAAACCGGGTATATAGGTGGCCGAGCGCAAATTAAAGAAAAACAATAGCAGTGATTTAATCAGTTACCTTACTTTAGGGCTCTAAGACAGATACATGACGGCTCAGGGTATTTATACCCCAGTGACCATAACCTCGTTTGAGACTTACTGTCACATGTATTCACTGGGTAATCGACACAGTTCATCTACAAAAGAAATATGATTGAGCGACTGTAATTTTAAATTTCAAGGTGAGACGAGCAAATACCTCTCAGGTGAGAGTTATTAAGCCATTCATTTGTTACTTAATAAACAATAGAGAAATTCAGTAGGAATTAAAGAACAAAAAACGCCAATTGGTAATTATGGAAACCCTGCTACCATGCATGGAATTGTAATTTAGAAAAATAAGGCATAATAGCAAAACTGTATTACATAATTAAACATAAGAAAGAATAATTATATTCCATAGATGCATTGACCCAGGAAGGGTAGTTTCGTTATTCAATATAACCGAGCAAACCAATTAAGAACTAAGTACTATATTATGACATTCCGAACAGTCTAGGAAATCACGGTATTACAGCCAAAATCACTAGTAGAAGTCTGGTACTTGATAATCTCATACATGTATTGCTCAAATAACAAAACCAACTCGTCGGAAAAATAACGGTTGACTCTCGGCATGTGCTTCCAGGCCAATTTTTTCCCCGAACCGAAGTGCCCTTTAAAAATCAAAGGAATAACTCTATATTTAACTCAAAAAATATACCCACCTCCTCTATCAGTTCTTAGAACTTTGATATGCAGCCCGCTTTGGTTTTCTACAAGTGCCTTGAAATTGCAAAAATTTTCAAACACTTCACTTTTGTTCTTCAAGAAATAAACCCAAGTTTTTCTAGTAAAATCATCAATAAATGTTAGTATATAGTGGCTGCCTGCAAGTGATGGAGTTTGCATCGGTCCACATAAATCTGAGTGGACAATTTCTAAGGGTGCTTTGACCCTTATGCTTTTCCCAGATGGAAAACTTTCTCTGTGTTGTTTCCCCAAGATACAACCTTCACAAAGGCTGTCTGGTTTCTCTATCAATGGTAATCCTTTTACCATTCATTTTCTACTCAATAAGTTAAGTCTTCCAAGGTTGAGATGTCCAAATCTCAAGTGCCACAACCAATTTTCATCTTTTGGTTCGCTTTGGAAAGCCTCTTGAGTCACTGCTGCTATTTCTTCTTTATTTTTCAAATCTGCTTTCATTCTGAGACGGAACATCCTGTTCCTTGTCATCTTCACTTCAGCAATACATCGTTTGCTGGATGCTCTATCCATGATGGTGCATACATCATTCACAAAGAAAACATTGTACTCATTTTGAACAAGCTGTCCAATACTTAAGAGATTACATTTCATTCCAGGAACATAATAAACATCTGCTATCGTTTTCTTTTCACCTTTCCTTGTAAAGACATTTACTTCTCCTTTTCCCATAATAGAAACTTTATTATCAGTCCCTAGTGTGACTTGTGACTTCACATTCTAATCTAACATAGAAAACAGGGCTATGTTTCCTGTCATATGGTTGTTGCAACCAGAGTCTAGGAAGCATACATCTTTACTCTTTTCTTCAGCCATATTACAAGCTAAAAACAAATTATTTTGGCTGATATTTTCTCTAGTGAAATTTGCACTAGTTCTATTGCTCATATCATGATGCTTCTTCCTACATTCATTTGCATAATGCCCATATTTTTTACAATAATGACTTTGGACATTGGATTTATCATACCTTTGTCCTTGAGCATGATGTTGTCGACTTTGTTGGCTGCTGCGTTGGCCTTGGTTCTGATTTGGATTGCTGCCTCTTCCTTGAGCATTTGCTGGACTGTTTCTTCCACCTCTGTTTTCGCTTCTGCCTCTTCCTCTCTTGTTTCCTCTGCCTTGACCTCTTCCTCTTCCAAAGGACATCTGGGTCTTAAAGACTTGTTCTAGAGATGAGTTTTCATTTCTACTCAATCTCTGCTCATGTGTTATCAGTGATGCATGTAGTTCATCAACTGAGAATTTTGTGAGAACCTTTGTCTCTTCTATGGTGGTGACAATCACATCAAACCTTGAGGGTAGGATCCTCAATAGTTTCTCCACAATCCTCCTTTCTTCAAGAATCTCTCCATGAGACCTTATCTGTATGACCAGAGCAATCACATGTGTGAATAATGAGTCAATATTATCAGACTCCTTCATGCATAAATTCTCAAAATCTCTTCTCAGCAACTGTAGTTTCACTGTCTTCACTTTCTCCATGCCTCAATAGGCTATCTTGAGAGTTTGCCATGCTTCTTTAGATGTCTTGGTTGTTGCTATCCTTGGAAACACACTCTCATGCACTGCTTGATACAAAAAGTATAGGGATTTTGAATCCTTCTTCTTATAAATCTTCAACAGATCTTTCTCTGCCTGAGTTAGGTTATTAAACTCATCTTCATCTGCTGTTTCTTCAAAACCATCTTTAACAAATTCCCATAAGTCTTGTGAAGCAAACAGTGCTTTCATAGTTATTGCCCAATAGTCATAGTTTTTCCCATTAAATTGTGGGAGCTGAGTATTAAAGATACCCATGCTAATGCTGGCTCCAGCCATCCTTGCACTCTTAACTATGCTTCAAAATACTTGACTGTGTATTTAAAATCACTGACTATGAGGACAGTAACACAGAAACTAACTTGAGAAATACCTTGACTGAGTCTTCACTCTGTTGGAGAAGCTGCTGCAGCAAGAAATCCTTCCTTCAGCTTCTTTGACACCTTCAAAGAGCTTGGACAAGCTCTGATACCATGTTGGGAATTTTCTGTTTAATTCCAAAACAAAAATAACTTGAACAGAGGATAATGTTCTGTTTTAACACAGGATCTTAACACAGGGAAGCAAAAAAAATTGTTTTCAGAGGACTGAGATTTTCCACACACATAAAAGATTTCTATTCATTAATAAAACTGCTGATACAATATTCTTCCTCTCACAGAGGGATTTCACCAGGAACGATTCAGTTCCACACAAGAAAAATTACTGTGTCTCCTTTGAAATTTTACACCGCTGTGTGTAAAAATTTATTACATCTACTGCTGTAAAAAAATAACTTTATTGTTTCATTCACGCCGCTGCATTACAAAATAAAAACTCTGTCTCTCAAAAATACATTACTGTATAAATTTTTCTTCATTCACACGCTGCTGCGGATATGCATTCATTGCATTTTCAACGAACAACAATTACTTCAACCTACTGTAAAAACTTCCTTACATTCACTGCGGATATGCATTTCATTGCATTTTCAACGAACAACAATTACTTCAACCTACTGTAAAAACTTCCTTACATTCACTGCGGCGAGCTTCTCTTTACATTTCATATGCAAAATGAACAACAACAAAAACTAAAACATAACAATGGTTTTTTTTAATGCCCATTCAATCAGACGGTTATCGCTCGTTCAATCCACACGAATTTTATGCTCCAGAAAAACCACTTTTGCAAAACTGCCAGCCACGTGTCAAACGATGAATCTGCGCCTCCGGAGAATACCGCTGCTCGGTGAAAAGCGTTGCGATAAGAGATTGGCGGTTTTCCCGAATTAATAACATGGAAGGGGAAATTATAATTTCAACACATTTAACACCACTGTGTCTTGCGGGTTGGAGATTCCAAAAAACGAACTTGTATTCCATATTTTAAAAGTTAATTGTATGCTTAGAAACAAATCATGCATCAAACCTATTAAAGAAAATTCAGATATTTTCATTCTCTCATAAGCTAATTCATGTAATCCTCAATTAAAAGTATGGCTCATTTGTTTTTCCTCTAAAAAACAAAAACATCACACCAGTCTGCGCATTGGATGCTGTCTGGGAACTGAACGGTAAGTGGGCATTGAAAGGGTCTACATTAAATGCCCTGGTCATCCATATTCAAGGAGTTAATTCTTAGATCCGAATCATCTTTCTTTCTTTTTTCGAGAGAACTCATACGTCAGACCACCCTGCGCACTGAACGCAAAGAGGGCATCGAAAATAACATTAGACCACTATGCGCAGTGCGCACTGAACACGAGGTGGGCATTGAAAGAGTGTACATTAAATGCCCTGCTCATGTCCAGCGGAGTCTAACATGGCAAGGGCTAACCAGCCATATATTGAGTCATAAATGCCCTTGCCATCTATGTATGTGGTGCATGTCAGTGGGATGGCATACATAACTCCGGCAGGCGACCTCGCGTTTCCGGTGACATACGCGGGACCCACCAACGAGGGCCCGCCCGCCCCGTCTCGTTTTTGACTCCGGCGGCCAGCATGTGTTTCCGGTGGTGTATGCGGAGGAGTAGTCGGAGAATGTGTTTCAGGCCGCGTGGGGATGAGCATTGACGCAGATAATTAATTACGTACATTTCTCCGCAGTCCGTCGTTTTACTCGCTGCTATCAACACCAATCATGAAGCCGCGCGATTCACCGATTTGAATTTGAATTGATTTATCGCGCCAATTTCATTTTCATTTGCAGTCAATATCCGAGGATTGAATCGTGGAGTTTGGGTTGTTTTGTTACAGTGTTGTGGAATCGAGTTTGTTTGAGGTTAAGGAATGGGATGCAATGGACAAAACCTTTATGGGGCACCAGGGCTCTTCTTCCTCAATCACTTTGGATGGGTATGAAGGGTAATTCCCCATGGATATTTCTACGCGGTTATGGATTGCTTCTGCGAGAAGACATGGAGCCACACTCCGCAGTACAAGATCGGATACTGCCAGCAGTGTCCAGAGAAGGTGTCATGGCCCGTGGAATTAGGGCAACGGCCCTCTCCATACTTCAACGCTGGAATGTTTGTTTTTGAGCCGAGTCAGCTGACATTCGACTGCCTTTTGGAAACTCTGATGGCTACTGTGCCAACGCCCTTCGCAGAACAAGTCTGGATCTGTTCTCATTTCAGTGAGGATCATGCACATTTTTGTTTGGTTTACCAGATCTAATTTTGACTAAATTGTGGTATATGTTTTGTAGGATTTCTTGAATATGTATTTTGAGAAGATATACAAGCCCATTACTCTGGTGTACAATCTGGTTCTAGCCATGATGTGGCGGCATCCCGAGAACGTGGACTTGGACACTGTCAAAGTTGTTCACTACTGTGCTGCTGTAAGCTTTCTTTTCACTGCAAATTTGGGTTCGATAGAAACAATATGATTTATATATGAAAGACGAGATAGGTGTTCTGAGCGTACAGGGTTATATTAATGGATGAATGTGGATGTGCAGGGATCGAAGCCGTGGAGGTACAGTGGGGAGGAGGAAAATATGGAGAGGGAAGATATAAAGACGCTGGTGCAGAAATGGTGGGACATATACAATGACCCCTCGTTGGATCACTCGGGATCATGCGACATAATTCCAGATCCAATTTCAGAGTTGGATGGAAAATCAAATGATCTGCAACGAGTGGCTGCTAATTCATTCTTTGCTGCTGCGACGGCAACAAATCCCAACTTAATGCCTGCACCGCCTGCAGCTTAAGAGATTTCAAATTTGCAGAAGTCGCCTGTAGCATAAGATATTTATATATGTATATTTTAATCCACCGGCATAGACGGGGACAATTTGTATATCATACAGAAGATCATACTGTATGTCCTCAAAGATGAGGATATTGCTGTTGCGCTTACAGTTATTGGTTGTAAATTAATCGAATTTATTTAATATTTGTAAATATACAAATTGACATTTGTATGACTGGACGTACATGGTTACTCTTTCGTTTTCTGTAATTCAAAAAATATTTAATTTTCATTTAATTCTGCATCGATATGAAAATATTTACACGCATGCAATGTGACGTAATTATGAATTATTATAAAATTTAGTAAACCCTGATGGCTAGTAAAAGCCAAACTTCACTGGTATCTTTCATCATTAGTCATCAGCAATGTTATATAGTTTTTTTGGGTAGGAAAAAGGTGTAATTATATATATATATATATATATATATATATATATATATATATATATATATATATATATATATATATATATATATATATATATATATATATATATATATATATGCATTTAAATATGATGATTTATTAGGATTCTAGAAAGAGGGGTTATATAGTCATCGTTTTCCAAAATAACTATAATAAAACTAAATATAAATATCAAAACAATGTTGGTACGTGTAATTGTTATATGAGATAAGTATGAATAAATGGAGATATACTAAAAAGTCTTACAAAATGTTGTTGAAGTATGTGAACTTAAAGAAAATTGTTATATTTAATCAGTTTTATTAATGAATGGTTTATGATAAAATTGATAGAGCTGATCATTTTGTTGTTGTTTTTTGATCTATGAGGTCCCAAAATCCAATCATAATTTTTTTTAGAAAGACTATCTACTCTATTCTCAATTGTAAACATAAACAACAATTTTGAGGATAAGAGTTGTGCATAGTTTGTTGGAACTTGCTCCCAAACCCATTTTTAGAGAAAATAAATGAGTTTCCAAAATATGTAATACAAATCCTCCCCCACATCCAAAAGTGTCTCCTTGCGAAGTCCCATCAAAGAATTCCCAAGGATGAGATCTATCAACGACTGTTGGATTTAGGATTCTATTGTTATTATCTCTTTGGTCCTTCAAGAGAAGGTCATAAACAACTAAAATTTGTGTCGCAAAAACTTCAATGGGAAAGATGTCATCTTCAAAGATAGCTCTATTTCTTGCAAGCCAAACTCCCCAAACTATTAAAAGAGGCAATACTTGATACAATTTGTTCTCCCTCAATGAGTCCACTGAATACATACCTCCATTAACTCTTCACCTAACCAAATACCTGCAAATATGAACTTTTTCATAACATATTTCCAAACACCTTTAAAATAAGGACACAGTAAGAATAAATGATTGAGAGATTCTTGAATCATCAACTTTGCATAGGACACATTTGTTTGGGCCTTGAAAACATCTCCTTGTTAAATTCTCCCAAGTTGGGAACTTTAATTTTCCATAAAAGTTCCCACCAGTCCTCATGAACATCCTACAATCTATCAGATATAAGAAAAGCATATCCAAATTTTAGCGTATAAACCCCTTAGGAATCATGGGACCAAACCAACTCATCCTCCTCTTGAGCTAATATGAGATGTGTTGCAGGTAAACTGCCAATGTATCTAATCTAGAAATGATGAAGATGCATGGGTATGCCTAAATGATCTTTCAAAACCCAACCTCGATTCCATAGATTTGTTTGTGCTAGATCTACAATTTGACTCAAGTAAGCGAGGTCATTACCATGTAGATATTCAATCAAATGTTCAAGAAGTCTGTGATCAATATGAATTCCAATCCAAGGATTGATAAACCTTTAAATGTGATCCATCACCCACTTTCCAAGCTAGGCTTGAATCAATCAATAAAAATTACGAGAGAACAACTTTCCAAATGATAAAAACATTGCTTTTCAATTTATTGGGTAAGCAAATCTAGTCCTCTCACTGCATAGGGTGTAAATATTAGATATACACCACTTTCATCCAATGAGAGTGAGTTTTTAGTAATTTCCAACCAACTTTAGTTGCTAAAGCTTTTGAAAAAAAATGTAAGTCCTTTAAACCCTAACCTCCAAAATCTTTAGGAGCAACTATTATTATCTGGATTACCCATGGAAGAATAGATTGATCTGATAAACCTGACCATAAAAGATTACAACGTTTTTTTTATCTTATTTAATATGCCTTTTGGAATCCAGGAAAGCCACATCCAAGAAACTAATATTGCCTCAAGGACTGATTTAATAAGAAAAAGTCTTCCAGCTCTAGATGCATGAGATGAATTGGTGACACAGGGAAGATGACAAAAAATAAGTCTTAAATTCTTATCAAATCATTTATAGTTAACAATGTGGACTGAGAATGAAAATATTAATGGTATTAATCTTTTGGTGTTGTGATATCGATTGCAGGGGATTATTGGAAGAGATTTGAGAGACTTTTAAAATATTCCATGGTATTTTCCGAATGCAGATGAGCTTAGAAAAACGGTAAATAAGTGTGGAGCTTTTGAGATTGAGAGTTTAAAGTGTGCGAGAGGGTGCCGAGTATGGGTGAGGAAGATTTTGAAGAGTATATTAAGAACCCAAAAATGTTTAGTTGTGTGAAATCCAATTTATTCAAGAGCTTTGTGTGTAGTTTGGTTGAAGCCCACATTGGCAAGGAATCTACAGAGATTTTTTCAGGTTTTTTCCTGAGAAGGCCTTAGCACTTCCACTGTGCAATCCACCTTCTAGTCTGTCCCATACATTGTCGCTTAACTTATAAGAAAGTAGTCGACAATGTCTACAAAATCATTTGAATTTTTATATGAGAAGGAATAAATTTACGTGAGAGGTAATCCTTTTGATCAAGATATTTATGTGGATTTGTAATATTATTTAGTATTCTTATTATTAAAACGACGGGGCCAATCTGTTATAACAAGTGATAAAATTTGAGATTTTTTTTTAATTGTATATTTAAAATGCAAATAAAATAGTCCAATTTCATTCTTGTCAATTCAATTAGGAAATATTTTGAAATTTATAATTGAGTTACCCTCAAGTCAAAGTTAGTAAAGTCGGACTTAAAGGGAAGCCAATAATTAAACCTGCTGATTTTGAAAGTTCTGCTAATTTTGTAAGCCTCTCCATGAATTGTTTTTTATTTTTAAATTAGTGGTTTGTTTGGTACATTTCACTGTTTTAAAATTTTATTTGAGGTATAAAAAGCTAACAATTAGTTGTTTTTTATTTTATTCTAAAATAGGTGGCTTATATATATATATATATATATATATATATATATATTTTGGGAAATAAAAAACTAACCATCATATTTAATTTAATTTTTAATTATGTTTTGTGGAGATGATAAAGTGGATTCATAGTAAATTATAAAATTATTTTATGTAAATGATATTATTTTAATTATAAAAATAAAATTAATAAAAATTATTACTATTATTATTTAATAGTTTGTTTTATTTTTTATTTTTAAATTGTAGATAAACATTTGTATTTATTTTATTTTAATTTTTCAAAAATTTTAAATAATAATTGATTAATTTTGTATTAGTAAATAGTTTTAGTAAAAATGAACTATACGTTTATAAGTGATGTTATAAGGAATTTTTAATTATAAGTTACTTTATAAGGAAATTTTAATTAAAATTTAAATATCTAATTTAAATTTAATCTAATAAATGTAATTGATCAAGAGGACTCTTTTAAGTGATGTGATTGAGAGGATTGGAAGGTTCAATATTGATGCAACCCCATAGCGATCACTGAAGAAACCTAGACCATCTCAAAAAGGTCCCCCAAAATGGCTCACCAAAACACTTGAAAGTATTCATTTTGATGAGGTCGAAAAGAGAGGAACCATATTAGGTATTTAAATTTTAATTAGAAATTAGTTATCATATTATATATTGATTGAACATGCTTAGATTTTATTAGCATTTTTTGATGAGTAAGGTTTCATTATGTTAAATATATATTGGCTTCATTGGCTTGTTATATTTGGCTTGATTCTCATAGATATCATAGTTACGTTTGAAGAGCTACGTGATAATTCCAGTGCATCAATGAATTTATATTTTTGCATAGCCATAGATTTCAGTATCATTTTTTATTTTTTATTATTATATGCGAGCTGTTGTTTGAAAATTAGCCTAATTGATAAAAGTAATCAAGGCAGTGAGAGTGCCATTCACCAATTTTCTAAGAGAAGAAGGCCCCAACCTCTTGAAAATTGTCTTTTTACCTTAAACCTTTCAAACACCATAGTTCTTTGCTTTCATTTACTTCTCTTCTAGAATAGAATGATGATTCAAGTACATGCTAGTTAAAGAGATGAGTAGAAGACTATGAGCAACCACTCATCTTCACTCTCATAGATGAGGAAGGTTGTAGTGCATTCTCATCCCTATAACTAGTATTGGCTCTATATTAACTAAGTTGAGTAAAAGATTGTCAGAATGTCCACTTGCCTCCACCAAGAAGGAAGGCCCTAGTGCATTAGTTATCCTTTTTGATTGAAAACCCCTTTGATCATTTTCCCATCATTTGAGTGAAAACTTGGAATTTTTGAGATGATTGCATAGAGAAGTTGGATTTGTGTGAGAGATCATAGTATATGCCTAGTTTGAAGTATTCTTAAATCAAGTAAGAGTGATTTCATTACAAGCTTGTGTGAATATGTTAAGAGTTTTGTTTCATGATTCTTGAATTGAGTTGTTAGTTTTGATTTAGAAGTGACAAATAATCTAACTTAACTCATATTACATACTTTAGTGTGCTTCAAAGTTTACAAACACTAAATTGATATAAAATCATGTCGACTCACAAACACCCCTTCAAATTAGGGGGGGAATGTTATACACCTAATCCTTTGGGATTGGTTAGATAACTTGTAAATATGTAAATAAAAGGAAATATGAGTAGTTATAAAAGGAATCGACCTTGGAAGATGAAATAAAGGGTCACTCTTGTATGTTATATAAGTCTATTTTCATCAATGCAATATCAATATGATTCACGACTCATATTCCTTGGCTCGACAAATTGAAACACGAAAAACCATATAATTCTTCTCTTGAATCAGAAATCGTTGATCTTAGATGAGTCATTAGTGATTTGGCTAAGCAAAGGCAGAATGATGTTCATTCCATGGCTCCACCCTCATCTTCTATATTGGATTATTTAATTATGTCAATTTAAGCTTGTCAAATCATTGACATAATAGCCCCAATAAATATGCTAGAGTCTAAATGATATTCATGGTAGAAAACACAAGTTTTTTGGCCTTATTAATCAACTTTTGTTATAAATTTTAAAGTCTTAAATTTTCTCCCTTGTAACAGGTGCACAATGGCAAAACCTCCCCTCCCGCTTTGCTGATGTGTTAATGCGTCAAATTTAAAGCATCGACATGAAAAACATCTAGCAGACGATCAGTTGGTTGGTCACCTCATAGGTGTGGCTAGATATGCAATCTAAGTTATGGAAGAATGTTAAGTATCGATTTGGTACACTATTGAACGAATTAAGTTTATGTCAGATGGTGGAAGCATAGATCTGATGAATGCCAATATGATGGAACCCAATAATTATTTGAACACAGTGATTCATTTCTTATGGGAAGAAAAAATTATGAGAATTCCTGGCTATGGGTTTGATGGAACACTAAAACATCATACCCATAGCTATGGGTTTAATGCTTTGCATGCAGAGCATTAAATGGGGATGCTACATTATGCTTGGAGGTGGTTATGCTTTGGATGCTACATTTTACTATATAACCCCTTTTATACCCCCAAACATATACACCCATCGATGCCCTATATCACTCCCCAATACCTATAGACCCCTTAATTCTCTACATCACCCTCCAATATCTATACACCCCTCGATACCCTACATCAACCTCTAATATCTATACACCCCTTGATACCCTACATCACCCCCCAATACCATTATGTTGACTTTATTTTTCGCAATTTTAAATGTCCCTTTAATAAGGTATTGCTCCACAATATGAATCGCTCCAAGTAAAAATACCCCTTATTTTTACTAGAGATGCTCTTTTATTCTGCCAATACCAATAACCACCCCGCCTCCTCTCCCCCCCCCAACACCCCCCAAACCCAATACCCTACACCCCCTTCCCAATACTTACAATTCATTGACTTTATTTTCACAATTTTAAATGCTCCTTTATGGATGAATGTAATAAGATATTGATCCACAGAGGGAAGCCCTCTTAGAAGGCGAGCGATCAAAGTCCTTAAAAAGATCCATTTTCGTATTTAAATAAGATGTAATAGTTTCATGATGCATTTTTGTTCCACTAATGGAGCAATAGCTACAACCCCCTTGAGGAGGAAAGTCCTCTATATATATCTTCAACTTTATCACTCAAGAAAGAAGTGGATTCCCCAATAATTTACCTCATTTTGACTAAAGCTAATATCTAAATTCAATTCATTTAGACAAAATTATCTCTTTGATTTTGATTTGGTTTCTTTTTTTCCTAATAAAAAATTATCTAAAACATAGCATCAAGCAAATTATAAATATCCTAAAAAATATCATTTGTTACACTTAAATGTTATGTTCTCATAATCCAAAGAATATCTTTAAAAAAAAAAAAACATATAACTATATTTTATACCAATTACGATTATCTCCAACTTTACATATATTTTCACATAAAAAACAATACCCTTGTTATATTAAATTTAATTAATTTAAGAAAAAAAATGAAGTCCTCACCACATATTCCTAATTGATTGTAAAAAAATATCAAACTCGCACAATCATTTGTTATACTCTATAATGAATTTCCAAATTCCCATCTTGCCAAATTTTGTGGCACTGTCCTTCTCAGTCAGAATCTATTTTGAAGTTGCTAAATTGATTTATAGAAGCAATATGGACTGACCATGCAATGATGTCCTGTCAAAGGTACATTGAAGAATTAAGAGCAATAGAAGATAGTCTCATCCTTATCATTGATGAAGCTTCTGAGGGTTATCTCACGGAGAATACAAAGGATAGACTTGTTCAGCTGGAATCTAGAAAAAAAAAAAAATTGTATGAACAAGAAGCTACTTGGAGACTTAAGAGTAGTATTGTTTGGCTTATGGCAAGAGATGACAATACAAAAAAAATTCATAATGTTGCAAAAGGCAAGAAATCTACAAATACTATATGGGAACTGCATGACCTAGAAGGTAATAGAGCCTCTTTGTTTGAAGATCTTGCAAATATGGGAAAGTCTCATTTTGAATCCTTGTTTAAATAACCTCGATAAGCAATGATAACAGAAGTTGTGTGATTGCCTTCTTTTTTCCTAGTTTTTCAAATAATGTAAAGAATGCGCCTATAATGGAGGAAATGACATCTGAAGAATTAAAAGAGGTGTTCTCAATTTTTCAAAAGGACAAGAGTCTTGGTCTTGACAAGTGGTGAGTGAAAATTTTCATTGCTTTTTATGAACTAATTGGAGATGATATTCTTTGTGTTGTGGAAAAATTATGAACTACAGGGTTGGTTCTATATTCATTTAATAGTACTTTTATCGCTTAAATTCCAAAAGTAGACAACCCTACTACTTTTGACGAGTTTCAACACATATCTCTATGTGATTGTGTATATAAGGTCATTGCCCATCATTTAAAGCCAATCTTATCTAAAGCGATATCAAAAGAGTAGTTTAGCTTCCTTGAAGGGTGTCAGATCCATGAAGCTATTGGAGTAGCCGAGGAAGGACTACATAGTCTAAAATTAAGGAATATCAAAGGTGCAATTCTAAAGATTTACCTTTCAAAAGTATATGATCGAGTAAGTTGGATCTATATTTGTCTCTTACTTACACATCTGGGGTTTAGTATTCCAATTGTAAACTGGATTATGAGCTACATAACCTTTATTTCCTTCATTGTTCTGATAAATTGATCAACCCATGATCAACCTCACCTTTCTTTCATGCTCAAAGAGGTCTTTCGGCAAGTTTGATGTCAATTATCACCTCTTCTATTTTTATTGGTCACTAAAGGATTAAGTCAAATTCTTGGGAGGCTAAAAGAAGTGGTTCTTTGAAAGGATTATTGTTGGCATTGTGATGCATGCGTTGTACTTGATGGCAACCCTCTCATAGACGAACATCTCACTTATATATGCCAAAGAAGCAGTTATCGGGAGGAATCGGGCCTATATAACCCTTGGATGCATGGTTTAACTCTATCGGGAGTTGTTCGGGCGATCAAATCCCATATATGCATTCATTAATACTATCGGGAGGTGTTTGGGCACTTAAAACCCATATATATATATATATATATATATATATATAGATATATATATATATATATATATATATATATATATATATATATATATATATATATATATATATATATATATATATGTATGTATGTATTACATAATAATCAATAGCATGTATGCATTGGACCCGACGGCATATCGCTTTTGGTTTATAATAATATTGCATCCGCAGTATATCGCAATGCATAAAGGGTTGCCCACCCCAATCCTCCGATTGCGATAAGAGGTGGCGGACCCGATGGAAGCATTAAAGGCAGCATATATTAACATCGCATTCGTGGTAATCCATTGCGATAACATATGGACCCGATGGCATTTCAAATGTGGTTTATAATAATATCGCATTCGCAGAATGTCGCAATGTATATAGGGTCGTCCACCCCAATCCTCCGATTGCGATAAGAGGTGGCGGACCCGATGGAAGCTTTAAAGGGATTTTATAATAACATCGCATCCGCGGTGATCGCACAGTTTATAAAAGCCTTCCACTTCAAATTTCCGATAGCGATGAAAACAGCGGACCCGATATATATATAAAGGCTGGTTAATGGGCATGTCGCATCCGATCCATCGGATCGGACGTCGGGAATAGGCCATGATATGGGCATGCGCTGGTAGCGATGAGAAGCGGACCCGATATAGTATTATTATGGGTTCATTCAGTTTAAAGTCCGCCTTTTTTTGTTTGGACCGTTTTCATCGTTTTCCCGCTTAAGCCTTTTTCTTAAGAGATCGGTCAAAACAGTTGCGCCACAGGATTTCGGATCCTCTGGTTTCGACTCATGGTTTTATCAAAATCATGACTATATAAGAAGAAAAGAGATCCTTTGGCAACGCATTGATTATGAATTGAAGATCTTAAGGGAGAATTGATTGGCATTCTTGTGATCGGTTAAGGAGCAATTACTGATCAAGGAGAATGCGCGTAGAACAGAGCAAAGGATCGCAGGCTTGAAGTTCAGACATTTCTTCGAGAGAAATCGCATTGCTTCAGGTGTATTGCAGTTCAGGTTCTGGGTGCGCATATTGGGTTTGTCTTGTGCCTAGCCTCCGGGTGCACTGTTATATGTATATCTTCTGCATTGTGTTCTGATTTCGGCATAAACAACCTCTGTTTTAATGGGTGACCAGATCGAGCATTTATTTATATTTTGATATAGTGCTTGGGTTGGCGCTTGGGTGATTTTGAAAGATATGTTGTATAAAGAAAATATATATTGATCTAATGCCTGGGTAATTCTGAAGATTTGTTTATACTTGATGACCATTTGATCTTCTTGGATCCAGTCTGAAAATTAATGAAACGTGGTCCTTGAACGAAGTAGGGGGTTGTAGCTCCTTCCAGGAGAGACTGGAAAACGAGAGAGGGTTGTAGCCCTCTGCAGGTTGCAGCCTGCGTACTGGTAAAGGACTGCACCAGTAAAAATTCATTGTAAAAGAAATTCTATTTGAAAGAAGACAGAGACATATTGCAGCAGGTGGTTTTCACCCACATTGGGTTTCCACCTTATATCAGGTGTTCCGTTGTGTGACAATCTGTTTTTAACTGTTCTTGTTCATCATTTTATGGTACTGACATACAAGTTAATTATCAATTTTGGAAGAATAATTTAAAGCATAAATCTGGATAATTTATTGAAAAGAAATTAATAATACTGATTCACCCCCCCCTCTCAGTATTATTTCCAACAATTATGTGTATTTTTTGGGCTTCTCACTTCAAATTTACTATTTGTAGATAACATTCTCATCTTTTGTGATGTTACAAGAAGATATTCTACAACCATCAAATATGCACTTGCTCTTTTGAAGTTGTTAAAGGTATTAAGATTAACATAACAAAATCTACTTTATCTATTTGTGGGTTGAATGTTGAAGATATGGATTTTTATCAAGGTATGTTTCCCTTTGTCACAGATGAGATTGTTGTGGGATTGAAATATTTTGGATTTAAGTTAAAACCTAACTCATATAAATTTGCAGAAGGATTTTGGTTAATAGAAAAAATTGAAAAAAGGCTTAAAAATTGGAGCTTAAGATGGCTTTCTAGAGCTGGAAGACTTTTTCTTATTAAATCAGTCCTTGAGGCAATATTAGTTTCTTGGATGTGGCTTTCCTGGATTCCAAAAGGCATATTAAACAAGATAAAAAAAACGTTGTAATCTTTTATGGTCAGGTTTATCAGATCAATCTATTCTTCCATGGGTAATCCAGATAATAATAGTTGCTCCTAAAGATTTTGGAGGTTAGGGTTTAAAGGACTTACATTTTTTTTCAAAAGCTTTAGCAACTAAAGTTGGTTGGAAATTACTAAAAACTCACTCTCATTGGACGAAAGTGGTGTATATCTAATATATACACCCTATGCAGTGAGAGGACTAGATTTGCTTACCCAATAAATTGAAAAGCAATGTTTTTATCATTTGGAAAGTTGTTCTCTCGTAATTTTTATTGATTGATTCAAGCCTAGCTTGGAAAGTGGGTGATGGATCACATTTAAAGGTTGATCAATCCTTGGATTGGAATTCATATTGATCACAGACTTCTTGAACATTTGATTGAATATCTACATGGTAATGACCTCGCTTACTTGAGTCAAATTGTAGATCTAGCACAAACAAATCTATGGAATCGAGGTTGGGTTTTGAAAGATCATTTAGGCATACCCATGCATCTTCATCATTTCTAGATTAGATACATTGGCAGTTTACCTGCAACACATCTCATATTAGCTCAAGAGGAGGATGAGTTGGTTTGGTCCCATGATTCCTAAGGGGTTTATACGCTAAAATTTGGATATGCTTTTCTTATATCTGATAGATTGTAGGATGTTCATGAGGACTGGTGGGAACTTTTATGGAAAATTAAAGTTCCCAACTTGGGAGAATTTAACAAGGAGATGTTTTCAAGGCCCAAACAAATGTGTCCTATGCAAAGTTGATGATTCAAGAATCTCTCAATCATTTATTCTTACTGTGTCCTTATTTTAAAGGTGTTTGGAAATATGTTATGAAAAAGTTCATATTTGCAGGTATTTGGTTAGGTGAAGAGTTAATGGAGGTATGTATTCAGTGGACTCATTGAGGGAGAACAAATTGTATCAAGTATTGCCTCTTTTAATAGTTTGGGGAGTTTGGCTTGCAAGAAATAGAGCTATCTTTGAAGATGACATCTTTCCCATTGAAGTTTTTGTGACACAAATTTTAGTTGTTTATGACCTTCTCTTGAAGGACCAAAGAGATAATAACAATAGAATCCTAAATCCAACAGTCGTTGATAGATCTCATCCTTGGGAATTCTTTGATGGGACTTCGCAAGGAGACACTTTTGGATGTGGGGGAGGATTTGTATTACATATTTTGGAAACTCATTTATTTTCTCTAAAAATGGGTTTGGGAGCAAGTTCCAACAAACTATGCACAACTCTTATCCTCAAAATTGTTGTTTATGTTTACAATTGAGAATAGAGTAGATAGTCTTTCTAAAAAAAATTATGATTGGATTTTGGGACCTCATAGATCAAAAAACAACAACAAAATGATCAGCTCTATCAATTTTATCATAAACCATTCATTAATAAAACTGATTAAATATAACAATTTTCTTTAAGTTCACATACTTCAACAACATTTTGTAAGACTTTTTAGTATATCTCCATTTATTCATACTTATCTCATATAACAATTACACGTACCAACATTGTTTTGATATTTATATTTAGTTTTATTATAGTTATTTTGGAAAACGATGACTATATAACCCCTCTTTCTAGAATCCTAATAAATCATCATATTTAAATGCATATATATATATATATATATATATAAAATTACACCTTTTTCCTACCCAAAAAAACTATATAACATTGCTGATGACTAATGATGAAAGATACCAGTGAAGTTTGGCTTTTACTAGCCATCAGGGTTTACTAAATTTTATAATAATTCATAATTACGTCACATTGCATGCGTGTAAATATTTTCATATCGATGCAGAATTAAATGAAAATTAAATATTTTTTGAATTACAGAAAACGAAAGAGTAACCATGTACGTCCAGTCATACAAATGTCAATTTGTATATTTACAAATATTAAATAAATTCGATTAATTTACAACCAATAACTGTAAGCGCAACAGCAATATCCTCATCTTTGAGGACATACAGTATGATCTTCTGTATGATATACAAATTGTCCCCGTCTATGCCGGTGGATTAAAATATACATATATAAATATCTTATGCTACAGGCGACTTCTGCAAATTTGAAATCTCTTAAGCTGCAGGCGGTGCAGGCATTAAGTTGGGGTTTGTTGGCATCGCAGCAGCAAAGAATGAATTAGCAGCCACTCGTTGCAGATCATTTGATTTTCCATCCGACTCTGAAATTGGATCTGGAATTATGTCGCATGATCCCGAGTGATCCAACGAGGGGTCATTGTATATGTCCCACCATTTCTGCACCAGCGTCTTTATATCTTCCCTCTCCATATTTTCCTCCTCCCCACTGTACCTCCACGGCTTCGATCCCTGCACATCCACATTCATCCATTAATATAACCCTGTACGCTCAGAACACCTATCTCGTCTTTCATATATAAATCATATTGTTTCTATCGAACCCAAATTTGCAGTGAAAAGAAAGCTTACAGCAGCACAGTAGTGAACAACTTTGACAGTGTCCAAGTCCACGTTCTCGGGATGCCGCCACATCATGGCTAGAACCAGATTGTACACCAGAGGAATGGGCTTGTATATCTTCTCAAAATACATATTCAAGAAATCCTACAAAACATATACCACAATTTAGTCAAAATTAGATCTGGTAAACCAAACAAAAATGTGCATGATCCTCACTGAAATGAGAACAGATCCAGACCTGTTCTGCGAAGGGCGTTGGCACAGTAGCCATCAGAGTTTCCAAAAGGCAGTCGAATGTCAGCTGACTCGGCTCAAAAACAAACATTCCAGCGTTGAAGTATGGAGAGGGTCGTTGCCCTAATTCCACGGGCCATGACACCTTCTCTGGACACTGCTGGCAGTATCCGATCTTGTACTGCGGAGTGTGGCTCCATGTCTTCTCGCAGAAGCAATCCATAACCGCGTAGAAATATCCATGGGGAATTACCCTTCATACCCATCCAAAGTGATTGAGGAAGAAGAGCCCTGGTGCCCCATAAAGGTTTTGTCCATTGCATCCCATTCCTTAACCTCAAACAAACTCGATTCCACAACACTGTAACAAAACAACCCAAACTCCACGATTCAATCCTCGGATATTGACTGCAAATGAAAATGAAATTGGCGCGATAAATCAATTCAAATTCAAATCGGTGAATCGCGCGGCTTCATGATTGGTGTTGGGAGCAGCGAGTAAAACGACGGACTGCGGAGAAATGTACGTAATTAATTATCTGCGTCAATGCTCATCCCCACGCGGCCTGAAACACATTCTCCGACTACTCCTCCGCATACTCCACCGGAAACACATGCTGGCCGCCGGAGTCAAAAACGAGACGGGGCGGGCGGGCCCTCGTTGGTGGGTCCCGCGTATGTCACCGGAAACGCGAGGTCGCCCGCCGGAGTTATGTATGCCATCCCACTGACATGCACCACATACATAGATGGCAAGGGCATTTATGACTCAATATATGGCTGGTTAGCCCTTGCCGTCTAACATGGTTAAGGTTAATTGCAGTCAGGTTTGGAATTTGGAAACTGAACCGCTTTTGAATTTGATT
This sequence comes from Pinus tabuliformis, assembly GCA_031772625.1. Classification (NCBI taxonomy): domain Eukaryota; kingdom Viridiplantae; phylum Streptophyta; class Pinopsida; order Pinales; family Pinaceae; genus Pinus; species Pinus tabuliformis. The sequence continues at coordinate 117,543,859 of CM062804.1, forward strand.
GACTGGATGTACCTTGCCTTGCCTGCATTCGGCCTTTATTACAATGGAATAGTATATTAACAGTAATTAACTCTTTTAAGGTAGCTTCAGCCTTTATTACAATGGAATAGTATATTAACAGTAATTAACTCTTTTAAGGTAGCTTCAGTTCATCAAGATCTGCGCAATTTTATCAATTTCTTCAACTAACATTTATGCAAAAAACAAAGTTGAAGAGAAATAGCATCATTAAGTCCTTTCCGCTCTCATCTTAATTATAATCTTTCCGGCAAAAGAAAACTTTGAAATACATACAACTCTGCATTTCGGAAATGTTTTGTGTATCAGAAATAGGTCCTAATATAGACTCATTAACTACGCAGACGAAGAAAATAAATTCATTTATATGAATGCTTTTAGTACAAAAATTACTTCACGAGAAGCACCACAGCCATCTAGTGGTTTGTTGTATCTCTCCCTGTGGTCAATGGTAACAGCCTAAACGAGCACAGTCGTGTTGCTGATTCATTTCATCAAAGCAGCCCCTGGACTAGGGCAAGGGTTAATGCATCATTTCTTTGCTCAAAATATCACTAGGTTCAAATCCGTACACTTTTAATAATTGGACCCAAGGGTATCGATTGTTGTCACACAGCAAGGAATGAAAAGAAATGATTCCATTCCAATCGATGTAATGGCTCAAATGGCTTCTAACAACTCGTTTCCAACTTACCTTATTTCTAACCAGTATCCATTCTCTTGCCTCCTTTAACCCTTGGTGTCTCATTCCATTCATCTGTTCCTCCATACGAAGGTCATTGTACAAACATGTTCTTGACATAAATAACTAATTACAGAAGATGCAACAGGTTACTTATGTTTCAAATTGCCACTATTGCAGAGTTATAGGTGATCACGGGGCCAACCTTCCCTTGCTTCATCTCATAATATTTGTTCCCTTCTTCACCTTTTTCTGAATCCCATAGAAAGTGGGCATAAGAGGCAAAAACAAGCTGCCAAATAAGACACCCAACTGGTTAACCAAATTATCCAATTCCAGATTATCACGCCTATCATACCCCTAATGCAATTAAAATCTAGATTTTCCATAACAGAGGGAAAGCAAGGAATATAACTTGCTCATGAGTCATCAACATTCACCTACACAACTTGATCAAAATAAGACTTGGCATGAAAACATCTTTGTGAACTTTCCACATTATTCTTTCATATAGAGCAAGTACTTCCCCATCGTCAGGGCTTGCAAGTATGGATTTTTCATAGTACTCATATGCCTTTGAAAGGTTTCCTTGAATCTAATAATTGTTAACACCCAGTATGAACCTATAGCATTCACCAAATAACAATAAAAAAAAATTGATGGGACTAATCCATACCTCATGTAGGAAATTCCATGTTGACCACAATTGGAATCACAATAGACCACCTACTTAGCTGTAGAACGTGCAAGCATGGTATTGCATTAACATCGAAATACAAAAGCAAAATCTGGCTTGTCATTTATTATGTCCATCTTCTGTTGGAAGAACTTATTATCTTGGAAGGGATTGATCAAAGAGCAGTGGTCACGTTGAAGTTGTTACAACGTGTTGGCTGAGGTAATGAGAACAGATTAGAAGAGAAACCCAGTGTTGAAGTGCCTAGATCGAATTGCAGGAGAGTCTCTTGCATCTGAAACGTTCCGATCACAATGGATGCCACCGGATCCTCGCCTGCATCGACAAAAGCTAGACAAAACACATTCTCAGTGGAGTCCCGCTCCATGGAGTTAGCTCCAAGGATCCTCCAGGTAGTGTTGCCCCGCAAAACAAGGTCGATCGACGGAACGTGGTATCCTGGATCAGAGCTCTCCTCAGGAGGCACCCTCATACCAGGGGAACCGAAACACACACCAAAACCCAATGGCGGGGGAAATGGCTCTATTAAGTCAACGCGGTTGATATTCATTTGCTTCGCCACCTGCGTGTAAACGGCCACGAGGGAGTTGTAGATGGGCGTGGCCAGTTGCGTGTAGGTTACCACGGTGCTCAGCTTGGTGCCGCCGCGTCCGCCAGCGCCTATTCGCAGCTTCTCCGCGTTGATCGGCACGTCGACGCCGTTCACTTTGATTCCCTGAACATCGATATAAAAACCGTGGGTAGAGGCGTGGGCGGAGTTTGGGATCTTGATTGGGTTCCTAATCAAGGGAGTGTGGATGAGGTGGCGAGAGAGGTCTCTTGGGTGTCCACCTTTTAGCGGAGAGAAGACGAGCGGGCTGTCACCAAAGAAGAGATGCCCATCTAAAATTGAACCCTCCTGTGACAGACACATACCAAATTTGCGACTTAAACGCCACGCGGCAGAGAGCTGAGCTGGGAGTGCCAGCGTAGACGAGGTCATCCCGGCCACGCCATCCATTCCGGGAAGCAAATCGGAAGGATTTCCTTGTTCGGCGCAGGCGAAGGGCAGGCGGAGGACAGGGTAATGCCGACCGTCGCTGCGGAAAAGCGCCGCTTCATCCTGCCCGAGTTGGACGCCTGGCTCAGGCACGGAGCAGCTATGGTTGTTACAGCCCGGGGCGCGGGGGCCAGTGCACGTGTAGCATGCCGAATACTCATACGACTTGCACAGCCGCGTACTGCAGTCGACCGGGCTGTAAGTAGAGGATACATAGCTATTGTTGTAGCATCTTACCCACGTGTAGTCTTGTTCGATATCTACCAACAGTTGCAGGTCCTGCATAGGGGTTCTCTGCCCCATCTTCACTGTGTAAACCAGCGTGTCATCGTATTGATGGAGAGGCATGAAGAGAAACTTCGGATGCCTCCTCGACGCATTGGCTGGCAAATGAGAGAAGCACACGATGATGGCAGCAATGAGGATGAAACGGAGACTGAGCGAAGGCATTGCGTTGATGAAAGGTGAGAGCAGGAACTAGAGCTGCTGATATGGGGATGCATGGATGTTGCACAATAAATAGGCACAGTGGTCCTTGGCTGGTGGACATCGGTGAGTTAAAGTCATCGTCATTTAATTCAAACGCTGTAGCGGTATTGATGCATACTAGATCGAAACGCTTGGGAGGCACATGAGCACAGAGAGGTTGCCCGCAGACACACCTCAAATTACTGAGTTTTCCTAGAATTATGTCCACTCTCGGTATGTGTGCCACCATGTGCTTCATATAGTTGCCAAAGGCAACCTCTTTCAAGCGTAGTCTAAACGGTCTAAACAGGCAACTTTTTGGCTGGGAAAATAATGGAAATTCAAGTTTGATTTTAATAGAATTTTTTTGGAAAGATGATATTGAATTTATTTCTCACTTAAAAACAATTAAAACCCAAAATTTCTTAAAAAGAAAATTCTGATATAAAAAAATCACTGTACTAGCCAAATTATCACCTCCCTAGACAACGCCATTGGTTTATATAATTGCAACTTTCGAGAAACTTCAATCGTATGATTCATTGCAAGGATTCAACCACTAGCCGGTGGGATATCTTGGAGTTGAAGTCGTCAGCATTGACCTCAAACGCTGTACCTACATTGGTCGAAGCGAGATCCAAACTTTCAAAGAGTGTCAGACATGTGCTCACAGAAGTGTTGCACGCAGAGACCCTCAAATTGCTGCTTAATGTGAGATCGTTGATCTATTTTTCCACTCCTCTCTTAAAAGAAGCCGTCTAAACAGCTACATGTTTAGACTGCGCCTTTTTTAAATAACATCAAATGACGTTTTTCAGTGAATGGAGACCTACTCCATATGCGCCGGATGATTCTCCTTTGAATCGGACCGAAAGAAGTGAATCTTCTCGAGAGATTTTTGCGGCACAATTGCGATGACTTTCGACAAGAAAAAGAAGCAGGAAGTAGGGCAGTTTTCTCTTCCCCGTATGCACGCTGCAATTTGCCTTGTATATTTGCCCAGGAAACTTCCTTCATACATAGAGAATTGTCATTTGCTTTATATATTTGCCCAGGAAACTTCCTTCATACATATATAACTGTAGAGAAACTATTTAAAACTTCTAATATAAGCGGGTTGATCCAGCCTCCTGGTAATATGTGAGAAGAATGATTCTAGAAAATCATGACGTCTAATTGATTGGATACGTCATCCGCATGACCTTTATCACCTCTGGCTGGCAATCGATAAGTAAGTTACAAGCTACAGAACTCCCAATGGTGCTCGCTTGCGCTGCATAGAGTTCCCAATGGTTATCAATGCCAGCTTATTGGGTTTCATTATTTCTAGCGTGAAGGTATATTTAAGCGTTAGGCATGGTATAATATGGTATATATTACAATGGGGTTTGAGGAATTTAGAGATAATATTTTTCTTCTTATATATCATTAAAAAATGATATGAAAAATATTGGAATGGATTTATATCATTTAAAATATGATATGAAAAATATTTGAATGGACTTTTAGTGTCAAATAAAAAATAATAAATTTAATTTAAAAATTATTTATTTCGCCACTTGTTAAGTACATTGGAATTAAATAGTTTCGTTTCCATATTGTTTGGGATTCGAGCATTTTCATCGCAGATTGCTCGTCCGTAGACAATGTTGGGTTCGTCTCCAAGCGTCGTCGTTTAGACATACCAACTAACGAGCAGGGGTTAAATTTGACTGGTGACCCTACCCATCAAGGAATTTTTTTATGACGTTTTTATTTTTAAACTGCCCATCATATGACTTTTAAAACCAACTAACGAGCAGGGGTTAAATTTGACTGGTGACCCTACCCATCAAGGAATTTTTTTATGACGTTTTTATTTTTAAACTGACCATCATATGACTTTTAAAATTTATTTGTACACGTTTCATCTAATTTCAAATTGTACTCATAATTGTTCAAATTTTTCATTTTTTGTTGTACAATTCGGCTCAAGTCTCATTGCTACACTTTGTTTTGAGACCTGCTGATCAAATTTTTCTGCAAATTTTCCAGATTGTTCAAATGTTCTGAGTTTTTTTGTTTAAAATGGAAATACTGATAAAATAGATGGGAAATATATATAGAAACAACAAAAAATAATATTATGAAGTGAAAAAATATATATTCATAATTACTTTCACATGAAAATAATGAATGTTAATATTGTTGCAATAAATTTGACAAAAATAATTCACTCACAGCTATCATGTTTTCCATTTGAGTCACTACCAATTTACAGTGACAGAAGTTCATGTCAGCTTCTGGACACACAGAAATCAATAAACCCTGACCACACGTGTACATGATACTGATAAATTTGCATGCAAAATAAAAATACTGGTGTGTTTTTCTAATCATGGAAGGAATGAGTGGACATTGAGAAGGTCGACAACACCGAATGTAAAGATTGTGGACGGTAAATCCACAATTTCCAGTAGTGGATGTTCAACGAAATCTCAGAAGCAAACAAATCCATTTATGGTTGTTTACAGGCTTATAGGTGAGCAAATCAAACTGCATTGAAACCATTTTTATCTTATATACAAATTCGGCTCTATAAGGACAGTTTCGCTGAGTAACATGAAAACACTGTTAAAAACTTAAATATCTATTTTAACTTTTGCAAATTCTAGAAATGCTTCATCGGTGAATTTTGAAGAATTTTTTTCATTAGTTGATCAATAATTTGTCCAAAATTTTAAAATTGCACCTGTAATTCCTTCAATTTTTTGCTATTTCCGCAATAATTGCACTCGAAGTTTAGGGTTTTTTTAAGTGAACGATATGCTTGAAATTACAATTTTAACCATGTATAAATTAGAACATGCAAGTATTTAGTACATAGTGTACACCTAAATTATGGACATACTATAAATGCCGAGATTACAAGGACAGATAATCAGACTTGAAAATTTCAAGGCTTCACTTGGAGAGATTTTAACCTATTCTGGAGGGCACTGGGTGTGGCTCTCTAATCAATGATACACTGACAAAACTGAGAGAAAGAAAGCTAGGTGCAAGGAAATTTGACCGAATCTGTTTGGCTTGCCTGGTAAAAAAAGTTGCAGGTGCAAAGAACTTTGACTGAATCTATTCGTCTTGCCTCCCAAAAAAAATCTCGTGGGAAAGTGAAGTGGAATACCTATCTGCGTTATGCATTCATTCAAAATCTCGCATGCCTCGTTACCCTTCCTCTCGACCTTTTTCTTTTGTCCTCACCTCTCCCCTCACATTCGATCCGTTATTTTAACATTGCTTCTTCGAGTGTAAATTTTGAATTTACACACAGACAAGCAGCGAAGATGACTCTGAGAGTCTGAGTCACAACTTACAGGCTACAGCACGCTGCACATCACAGATTCACAACTTACAAGTGATGGGCATACTGGCGAGTACACTGAGATAAAAGCAATTCGAGGAAACAACGCAACAAAGGACATTTTCAAGGATCAAGAGCAGAAATTGAGCAGTGCGACAACGCAACCCAACAACGGACATTTTCAAGGCTCGACAAGAACAGTAATTAAGCAATTCGGGAAAGCAATGCAACAATGGACATTTTTTTATCGCTAACTAAAGTTCTTGACAACAGTGAACCTACACTGAAATTTCTGTAACGTTTATCTGTGTGGAAAAGTGCCTATTAAGCTAAGTTGAATTATCTTGCCTCCGGTTTAATTACTTCTTTGCACTGCTTCCCATTGTTTTGCTAAGCGATTTTCATGAAATCTTCAAAAACACTCATATTATTTAGTACTCATTCTGCTAAAAAAAAATTGGAGAGAATGTTCAGTGGAAACGCAACCTGCTTGGTCGAGAGCGGCCCCTCTTTTTGCACTAGTCGCAAGACGGCCTTCACTCTGTCTTTACCGCTTCCCTGTGAATCCCGTTTTCTCCCCATCTGCAGCCGCTTTCTCTGCTTTTCATGGACGAAGGAGCGAAGGCAATGTCGAGCATATTAAATGTGTGTTCAGCACTGCGATCGAAGCCTGTGACCCACCATAAGACCGAAAGTTACAGCTGAATCTAAGGTGGGCACTGCGACTCTTTGCGCCGAATGATCATCCCTTCCGACTAATTTGAAGTCATCGCTGTTTATTTCCGGCACCGGACGGAAGATAATGTGTGATACGTGAAATGTCTGGCATTGCTTGTCGTGTAGCTAGATGCGAATTGAATGTATTGAATGTAAAATCTGCACCGCAGATCCGATCACTGTCACTATATTAAAAATGCCATACGGTGAATCGGTGACACGGACCTGCCATAGGTTATAAACTTATATATATATAATTTATAAAAAAAAAATTTAAAACTTTTAATTTTTAAACATGCCCGTCAATATGACGGTTTTGAAAACGAATGACCAGTTGCGTATGACGTGGAGGTTTTAAATTAAAACGTATTTTACGGGGAAAATTGCGAAATACGGGCATACGGGCGTCAAATTTAACCCCTGCTAACGAGTGTGGCTTGTTCCCGATTTATGAGCAGTTTTTTGAAAGCATCGAAGAATGGACTTCCACTTGGGATTTGATTGGCTAACAGCTAGTCGATATGGTCTCCAGAACATTCTATGCGCCGACCACATGGAGTAGTAATATCAGAGGTAAAGTAAAGCATCATGTTCCTCATGCCTGCCTAAAATGAAATATTATCACCTCTAATAATTATAATAATAATGCCTTCAAGTGCCAAAAGTTATAGGGATCCTTATCAATCCACTTAGGACACCCCCTTTTTATAGCCCTCAGAGGACATGGTTGTGTGCGTAGGACAACATCCGTTACGTCAACGATGATGGTGGTTTCGTGCCATAAATGTTATTTTTTATATTACTAAATAAAATACCCCCCTCTTCTAACCCTCTCTGTCACACCCTGATACCTGTGGTAGTCTTTCAACCAACTTACAGAGTGGGTGTGGAACCACTACACAACGGGTGATATAGAGTTGCAACAATATGAAATATTAGAGTTGCAATAGTTAAAATTTCGGGTTGCAACAATATAAAAAATAGAGTGATTGAAGAAATAAACTAAATTGTAAATAATGCTACAACTATAATGTGACTAACACTAAGATAGTGCCTGGCTAATAAGAGGGACCTACCTCCTTAGACGAGGCACAAGTTTAATAAATCAATAGAATGGTAGATACTTAGCACACCATTGATTGAATAGGAATGGAAGGGAACTTTATATTTAGTGAAACTAGAAATATAATAAAATACTAGTATTAATTCTCTTCTGATTTCGATTCTGACTAATTAAAATTACTTATCTCAAAGGAGAGTAGGGGTTTTTATACATAATGTTCTATATATAAACTAATCAAAGAAGTTTATGCACAACCATGAGAATTAGATTGTTCCATCCTTTTACATCAAATTTCCAAAAGATAGAAAAAAATGCTCATTGCTATAACTCTATTTTCCACACTATGTTAGTAAGAGGAACCATAAGTCAACCTCCTTCAAAAGATAACTTAAATATAGTCCTTCTCCTCCTTGATTGAGCTTAATTATTATCTTGTCACTCCCACAAACCTAGCACCTTGTGTACCCATCACTCCATCAATGTGTGCACTTTTTCATGTGGTATACACCCTGACTTCTTCCCAGTAGTGATCGAGGTTATAATTCCACAAGTGGTCCTTCCCAAGGAGATGAAATCTACCTATCTTATTATGAGTTGGTAGAGGGTCAGTATATGTAGAAGTTTTCTAACTTATATTTTACCTTATGTTTCCATATGCATCCTCCCATATCTAGGAGAGACCTATTTAGTGAGACCCTCTCAAGGTTGAAAGGAGAAACCAAAGAGAGATAGCCCAATACTGCTAGTGAATTAGCATTATAACACCTTTCTCTTGCATCTCAAATGAGCCCATTTTTTCTACAAGTTGAGGGAAGAGGGAACTAAGGGATCAAATGAAAGAAAATATTATGGCCAAGGTATAATTCATTATGTACTTTTATATTTTATTAATAAAAAGGTGATTTCCCTCTCAATTTCATGTTTGTATATGTGAGAAAGATGGTTTATATATTATATTAGTTTATGTTGCATGTTAACTTGCTTATTGTTGATGTAAACCTTGTCCTTGTTTTTAGTGCTTGTGTGTAAGGGTTTAAATCGAGGAGTTGGAGTAGGATCTCTAAATAGGAATAGAGTTTCAAACTGTTGAAAGGGGTTTGCAAGAAACACAAGCCTATGAGGATTCTAAGGTGTAATCATTTATCTATCTCTTTCTATTAATTGTATGGTTGGTTAATTGTATTGTAACAAGGAGATTGATTTGAATATTTCACCCACCATTTAGGTAATCATGAGGCATGATCCATGGTACAATAATCCCTTTCCTTATGTGTGAATTCAGATGAAACAAAATTGGTGGCTCCACTCGGTAAAAATGCATATTGCATTTATTCTCCTTCATTATTTGTGATCCCTAATTTCTAATTGGATCTGAGCGTTTGTCTCTCGATTTTGATCGTATCTAAGTCTTTTTTAGGTTGGATCTTGATTGTATCTTCTATATCTGAGGCTATATTTTCCAAAAAAGAATTACTTTGGAATACATTCATTCTCTATCTATGAGTTACCAGGAAAGTGCAACATCTAATAACTCCCAAGAAGTGGTCTCGCATCGACAAGGATACAATTCGCCTTTGTTAGGGAGTAATGACCTCTGTAGGTCAAGCTTTTTAGTGAGATATGGATTAGACCTTGTTGTATAAGCCTATGTATGTACGCCTCTATCTTTGATTGATTATATCTAGGCTAGATTTTATTTGCATCCTTTCTCATTTATGAGATCTACTTCATTTTGTAACTTTTCTTTGTTTTGCTCAAGGTTGTTTTTGCTTGTTGATTTCCTTCATTGGTGATTGATCTTTTTTCTAGTTGTTTGGCATTGAGAACTAAGTATAATTTTTCTAGTTACTATTTGTGACCTTTCTAATTAGAGGTATTACAAAGAAACCCAAATTAAGTGGCTTTTTAGGTCTTGTTCCCTTGTTTAGGGTTTGGATTTTTTTTCATTATAGATCATTATAGGTGTACGTTTGTTGGATTACTACATTGAGTTACATATTGAAACTTTATTTTTTGTGTGATCTTGTTGTTTTTCTAGTTTGATAAACCATAATTCATGCATTTCTCTATCAAAGCCTTAGTTTTGATATTTTGAGTGCTTTTTGGTGCTCTTTCTTTGACATCTTAAGAGTAATTAATTTGATTTGTAGGTTGTTTAGTGGATTGGATTCCTATGTGAATTTCATTAATAAAAAAAGATCATTGAGAGAGGTTAAGGTTTTAACTTGTCACTTGGAAAAATAAATAACTCTCTACCCTTCCTTTATCTAGTTTTCATTGAATTGGAAATACAATTGCATTTCTCACTTAGTTTTCATATTGGACTGGTATTGAGTCTCATACACACCATATTAGTTGCATTTTGTAAGTAAAAAGAAGCCATAAAAATAAAGTGTTGATTAAAATTAATCTATACTTTTTTGTTATAACACACTAACATTAACTTAGGGGTGTAAAGCCTTGGAATAGGTTTGGAGAGGACACTCTCAAAATTGAAACTTGTTTCACTAGTGAGTGTAATTCCATTTTCACATTAGATGCTTACTAGAAATATCCTCTTACATAGGATTCATGCACATAGACACATTGGGAACTTGTTAAGTGACATCCCCACTCCCTTGGTAATGTTTTTTTTTGGATTATGGGCATTAACATGGATCTCTTTGAGAGGTGTAGGACTCTCTTTGAGCAATATTTCAAGATGTTTTTGGCTTACATACCTTGCTTATGCATATGGTTCTAATAACATGTTTCACTCTCATTTTTTGGTTGTGAGGTGGTAGCCTTAGTGGCCTATCTTTTAAGGATATTACCTAGTAGGGGATTGTGTGTGGGAAGTCCCCATGATACCCGTGGCAGTTGTCAATCACCATATTAGTTCTTCTTATCGTGATGCTTAGCTCCATCATGGTCACTTGTGCCGATCAAGGATGGTATAAGAAGGTTGGAGTAACTACTTCTTAGTCCTCCATTAGTCTAGGACCTTTAGGTGATTGATCTCCTCAAGTGTCTTGGCTTTCAAGAGGTACCTTTTATAGTTGGTTTGCATGTTTTATTTCTAATCGGTTTTATAATGTGCTCTGTTTGGTCCAAGTCAAGTTGGCTAGAGGGGTGTCTTACTCAAATAATTAATAAAACTTATATATTCACCATGGTTCACTTAATTATTTGTCGTTCTCAATGATCAAGAAACCTTTCTCCCAATGAGGAGAATCCAACACCACAAAGACGTTGGATACATCCATTACTAGAGGGATTAGAATAAACCGAAGTTGGCATGGTTTTCTTTGATTGATCTAAAAATGGAGGAGGAGGTAAATTTCCTCTTCCTAAAATAGGGATCGTTCTCTGATGCTTTGCAAGGAAAAATGGGTGTTAACACAAAGCAGGTTTTCCAAAAGGTCTCTTCAAGTTATGAGTTAATTTTCACATGTAAACTTAATCATAAGCAACACATAACTCATACAAAAATTCATGAATAGTAGAACAAAGGATTTGGTGACAGAGTTCGCCGCTCCTGGGCTACATCTTCGGGCCTACCAACATAACTAAGTTGCTCCATATATTCAGTGGAAAATGACTACATAAAAGTTTGCTAATAAAACATGTGGCTATTTCCGCTTCAAGGAATATTCTCCTGCAAAGAACTCTCACATAAACATCATGAAAACCTACATTCAGTCATGAAAACATCAGCAACACAAGTTGTCTCCTACAAAGACCTTGTACTTTATCTAAAAATGAGCATATATGAGCATATAAGCACTCCAGTTGCACATTGAAGGACAGATAGAAAACTTTCCTCAAAAAGGCATACTGAGAAAAATATAGAAGAGTTGAACCCTACAAGTAATAGTTGTTGCAATAAACTTCTGAAGGTAAGAAAACTCCTACAAGTCCTTCTCCATGCTCAAACACCTTTAAGAACTACTCCAAAAGAATGATTGATCCATACACCCATGGAATTGAACCTGCAAAAAGTTCTTTTATATGTGCTTAAATAAGACAATATAGGTAACCATTGGATCCAGAATGTCCAACAACGCCTAGGTAGACTCTTCCTGAGCTTCAAAAGGCAAAAAAATAAAAAAGATACGACTCTACAAAATCTCCCTGTAGTTTTTCTATTATCCGTCTTACAAATCAGACCACCAGTCTAGTTGTCCTATAAATCCGCTCTATTTTCCGTTGTGGAGGCGAAAAATTTATCTGCCGAAGGTGTAATTTTTTGGATACTTAAATTTCCCAATAACCCCTAAAGGTAGAAATTTTGGTCACAAGGGCCATGCGGTCAAGGCTAACTGCCCACCCCCGCTGGCCTAGCCCCTTATATGTCAGGCCATTGGTCATGTTGGCACCCATGGAGCCGAGGACTGGTCCAACGACTCGCCCTTACCGCCAAGCCCCTCGCAGCGATCTATCGTGGTCACGTTGGAGGCCATATGGCCTGATTTTTGTTCCGTTACAAAGCTCACTCCACTGAGCACCTTCGCCACAATCCTATGGTGCTCAGGTGACCTAGACCTGGAGATTCCATTGAGCCCACTCTCCGCAGGAGCTTTCCCGAATATGCTTGTGGTCTCATGGGAAGCCTGTGACCAAGGGTCGGGCTAAGGTCATGAGCCCCTTAAAATTTGCACTTGGTTGTATGGTGGTGCGGCGATCGAGGGTCTAGGCTGAAAACCCGTCCCCTCCTCCAAAATTGTGCCAAGGAAACTTTATAAAGCATTGAATCCCCTTGGTGTTAAGAACCACCGGCATGGTGTAGTGGCAAGGCGCTTGAGTGCTGGATGAGACTTTGGGTGTTCGAATCCTGTCTAACCTATCGACCCATACCAAAATTTTGGCTACTGGTGGGGTGCCATGTGGCACACCTTAATTGGTCCACCACAAAACTCACGAACCAATAAAAAATGAGCTAATTCGACTAATACGAGGCTACCACTTGGAAAAACCTCATTGGTCTATACATTCATAGTCATCCTAGATGATGTCAGCAGTATGATAGCCCAATAAGCAAACTTTCTCATTTTTTAGTTGTTGGGCCAAACGATCAGAATGTCATAACTTGAGCATATAGTGTCAGATTGAGGTGAACCAAATGTCTTTGGACTCATAACAATGAGAACTTTAACTTAACACTAGTTTCAAGATTTTTTTGGCACTTTCATTTTTGAGCTAAAATTTGATCACCTGATCACACCTCCCCACTAGGAACTTTTGGACTCCAAAAGTTTACTTCTCCTAGTAAATAAAATGAGGTTGAAACTCAAAATTACCCAAAAATTCAATCCATATGCTATCTTTTCAATTGGTGCCCTTCAAGCTCCAATCAAGGCACTTCACCTATCTTCTTCGTGAAGACCTACTGTCCTATTAAGAATCGAGCCAAAAATTCTTATCGCTGATGTAGGAACAAAAACATTGATGAGTGGAATATGAACATTCTCTTTAATCTCATATTTTCATGGCTTAAAACAACTTCATCTTGAAGACAAACTTGACTCCATCTTGGAAATCAAAAGCAATATAAACTTGCTTTACCATCCTCAAACTGAGCTTGTAACAAAAGTACAATGTTCCAAAAATTCAATTACATAATTGGCTTTTCCTACAAAACCATAGTCTTTTTGTACAATATTAAACAAATATTCTATTCAAAACAAGTTTCATCTTGAATACTTGCATCGGTGAGTGTATGACAAATTTGGATGACAACTTATACATTCCAAAAGCTCTTATGCATGGACTTATAAACAAACCAATAACATAATGTCAATGAAACATAATTGTTGCACATAGTGACTATTATTGTTCACTTTACAAAAGTACCCATACAGGTAAATAATAACAAGTAATTACAAATTTACAAAGCAACTTTCCAAACAGTCTACCCAATCTTTGCCTCTCCTAGGCTTATGGGTTCTCTTTTTGCATCAAATTTTCCTTGAAGGTTGCTTTAGGATTGTTGTGATTCCTCTTTTCCAACTCTTGCTTCCCTTTCATTAGGTTGCATTATCTCTTTTCCTTCTTGTAACAAAGCTTTGGATGTAATTTCCAACATTGTTCATTTCCATGTCGATGCATCTTGTAATGGGTACGAAAGAACTTTCTCTTTCTTTTCGACAAGGAAGTCCTCTCATGCAAAGGAGATTCATCATGCTTGATGCCTAGAATCTGATCCATCATTTTAACCATTACCATGCATTGCCCACAAACATCCACACAATGGTCAAATGCATCATAGAAAGTACAAGGATACATATTCCACAAATAGTCAAAATTACCAACATTTAGAAAACACCCATGAGATTTATGCATGTCCCTTGGGATGTAGCTTTTACGATGTGGGGTGGATGATGACATGCAAGGTCCCTTCAATAATTCATCTTTCTTGAGAGACAAATGAACATTGTCACCACCATCTTGGTGTGACACATCCTCGGATGATTGTTGTGCCTCAAACCATTTAGAGCATTCTCCAAACTCCCTTTGACCATATCCCAACCCTTGATACTTTGGTCTCTCTTGTACCATGATTGGATTGGTGATACTGTTGGAGAGGTAAATCCCCTCTACGGATAGAGGCGATCCCTACTAGCCCAGCAAGGGTCTAGCAACAATCAAACAATGCTGCTATGCATGTTCCTAATTACAATTAAACAAGAGGTAAAAAGCACCTACTTGGATTCCAACGCTGTTGTTTGACGAAGAGATGTTGCCTTCGCTCCTTCGCTTTGGCTGGTCACAATCCTCCGCGATCTTCGCGAATAGATACCTGCACACACGAAGAGGAAACAAACACAAGCGTGAAATCTAGTAAAAGCAACCATACATCGGTCAGAAAAGATGTAATTCACATTTAACCATTGCAAGTACAAATGAGAATGGAACAATAATAGCAGTCATCTATTATTAATCAGAATAGAGAAGAGTACAACCAAATGTTCTGACGTCGGTAACCTTCTCGGGAGGGGCCAGTCAGCATGTATCTCAAGCATTCACCTTTGAGGATGATTCTCCCAAGACAAACAACTCTCTCTCACACACAAGCAACACAAAACAACCTTCCCTAAGCAATCAATCACTTCCACACCTAGCACACCAAATACCTATAGTAGCAGCAATCTGAGCACTATAAGCTCTATACAATCCAAGCTATGTCTAACTATCCAAAAAACTAGCTGCCCATGGTAATGGTGAGAGTTTATATAGGAGAAGGAGTCTCCTATAAGGGTGGAAGGATAAGCTTATCCTCAAGGGAAGTTGTTGGAAAGGGTCGAACAGTCATGCCATAGAAGGGAGTCGACATTCACAAAGCTAACAACCAAGCCTGGAGTTATCTGGAAGGCTGGTTGTTTGAACAAATTCGCCCAAACTGGATCAGCGCGGATAATGAGGAAACTGACACGATGTCGCCGCGTCTACATAACTGGGACAGTCATGTCAGCGCGGAAGCACATGGGAAAGGCGCGCTGGCGACCAGCGCGGAAAAGTGATGTCCTTCCGAGCTGTCAGCGCATTGAATACACTATGGAGCGCCAGTAATCGCGGACATTTTTCAAACAGACGCGCTGATGCATAAAACTTTAGAAAATTGGGTTTCTGGGCTAGTTCAGAAGGCATGAAGCTTAGTGATTGACACAGCAGGGTGACTGACAGGAAGGCAGTGACAAATTACTGTGTAACAGATGCCCCCTAAAGCATGAAGACCGAGAGAGTAGGAGGGGTGAAATGCTTTACAACACATGCCGAACTGGAACACCACCAGGAAGGACCGAAATATCTCTGATAATCAAGTACATGCAGTCTAGGCATGGGCGCAGCCATCCACAAAGACATGCGAAAAGGTCTATGGAATGGACGCAGCCACCCAGCTAAAGAGACCATAATAATGATAAGGTATGGTCGCAGCCATCCATGAAGACTCAGGTATGGGCGCAACCATCCATCAATGAGTCATGTAATGATCAGCCACAAAATCGCAACCTGGCCCACAACAGACAGGGATCCAGGGTCTTGCGCTCCGTCCCTGATCCGAACAAAGTACAAGTTCAAGCATGTGAATATATGGGTTGAAGTCGAACATGCATGAACATCGTCTGATTGCCAGTCAATGATGAAAACTGTTAACAGACGCGAGAGGTACCACCAATAATGACAATGGCCCTCAAGGTACGATAAGTACAATCCGCGGCATGTGAATCAATGAGCTGGTGTCGAACACCCACGGAATCATTCGATCGGAGGCCAATGATGTAAACCTCGCGTCGAACACGAAGAACCTACCATTGAGGCATGCAGGCTCTAAGGCACCTGAAGGGAGTCTCTAAGTCACCTTCCCGGATAATGAGCTGAAGTCGACAGGAAGTGACCTTGATCGAAGGTGGGCCATAATGTTTCCCACATCATCGACGCGAGACAGAGGAAAAATGATTTGTGTGAGATAGCAGATGAGGTTGTATTATTGCAGAGGTCAACTTCTCTTGAACATATCGGCGGCACTATAACGGATTTGGCAGTATTTGACATCAAATGAGCAGAGGTCATGGTGACAGGGCAATGAGCAGATGAGAGGTCAAAACAGGATAACCCAAACCCACGGAGGCTAATGTGAAAGGAGATGAGATATCCCCACCCAGACACGAATGCAGACTAGTGCCATGTTCAAGAGCGACATACTGCCGACACGACTATGATTACAGTTCCATTTTCCCCACCATTTCTGGCAGGTACCCCGATTATTTTTGGATGACAAGCTTGACGGGGGTAGCATATGCTTGAAGAATGTCATTTCGACAATGCCCGATGTCATCAAGTGTTTAACGAGCCTGACAAAGGAAAAACTCGGTGTCTTTTCTTGTTTAGAGAGCCTGAAAAGACAGCAGAAAAGAAGACTCCAGGGGGGTCCTTTTTCGTACAGTTGTGTCTCTCGAGCCCGAAAAAGTATAAAACAATGCTCGAAAGAACCGCCTAACCATTACGATCGAGGAGTACTTTTCGTAAGTAGTGACTTCGACCCGAAAAAGTAAAAAAGCGGTCAGAAGCACGTCGTTTTGGAGCCAATAACGAGTTCGAAACGACAAAAACCCGGCAATCTTTTTAGTTTAAACGGTCGAAAAAAGAGCTTTAAAGGCGACCGCCTCTCATTCCTTTTAACGAGTCAAGGGGAAACTCGGCAATCTTTTCATCTTTAAACGGTCGGAAAAGAGCTGAAAGCAGACCTCCATTTTTATTCTCTTTAACGAGTCAAAAAGGGAAAAATACTCGGCAATCTTTTCATATTTTATGAGTCAGAAAAGAGCTTAAAGGCGACTCGTCCTAGAGGAACGAGTGGTATAAAAGGTAGCAACTGGTTCCGGTAATGGTGGAACTGCTCAAAACATGTAATGGTCAAGAGGCAGGCTAATAAAACCACTCATCGCTGCGGTTCCTCAGGAAAGGATAAACAACCAAGTGAGAGCATATGATCGGCCAAAGAGATGGTAGCAATGGAATGAAACAACCAAGGCTCATCTAGCAGAATTCAACGGATAAAAATGGCAATCACGAGATGTAAATCGGGTATGGGTTCATTTTTACACAAGCTTGAACCGTGGAGAACTTTGCTTGGATTCGGTTTCATGTTTACACAAGCTTGAAACGAAAAACTATGCTTGTTATAAGTTCGCATGCCCCCAGCATAATAATGCAAATCGAGGTACATGCCCCCCAAGCTTCATTGCATTCGACAAAGTGGATGGAATGAAGCTTCACTTTCGAGATCTTGGAAAGACTCGACTGGGATTTTACGAGATCTTAATCAAAGACTCGATCTGAAAAGGGAGTTGTTTCATTTTTTTTAATGAGGTTGACACCGTAAAAGAACTATCCTCATAACCCTTGTTTCATGTTTTAACGAGCTTGACACAAGATCAAGAACTATGCTCGACCAAGCCTAGTTTCATTTTTTAAGGAGCTTGACACCGGAAAGGAACTATGCTCCGACCAAACCCAGTTTCATTTTTTAAGGAGCTTGACATAGGAAAAGAACTATGCTCCATCCAGACTTCATCATAATGAACGGGAAGTGGAGGTCCCCAAGAAAGTGGCTCCGGAGGAAAGGCCGACATCTTGGAAATCAGGACCTAATGCCCCCAGGACACTATGCACGATGGTGTCATCACTGGGTACGGGCACGGGGTAGGTGGCCACATAGTTGATTTGCGGCGAGGCAGATGCAACTTGTGGATGAAAGCCAGGAGGGAAGGACGAGTGCGCCGGAGGGGCTTGTGGACGAACGAACGATAATTGATCGAATGTCACGATTCTTCCGTCGTGTGGAAAGCAGACCACACGGAAAAGCGAAGAAACAAGGGCTCCCATGGCATACACATAATCACGACCAAGGAGAAGACTGAAGTCTAAAGAACCTTGGGTAACCGAGATATCTATATAGACGGTCTTGCCTCCCAAAGTAATAGGAAACTTCGGGAGGATCCCTAATGGCTGACTCGTTCCTCCATCAAATGCGGTGAGATGCGGTGCGACAGGTACAAGCGATGGGGAACCCAAAGCTCGCCAAGTAGTAACGGGCATGAGACTAACCGATGCTCCTTCGTCGAACACAGTGCCGGGCAGCGCCTTATTGCAAGCATAGGCGGTGACCCAGAAAGGCACGTGGGATGGAAGGGGAGGGGTAGTCAAACGACTCCAATCAAAGGAAATGACCGAGCTACTTGGTGGGGGAACCATATGGTTGCCCCCCTGCTCGGAAAGAACCGACTCTGAATCCTCGGGAGAGGTTGGGGTGGGAACACCATTATCAGGCTCCGAAGGATTTGCCGAGACGAGAAGAACATGAGAATTTTGCTCTTCCGAAATAGAGCGCTCGAGAGGGGGGGAACTCGAATCAACACTTTTTCCGACCAACGGCGGGTCTGGAACAGGCTGGGGACAGCCAGGTTCGGGAAGAGGAGCCTGGACAAGAGAGGAATCTGAAGCAATCTCTTTGTCAACAAGGGTGCGATCTACAATTGTAGAAAGACGTTGATAACCGGCGGGAAATGGATTCGGGGGAGCAGCAAGACTTTCCAACACAGCAGAGGCTTTATCCATGAGTGGACAAAGGTGAAGGGGATGTTTTCCTTCACAAAGTCGACAGGGGATTCGAAGCTTCCCTTTCTCCTTACCATTCCCAACTGATGAGGTAGCATCGCCATGATCATCAGTGGACGATGAAGGGCGGGCCGGATCGTGAGACCAAACTTCTAATACCCTGGGAATGCCAGGACAATCACGAAGCAGATGGTCCTCCCTGCATAATCGACAAGGAAACTTAACCTTCCGCGGAGGAGTAGAAGGTGACCCGACTTCGGGTGTACTGGAGTGGATAGCTGGACTTGAGAGGGGGACTGTGTGTGTAAGCTCTCCCTTATGAGACTTCTTCCTCTTGGTCTTCTTCTTCTTCTTCTTAGCCACCTGGTTACCCACATCGAGAGTTTCACCAGGCGAAGTACAAGAGGAAGACATAGAAGTAGGCGTCGAAGGGGAGAGATCCACCTTAGGATCAACATGACGTTGTTCAGGTGGAGGGACTGATGGACTAACAGCCGATACGGTAGGGACCAAAGAGGTTGAAAACAACCACACAGGCAACCCGACAGTTAACCCTGGTAGGGACAACGTCGCCATATACGGAGCACCAACATTCCCAAGAGGAGGGAATTGTCCTGGATTCCCATCAGAGGGGGAACCTGGGTTAGTGAATC
Organism: Pinus tabuliformis; assembly: GCA_031772625.1. Lineage (NCBI taxonomy): Eukaryota > Viridiplantae > Streptophyta > Pinopsida > Pinales > Pinaceae > Pinus > Pinus tabuliformis. The sequence goes on from CM062804.1 coordinate 117,563,633, forward strand.
CCGGAAAAGTTGCCATAGCAAACGAAAACGAAACCTACTCAAGCTAACGCACACAAGATCTAACCAGGTGATGTTATCGTGGCCGAATAAACTTTTAAGACACAGGAACCAAACTTGACCTTTTCATGTTTCAAGAGTCGAGAAAAGGACGAAAAGATGACTCCAGTCTCCTTCGAATGTTTAATGAGCACGAAGTGACAAGACGCTCACAGGCACCTTTTCATTTAGGGAGTCCGAAAAGGATCAAAAGTGACTGCTCTGGAGATTCTAGGTAAAAGGTGTGCCAGACTTTTCGCAAAACCACAGAATACTTTTTAGGGTACGGGTGGTCAATCTTCGTGAATGCTGTGTTCACTGCATTGCGAATCGTAAGGCGGCAGACTCGGCTTCCTATGGATAAAGGATAAAAGCCTAGTGGGGTCTCCCTATATACACGACGGTACGTGGGAGCACAGTCCGTGTTAGACCACTATCGAGTCACAGAAGGAGGAATCACCCAACCGTAATGTGAAACAACAGTGACTATGTTTAAAGACGCCGGAACACGTCTCTAACCTAGACCTCTAGATATTTGCGTTTAGTTCCAATGCGCTTTTAGATTCATTCGGTTCATTTTATAGTTGATCTTGAGATTAAGTTTCGATTTCAGGTCCTATCATATGTTCTCTCACAATTACCTAGATGCAAACTACATGTCAACGAGAATCATTTTGTTCGATGAATTCTAGCTATGGAAGGGTAAAGAGATTTCAATCAAACAAAACGAACACAATCAATCAAACAGCCTAATGCAGCTAAAAGCGAGGAAGGGAAACTTTTTCTTTTGAAAATGCAAATCAATGAAACATTCTTTTCCTTTTCAACCTTTTTTAAAAGCAAAGCTACTAGTTTGATTTTCTTTCAGTGACATAAAGCATCCAAAATAATTTGGAGGAACTAGAACACCAAGTAAACTACTTAATGAGAGCACACAAAGTTCCCGAAACACTCAACCAAAGTTTCCAAATCAAAAGAAACAAAGTAATGCACGAGCTATGTGATCTAAGCTCTGCAAAACAAGCAAAGATTGCAAGCAAGGAGGAAGCGAAAAGAGACCACTCGGAAACACAATCCAAAACACTCCAACAATCACTGGACAAATGCGAAAACAAGTCTAGAACCAGCTGGTCAAGCAAGCAAACAGAAATCCTACGGTAGGCTTGACACACACACGGCCTCTAGATGTCCTAGGGCTTAGAGTGCGAAATCAATAGAGAAAAGCAAACACCCGACGGACGAGAGTTACGACCAGTCAATTAGGGACTCAACACAATCCAGCAATTGCAAAAGTAAGGATGGCAACACGAACCAAGCAGCGAAAGCAAAAGAAGGGAAGGTATTTGCAAACTCAAGAACTGAGCAAAAACGAAACCCTATGAAGCCAGGCTCCGCAATCAAGCAGTTGGGAGTCCAGACAGTGAAAAGCAAGTCACAAAGCAGGTGGAGAGAAGAAGGGATAGTCAAAGCAAAAGGTTCAGGGGGCTAATTTGGTCAAAAATGAATTTTACAGGATCAGCGTGGGTAGCCTTCAGCAACTCGGCGCTGACAGGAGGAGCCCTTTAGCAACTTTGCGACGTCAGCGCGGAAGAACGGGAATAAAGCGCGCTGTCTCAGAAAAACGAGGTCAGCGCGGAAATAAAACAAACAGACGCGATGACGGGAAATACAAAGAAGCGGGGGCGCGATGTCAGCGCGGAAGGACACGAATAAAGCGCGCTGTCTCTGAAAACGAGGTCAGCGCGACTGTTAGACGTACAGGCGCGATGGAAAGAAAACCAAAGAACAGGGTCGCGATGTCAGCGCGACTGTTTGGAATTAAAACGCGCTGAAGATAAAAAACAAGCAAGGCCAAAGCAAAACTTCCCAAACCAAAAGCAAAAAGCCTTCTAACAATCAAGACACTTCCCAGATGTACCCAGAAAGTTTATAAGCAGAGAAACAATCCCGAAATCTCGGAAAAAAGACCAATCAAAGTCAAACACAAAAGTGGACTCAAGAGACAAAAAGGTTGATCCCCAGTGGAGTCGCCAAATTGTTGGAGAGGTAAATCCCCTCTACGGATAGAGGCGATCCCTACTAGCCCAGCAAGGGTCTAGCAACAATCAAACAATGCTGCTATGCATGTTCCTAATTACAATTAAACAAGAGGTAAAAAGCACCTACTTGGATTCCAACGCTGTTGTTTGACGAAGAGATGTTGCCTTCGCTCCTTCACTTTGGCTGGTCACAATCCTCCGCGATCTCCACGAATAGATACCTGCACACACGAAGAGGAAACAAACACAAGCGTGAAATCTAGTAAAAGCAACCATACATCGGTCAGAAAAGATGTAATTCACATTTAACCATTGCAAGTACAAATGAGAATGGAACAATAATAGCAGTCATCTATTATTAATCAGAATAGAGAAGAGTACAACCAAATGTTCTGACGTCGGTAACCTTCTCGGGAGGGGCCAGTCAGCATGTATCTCAAGCATTCACCTTTGAGGATGATTCTCCCAAGACAAACAACTCTCTCTCACACACAAGCAACACAAAACAACCTTCCCTAAGCAATCAATCACTTCCACACCTAGCACACCAAATACCTATAGTAGCAGCAATCTGAGCACTATAAGCTCTATACAATCCAAGCTATGTCTAACTATCCAAAAAACTAGCTGCCCATGGTAATGGTGAGAGTTTATATAGGAGAAGGAGTCTCCTATAAGGGTGGAAGGATGAGCTTATCCTCAAGGGAAGTTGTTGGAAAGGGTCGAACAGTCATGCCATAGAAGGGAGTCGACATTCACAAAGCTAACAACCAAGCCTAGAGTTATCTGGAAGGCTGGTTGTTTGAACAAATTCGCCCAAACTGGATCAGCGCGGATAATGAGGAAACTGACGCGATGTCGCCGCGTCTACATAACTGGGACAGTCATGTCAGCGCGGAAGCACATGGGAAAGGCGCAAAGTGATGTCCTTCCGAGCTGTCAGCGTATTGAATACACTATGGAGCGCCAGTAATCGCAGACATTTTTCAAACAGACGCGTTGATGCATAAAACTTTAGAAAAATGGGTTTCTGGGCTAGTTCAGAAGGCATGAAGCTTAGTGATTGACACAGCAGGGTGACTGACAGGAAGGCAGTGACAAATTACTGTGTAACAGATACCTTGGCCATTGATGTTGACTCCTCCTTCTTCATAACCCATTTTATAAAGCAACTTCATACCAGCGTCATGGCAGCGTTGGAAAAACGGCGGAAAAAACGGCTTTTGGAGCACGTGCAAAAATGCACTTTGATATAATTTTAGATAAAGTCTCCCACATTAACCAGCAATTTGAGAGGTCACTGCGCGCAACGCATCTGTGCGCACACTTTTCTATCTCTCAGAAACCAAACAGCTACGGCGTTTCAAGTCAATGTTGACGGCTTTAACTCGACGACTTCCAGGCAGCAAGGGATCGAATTCTCCTCCGCGATTCTGCCTATTTATTGTGCAACCTCCCTCCATCACAATTTCAGTAGCCCTACTACTTACCACTGACACTTCATCCACGCAATGCCTTCGCTTAGTCTCCCTCCCGTCCTCATTGCCGCCGTCATCGTATGCTTCTGTCAATTGCCCACAAATGCCTCCCGGAAGCGCCCGACGGCCCTCGTTACGCCGATCACCTACGATCCCCAGACAATGAACTACACCATGGAGATGGGGCAGAGAACCCCTCTGCGAATCCTGCAGCTAATGCTAGACATAGAGCAAGACTTCATGTGGGTAAGATGCGCTAACGATCAATACAGGTCCTCCACTTACCAACCGCTCAACTGCAGTGCACCATTATGCACGTCGTATGAGTATTCGGCATGCCTTACCTGCTTTGGCTTCGGCGCCTTCGGCTGCAACAACCATAGCTGCTCTGTGCTAGAACCGGGCCTCAACCTCGGGCAGGACGTGGCGGCACTTCTTAGCAGCGACGGTTGGAAATCAGGCCACCCCGCGAGGTTCCCCTTAGTGCCCTTCGCCTGCCAGTATGAATTTGATCGCACTCTCTTGCCTCAGGAGGCCTTTGGCGTCGCCGGAATGAGCTCCTCCACGCTGGCTCTACCAACTCAGCTCTCCGCTGCGGGAGGTTTTAGTCACAAGTTTGCCATGTGTCTGCCACAAGAGAATTCAGAGGGGTATCTCTTCTTTGGTGACGGCCCGAACGTCTTCTCTCCACTGAAAGGCGGAGCCCCTACAGACCTCTCGCGCAACCTCATCCGTACTCCCTTGATCAGGAACCCCATCTACAGCCCTGACTCTACCCACGCCTCCACCCACGGCTTTTATATCGGTGTTCACGGAATCAAAGTCAATGGCGTCGACGTGCCGATCGATGCGGAGAAGCTGCGAATCAACACCAGGGGACGCGGCGGCACGAAGCTGAGCACCGTGGTGCGCTACACACAACTGGCCACCCCCATCTACAACTCTCTCGTGGCCCTCTACACCAAGATGGTGAACCACATGAAGATCAAACGCGTTTCATTGGTGGTGCCCTATGCCCCCTTGATTCAAGGTGCGTGTTTCGACGCAACCGGTACTGGGGAGCCCCCTTCTAGAGGGAGCACAGCTCCTGGACCCAACGTACCGATGATCAACCTCGTTTTGGAGGGCAACGCTACTTGGAGGATCCTTGGAGCTAACTCCATGGAACGGCTCTACACATAGAATGCGTTGTGTCTAGCTTTTGTTGACGCGGGCGAGGATCCTGTGGCATCAATTGTGATAGGGACTTATCAGATGCAAGAGAATTTTATCCAATTTGATCTGGACAACTCAACACTTGGTTTCTCTTCCAATCTGCTCCCATTACCTCAGCAAACAAGTTGTGCCAATTTCAATATGACTACTTCTCTGGCATGAATCCTTTCAAGATAATAAGTAATTTGACAGAACATATTGCAATATTCCAGCAGAACATGAACAAATTCCGAACAAAATAAATAAGAAAGATTTGCTTTTGTAATTCCAAATTAATGCAGTACCATGCTTTTCTGTACTAACATTCAAGTTAATGCAAAAGCATCTTTCTTCACTCCTTGAGTGTCCTCCTTCATTCCTGTACTTAGATATATCTTCCGTCATATGAATAATTCAGTATTTCCTCGTATGCTAAGTAATCCGTTTCATGATTTGGATACAAGCTTGGTTTGTTGTTAAGTTTTGGGGTATTTCTCTATAGGTTTGTGTAAGTGTAAGTCGTTTTGAATGGGGTTAATTTTTATTATGTTATTAGTTTAAATGTTATGTGAACAATTTATCGATTTGTGTAATTTATTTAGTTGTTTTGTATGGGTTTTCATTTTTATTATTTTATTCGTTTAAATGTTATTTAAACCATTAAGAGTGTGAGTAAAAATTATTCCATTAGAGTGTTAGCTGTTTTATCTAGACTTTAAAACATTCCAAACAAGTAAATCATCCAAAGCTATTCTCAACATTTTCAATCTATTGTTTCTTTTCTGGGATCATTGTTTATGCTTTTTGCACACATATTAATTATGAAAGCAGCAGACATTCGTATTGGTTTGCGACTTATCTCTCTGACGTCACACAATATTTGGTATGCATGAGAAACACTTAAACTAAATGGGCATAAAATCATAATCATACAAAGAGTCACACATACAAATATGTGCATTATGTTGCAAATATAAATCACAAAGGCCTTAGTTAGTGGGTATATATGTTGAAATGATTCATCATATAGATATATATGCATTTTAGATGTGATATGTAATATGTTACCATCAAAGAAAGCTTTTCCATTTTTGTACAGTAAGAAACAAAGCTTTTCCATTTTTGTACAGTAGGAAACAAAGTTTTAGTATAGTGTAGTATATTGTAAACAAAGTTTGAGAAAGTGTATTGTAAACGAAGTTTTAGAAAGTGTAATGTGTTGAATAAGAAAAAAAATTGATGTAATAAATTATGTTTTGATAAAGAAAATTTTGAAGTAATGTTATATGTTGTAACAAAAAAACATTTTAGGATTTTAGGTTTAATATGTAATGTTGCATGTGATATAGAGTATGCAAAAAAATTGAAAAAAGGAAGAAGGCAAGGTTTTAGTTTCCTTATGTCATATATGTTTAATTTATGTTCTCCTGCGACTTTTGAGTTATTTCATTTCCATTGATTTTGTTAGAAAACAATATAACTGTCCTTTTGTATCCATATCTTAACACTGGCCCTAATAGCTCATGCACGGATTCAGCTCAAATATGGGACATTCTCTTTGTTATGAGGCTTCATTGAATCTAAGAGAACACCTTTGTAGATTGATTCCAACTGGGTATTTTATGCATCCCTTGCCCATTTGTTTGCACCAACCCTATTAGTTTAGGCACTAGACTCAACTTAGACATGGGAGTGTTCACTTTGTCATGGGGCTTTTTCGGGTTTGAAAGATCATCTTTACATGTCAAGTCCAGTTGGGTGATCCACATTCACCATATTTCCCAACACGACACTATCATGCAATATAGATAGATTCTTTCACTCACTCAAATATTTAGCCCCAAAATTCCACATTCATACCCATTAGAGCATACTTAGTGTTTTTTCTTTTGTTTCATTTTTACCAAATTGTGAAAGCCCAGTGGATGAAAGTCGTGGTTCTAAGAGGAAACAATTATAGAGACAAAAAATCAAAGGTTCAAAACCTCATTAGCCATAGTTAACCATAACCAAACCATGTCTACATTATCTATTACAATTAATATTAATCAGCCATTATGAGCTATAGTCAACCATTGTGAACCATACTTAATTAAAGTCAACCATGTTTAACCATAATCAATATGGTCATGCATGCTAAACCAAAATTAACCATAGTTAGATATGGTCCACCCCTTATGAACATTGCGGTGCATCATAATCATTAAGGAATGTTACATTTCAATCATAGTCAAACATGGAAAACCATGGTTAACAACATTCAAACATAGTTGACAATGGTCGAACCACCGTTAACCATAATTAAGCATGGATAATCATAGTAAAACCCTTTCAAACATAATCAACCATGTTCAAAGATGGGAAACCATAGTCAACCATGTGTAAATATGGTCTAACATATCCAAGCATTGTTAAGCATAGTCGAACATGGCCAACCATAGTAAACCATGGTTAAACATTGTCAACCATGGCTAATTGTAGACAATTGCGGTTAACCCCGGTCAAATATGTCAAACCCTAGTAAATCGTAGTTAATTGTAGACAGTTGTAGTTAACCATGGTTAAAAATGTCCAATCATAGACATCCATAGTTTAGCATGGTTACCTATAAGTAAGCATGCCTTAGCATATTCAAGCATAATCACCATGGGTAACCAAGGTCTACAATATTCAACCAAAGTCAACCATATTCAAACATCGTGAGCAACAATCAACCATAATAGAAACATATCAAATATAATCCACTATAATCAACCAAATTCAGTTATAGTCAAACATAGTCAACCTCATCAAAGTTTTTATCCATGCAACACATTGGAGTTTCTCAGACTTTTCTTCATTATGTCAAAGGAAATATTTCCACTTTCTTTCGAACCCTTGAAATATTTCCTGAAAACAAATCATATGAACCAAAAAATATCTTCCTTGGGATATATATCACACAAAGTTTTTCTTTGAGATACATATCACATCTCCTCGAGATTTATGCTCTTGTGACATCCTTTTTTGTATCAATTGGCACCAAAGTTTATTTTTGTGTGATACATCACACGTCGTCAAATTTTGTACAATCCTGGTTTGTCACACCAAAACATTTTTTAAGTACGAGACACATTAAATGTGTTTATAAAATCATGTTATAGCAAAACATTTTTTTAATGTGACACCCAAAAAAAATAATCCAATGTTTTTGTAAATTGTGATACATAAAGTTCACATAGACAAAGTTTCATGGCATTAATTGCTTTCACCATATCTCACTCAAGATTAGTTTGGTTGTGACACCGAATATCTTACCCAAAATTACTTTGGTCATGACAGATCATATTGCACTCAAAATTACTTTGGTCCTCACATATTGTATTACCTCAACGTTTGCTTTCATGCAACAAATCACACTTTCTCAAAGTTCATTGCAGAAAAGTTTTTTTTTCCATGTAACAAAACATATTGCACCTATAATTCCTTTAACCAGACCATATCTCAAGGGAATAAATTTTTGGTAATGTGATTTGGTTGTGACATAATGTGCCACACTTGAAATTGCTTTGGTCACTTGCTTGTGCCATATCACACTCAACGCTATTTTGATTATGACACAGTGTATCACAATGGTGATATAATGTATCACACTTAAAATTACTTTGGCCATGACATATTACATAAAGTCAAAGTTTCCATTCTTGTGATACATCATACTTTCTCAAACTTTACTTCATCACGACAATGTCGATTTCCATATGGCACATTGCACTATGCCGAAAATGCTTTTAGTCACAACATATTGCAAGAGAGAAGAACCTGGTTTCATGGTTGGCTATGGTTCAAATTTGTATTAGATTTTAACCCATATGTTATTAGAGTTTAATGCATATGCTTATTCACAAAGGGTTATTAGAGTTTAATGCATATCCTTATTCGCAAAAGGCAAAATATGCTATGATAATTTTTATTATATTATTAAAAATGCATTTTACATATTATTTTATAATTTTGGAGTTTAATGCATATCTTTATTCACAAAGAGAAAATATGTTAGGATAATTTTTATTATAATATTAAAAATGTAGTTTAAATATCATTTTATAATTTTAATTCAGGAATAGGTTAGTTAATTTTTTGAAATTTAATTTTATTTCAAATTTTATGACTATAATTTGAGAATGAAAGTTAATTGTGATGGTTACTTTAACTTAAAGTTAATTGTGAAGGTTACACTATTTCAAGGGTATGTTTGATTTAATTTTACAGAAATTTAATAATAATAATAATAATATTTTTTATCTTTTATCTTTTTATATTAATATATTTTTGCATAAAGTTTAAGGAGTAAGCTCTCTTACCCTTGCAAGTTTTAGACATACACTTAATGTTAAAATAGTAATTGATCAATTTAATTACGAATTTTTTCCTAATTCACTCCAACAAATTATCTAATCAAAACATACATAATTATAATTTTAACATGGGGAGATAGGGTTTTTCGGAACTGGTGACAGCGCGACGGCGACGGTAGCAGTTTTCGACATGGAGGACTTTCCGTTAACGGACCTCGTGGATTATTCCGAGGATCCGCTATCTGGACAGGCGGTGTTCACCGACCCCATTTTCTCATCTTCGGTTTTGACATCTGATACTGCTCAGGAACTACAGGCTAGGGTTTACTTGACGCCTAATACCCCAACAGAACAGGGTCTTGAGGCTCCGCCGTTATCTCCCGGGACCGCTTCCTTGCTCGCGTCTTCATACCCTGAGGCTCTGACTCTTGAAGATATACCTTCCGCTCCGATTGTCATTCCTTCCTCGCTCTCGGATCCTAGGGTTTATGTGCCCCCGCAGACGAACCCGGCTACCCCCTCTGCGTCTATTGGGCCAAAGCCCTCCGGATGTTTCGGCACTCCAGTGGTAAATACAAGTGCTCCGGGGCCTAGCTCGGCGGGCACCTCAAACCCCCTTTCAGACCACCCTTGCGCCCCGAGAACAAAGAAGCTCAAGGCAAGATGTGTTAGGGCTATCAGAAAGGACACCACTGTCACATTTGGGAATTCGACAAGTTTCGAGGAAACCATGGCGCTCGCATGCACCGTCCTAGTTGGTCACGTGCGAGGACGCACATTCTCGGCAGATCGCTTACTTCGATGGGTTAAGGAGATTTGGGGCTCTCTGCTCCCTACGCTCCCTGAGGTTGAGGTTCTCCCACGGGGATGGTTCACTCTCCAATTCGCGAAAGAAGATCACACGAACATTGTACTTGAGCACTATTGGCACATAGAGACCGCTCCAGTACTCTTGAAGCGATGGACTCCGTTATTCGATCCTGAAAGGGAGCAGATCGCTGCTGGACCTCTGTGGGTAAGGCTACCCGGACTCCCTAGGCAATATTGGAATGAAGAGGCTTTCATCAAAATTGGAAACGCTCTGGGGAGGTACTTGGATCATGACCGCTCTTATGTAGACACTCGGAGAAGAACCATGGCTCGCATCCTGGTACATCTTGACACCAGGGAAGGGTTGGAGGAGGACATCACTCTGCAATGGGGAAGGCACAAGCGCATCCAGATACTGGACTATGAGGGTGTCCCATTTCGGTGCAATCGGTGCCACCAGGTAGGGCATCTCTATAAGGATTGCCCTCTCAATAATCGTGGAGACAGCCCTCCAAAAGTTACTCCTATTGTTCCTCGAAGATCTGCGCCTCAGATCTCCCCGCCTCAGAAGGTTTCATCGAATCCTCATGGAGGGCTTCATCATGCACCGTCTTCTGCTGAGGGCACATTCACTCCTCCCATGACAAGGACAAGAGCAGCAGCTGCAGCAATTCAGAAATCGGGTACTGATCTTCCTCATTCAACTCTTTCTCTTTCCCTTTCATCTGATTGCTTTAACTCTATCTCTGTATCTAAGGCACAATGCTCAATTCCGCCGCCCCCTCCTACTACTGCCTCTATCCCTCCTTCCCTTACCATTGATCACTCCCTGTCCCCATCTCGCCCTTATGTGTCTCATCCTGAATCAAAACCCCCTCACCATTATTCTCTTCGGCCCCGTCCCTCTCAATCTGTATCTGATGGTACCTCGGGGTTATGCATTATTCCCCCTGAACCTGGTCACACCTCAGCCAGGGGTCGAAAATCCAATCTGAACAAAGCCATTAGGCGTGCTGGGGCTGAAGTTGCTTCGGGACGTCAATCCACCATTGTCGGGGCCCTTAGAGCTACAATCCCCCCACAGCGGGGTCCCCCATGAAGTGCCTTTCCTTCAACTGCAGGGGTTTAGCTAGCTCCCCCAAAAAGCTAGCCCTAAAACGACTTTTTCAGGTCGAATCTCCTGACATCATCCTCCTTCAAGAGACTCTGGGTTCTGCAGAATCCATATCTCTCGCCTTAAAATCGATTGCGCCTAGGTGGCAGTTCATAGGGTTGGATGCTATGGGCCGTTCGGGTGGTATGGCCATTGGACTAAATCCCTATTCCATCAGATTGGACTCTTCTTGGGGAGGGCCTGGATATTTGGGAGCTGACATTTTTTCAAAAGACCTTGGGCTGCAACTGCGCATCATCAATATATATGGACCCTGTCAGCAGAGAGAAGGTTTCTGGAGCACCCTCCTTGATCGATCTTTGATGCAAGCGGAAAACCTGATCATAGGTGGCGACCTAAATTTCTCCTTGGGATATAGTGAATCTTGGGGCTCATCTGCTCAAGCAGATCCCATATCAGACTTCATGAGGAACCTGCTCGAACAGCATGACCTCATCGATATCCCTATGAATCATCCTCTCCCCACCTGGAGGAACCGGAGGATCGGGTCAGCAGCTTTGGCTCGCAGACTTGATCGTTTTTTGATCAAGGGACCGCTGCTTCGTCATCTCCAACGCTATAAACAGTGGGTGAGTTCGGGGGGAATTTCGGATCACTCTCCCATCCTGATGGAAATTTTGGGCCCCCAACCTAAACCAAAAGCTCCTTTCAAATTCAATCATCATTGGTTGCAGGACCCTGAATTCTCTAAACTGGTCACGGACTTTTGGGTTGCTCACCCTATTGACAGAGAATCCTCTTTGGCTAGGGGTTTTGTCAAAAATCTGACGGAACTCAAACATATTGTGATCGAATGGGCTAAGATGAAAAAGGCCAAGGAAGATGAACTGCTCATCTCGATAGAAGCTGACATACACGCTCTGTTGGATGAACAAAACCTGGGCTTTAATTCTGTGGAAAGTAAAAACAGGCTGGTCGATCTAGAAAAGCAGAAGCACAGCATTCTCAAGTTCAGAGAGGAATCGATCAGGCTGAGGAGTAGAGCCACTTGGCTAAAGGCAGGGGATGAAAACTCTAGATTCTTCCATAATTATGCAAATGGGAGGAGGGTGGCAAATACCATCTGGAACCTACCCTATCCTGATGGGGGTCTGGCAGACTCCTTCAACAAACTCTCCAGACTTGGCACCTCCTATTTCAAAGGTATCTTCAAATGCCCTGAGGGAACCAACCTTGCTGAGATCATTCGTGTAGCTTCCCATTTCCCGAGGTTCGTTAACAATGAAGACTTGGAGGATCTCAATGCACCGGTCACCATGAATGAATTGGAGAACACCATAAAATGGTTCCAGAAGGAAAAGAGCCCTGGTCCTGATGGATGGACCATTGAATTTTATCTGGCCTTTTATGACATCATTGGTGAAGACATTTTAAAGGTGGTGGAGGAGAGCAGAACTTCTGGACAGATCTATCATGCCATAAATACCACCTTCATCGCTCTCATTCCCAAGTCAGACTCTCCATCATCCTTCGCTGATTTTCGTCCCATTTCGCTCTGCAATGTTCTCTATAAGATCATATCCAAGATTATTGCCAATAGGATCAGACCCATCCTATCCAAACACATCGCTCCTCAGCAGTTCGCTTTCTTGGAAAATAGGCAGATTCATGAAGCCATTGGCTCTGCTCAGGAAGCCATTCACTCTATTTGGTCCAAGCACCTCAAGAGCATTCTTCTCAAAATTGACCTCTCAAAAGCGTTTGATAGAGTCAGCTGGCTCTACATCAAAATGATTCTCATCCACCTGGGCTTCCCTCATCAGCTTATCACTTGGATTATGGCATGCATCACCTCACCTACTTATAGTATTCTGATTAACGGAGCTGCATCCCATTTCTTCCACTCTGAAAGAGGACTTCGTCAGGGATGCCCCCTTTCCCCCCTCTTGTTCCTATTGGTAACTGAAGCGCTCAGTCGACTCATCATTTCCGCAAGGAGGGATGGCACCATCCGAGGCTTAAAGATCTCAGATGCTTGTTTCCTAACTCACCTTCTGTTCGTGGATGATGTCCTTATTCTCCTTGATGGAAGCATCAGGGATACCTCATCCTTCAACAGAATCCTAAATCTTTTTTCTCATGCCACAGGGATGGTGGTAAACCATGAGAAGTCTTCCATCACTCTGGTTGGTACTTCTGCAGCTGAATCTCAATCAGCTATGCGGGCCTTCCCTTTTATCACTCAACCTCTGGATCGAGGTCTTAAATACCTTGGATACTGGCTAAAGCCTACAGCCCAAAAGATAGCTGACTGGGTGTGGCTTGTCACCAAGATTGAGAAGAAAATATCATGTTGGTACTTCAGATATCTCTCCAGAGCAGGCAGATTAACTCTGATCAAATCCGTGCTGGAAGCGACCCCTGTTTTTTGGATGGCTCTAGCATGGATACCCCGGAACATCCTCTCTAAGATTCAGAGACTATGCAACAGATATCTGTGGGCTGGAAAGGAAGAGAAGCGCACCTTTGCTTGGATCTCCTGGAACAAGATTGCTCTCCCCAAGAAATGGGGGGGATGGGGATTAAAGGATCTGGCATCTTTTGCAAAAGCACTTGCTGCAAAGATGGGTTGGGCGCTGTTGACTTCCCACAGTTTATGGACTGACATTACATACCATAAGTACATCTGGCCTCTTGACATCATCGATTGGGCTAGACTCCCAAGCTGGAACAGAACGGGCATCTCTTCCATATGGAAAGCCCTCCTTCACTCCCTCCCCCTCCTCAGAAGCAATATCGTATGGCGTATCAAGAGTGGAAACAAAGTGCGCATAGGTATGGACCCATGGAGCGGGTGTGGAGGTAGACACAGGCTTCCTCCAGACCTGATTGCCCTCCTAAACTCCCGAGGCATTAGGGTGCTTGCTCAGATCGCTGATACTGAGGGCTCTGACATATTACATCAGGCTTGGAAATCGGGCACCCAATTAGACATCCCTATCAGATGGCACGAACCTTGGAAAGCATACTGCGATGCCCTCTCAGAATCCCATATCAGAATTGTGGAAGGGCCGGATGAACTCATCTGGCAGTTGGCTGACAGTGGGATATACTCTCCTCGTGAAGGATATAAAGTCATCATCTCCCACAGGAAGCCGGAAGTGCTTGATCGATGGTGGCACCAGATTTGGAAGCTAAATGCATCGCCCAGGTCAAAATTATTCTCTTGGTGTGTCCTACGCAATCGCATTCCCACTGATGAACACCTAAAGCGCAGAGCTGTATCCGGTCCCTCGCGATGTGTACTATGCAAAACAGACTCAGAGACCACCGAACACTTATTCTTAAGATGCCCCATTGTTCTTCAATTATGGCATAACATCAAACTCCATATTCAGTTCTCTGGGGATTGGTCTGGTACAGACCTCATCGACGCTTGGATCGACTGGGGAAACAAACACAGTGGCTCGAAAGCTGTAAACCTTCCGATCATAGTTAACTGGACTATTTGGAAGGTCAGGAACCGAATGATCTTTGATGGATGGGAGGCCAGGTGGCCTCTCGTTGAAGCTGGAATCATTACAGCTTTTAACGAATTACCAAATCCTCCTCTCTTAAAACAGCGACGATCGACCCCTCCTCCCACCATCGACATGAGCTCGCCATGGGCCTTCTTCGATGGGGCTGCAAACGAACATGGCTGCGGAGCGGGCATCATTATCCACAAATCCTCGAGGCACTTCTACCACATCAAAGTTGGATTGGGGGATGGCACAAACAATTACTCTGAGCTCATTTCTCTTCGTCATTTGCTACATTTTGCACTCAGTCACCAATGCACCAACATCAACATTTTGGGCGATTCACAGATTGTCGTTAACTGGGTCAATAGAGTTACCACATGTCACTCACACACCCTAAATGTACTGCTTGATGAAGTATTTATACTAAAGGAAGCTTTTAATTTATTTCACATCTCTCATATATACAGAGAACATAACCAGACTGCTGACAAGCTTTCCAAGGAGGCCGCGGTGATGGAGCATGGATTATGGGAAATCACAGAATTTTTGGATCAGCAGGAGCAGAAGTACTACCACCGGCCTTATATAGACCCGACATATCCTACTGCGGGTCAAGGGGCGATATAATAAAACAGTTTTTATGTTTTTTGACTGCACATCATGATATATCATGCAATAGATTGCGGATTGCCAAAAATGGCACCTATCTTGCACAATTTTTGTAAATGTAACAGACAGATATATAGCATTGAACTGCTATTTTTGAAAAAAGGTACAGAACAGTTGGCATATGCTTTCAAAGCATCTACATATGTAATTTTTCATATTATAATGAAATATTACGGATTTTTCCAGTGGAAAAAAAAATTATAATTTTAACATAATAATATCATTTTGAAATAAAAAAAATAATAATTTTAAATAATATTATTTTATTAGAATTACTTTTTATCTTTATTATTAATATAACCAGCAAAACTCAGCAATGATATATTTATTATGTGAAGTTTAAAAAAAGCAAACGTTGATATTGAATTTAATATTGAAATTCCGCTGATTTTTAAGTATTTGAGACTCTGGAAGTCCCCCCTTGACCTTTGCAAAACATAAACACATGATCAATGGTCAAATTGATTCAAACGAGTTCGAATTCCAGCCCACGCCGGAAGAAAAGGTGGAATTGTGTACATTCTTTATCCAGCGCCTGAGGATCAGACGGCCACTAATGTTATATAGGAAATAATGTGCTATTCCACTAGACCTGCACAGTATCCGATCAGTAAGTTGTCATGATCTTGCTGGAGTCACCCTCACCCAAAATATTACAAGTGGCCTCATGTTACTCTCACAACGAAAATCATAGGTGCCATGATTCGATGAGGAATCAGATCCACGCGTACAGCCATTTTCTTTGTGGGGCACTCGTGAAGGCGAAAGCAAATAAAGCAAAGCTTAAGTGCATGGAAACTGAGAGGAGGGCGTGGCCACTACTTTCATTCTTCCTCATTTTATGCACCACGGCTTCTGTTTTCTGTAATGGGATTCTCTGTTACGTAATTGCCACATGATACGGGACACGCGGCACTGATATATTGGAAGTGTGATTTCAAAGAAAATGGGTCAGCTCTCACTATGCCGCGATCTCCTCCCATTGCAATTTTTAATTCAGCTATCGTCATGATATTCTCCAATTGAGTAAAGTGTTGAAGTTGTAATTTCATCTGCGCTTCATCAAAATCACCGGTATCTTCCCCGCACCACTATTCGCAAAAGGTTGTTTCCGTAAAGAGGGCTCCGACACAATCAGGACGAGACACGTGTCTAGTGTACAACCATGAAACCGCCCATTACCCGGCCATTAAAAGGCGTTTGAGTTGTGTGAGGTTGGTGTGCGAATTGCGTCCGATCAGGTCAACGCATATGGATTCACTCCAATCTTTCAGAACGTTAATCTTACTTTTACCGCTCGCTTTTAATTAATGCATTTAATGCTTAGTCATAGTTTTAGGTAGAAACTTTTAATTTTATTGTTTTTTTAAACTTACGGAGGTATGGGTAAGAAAAGCGCGTAAGTTTTTTATTTGGTTGCATATGTATCGTACATGAAATATGTTTTTTGTTTGGTGTTGACCATTGTAATATGTGAGCCTGGGGCAGCAAAAGAGAACAGAGAGGAGTGCACAGCAGTGCATAAGTTATGAATTGAACAGCGTGTGAAGCAAGGAGGAGATGAACGCACAACAGTGCGAAATATAAAAACCTGAGTTTTGTTGGTTGCTCAAAAAAAAGGAAGAACGAATGAAGATTTGTATGGTGTGAGCAAAGAATTTTTTTTGTGAATGTAATGAAAAATTTTACTGCATATGTAAAATTATTTTTACAGCAGTATATGTAAAATGCTTTTTACAGCAGTAAAATGTGAATGAAGATTTTACACAGCAGTGTAAAAATCATTTTGTAAAAGAGAGACAGAGTATTTTGTTTTGGTGAAAGGTTTTTTTGGTAAATTCCTCTGAGTGAAAGAGGAAGATAATCAAGCCTTTTATGAATTAATACAAGTTTATTATGGGTGTGAAAAATCTCTGTTCTCAGAAATTTTATTAGCTTCCTTGTGTTAAAGATCCTGTGGATAGAGAAACAGAGCATTGCCTCTGTGTTGAGTTTTATTTGTGTGTTTTTTGGATTTTACCAGAAAAATCCCCAACAATGGTATCAGAGCAGGCTTAGGCTCTTTGAAGGTGTTCAAGAAGCTGAAGAAAGGAGTTCTGTTGCAGCGGTAAATCTTTTCCAGCAAAGTGAAGACTCATTCAACAAAGGATTCAGGTATTTCACAAAAGTTTTTTTTGTGTTGCTGAAGAAACAGTCAGTTGTTTTAAAATACACAGTCAAGAAATTGAAGCATAGTTGAGGATGCAAGGAATGGCTAGCACCAGCACTAGCATGGGTATGTTTAACACCCAGCTCCCACAGTTTAATGGGAAGAACTATGACTACTGGTCAATAACCATGAGAGCTTTATTTATCTCTCAAGATTTATGGGAATTAGTTGAATCTGGGTTTGCAGAACCAGCAGATGAAAATCAATTTAACAACTTAACTCAGGCAGAGAGAGATCTGCTGAAGAGCAATAGGAAGAAGGATGCAAAAGCCATTGTATTGTTGTATCAAGCAGTGGACCAGAGTGTATTTCCAAGGATAGCAGCAGCTAAGACATCCAATGAAGCATGGCAAACTCTCAAGACAGCCTATCAAGGCATGGAGAGAGTGAAGACAGCAAAACTACAATTGCTGAGGAAGGATTTTGAGAATCTGAACATGAAGGAGTCAGACAACATTGACTCATTCTTCACACATGTAATTGGTCTGATCACACAGATGAGGACTCATGGAGAAACCATTGAAGAAAGGAGGATTGTGGAGAAAATATTGAGGGTCTTACCCTCAAAGTTTGATGCGATTGTCACCACCATTGAAGAGACAAAGGATCTCTCAAATTTTTCAATTGATGAGCTACATGCATCACTGATAACACATGAGCAGAGGTTGAGTAGGAATGAAAACTCATCTCTAGAGCAAGCCTTCAAGACCCAGATGTCTTTTGGAAGAGGAAGAGGTTAAGGCAGAGGAAACAAGAGAGGAAGAGGCAGAAGCCAGAACAGAGGTGGAAGGAACAGCCCAACAAATGCTCAAGGAAGAGGCAACAATCCAAATCAGAACCAAGGCCAAGGCAACAGCCAACAAAGAGGACAACATCATGCTCAAGGACAAAGGTATGAAAAATCCAATGTCCAATGCTATTATTGTAAAAAATATGGGCATTATGCCAGTGAATGTAGGAAGAAGCAGCATGATATGAGTAATAGACAAAATGCAAATGTCACTAGAGAAAACAGCAGTCAAGATAATGTGTTGATAGCTTGTAACATGGCTGAAACAAACAGTGAGGACATATGGTTTTTAGACTCAGGTTGCAGCAACCATATGACAGGAAATATAGCTCTCTTTTCTGCCCTTGATAAAAATATGAAATCAGAAGTCACACTAGGAACTGATAGCAAAATTTCTGTTATGGGAAAAGGAGAGGTAAAAATATTTACAAAGAAGGGTGAGAAGAAAACCATAGCAGATGTCTACTATGTCCCTGGAATGAGATGTAACCTCTTGAGTATTGGACAGCTTGTCCATAAGGGGTACAATGTTTTCTTTAAAAATGATGTATGCACCATCATGGATATAGCACCCAGCAAAAGATGCATTGCTGAAGTGAAGATGACAAGGAACAGGATGTTCCCTCTCAGGATAAGGGCAGATTTGAAAAACAAAGGAGAAATTGCAGCAGTCACCCAAGAGGCTTTCCAAAGCGTGCCAAAGGATGAAAATTGGTTGTGGCACTTGAGATTTGGACATCTCAATTTTGGAGGTCTAAACTTGTTGAGCAGGAAAGGAATGGTAAGAGGATTACCATTGATAGAGAAACCGGACAGCCTTTGTGAAGGTTGCATTTTGGGAAAACAACACAGAGAAAGTTTTCCATCAGGGAAGAGCATAAGGGCAAAGGCACCCTTAGAGATCATTCACTCAGATTTATGTGGACCGATGCAAGCTCCATCATTAGCAGGCAGCCAATATTTCCTAACATTCATTGATGATTTTACAAGAAAAACTTGGGTATATTTCCTTAAAAACAAAAGTGAAGTGTTTGAGAAATTCCAAAATTTCAAGGCATTTGTGGAAAACCAAAGCGGGCTGCACATTAAAGTTTTGAGAACTGATAGAGGAGGTGAGTATATCTCCAAGGAATTCCTAAGATTTTGTAGAGAAAATGGAATTCATAAACAGTTTACAGCTAGGTACACCCCACAGCAAAATGGAGTTGCTGAAAGGAAGAACAGGACCATCATGGATATGGCGAGGAGCATGTTGAAGGCAAAGCATTTGCCAAATGATTATTGGGCTGAAGCTGTACATTGTGCAGTTTATATTTTGAATAGGTGTCCTACAAAAGCAGTGATGAACAAAGCGTCGGAAGAAGCATGGAGTGGGAGAAAGAAAGGAGTCACCCACATGAGAGTTTTTGGACGTGTGGCCTATGCACACATTCCGGATCAGCTAAGGAGGAAGTTGGACAGCAAAGGGGAGAAATGTATTTTCATTGGATACAGTGAGGAATCCAAAGCCTACAGGTTGTATATCCCATCCACCAAGAAGTTTTTTGTCAGCAGAGATGTTCAGTTCATTGAGGAGGAAGCTTGGGATGGAAGCATAGAGAAAACAGTGAATGTTAAAAGCTGTTTGTCTCATGATGAAGATGAGGAGGAGGTGGCTGAAATACATCCCCAAACAGCAGCGCCAACACAAGGACAGCAAGGAACACCATTGAGGATAAATGAAAGTACTTCTCCAAGCACACCAGAAGGTGGAAATTCAAGTGCATCTTCAAGCACTTGCACACCGAATGAAATAGGTAAGAAATTCAGAAACTTAAGTGATATTTATGATGAAGGAATGAATTCATTGTTTGCCTTGTATTGTCATGTTGATGACCCTATTCATTTCGAAGATGCAATTAAGGATAAGAAATGGATAGAAGCTATGGATGACAAGATAAATGCCATAGAGAGAAACAAAACATGGGATTTGGTAGAGCTACCAAAAGGTAAAGAGGTCATAGGAGTTAAATGGGTCTACAAGACCAAGTGCAATGCTAAAGGCAAGATAGAAAGGCACAAGGCAATGCTGGTTGTCAAAGGGTACAAGCAGCAGTATGGGAGAGACTATGAGGAGACTTTCGCACCGGTTGCAAGAATGGAAATCGTGAGAGTAGTGTTGTCTATAGCAGCACAAAACAAATGGAAAGTCTACCAAATGGACGTGAAGTCAGCATTCCTAAATGGAGTGTTAAAGGAAGAGGTTTATGTTGAGCAACCTCTAAGCTATGAGAAGAAAGGTGAAGAGCACAAAGTGTGCAAGTTGAAGAAGGCTCTTTATGGGCTGAAGCAAGCGCCAAGAGCATGGTACAGCAGGATAGATTCCTATCTATTGGATAATGAATTTGACAAGTGTGAAGGAGAACCCACTGTCTACATCAAAGAAAAGGATGGTAAAATTTTAATTGTTGTCTTATATGTTGATGATGTTATTTTCACAGGAAATGATGATCAACTCATTGAGAATTTTAAATCAGTCATGAAAGAGGAATTTGAAATCACTGACATGGGTTTCTTGAGATACTTCTTAGGCATAGAAGTAGATCAAAATGAAAAAGGAATTTTTATCTCACAAGCTAGATATGTAAATCAAGTGCTGGGCAGATTTAACATGCAAGAATGCAAAGCAGCGACCACTCCCACAGTAATGGGATTAAAACTCAGCAGAGAGGACAGCAGCAAGGATTTTGATCCTAGTTTGTACAAGAGTATTGTTGGCAGCCTTATGTATTTAACAGCAACTAGGCCTGACATTATGTTTGCTATTAGTTTAATCTCCAGATTCATGGAGAGGCCAAAGGAGGCACATTGGCAGGCAACAAAAAGAATTTTAAGGTATGTCAAAGGTACCAAAATGTTTGGCATATTATATAATGTCTCAGAACATTCAGATTTAGTTGGATACACTGATAGTGATTGGGTTGGAAGTGTCGATGATCGGAAAAGCACTTCCGGTTATGTTTTTCATATGGGTTCAGGAGCCATTTCATGGGCTGCTAAGAAGCAGTCCATTGTAGCATTGTCTACAGCAGAGGCTGAATATGTGGCAGCTACAGCAGCAGCATGTCAAGCAGTTTGGATGAGAAGAATGTTGAGGAGTTTAGGCCAAGAGCAGGCAAAAGCGACAGTGATTTTTTGTGACAATAGCTCAGCTATTGCATTGTCAAAGAATTCAGTGTTTCATAAGAGAACGAAACACATTGATACAAGGTTTCACTACATCAGAGAATTGGTGAGCAATGGAGAAATTGTTCTAGAACATTGCAGGACTCAGGAACAGGTTGCAGACATTTTGACCAAGCCACTGGACCAGAAAAGCTTTGAATTTTTGAGGAAGTGTTTGGGTATGACTGAATGCCCAGCAGCTGAAATTAAAGGGGAGTGTTGAAGTTGTAATTTCATCTGCGCGTCATCAAAACCACCGGTATCTTCCCCGCACCACCATTCGCAAAAGGTTGTTTCCGTAAGGAGGGCTCCGACACAATCAGCACGAGACACGCGTCCAGTGTACAACCATGAAACCGCCCATTCCCCGGCCATTAAAAGTCGTTTGAGTTGTGTGAGGTTGGTGTGCGAATTGCGTCCGATCAGGTCAACGCATATGGATTCACTCCAATCTGTCAGAACGTTAATCTTACTTTTACCGCTGGCTTTTAATTAATGCATTTAATGCTTAGTCATAGTTTTAGGTAGAAACTTTTAATTTTATTGTTTTTTAAACTTACGGAGGTATGGGTAAGAAAAGCACGTAAGTTTTTTATTTGGTTGCATATGTATCGTATATGAAATATGTTTTTTGTTTGGTGTTGACCATTGTAATATGTGAGCCTGGGGCAGCAAAAGAGAACAGAGAGGAGTGCACAACAGTGCATAAGTTATGAATTGAACAGCGTGTGAAGCAAGGAGGAGATGAACGCACAGCAGTGCGAAATATAAAAACCTGAGTTTTGTTGGTTGCTCAAAAAAAAGGAAGAACGAATGAAGATTTGTATGGTGTGAGCAAAGAATTTTTTTTGTGAATGCAATGAAAAATTTTACTGCATATGTTAAATTATTTTTACAGCAGTATATGTAAAATGCTTTTTACAGCAGTAAAATGTGAATGAAGATTTTACACAGCAGTGTAAAAAAATCATTTTGTAAAAGAGAGACAGAGTAATTTGTTTTGGTGAAAGTTTTTTTTGGTAAATCCCTCTGAGTGAAAGAGGAAGATAATCAGGCCTTTTATGAATTAATACAAGTTTATTATGGGTGTGAAAAATCTCTGTTCTCAGAAATTTTATTAGCTTCCTTGTGTTAAAGATCCCGTGGATAGAGAAACAGAGCATTGCCTCTGTGTTGAATTTTATTTGTGTGTTTTGGGGATTTTACCAGAAAAATCCCCAACATAAAGGCCATAAAGCTCGATGATTCCATTGTGTCAGTTACCAACCTTTGGTAATTTTAGTGCCACGTCATTTCCAATTATGGTAAGCATAGTGTGACATTATTTATAATTTGTGAGGGGTGGGAAAATATTTCGAATTTTATCAAAAAAATAATTTTAATTAAGTTAAAATAAAGTTTATTATATTTAAATGTTTATTATGTCAGTTTTTATTATTGATATAATAAAAAATAAATAATGTGTTTATTTTTTTGTTGATAGCCGTTGAGACACCACAATTCAAGGCATCTAAGCCGTCAAAGTCATAGGCAGGCTGGATTTTTGGTATCGTTGAGACTAGAACCAGTGACTTTTTGGTATCGTCGAGACTAGAACCAGTGACCTTAAATGACGGAGGGACTTAACAACAAGCTCCTTCACCGACTATTCTAAATCTCTTTGATTTGAAATAATGTGTTTATATAATTATTTGATAATAAAATTATTGTGTATAAATAAAATTTAATTTTTTTAAATAATTTATTTGGATTTTTTTTAAGATAATTATATTTAAAAAAATCAATTACAGTTACTTTTAATTAGAGTCTATAATTAAAAGTAATGTTAAGCTTAAAAAATAAGAAATGAAATATATATATTTTTTTGTAATTGTAACTTAACAAAAAAAATATATTGTTTATTTATAATTGAAATTATAATAATATAGTTATATATTTTAATATTGTGTTAGAAGATTAGGTAAGTTATTATTATTTGATTTAGTAACTTGTTGAAAAAGTTTAATATATTGTTTTTATATTTAATATTAAAATTAATTTAGTGTTAAAATGTATTCATTCCTAAAATAAAAAAATATGGAAAAAAAAACACATATGGAGCAAATTTAAATTTAAAAATAAATTATAATTAATAAAAAAATTTAATAAATATATATCATAAACATAATTTATAAAAAAAATAATATAGAAATAGATTTTTAAATGTAAATAATAAAGAAATCCATTTAGAAAAGAGAAAATTTTAATTGAGAACATTATTTATAGACAAATTTCACATATAATTTTAATAGAAATCCTTAAAATATGAAAGTGTGGATTTGAAATGATTATTTTTTATATATGATGTTATAATAATGTTGTTTTTGTTTTTATCTAAAGGGGTTAGATCTAATAGTGGAAACCCTGGAGTTATTCACTATTAGATAAAGTTCAATTTCAATAAGATTTAACCTAGAACTCATGGGCTTTTTAACGTAGTGATTGAAAATATGGTTGCATTAACTTTATATAATTATTAAGTTTTAAAATGTGTTAACATGAGTAGCATTTTTCAAATTAAAAAATAGTTTGGCATTTTCCAAATTAAAAAATAGTTAAAGTGATTTTGATGTTCATATTTTTTTCAAACTATGGAAAAAAATATCAATTGAATTTTGGTGAAAATCAAATTTGCAAATCAATTACCATTAAAATTTTATTAATAATCCATATTTAAATAATTTAAATAAATATGTTAATGTAATTTATTTAATATTTTATATAAATATGTTGATGTAAATGTGATAATTAATAAAACATTTTTCTAATAATATTCGATCAACACAATATTAAATATTATTTAATTTTTTATAAATAATATATTATTTTAATGAAGAGTTATATATATATATATATATATATATATATATATATATATATATATTATTTTGTTTAAAAATTTATAGTTAATATTATGAATTTTAACAAAGAGTGAATAAAATATTATATATATTAATTTTTCTTTTTTTAAATTAAGATTATTTTTATTATCGATGATGATGATGATGATGATTAATCTCTAATAAGACCAATGTGGTTTATTGGACCTCAAGAAAAGAGAGTCTAATTGTCATTCTTCAAAATCTAGTTTTTATGATCAAAGAAAAGGAAAGATGTGTTCCAAGATTGTTATAGTTGGGTTGCCTTAATAAGTCAAGAAGATTAGAGGTGTCACTAATGATAGAGAATTGAGAGCGGATGTGGGCAAGAGCCGGACAATCTAAAAGGAAGTGCTTTTCATCTTTCGCCTTCTTAGTATCACAAATCTCACAAATTACCACCATCCGGTCTCACTCCAAAGTTCATGAGAGTTAGTTCTAATCCTAGCGATGTTCATTTTCTTCTTAATGCTAGTCAATATAGAGAAATAATTCTAGTTATGAAGGGTGGGGTTGATCACCTCCTTATAGTACCTTAGATTCTTTTTACCCTCCAACTCCTTAGCATCTGACATCTCGTTCTTAAAACTAGGGGTAATAACATCTTTGATATTGTCCTTGCTTCCCATGATGATCTCCTCCTTGATCCCCCAAAGGTTGAGCCAAGACTAAGCATCTTGATGCCACCCGTGCTTAAGGTATAGGTGGGGGTTTTAACTAAAATTAGAAGCAATTTTTGGGAGACTCTTGGATTCCATATTGTGAAGCTTCTTCTTATATGAGATATCTAAATATGGCCGCACTTTCAATGGGGTACATGCCAGCTTCGATCAAGAGGATAGGATAGGGAGTATTTCCCTTGATCTTGATGTTATAGGTTATGAATTTCTTCTGGATCATCTCAATCTTTCTCCATGACTCCCTAGATATATTGCACCCCCAAACTTCACATCGTATAAGATAATAGGTTTGATGAGAGTTTCAATGAGGAACCTTTTTCTACTACAAATGTAAAGATTGACTGACTTACAATTGTTTTCAAGCTCATAATAAGCTTGCCAACCCCCAAGAATTCTTTTCTCGATGCTATAGTTCCAGTTGAGCTGATGAGGAAAGTCAATACCCAAATATTTATAAGAAGAAACTTACTCAAGACAATGGTTATCATAGACGAAGCTACTGTGGGTGATCTTTTTGGATTTAATGATCATGACTTTAGTCTTATCGGTATTAACTATCATACCCATCTTGGAGCAGTATACATGAAGAGTCTTAAGCTGCTTGTCTAGGTCATCATGGCTCCTTGCAAGAAGAATGATATCATCATCATAAAGGAGAAGAGTAATGATAATACTAGCGAGCTCAGTGCCTTTGCAGCCCACAGTTTCTAGACACTCCTCTAGTTTATCGATGTAAATACCAAAAAGGGTAGGGGAAAGGGGGCATCCTTGCTTAACCCTGATATTACATTTAATATCTCTAGACCACCCTTCATTGATCTTAAGCTTAGAAATGACAGTCTCGTAGAGGTGAATCACAGCAACCCTCAGTTCAAGAGGAACCATGATCTCTTCAAGCCTCTTCGAGAGCTTATCTCGGGGGACAGTGTGGAAATATTTTCTAAAGCCCATAAAACAATAGAAGAGATAAGTTTTACTATTGTGACATTCCTCTACGATGATCCTAAAAGTGACAAGGTGGTCGACGATCGAGTGATGCCTCCTAAACCTAGCTTGCCGTTTAGCTCTTTTACCCTGGATCTCAAGCCAAAGGCTGAGCTTTTTTTCTAGAATGAGCATATAAAGCTTGGCTAGGGTGCGACTAATCATAATGGTCCTGTAGTTAGAGGGAACGCTTTTGTCCCCATTTTTGAAGATAGGCACAATAAGGCTTTGCATCCAAAGCTTAGGGAAGCCATACTTTACAGCCAAATTGAGAAGCTTGTGGAGATAAGGAATGAGGATAGATTTTCCCATTTTAAAGATCTCAACTTAGTAACTTTCAATATCTTTGGTTTTCCCATTAGTGGGCTTATTAATTGCAGACTCAACATCTTCCAGAGAAAAAAATATCATCCTTAATAGGAGTGTTTAAGATGGTTCCCATGGTGTCCAGAGAGTCATACAACTTCTTAAGATAGTTATCCCAATTTTCTAGGGGGATAGAAAGATTATCTTTAGTTTATGAACAAGTATATTCTGATAAAGTGACCCTAGGATTCCCCGGCTATTTTTGGGGAGTTCGATGTCACTCAAACCAAGTCAATGTTGACGGCTCTAACCCATTCTCCCCAACTCGACGATGTGCAGCAAGTTGGGGCTCGAATCCTCCTCCCCAATTCGCCTATTTATTGCGCAAATTTCCATCCAAATGATTATTAGGAACTCTAATTGGCCTTGACTACACGCGATGCCTTCGTTCAGTGTCCGTCTCGTCCTGATTGCAGCGGTCCTGGTGTGCTTATGTCAATTGCCAGCATTTGCGTCCCCGATATCCCCAACTGCCCTCATCACGCCGATCACCTTAGATTCCCAGTCGTTGAATTATATGGTGAAGATTGGCCAGAGAACCCCGATGCAGCTCCTGCAACTAATGTTAGACATCGAGCAAGATTTCACGTGGGTAAGATGCTACAATAATACCTACGTGTCCTCCACTTACCGGCCGTTAGACTGCAGCACGCAGCTGTGCAGGTCCTATGACTATTCGGCCTGCTTCACCTGCCTTGGCCCCCTTGCCCCCGGGTGTAACAACCACAGCTGCTCCGTTCCCGACCCAGGCGAGTCCGACTTACGCGACGAACTCGGGCAGGACGTGGCGGCGCTTCTCCTTAGAGACGGTCGAAAATACTCTGTCTTCCGACTACCCTTCGCCTGTACCGAACGAAGAGATCCCGCCGATTTGCTTCCGAAGTTCGACGGCGTTGCCGCCATGAGCTCGTCCACCCTGGCACTGCCAGCACAGCTCTCTGCTAAACAGGGTTTTAGTCGCAAGTTTGGTATTTGTCTGCCGCGGGCGTTTTCAGAGGGGTATCTCTCCTTTGGTGACGTCCAGCGCCTCTTCTCTCCATTAAAAGGCGGCGAAGACCTTACAGACCTCTCCGGCGACCTCGTCCGCACTCCCTTGATCAGGAACCCCATCAAGATGCTCTACTCCACCCACGGCTATTATATCGGTGTCCAGGGAATCAAAGTCAATGGCGTCGACGTGCCGATAGACGCCGAGAAGCTGCGAATCAACACCAGCGGACACGGCGGCACGAAGCTGAGCACCGTGGTGCGCTACACGCAATTGGCCAACCCCATCTACAACGCTCTCGCGGCGCTCTACATTAAGATGGCGGCGCAAATGAAAATCAAGCAAGTTGCCTTTGAGGTGCCCTATCTTCCCGTGGGTCAGACTGGTGTGTGTTTCAACGCAAGCCACACGGGGGAGCCGCCTTATTTCGGGAGCATTAATCCGGCGCTCAACGTGCCCACGGTCGACTTTGTTTTGCAGGGCAACGGTATCGATCCTACTATTTGGAGGATGCTTGGATTTAACTCGATGGAGCTGTTCTACAATCCGAATGTGGCGTGTCTAGCTTTTGTTCCTGGAGGCGAGACTCCAATCGCATCCATTGTAATCGGGACTCATCAGATGCAAGAGAATTTCGTCCATTTCGATCTGGACAACTCAACAGTCGGCTTCTCTCCCAATCTGCTCTCATTACCGCAGCTAACCAGTTGTGCCAATTTCAACATGATTACTTCCCTGTGATGACTTCTTTCAAGATAGATAAATAAATAAAAGGAGAGATTTTGCTAAATTGTAATTCCAAGTTAATGCAAAACCAACCTTTTCTGTAATAATAAGAAGGCATTCATGTTATGGCAGAGGCATCTAATATCAAGATTTATATATTCCTTTTATGTTACATACTGTATTTGATGGTTTGGATAAGAATTTGGTTTGCAGAGTGTTAGTCAACTATCCGCTGGTTATTTTAATGGACAGAGATGTGTTGACTTTCATTTCGAAGTAATAATTCTAATTTTTTTATCATGTTTTTTTATATTTATGGAATTAAATTAATTTTTGTTTTGATTGATTTCAACATTTTTAATGGGATATTCATTGTTCCTTTATGTTGTTTATACTATTTTGTTTGTATTTTAATCGATAGAGATGTGTTGATTTTAATTTTGAAGCAATAATTTTTATTATGTTTTTTATATTTATGGAATTGTTACTTTATGTTGTTTATACTATTTTGTTTGTATTTTAATTGACAAAGATGTGTTGATTTTAACTTTGAAGTAATAATTTTTATTATGTTTTTTATATTTATGGAATTAAATTTATTTTTGTTTTGATTTTAACATTATTAATGTATTAAGCAAAATTTTCCAGTAGAAATCATATAAAAGAAATAATGACATAATGGGACATTCACTCTTCTTTTATGTTTGTTTATACTATTTTATTTGTATATTAATTGATAGAGATGTGTTGATTTTAATTTTAAAGTAATAATATTAATTTTTTATTATTTTTTTATATTTATTGAATTAAATTTATTTTTGTTTTGATTTCAATATTATTAATGCGTTAAGCAAAGTCTTCCAACGGAAATCATATAAGAGAAATAATGAGATAATGGGATATTCACTCTTTTTTTATGTTGTTTATACCATTTTATTTGTATTTTAATGGATAGAGATGTGTTGATTTTAATTTTGAAATAATAATTTTAATTTTTTATTATGGTTTTTTATATTTATGAAATTAAATTGATTTTTGTTTTGATTTCAACATTATTAATGTGTTAAGCAAAGTCTTTCAGTAAAAATCATATAAGAAAAATAATGACATCTTTACTTTAATTTTGAAGTAATAATTTTAAATTATATATATATAAAATTATATTAATCTTTATTTTGATTTCAACATTATTAATGATGATGTTCAATATGTTTTGATTTCATACATTATTAATGATAATATTTAGTCTCATTTTATGTTCCTTATACTATTTTTTTATTTATATATATTTTTGTTTTAGTTGGTTATGTTATTTTTAATTAATAATAATTATAATTATTTAATTGTTTTTTTTTTAAATATTATTTTTATTTTTTTATTTTTTCACCCAATTATCCCATTATTATTTCATATTTAAAAACATTATAGACATTTAATTTATTTTCAAAGTATCAATAAATAAGAATTAAAATAATAATTATTATATTAAATAATTTGTATTATAATTTTAATAATTATTATATTAAATAATTTGTATTATAATTTTAAGTGTTAATAGATTAATGAATGATATAGATTTAAATTAGATTTCATCCCATTAAATATAAATACACTTTTATTAATAAAGATTTATGAAGGGTGAGATGGTAGTTTATGCCTAGTCTTAAAATATAGTGGATACTAAATTACTTTATGTAATGCCCTAGGTTAAATGTAACTATTAATTTTACTGTGGTAAATGATGAACTGGATTAACAACCTTATTATTTGAATTTAAATAATATTAGTTCTCTTCTTTTAAAGAGGATTTTTGCTAAAAGAAAAGGTTTTTTTTCTTTCTTTCTTTTTTTTATAAAAAGAAACTGGCCACTTCTCAAGGGGGAAGTTGGAGACAAGACAGTTGCCATGATTCCCAACCCTAATTGTTATTTTTCCCCTGACTGGAAAGGTTTCCAGGGGGGAAAAAGAGGCTCTGTGCTATGGGGACAGACAGAGAAAGAGGAAAATAGAAGAGGGAGAAAAAGGGAAGGCTCTGTGCTGTTGGGACAGACAGAGGAAGGAAACAAGCAACTGAGATTAGGTAAGTCTGGTGATGACCAGATAACCTAGCACTAAGTGCGGACATCTTGTTTGGGGACGGTGGTCTTGCAAGAAAGCAAGGGGGAGATTCTGGTCCCAGAGGACGAATCTCATGGACGAGTGGCAGATTGAAAGCAGGTGAACAGAGATGCGTAGAGGTAATCTTAGCTTTCAAGTATTTAACAAGCAACAGTGACCGAGGTAAGGACCGAACTGTTCTCTGTTTTCTTTTGTTCTAAAAAAAGAAACTCTAAAGCTTTGAGTAGGCATGCAGTATTAGATGATTGTAATGCTGTAGTTATTTATTTAAAAATAAGGTAACGGGGTTCTGCTCACAATGCCAATTAGATAATAGTTGGAGAACTCTATTGTAGGCTTGATGGTAAAATTTGAATTGCTGACTGTAAAAGGGTGTATAATGTATACAGTACTTATGCTCAGAGCCCCTAGGCAAGGTTCCATTTCCCAAACCCTTGGTGAAGGGTAGTATTCCTGGAACCCTAGGCATAGGGTACTACTTCTGGAATTATTCCACGAATTAACTATGGCCGAGAATGAAGCCAAAACCACCTTCACAAGGAAAGACCGCTGTTGGAATTGACCCACTGTCCGATAAAACCATAGATAGGGTGGCTACACCATCTCTGTTAGTTTATAGCATACAACACACTTCAGAAAACAAACCGGGTATATAGGTGGCCGAGCGCAAATTAAAGAAAAACAATAGCAGTAATTTAATCAGTTACCTTACTTTAGGGCTCTAAGACAGATACATGACGGCTCAGGGTATTTATACCCCAGTGACCATAACCTCGTTTGAGACTTACTGTCACATGTATTCACTGGGTAATCGACACAGTTCATATACAAAAGAAATATGATTGAGCGACTGTAATTTTAAATTTCAAGGTGAGACGAGCAAATACCTCTCAGGTGAGAGTTATTAAGCCATTCATTTGTTACTTAATAAACAATAGAGAAATTCAGTAGGAATTAAAGAACAGAAAACGCCAATTGGTAATTATGGAAACCCTGCTACCACGCATGGAATTGTAATTTAGAAAAACAAGGCATAATAGAAAAACTGTATTACATAATTAAACATAAGAAAGAATAATTATATTCCATAGATGCATTGACCCAAGAAGGGTAGTTTCGTTATTCAATATAACCGAGCAAACCAATTAAGAACTAAGTACTGTATTATGACATTCCGAACAGTCTAGGAAATCACGGTATTACAGCCAAAATCACTAGTAGAAGTCTGGTACTTGATAATCTCATACATGTATTGCTCAAATAACAAAACCAACTCGTCGGAAAAATAACGATTGACTCTCGGCATGTGCTTCCAGGCCAATTTTTTCCTCGAACCGAAGTGCCCTTTAAAAATCAAAGGAATAACTCTATATTTAACTCAAAAAATATATCGACCTCCTCTATCAGTTCTTAGAACTTTGATATGCAGCCCGCTTTGGTTTTCTACAAGTGCCTTGAAATTGCAAAATTTTTCAAACACTTCACTTTTGTTCTTCAAGAAATAAACCCAAGTTTTTCTAGTAAAATCATCAATAAATGTTAGTATATAGTGGCTGCCTGCAAGTGATGGAGTTTGCATCGGTCCACATAAATCTGAGTGGACAATTTCTAAGGGTGCTTTGGCCCTTATGCTTTTCCCAGATGGAAAACTTTCTCTGTGTTGTTTCCCCAAGATACAACCTTCACAAAGGCTGCCTGGTTTCTCTATCAATGGTAATCCTTTTACCATTCATTGTCTACTCAATAAGTTAAGTCTTCCAAGGTTGAGATGTCCAAATCTCAAGTGCCACAACCAATTTTCATCTTTTGGTTCGCTTTGGAAAGCCTCTTGAGTCACTGCTGCTATTTCTTCTTTATTTTTCAAATCTGCTTTCATTCTGAGACGGAACATCCTGTTCCTTGTCATCTTCACTTCAGCAATACATCGTTTGTTGGATGCTCTATCCATGATGGTGCATACATCATTCACAAAGAAAACATTGTACTCATTTTGAACAAGCTGTCCAATACTTAAGAGATTACATTTCATTCCAGGAACATAATAAACATCTGCTATCGTTTTCTTTTCACCTTTCCTTGTAAAGACATTTACTTCTCCTTTTCCCATAACAGAAACTTTATTATCAGTCCCTAGTGTGACTTGTGACTTCACATTCTAATCTAACATAGAAAACAGGGCTATGTTTCCTGTCATATGGTTGTTGCAACCAGAGTCTAGGAACCATACATCTTCACTCTTTTCTTCAGCCATATTACAAGCTAAAAACAAATTATTTTGGCTCATATTTTCTCTAGTGAAATTTGCACTAGTTATATTGCTCATATCATGATGCTTCTTCCTACATTCATTTGCATAATGCCCATATTTTTTACAATAATGACTTTGGACATTGGATTTATCATACCTTTGTCCTTGAGCATGATGTTGTTGACTTTGTTGGCTGTTGCGTTGGCCTTGGTTCTGATTTGGATTGCTGCCTCTTCCTTGAGCATTTGTTGGACTGTTTCTTCCACCTCTGTTTTCGATTCCGCCTCTTCCTCTCTTGTTTCCTCTGCCTTGACCTCTTCCTCTTCCAAAGGACATCTGGGTCTTAAAGACTTGTTCTAGAGATGAGTTTTCATTTCTACTCAATCTCTGCTCATGTGTTATCAGTGATGCATGTAGTTCATCAACTGAGAATTTTGTGAGAACCTTTGTCTCTTCTATGGTGGTGACAATCACATCAAACCTTGAGGGTAGGATCCTCAATAGTTTCTCCACAATCCTCCTTTCTTCAAGAATCTCTCCATGAGACCTTATATGTGTGACCAGAGCAATCACATGTGTGAATAATGAGTCAATATTATCAGACTCCTTCATGCATAAATTCTCAAAATCTCTTCTCAACAACTGTAGTTTCACTGTCTTCACTTTCTCCATGCCTCGATAGGCTATCTTGAGAGTTTGCCATGCTTCTTTAGATGTCTTGGCTGTTGCTATCCTTGGAAACACACTCTCATGCACTGCTTGATACAAAAAGTATAGGGATTTTGAATCCTTCTTCTTATAGATCTTCAACAGATCTTTCTCTGCCTGAGTTAGGTTATTAAACTCATCTTCATCTGCTGGTTCTTCAAAACCATCTTTAACAAATTACCATAAGTCTTGTGAAGCAAACAAAGCTTTCATAGTTATTGCCCAATAGTCATATTTTTTCCCATTAAATTGTGGGAGCTGAGTATTAAAGATACCCATGCTAATGCTGGCTCCAGCCATCCTTGCACTCTTAACTATGCTTCAAAATACTTGACTGTGTATTTAAAATCACTGACTATGAGGACAGTAACACAGAAACTAACTTGAGAAATACCTTGACTGAGTCTTCACTCTGTTGGAGAAGTTGCTGCAGCAAAAATCCTTCCTTCAGCTTCTTTGACACCTTCAAAGAGCTTAGGCAAGCTCTGATACCATGTTGGGAATTTTCTGTTTAATTCCAAAACAAAAATAACTTGAACAGAGGATAATGTTCTGTTTTAACACAGGATCTTAACACAGGGAAGCAAAAAAAATTGTTTTCAGAGGACTGAGTTTTTCCACACACACATAAAAGATTTCTATTCATTAATAAAATTGCTGATACAATATTCTTCCTCTCACAGAGGGATTTCACCAGGAACGATTCAGTTCCACACAAGAAAAATTACTGTGTCTCCTTTGAAATTTTACACCGCTGTGTGTAAAAATTTCTTACATTTACTGCTGTAAAAAAAAAACTTTATTGTTTCATTCACGCCGCTGCATTACAAAATAAAAACTCTGTCTCTCAAAAATACATTACTGTATAAATTTTTCTTCATTCACACGCTGCTGCGGATATGCATTTCATTGCATTTTCAACGAACAACAATTACTTCAACCTACTGTAAAAACTTCCTTACATTCACTGCGGATATGCATTTCATTGCATTTTCAACAAACAACAATTACTTCAACCTACTGTAAAAACTTCCTTACATTCACTGCGGCGAGCTTCTCTTTACATTTCATATGCAAAATGAACAACAACAAAAACTAAAACATAACAATGGTTTTTTTTTATGCCCATTCAATCAGACGGTTATCGCTCGCTCAATCCACACGAACTTTATGCTCCAGAAAAACCACTTTTGCAAAACTGCCAGCCACGTGTCAAACGATGAATCTGCGCCTTCGGAGAATACCGCTGCTCGGTGAAAAGCGGTGCGATAAGAGATTGGCAGTTTTCCGGAATTAATAACATGGCAGGGGAAATTATAATTTCAACACATTTAACACGACTGTGTCTTGCGGGTTGGAGATTCCAAAAAACGAACTTGTATTCCATATTTTAAAAGTAAATTGTATGCTTAGAATCAAATCATGCATCAAACCTATTAAAGAAAATTCAGATATTTTCACTCTCATAAGCTAATTCATGTAATCCTCAATTAATTTAAAAGTATGGCTCATTTGTTTTTCCTCTAAAAAACAAAAACATCATACCACTCTGCGCATTGGATGTTGTCTGGGAACTGAACGGTAAGTGGGCATTGAGAGGGTCTACATTAAATGCCCTGGTCATCCATATTCAAGGAGTTAATTGTTAGATCCGAATCATCTTTCTTTCTTTTTTTCGAGAGAACTCATACGTCAGACCACCCTGCGCACTGAACGCAAAGAGGGCATCGAAAATAACATCACACCACTATGCGCAGTGCGCACTGAACACGAGGTGGGCATTGAAAGAGTGTACATTAAATGCCCTGCTCATGTCCAGCAGAGTCTAACATGGTTAGGTTAATTGCAGTCAGGTTTGGAATTTGGAAACTGAACCGCTTTTGAATTTGATTGACTGGATGTACCTTGCCTTCCCTGCATTCGGCCTTTATTACAATGGAATATTATATTAACAGTAATTAACTCTTTTAAGGTAGCTTCAGATAAAATGTGAACAGAATTGAAAAGAAAGAGATGTAGCTCTCAGGTGTGGCCTGCACCTGGAGACTACACTCATCAAACTTGAGAGATCACTCTCGTCCACTCTATTTCCAATCAATCAAAGATTACATTATTAAATAGAATACTAGGAAATAGGAAGTTGCACCCAAACCCCATAACTATAGGAACTAATCCTAAACTAGGGAGAAAGTTACAACAATGTAACCATTTTCTCCATTAATACAAAAATAATACTAATTATTTTTAACTCCCCCCCTTAATGGAGAAAGGGTTCTCTTGGATTTCTAACATCTTTTTAAACAATTCAAATTTCACTCGTGCAAGAGGCTTTGTGAAAATATTAGCCACATTGTCACAAGTTTTACAATATACAACAACAATTTCTTTAAACTGTATTTTCTCTCTAACAAAATGGAACTGAGTGTCTATATGTTTGGTGTTTTTGTGAAACACTGGATTGTATGCTAATTTAATGGTGCTCTGGTTGTCGCTTTTGATGGAAGTGGGATTTTTCTGTTCTTTTCCTGCATCTTTAAGAAGCCTTCTCAACCAGATCGCTTCACACGTTCCTGCACACAATGCTTGATACTCAGCTTCACATGACGACAGAGCTACAGTACTTTGTTTCTTGCTGCTCCAAGCTATGACCCCGGAACCTATGTTGAATGCATAACCTGTGATGGACCTCCGATCATCCAGGTTACCTGCCCAGTCTGAGTCTGAAAAACCTGCTAGAGTAACATCAGATACATCAGTGTATAAAATACCATAATTAACAATACCACAAAGATACCTTAACACACTCTTTGCTGCTATCCAGTGACTTTCAAGCGGTTTTGACATAAATTGGCTCAACACACTAACAGAGTATGCCAAGTCGGGTTTGGTTGTTGTAAGATATATCAGGCCGCCAACCAGCTGTCTGTACATTGTGGCATCAACCTCCTTAGTGCCATCATCACTGCTCAATTTCAGATTCTGCTGCAAAGGTGTCGCTGCTGTTCTACACTGATCCATACCAAACTTTTCCAACAGATTTCTAGCATACTTCCCTTGGGTAAGAAAAGTTTGCCCAGTATCTCTGAATAATTCTAATCCCAGACAATAGTGAAGGCTTTCGAGATCCTTCATTTCAAAAACTTGTGCCATAAGCCTTTTGATTCCTTTGATTAAATCATCTGCATTTCCTGTTATAATCATGTCATCCACATACAAAGAAATCAAAATAATCTGCCCCTGATTATTGTACTTGGTATACAAATTTGGGTCATTTAAGCTTCTATGGAAACCATACTCTTCAAAGAAAGAATCAACCTTTTCATACCAAGACCTGGGTGCTTGCTTTAAACCATATAAAGCCTTTTTCAATCTGCAAACAAGATGTTCCTGCCCCTGCTTTACATATCCTTCTGGCTGTACTAAGTAAATTTCCTCTTTTAAATCACCATTTAAAAATGCAGATTTAACATCAAGCTGGTGTAATTCCCAATTACATTTAGTAGCTAAAGCAATAAGCATTCTGATTGTATTTAGCTTTGCTACAGGTGCAAAAGTATCATCAAAATCTATACCTTCCTGCTGTGAGTATCCTTTTGCAACCAACCTAGCTTTTAACTTATCTATACTTCCATCTGCATTAATTTTGGGTTTAAACAGCCACTTGCATCCTATGGGTGTTTTGTTTTTAGGCAGCTCAACTAAATCCCAAGTATCATTTCTAAGAATTGATTCCATTTCCTCATTCATTGCAGCTCTCCATTCCTTAAATTGACTAGCTTCTTTATAATTAGAGGGCTCTATAATGTTCAAAACTTTTGACATCAAAGCATAGTTTCTCAACTTCAATGGTAATTGAGTCTTCCTACCTGACCTCCTTGGTAGGGGACTTACCTCAAATTTGTTTTCCTCTGCAATAACTGGGCCTGCTTTTTCACCTTCTTGTTGTTCTTCTTCATTCTCTTCTTTCTGCTCCTGTTCCTGCTCCCTTTCATCCTCGCTGCTTTCCTCCAACAGCAATGGAATGTGCCAATCATCTCCAACATCAGCTTTCCTTTCCTGTACCTGTTCATGAAAGACTACATCTCTACTTGCAAATGTCTTACGAGACTCAGGATTGAACAGTTTGTATGCTTTAAACTCTGTGCCATAACCAACAAAGATGCATTTGACTGCCTTAGGGTCTAGTTTCTTTCTATCAGCTTTGGGTACATGTGCAAATGCCTTTGACCCAAAGACTCTTAAGTGGTTTACTGCTGGTTTAAATCCATATAAGGCTTCAAAAGGGGTTTTGAAGCCAAGAAACCTAGTAGGACTTCTATTTTTTAAATATACAGCAGTATTTATCGCTTCTGCCCAAAAAGTATTAGATAGACCCTTACCTTGTAGCATGCTCCTTACGCACTCTACCAAGGTTCTGTTTTTACACTCTGCAACTCTGTTTTGCTGTGGTGTGTGCGGCACTGTATACTGCTGAACAATCCCGTGAGATTTGCAGTATTTCATGAATTCTTTTAATTTGTATTCTCCTCCTTGATCAGATCGGAGAATTTTAATACTTTTTCCAAACTGTTTTTCCACCAGGGTTTTGAAATCTATAAAACATTGGAAAGTCTGACTTTTCTTGTTTAAGAAATAAATCCATGAATACCTAGTGCAGTCATCAGTAAACAACAAAAAATAGTATGCTCCCCCTAGCGACCTTATCTGCATGGGACCACATACATCAGTGTGCACTAGCTCTAAGATTTCTGTTTGCCTCCTCCTATCATGCACATGGAACTGTTCTCTGTGCATCTTTCCTAAGGCACAACCATCACAGTTTAACTGAATGTTACGAAAGATGGGGAGACCTTCGACCATACCTTTCTTTTGTAACAACATGAGATCCTGCAGATTCAGATGACCAAACCTCTGATGCCAGAGTTGTTCAGCTGTCGACTCTCCTGCAACCATGGCTTGCTTTGATATACTTTTTGCATCCAATCTGTATAGGCTTCCAACTCGCATACCTGTTGCAACAATTTCATTCCTGCAATCCTTTATCACACAGTGAGTCTTGAAGAATTCGACATGCATATCTTGATCAGCCATCATGGATACAGATATCAGATTTTTCTTTATTCCAGGTACATATAGAACATTTGAAAGGTGACTAATTTTTCCATTTGGTAACTTAACTGAAATCACCCCATGACCTTTAATCTGATATCCATTATCATCCCCTAGATATATTTTTGATCCATTTATAATTTCTTCAAGACTATCAAAAAATTCCTTATTACCTGTCATGTGAGAGGATGCTCCGGAATCGACATACCAGATGTCATCTTCATTCGATGCTGAAAGGGCACAGTCGACTGTGAACAGTCGAAATTCATGACTGAAGTCTTCTTCTTCAACAAAATATCCTCTGTGTTTTGGATTTACCTGTCTCCTCCTTGCCTCATCAGCCTGCTTCTTATAATAACAATCTCTCTGTATATGACCCTTCTTTCCACAATAAAAGCATTTCTTTTCAGAGTGATTTGCAAGCATACCTTTATGACAGTGATGTTTGTGTGTTGTTCCTCCTTTCTGGACTGATTGCTGCTGTGACTGCTTCCCTTTAGATAGTCATCGTTTTGCCACCAGCGCGAGATCGTCACTTTGGGGGTTCAGATTCAGGTTCTGTCGTCGCTCTTCCTCTTGCTGCAAGATCGCAGTGAGATCATCAAACGTGGGTGTTTTCTCCCTTGCCGAGACTCCAGTGATGAAGGTTTGGAAATCATCACGCATCCCATTCATTGTGATTGCAACAAGATCTTCATCAGCCACTGCCACTCCAATGGCCACCAATCCGTCTTTAACATCCTTAATTCGCGCGACAAATGCAGTAGCAGACTCCGTTTCGTCCATCCTCATTCAAAATAGCTTGCTTTTCAGAGCCAAAACTCTGTTTGTATTCTGGGTTTCATACAGATTCTTGATTTTCGTCCGAATCTCTGCGGACGTTTTACAGTCTCTGATGTGTGCAATGACATTGTCTTTCACAGACATCTTCAACAGGACTTTGGCCTTGTTTTCTCGTTTTTCCCAGTCTTCCTTCTGTGTGGTTGCAGTCGGCTTCTGCTCATCGCCTATCACTATAGTCCAAGCATTCACACCTTCGAGCAGGGTCTGGATCTTAAACTTCCAATTCGTGAAGTTAGACCCGTTGAGTTTACCAGACTCGTTAAGGTAAGATTCCATCGTATTACTCATTGTGAATCTACTTAACAACAAAAACAATACCTGTCAGATCGATCTGTCACCTCTGCCACCGATCTGCAGTGTCTGGCACTCCCGCTCCAATGAGCAAATTCGGCGTTTCCAACACAGCCGAAACAATGATCTGATCACTATTGATCCGATCCACCTCTCCCGGATTGATCTGCCACTTCGCCGATCCTGCTCTCCCTGCAGATCGCCAAACGAAGTCGAGGTTTCCCGCAGATCTCCTCTGGCGCTTTCCCGATCTGTCTCTCCCGGACGGATCTACAACTCCGCCGATCTGCACCGTTTGCAGACCGCCAAACGAAGTTCACGCTATTCACAGATCCCCTTGGCGCTACCCCGAGCGAAAAATCCGCGCTAATTCAAAATCGCTTAGAGTATTTTAATTGGCGCGACTTTCTCGGTAAAATCCCGTGCTAATCGGGCTTTTTGGCGCTCTGGCGTAGTTTATTCCTCAAAATCCGCGCTAATTCCTCTTCTGGCGCGACTGTCAGCGCAAAATCCGCGCCAATCCGTGCAAAATCCGTGCCAAAATTTTCGAGTCCGAGCCAGGTGTTCTGTAGTCCACCTACTCAATCGAGCACAGAGCTCTCGTGTACACACAGCCACAAAGGCACTTCAAGCCACACAGGCTATTCCAGCCACACAGGCAAGCTAGCTACTACAGGCACTTCAGCCTCACAGGTGACAAAAGATCAGACTCACTCAATCTGAGCTCTGATACCAAGATAAAATGTGAACAAAATTGAAAAGAAAGAGATGTAGCTCTCAGGTGTGGCCTGCACCTGGAGACTACACTCATCAAACTTGAGAGATCACTCTCGTCCACTCTATTTCCAATCAATCAAAGATTACATTATTAAATAGAATACTAGGAAATAGGAAGTTGCACCCAAACCCCATAACTATAGGAACTAA
The DNA here is from genome assembly GCA_031772625.1 of Pinus tabuliformis. Taxonomy (NCBI): domain Eukaryota; kingdom Viridiplantae; phylum Streptophyta; class Pinopsida; order Pinales; family Pinaceae; genus Pinus; species Pinus tabuliformis. The sequence continues at coordinate 117,603,943 of CM062804.1, forward strand.
TCCTAAACTAGGGAGAAAGTTACAACAATGTAACCATTTTCTCCATTAATACAAAAATAATACTAATTATTTTTAACTGCTTCAGCCTTTATTACAATGGAATAGTATATTAACAGTAATTAACTCTTTTAAGGTAGCTTCCGTTCATCAAGATCTGTGCAATTTTATCAATTTCTTCAACTAACATTTATGCAAAAAAACAAAGTTGAAGAGAAATAGCATCATTAAGTCCTTTCCGCTCTCATCTTAATTATAATCTTTCCGGCAAAAGAAAACTTTGAAATACATACAACTCTGCATTTCGGAAATGTTTTGTGTATCAGAAACAGGTCCTAATATAGACTCATTAACTACGCAGACGAAGAAAATAAATTCATTTATATGAATGCTTTTAGTACAAAAATTACTTCACGAGAAGCACCACAGCCATCTAGTGGTTTGTTGTATCTCTCCCTGTGGTCAATGGTAACAGCCTAAACGAGCACAGTCGTGTTGCTGATTCATTTCATCAAAGCAGCCCCTGGACTAGGGCAAGGGTTAATGCATCATTTCTTTGCTCAAAATATCACTAGGTTCAAATCCGTACACTTTTAATAATTGGACCCAAGGGTATCGATTGTTGTCACACAGCAAGGAATGAAAAGAAATGATTCCATTCCAATCGATGTAATGGCTCAAATGGCTTCTAACAACTCGTTTCCAACTTACCTTATTTCTAACCAGTATCCATTCTCTTGCCTCCTTTAACCCTTGGTGGCTCATTCCATTCATCTGTTCCTCCATACGAAGGTCATTGTAGAAACATGTTCTTGACATAAATAACTAACTACAGAAGATGCAACAGGTTACTTATGTTTCAAATTGCCACTATTGCAGAGTTATAGGTGATCACGGGGCCAACCGTCCCTTGCTTCATCTCATAATATTTGTTCCCTTCTTCACCTTTTTCTGAATCCCATAGAAAGTGGGCATAAGAGGCAAAAACAAGCTGCCAAATAAGACACCCAACTGGTTACCCAAATAAGACACCCAACTGGTTACCCAAATTATCCAATTCCAGATTATCACGCCTATCATACCCCTAATGCAATTAAAATCTAGATTTGCCATAACAGAGGGCAAGCAAGGAATAGAACTTGCTCATGAGGCATCAGGATTCGCCTGCGCAACTTGAACAAAATAAGCCTCGGCATGACAAGCATCTTTGCGAACTTCCCACATCAGTTTTGCATATAGAGCAAGTACTTCCCCATCGTCGGTGCTTGCAAGTATGGCCTTTTCATAGTACTCATATGCCTTGGCAAGGTTGCCTTGAACCTAATAATTATTAACACCCAGCATGAACCTATAGCATTCACCAAATAACAATAAAAAAAAATTGATGGGACTAATCATACTTCATGTAGGAAATTCCATGTTGACCACAATTGGAATCACAATAGACCTCCTACTTACCTGTAGAACGTGCAAGCATGGTATTGCATTAACATCGTAATACAAAAGCAAAATCTGGCTTGTCATTTATTATGTCCATCTTCTGTTGGAAGAACTTATTATCTTGGAAGGGATTGATCAAAGAGCAGTGGTCACGTTGAAGTTGTTACAACGTGTTGGCTGAGGTAATGAGAACAGATTAGAAGAGAAACCCAGTGTTGAAGTGCCTAGATCGAATTGCAGGAGAGTCTCTTGCATCTGAAACGTTCCGATCACAATGGATGCCACCGGATCCTCGCCTGCATCGACAAAAGCTAGACAAAACACATTCTCAGTGGAGTCCCGCTCCATGGAGTTAGCTCCAAGGATCCTCCAGGTAGTGTTGCCCCGCAAAACAAGGTCGATCGACGGAACGTGGTATCCTGGGTCAGAGCTCTCCTCAGGAGGCACCCTCATACCAGGGGAACGGAAACACACACCAAAACCCAATGGCGGGGGAAATGGCTCTATTAAGTCAACGCGGTTGATATTCATTTGCTTCGCCACCTGCGTGTAAACGGCCACGAGGGAGTTGTAGATGGGGGTGGCCAGTTGCGTGTAGGTTACCACGGTGCTCAGCTTGGTGCCGCCGCGTCCGCCAGCGCCTATTCGCAGCTTCTCCGCGTTGATCGGCACGTCGACGCCGGTCACTTTGATTCCCTGAACATCGATATAAAAACCGTGGGTAGAGGCATGGGCGGAGTTTGGGATTTTGATTGGGTTCCTAATCAAGGGAGTGTGGATGAGGTGGCGAGAGAGTCTCTTGGGTGTCCACCTTTTAGCGGAGAGAAGACGAGCGGGCTGTCACCAAAGAAGAGATGCCCATCTAAAATTGAACCCCCCTGTGACAGACACATACCAAATTTGCGACTTAAACGCCACGCGGCAGAGAGCTGAGCTGGGAGTGCCAGCGTAGACGAGGTCATCCCGGCCATGCCATCCATTCCGGGAAGCAAATCGGAAGGATTTCCTTGTTCGGCGCAGGCGAAGGGCAGGCGGAGGGCAGGGTAATGCCGACCGTCGCTGCGGAAAAGCGCAGCTTCATCCTGCCCGAGTTGGACGCCTGGCTCAGGCACGGAGCAGCTATGGTTGTTACAGCCCGGGGCGCGGGGGCCAGTGCACGTGTAGCATGCCGAATACTCATACGACTTGCACAGCCGCGTACTGCAGTCGACCGGGCTGTAAGTAGAGGATACATAGCTATTGTTGTAGCATCTTACCCATGTTGAAATCTAATTTCAACGCAGACCAAGAAAAACCGTGAACCAAGCCAGAAACCGTTCACCGGATTTTCTCGGAGCTATTTGCCGACGAAGGAATAATCCGGGAAGGAGCTCCGAGAAAATATGGAGCTGACGCGTGGTTGACCCCTGACGTAACGCAACGTAAGAATCTCGGAGGTTAACTTTCAGCACTTGTTGGTCTTCCGATATTGTTCTCCACCGTTGGATTTGCTCCCGTGTTCTCCGCCGTTGATCACCTGGAGCTGCATACGAACCCACATCAATTCAATGTTTTGCGTGGAGTAAAAGGTTTATGGTTGACCGCCGTAGGTAAAAGAATTTAATGATTGGTACAAGATTTTGGTGAGGCTCTTTTAATATGAGCATGGGCATGTTATAATATATGTTTTTATATATATTTATATACGGCATGTATTAAATAGGAAATCGTATGTAATAAGTTTAATGTTTTTTTTGTATTGATTTTTTTTTAAAAAAATGTTATGCATTGCACACGGGAGGCATGTATGGGTATTCACAGCAGTGAAAAATGTTGATGGTGTGGTAAAAGAAGAAGAAGAACCAGAGGATGTATGCACAGCAGTGCATGAATACATTCAGTAATGTTTTGTGAAGTTTTTTTAAGTAGCGAAAACCATGTGTGGTTTTGCACGAAGTAAGTTTTTGTAAGTTTGTGTAAGTTCTGCTTTTACAGCAGTATGTAAAATTGTTTTACACCAGTGAATGAAAATGGAGACTTTACAGCAGTAAGTTATTTTTCACAGCAGTGAATATAAAAGGGATTTTACAGTGGTAAATCTTGGTATCAGTTTTTAATGAATAGAAAGTCTTATGGTGGTGAAATACTCTGTTTCTCAGTGAAATTTCTTTTTTGTCTTCTGTGCACAAAAGGATCCTGGAGAAAAGTAAAAACAGAGCATTGCCTCTGTGTGTTTGTTTATTTGGTTTTTGGTATTTTCCCCATTGAAAAAATTCCCAACAGTGGTATCAGAGCAGGCTTAGGCTCTTTGAAGGAGACGAAGAAGCTGAAGGGAGAAGGTTGTTGCTGCAGCAAAACTTCTCAGGCAAACAGAAGACAGTCAACAAAAGATTCAGGTATTCCAAAAAGTTTTTTGTGTTGCTGAAGAAGCAGTGATTTGTTTTAAACACATAGTCAAGGATTTAGAGGCATAGATCAGAATACAAGGAATGGCCAGCACAAGCACTGGTATGGGTTTGTTTAACACCCAGCTCCCACAGTTTAATGGGAAGAACTATGACTACTGGTCAATAACTATGACAGCTCTGCTTGCTTCCCAAGATTTATGGGAAATAGTTGAAGAAGGTTTTGAAGAACCAGCAGATGAAACTGAGTTCAATGCATTAACTCAAGGAGAGAAGGATCTGCTGAAGAACAATAGGAAGAAAGATTCAAAAGCCCGTGTGTTGTTGTATCTAGCAGTAGACCAGAGTATGTTTCCAAGGTTAGCAGCAGCTAAGACAGCCAATGAAGCATGGCAAACCCTCAAGACAGCCTATCAAGGCATGGAGAGAGTGAAGACAGCAAAGCTACAATTGCTGAGAAAGGATTTTGAGAACTTGAACATGAAGGAGTCAGATAACATTGACTCATTCTTCACTCATGTGATTGGTGTAATCACACAAATGAGAACTCATGGAGAAACCATTGAAGACAGAAGAATTGTGGAGAAAATATTGAGGGTCTTACCCTCAAGGTTTGATGCCATAGTCACCACCATCGAAGAGACAAAGGATCTCTCAAGTTATTCAGTTGATGAGCTACATGCATCACTGATAACTCATGAGCAGAGGTTGAGTAGGAATGAAAACTCATCCCTTGAGCAAGCCTTCAAGACCCAGATGTCCTTTGGAAGAGGTAGAGGTCAAGGCAGAGGAAACAAAAGAGGAAGAGGCAGAAGCCAGAACAGAGGTGGAAGGAACAGCCCATCAAATGCACAAGGAAGAGGCAGCAATCCAAATCAGAACCAAGGTCAAGGCAGCAACCAACAAGGAGGACAACATCATGCTCAAGGACAAAGGTATGATAAATCTAATGTTCAATGCTATTATTGCAAAAAGTATGGACATTATGCTAGTGATTGTAGAAAGAAACAGCATGATATGAACAGCAGACAAAATGCAAATGTTACAAGAGAAAACAGCAGTCAAAATAATGTTCTGTTAGCTTGTAACATGGCTGAAACACATAGTGAAGACATATGGTTTTTAGACTCAGGTTGCAGCAACCATATGACAGGAAACATTGCCCTCTTCTCAGCCTTAAATCAGAATTTGAAATCAGAGGTCACACTAGGAACTGATAGTAAAGTGTCTGTTATGGGAAAAGGGGAGGTAAAAATATTTACAAAACAAGGAGAAAGGAAAACCATAGCAGATGTCTACTATGTCCCCGGAATGAGATGTAACCTATTGAGTGTTGGACAGCTTATCCAAAAGGGCTACAATGTTTTCTTTAAAAATGATGTGTGCACCATCATGGATATACCACCCAGCAAGAGATGCATTGCTGAAGTGAAGATGACAAGGAACAGGATGTTCCCTCTCCGGATCAGGGCAGACTTGAAGAACAAAGGTGAAATTGCAGCAGTCACCCAAGAGGCCTTCCAAAGCGTGCCAAAGGATGAGAACTGGTTATGGCACTTGAGATTCGGGCATCTAAATTTTGGAGGTCTAAACTTGTTGAGCAGGAAAGGAATGGTAAGAGGATTACCATTGATAGAGAAACCGGACAGCCTATGTGAAGGCTGCATTTTGGGAAAACAACATAGAGAAAGTTTTCCATCAGGGAAGAGTATAAGGGCAAAGACACCCTTAGAGATTATCCACTCAGATTTATGTGGACCAATGCAAGCTCCATCATTAGCAGGCAGCCTATATTTCTTGACATTCATTGATGATTTTACAAGAAAGACTTGGATATATTTCCTTAAAAACAAAAGTGAAGTGTTTGAGAAATTCCAAAACTTCAAGGCATTTGTGGAAAACCAAAGCGGGCTGCATATAAAAATTTTGAGAACTGATAGAGGAGGTGAGTATATCTCCAAGGAATTCCTAAGATTTTGTAGAGAAAATGGAATTCACAAACAGTTTACAGCAAGGTACACCCCACAGCAAAATGGAGTTGCTGAAAGGAAGAACAGAACCATCATGGAGATGGCAAGGAGCATGTTGAAGGCAAAGCATTTGCCAAATGAGTATTGGGCTGAAGCTGTACATTGTGCAGTTTATATATTGAACAGGTGTCCTACAAAAGCAGTCATGAACAAAGTGCCAGAAGAGGCATGGAGTGGGAGAAAGAAAGGAGTCACCCACATGAGAGTTTTTGGGTGTGTGGCCTATGCACACATTCCAGATCAGCTAAGGAGGAAGTTGGACAGCAAAGGGGAGAAATGCATCTTCATTGGATACAGTGATGAATCCAAAGCCTACAGGCTGTACATTCCATCTACCAAGAAGTTCTTTGTCAGCAGGGATGTTCAATTCATTGAAGAGGAAGCTTGGGATGGAAGCATAGAGAAAACAGTCAATGTCAAGAACTGTTTGTCTCATGATGAAGATGAAGAGGAGGTGGCTGAAATGAATCCCCAAACAACAGCGCCAACACAAGGACAGCAAGGTACACCATTGAGGATCAATGAGAGTGCTTCTCCAAGCACACCACAAGGAGGAAATTCAAGTGCATCTTCAAGCACTTGCACACCAAGTGAACGAGATAAGAAGTTTAGAAATCTAAGTGAAATTTATGAAGAAGGAATGAATTCCTTATTTGCCTTGTATTGTCATGTTGATGATCCTATTCATTTCGAAGAAGCAATCAAAGATAGGAAATGGATAGAAGCTATGGATGAGGAGATGAATGCCATAGAGAGAAACAAAACATGGGATTTGGTTGAGTTACCAAAAGGCAAAGAAGTCATTGGTGTGAAATGGGTCTACAAGACCAAGAGCAATGCTGAAGGCAAGATAGAAAGGCACAAGGCAAGGCTGGTTGTCAAAGGGTACAAGCAGCAGTATGGAAGAGATTATGAGGAGACTTTCGCCCCGGTTGCAAGAATGGAAACCGTGAGAGCAGTGCTGTCCATAGCAGCTCAAAACAAATGGAAAGTCTACCAAATGGATGTGAAATCAGCATTCCTAAATGGAGTGTTAATGGAAGAGGTCTATGTGGAACAGCCTCTCGGATATGAGAAGAAAGGTGAAGAGCACAAAGTGTGCAAATTGAAGAAAGCTCTTTATGGGCTGAAGCAAGCGCCAAGAGCATGGTACAGCCGGATAGATTCATATCTATTAGATAATGAATTTGACAAGTGTGAAGGAGAACCCACAGTCTACATCAAGGAAAAGGATGGTAAGATTTTAATTGTTGTTTTGTATGTTGATGATGTGATTTTCACAGGTAATGATGATCAGCTCATTAAGAATTTTAAATCAGTCATGAAGGATGAATTTGAAATGACTGACATGGGTTTCTTGAGATACTTCTTAGGCATAGAAGTAGATCAAAATGAAAAAGGAATTTTTATATCTCAAGCAAGATATGTAAATCAAGTTTTGGACAGATTTAACATGCAAGAATGCAAGGCAGCCATCACTCCCACAGTAATGGGATTAAAACTCAGCAGAGAGGACAGCAGCAAGGATTTTGATCCTAGTTTGTATAAAAGTATTGTGGGCAGCCTTATGTATTTAACAGCAACTAGGCCTGATTTAATGTATGCAGTTAGTTTAATTTCCAGGTTCATGGAGAGGCCAAAGGAGGCACATTGGCAGGCAGCAAAGAGAATTTTGAGGTATGTCAAAGGCACCAAAATGTTTGGAATTTTATATCATGCCTCAGAACATTCAGATTTGGTTGGATACACAGACAGCGATTGGGCTGGAAGTGTAGATGATCGGAAGAGCACTTCCGGTTATGTTTTTAATATGGGTTCAGGAGCCATTTCATGGGCTTCTAAGAAGCAGTCCATTGTAGCATTGTCTACAACAGAGGCTGAATATGTGGCAGCTACAGCAGCAGCATGTCAAGCAGTGTGGATGAGAAGAATGTTGAGAAGCTTAGGCCAAGAGCAGGCAAAAGCGACAGTGATCTTTTGTGACAATAGCTCAGCTATTGCATTGTCAAAGAATTCAGTGTTTCATAAGAGAACGAAACACATTGATACCAGGTTTCACTACATCAGAGAATTGGTGAACAATGAAGAAATTGTCCTAGAACATTGCAGGACTCAAGAACAGGTAGCAGACATCTTGACAAAGCCATTGGATCAGAAGAGCTTTGAATTTTTGAGAAAGTGTCTGGGTATGACTGAATGCCCAGCTGTTGAAATTAAAGGGGAGTGTTGAAATCTAATTTCAACGCAGACCAAGAAAAACCGTGAACCAAGCCAGAAACCGTTCACCGGATTTTCTCGGAGCTATTTGCCGACGAAGGAATAATCCGGGAAGGAGCTCCGAGAAAATATGGAGCTGACGCGTGGTTGACCCCTGACGTAACGCAACGTAAGAATCTCGGAGGTTAACTTTCAGCACTTGTTGGTCTTCCGATATTGTTCTCCACCGTTGGATTTGCTCCCGTGTTCTCCGCCGTTGATCACCTGGAGCTGCATACGAACCCACATCAATTCAATGTTTTGCGTGGAGTAAAAGGTTTATGGTTGACCGCCGTAGGTAAAAGAATTTAATGATTGGTACAAGATTTTGGTGAGGCTCTTTTAATATGAGCATGGGCATGTTATAATATATGTTTTTATATATATTTATATACGGCATGTATTAAATAGGAAATCGTATGTAATAAGTTTAATGTTTTTTTTTGTATTGATTTTTTTTTTTAAAAATGTTATGCATTGCACACGGGAGGCATGTATGGGTATTCACAGCAGTGAAAAATGTTGATGGTGTGGTAAAAGAAGAAGAAGAACCAGAGGATGTATGCACAGCAGTGCATGAATACATTCAGTAATGTCATGAATACATTCAGTAATGTTTTGTGAAGTTTTTTTAAGTAGCGAAAACCATGTGTGGTTTTGCACGAAGTAAGTTTTTGTAAGTTTGTGTAAGTTCTGCTTTTACAGCAGTATGTAAAATTGTTTTACACCAGTGAATGAAAATGGAGACTTTACAGCAGTAAGTTATTTTTCACAGCAGTGAATATAAAAGGGATTTTACAGTGGTAAATCTTGGTATCAGTTTTTAATGAATAGAAAGTCTTATGGTGGTGAAATACTCTGTTTCTCAGTGAAATTTCTTTTTTGTCTTCTGTGCACAAAAGGATCCTGGAGAAAAGTAAAAACAGAGCATTGCCTCTGTGTGTTTGTTTATTTGGTTTTTGGTATTTTCCCCATTGAAAAAATTCCCAACAACCCACGTGTAGTCTTGTTCGATATCTACCAATAGTTACAGGTCCTGCATAGGGGTTCTCTGCCCCATCTTCACTGTGTAAACCAGCGTGTCATCGTATTGATGGAGAGGCATGAAGAGAAACTTCGGATGCCTCCTCGACGCATTGGCTGGAAAATGAGAGAAGCACACGATGATGGCAGCAATGAGGATGAAACGGAGACTGAGCGAAGGCATTGCGTTGACGAAAGGTGAGAGCAGGAACTAGAGCTGCTGATATGGGGATGCATGGATGTTGCACAATAAATAGGCAGAGTGGTCCTTGGCTGGTTGGACGTCGACGAGTTAAAGTCATCGTCATTTAATTCAAACGCTGTAGCGGTATTGATGGATACTAGATCGAAACGCTTGGGAGGCACATGAGCACAGAGAGGTTGCCCGCAGACACACCTCAAATTACTGAGTTTTCCTAGAATTATGTCCACTCTCGGTATGTGTGCCACCATGTGCTTCATATAGTTGCCAAAGGCAACCTCTTTCAAGCGTAGTCTAAACGGTCTAAACAGGCAACTTTTTGGCTGGGAAAATAATGGAAATTCAAGTTTGATTTTAATAGAATTTTTTGGAAAGATGATATTGAATTTATTTCCCACTTAAAAACAATTAAAACCCAAAATTTCTTAAAAAAAAAAATCTGATATAAAAAAATCACTGTACTAGCCAAATTATCACCTCCCTAGACAAACGCCATTGGTTTATATAATTGCAACTTTCAAGAAACTTCAATCGTATGATTCATTGCAAGGATAGCCGGTGGGATATCTTGGAGTTGAAGTCGTCAGCATTGACCTCAAACGCTGTACCTACATTGGTTGAAGCGAGATCCAAACTTTCAAAGAGTGTCAGACATGTGCTCACAGAAGTGTTGCACGCAGAGACCCTCAAATTGCTGCTTAATGTGAGATCGTTGATCTATTTTTCCACTCCTCTCTTAAAAGAAGCCGTCTAAACAGCTACATGTTTAGACTACGCCTTTTTTAAATAACATCAAATGACGTTGTTCAGTGAATGGAGACCTACGTCATATGCGCCGGATGATTCTCCTTTGAATCGGATCAAAAGAAGTGAATCTTCTCGAGAGATTTTTGCGGCACAATTGCGATGACTTTCGACAGGAAAAAGAAGCGGGAAGTAGGGCAGTTTTCTCTTCCCCGTATGCACGGGGCAATTTGCCTTATATATTTGCCCAGGAAACTTCCTTCATACATAGAGAATTGTCATTTGCTTTATATATTTGCCTAGGAAACTTCCTTCATACATATATAATTGTAGAGAAACTATTTAAAACTTCTAATACTCGTGCTAAGCGGGTTGATCCAGCCTCATGGTAATATGTGAGAAGAATGATTCTAGAAAATCATGACGTCTAATTGATTGGATACGTCATCCGCATGACCTTTATCACCTCTGGGCTGGCAATCGATAAGTAAGTTACAAGCTACAGAACTCCCAATGGTGCTCGCTTGCGCTGCATAGAGTTCCCCATGGTTATCAATGCCAGCTTATTGGGTTTCATTATTTCTAGCGTGAAGGTATATTTAAGCGTTAGGCATGGTATAATATGGTATATATTAGAATTGGGTTTGAGGAATTTAGAGATAATATTTTTTTCCTCATATATCATTTTTAATGATATGAAAAGTATTGGAATGGATTTATATCATTTAAAATATGATATGAATATTGGAATGGATTTATATCATTTAAAATATGATATGAATAGTATTTGAATGGACTTTTAGTGTCAAATAAAAAAAAAATATTAAAAAATATTTATTTCACGACTTGTTAAGTACATTGGAATTAAATAGTTTCGTTTCCATATTGTTGGGGGATTCGAGCATTTTCATTGCAGATTGCTCGTCCGTAGACAACGTTGGGTTCGTCTCCAAGCGTCGTCGTTTAGACATACCAACTAACGAGTGTGGCTTGTTCCCGATTTATGAGCGGTTTTTTGAAAGCATGGAAGAATGGACGTCCACTTGGGATTTGATTGGCTAACAGCTAGTCGATATGGTCTCCAGAACATTCTGTGCGCCGACCACATGGAGTAGTAATATCAGAGGTAAAGTAAAGCATCATGTTCCTCATGCCTGCCTAAAATGAAATATTATCACCTCTAATAACTATAATAATAATGCTTTCAAGTGCCAAAAGTTATAGGGATCCTTATCAATCCACTTAGGACACCCCCTTTTTATACCCCTCACAGGACATGGTTGTGTGTGTAGGACAACATCCGTTATGTCAACGATGATGGTGGTTTCGTGCCATAAATGTTATTTTCATATATTACTAAATAAAATACCCCTCTTCTAACCCTCTATGTCACAGCCTGATATCTGTGGTAGTTTTTCAACCAACGTACAGAGCGGGTGTGGAACCACTACACAGCGGGTGATATAGAGTTGCAACAATATGAAATATTAGAGTTGCAATAGTTAAAATTTAGGGTTGCAACAATATAAAAAATAGAGTGATTGAAGAAATAAACTAGATTGTAAATAATGCTACAACTATAATGTGACTAACATTGTGCCTGGCTAATAAGAGGGACCTACCTCCTTAGACGAGGCACACGTTTAATAAATCAATATAATGGTAGATACTTAGCACACCATTGATTGAATAGGAATGGAAGGGAACTTTATATTTAGTGAAACTGGAAATATAATAAAATACTAGTATTAATTCTCTTCTGATTTCGATTCTGACTAATTAAAATTATTTATCTCAAGGAGAGTAGGGGTTTTTATACATAATGTTCTATATATAAACTAATCAAAGAAGTTTATGCACCACCATGAGAATTAGATTGTTCCATCCTTTTACATCAAATTTCCAAAAGATAGAAAAAAATGCTCATTGCTATAACTCTATTTTCCACACTATGTTAGTAAGAGGAACCATAAGTCAACCTCCTTCAAAAGATAACTTAAATATAGTCCTTCTCCTCCTTGATTGAGCTTAATTAGTATCTTGTCACTCCCACAAACCTAGCACCTTGTGTACCCATCACTCCATCAATGTGTGCACTTTTTCATGTGGTATACACCCTGACTTCTTCCTAGTAGTGATCGAGGTTATAATTCCACAAGTGGTCCTTCCCAAGGAGATTAAATCTACCTATCTTATTATGAGTTGGTAGAGGGTCAGTATATGTAGAAGTTTCCTAACTTATATTTACCTTATGTTTCCATATACATCCTACCATATCTAGGAGAGACCTATTTAGTGAGACCCTCTCAAGGTTGAAAGGAGAAACCAAAGAGAGATAGCCCAATACTGCTAGTGAATTAGCATTATAACACCTTTCTCTTGCATCTCAAATGAGCCCATTTTTTCTACAAGTTGAGGGAAGAGGGAACTAAGGGATCAAATGAAAGAAAATATTATGGCCAAGGTATAATTCATTATGTACTTTTATATTTTATTAATAAAAAGGTGATTTCCCTCTCAATTTCATGTTTGTATATGTGAGAAATATGGTTTATATATTATATTAGTTTATGTTGCACGTTAACTTGCTTATTGTTGATGTAAACCCTGGCCTTGTTTTTAGTGCTTGTGTGTAAGGGTTTAAATCAAGGAGTTCGAGTAGGATCTCTAAATAGGAACGGATTTTCAAACTGTTGAAAGGGGTTTGCAAGAAACACAAGCCTATGAGGATTCTAAGGTGTAATCATTTATCTATCTCTTTCTATTAATTGTATGGTTGGTTAATTGTATTGTAACGAGGAGATTGATTTGAATATTTCACCCACCATTTAGGTAATCATGAGGCATGATCCATGGTACAATAATCCCTCTCCTTATGTGTGAATTCAGATGAAAGAAAATTGGTGGCTCCACTCGGGAAAAATGCATATTGCATTTATTCTCCTTCATTATTTGTGATCCCTAATTTCTAATTGGATCTGAGTGTTTGTCTCTCGATTTTGATCTTATCTAAGTCTTTTTTAGGTTGGATCTTGATTGTATCTTCTATATCTGAGGCTATATTTTCCAAAAAAGAATTACTTTGAAATCCATTCATTCCCTATCTATGAGTTACCAGGAAAGTGCAACATCTAATAACTCCCAAGAAGTGGTCTCGCATCGACAAGGATACAATTCGCCTTTGTTAGGGAGTAATGACCTCTGTAGGTCAAGCTTTTTAGTGAGATATGGATTAGGCCTTGTTGTATAAGCCTATATATGTACACCTCTATATTTGATTGATTATATCTAGGCTAGATTTTATTTGCATCCTTTCTCATTTATGAGATCTACTTCATTTTGTAACTTTTCTTTGTTTTGCTCAAGGTTGTTTTTGCTTGTTGATTTCCTTCATCGGTGATTGATCTTTTTTCTAGTTGTTTCGCATTGAGAATTAAGTATAATTTTTCTAGTTACTATTTGTGACCTTTCTAATTAGAGGTATTACAAAGAAACCCAAATTGAGTGGCTTTTTAGGTCTTGTTCCCTTGTTTAGGGTTTGGATTTTTTTTCATTAAAGATCATTATAGGTGTACGTTTGTTGGATTACTACATTGAGTTACATATTGAAACTTTATTTTTTGTGTGATCTCCTTGTTTTTCTAGTTTGATAAACCATAATTCATGCATTTCTCTATCAAACCCTTAGTTTTGATATTTTGAGTGCTTTTTGGTGCTCTTGCTTTGGCATCTTAAGAGTAATTAATTTGATTTGTAGGTTGTTTAGTGGATTGGAATCCTATGTGAATTTCATTAATAAAAAAAGATCATTGAGAGAGGTTAAGGTTTTAACTTGTCACTTGGAAAAATAAATAACTCTCTACCCTTCCTTTATCTAGTTTTCATTGAATTGGAAATACAATTGCATTTCTCACTTAATTTTCATATTGGATTGGTATTGAGTCTCATACACACCCTATCAGTTGCATTTTGTAAGTAAAAAGAAGCCATAAAAATAAAGTGTTGATTAAAATTAATCTATACTTTGTTGTTATAACACACTAACATTAACTTAGGGGTGTAAAGCCTTGAAATAGGCTTGGAGAGGACACTCTCAAAATTGAAACTAGTTTCACTAGTGAGTGTAATTCCATTTTCACATTAGATGCTTACTAGAAATATCTCTTACATAGGATTCATGCACATAGACACATTGGGAACTTGTTAAGTGACATCCCCACTCCCTTGCTAATGTTTTTTTTTGGATTATGGGCATTAACATGGATCTCTTTGAGAGGTGTAGGACTCTCTTTGAGCAATATTTCAAGATGTTTTTGGCTTACATACCTTGCTTATGCATATGGTTCTAATAACATGTTTCACTCTCATTTTTTGGTTGTGAGGTGGTAGCCTTAGTGGCCTATCTTTTAAGGATATTACCTAGTAGGGGATAGTGGGTGGGAAGTCCCCATGATACCCATGGCAGTTGTCAATCACCATATTAATTCTTCTTATCGTGATGCTTAGCTCCATCATGGTCACTTGTGCCGATCAAGGATGGTATAAGAAGGTTGGAGTAACTACTTCTTAGTCCTCCATTAGTCTAGGACCTCTAGGTGATTGATCTCCTCAAGTGTCTTGGCTTTCAAGAGGTACCTTTTATAGTTGGTTTGCATGCTTTATTTCTAATTGGTTTTATAATGTGCTCTGTTTGGTCCAAGTCAAGTTGGCTAGAGGGTGTCTTACTCAAATAATTAATAAAACTTATATATTCACCATGGTTCACTTAATTATTTGTCGTTCTCAATGATCAAGAAACCTTTCTCCCAATGAGGAGAATCCAACACCACAAAGACGTTGGATACATCCATTACTAGAGGGATTAGAATAAACCGAAGTTGGCATGGTTTTCTTTGATTGATCTAAAAATGGAGGAGGAGGTAAATTTCCTCTTCCTAAAATAGGGATCGTTCTCTGATGCTTTGCAAGGAAAAATGGGTGTTAACACAAAGCAGGTTTTCCAAAAGGTCTCTTCAAGTTATGAGTTAATTTTCACATGTAAACTTAATCATAAGCAACACATAACTCATACAAAAATTCATGAATAGTAGAACAAAGGATTTGGTGACAGAGTTCACCCCTCCTGGGCTACATCTTCGGGCCTACCAACATAACTAAGTTGCTCCATATATTCAGTGGAAAATGACTACATAAAAGTTTGCTAATAAAACATGTGGCTATTTCCGCTTCAAGGAAATATTCTCCTGCAAAGAACTCTCACATAAACATCATGAAAACCTAATGTAGTCATGAAAACATCAGCAACACAAGTTGTCTCCTACAAATACCCTGTACTTCATCTAAAAATGAGCATATATGAGCATATAAGCACTCCAGTTGCACATTGAAGGACAAATAGAAAACTTTCCTCAAAAAGGCATACTGAGAAAAGTATAGAAGAGCTGAACACTGCAAGTAATAGTTGTTGCAATAAACTTCTAAAGGTAAGAAAACCCCTACAAGGCCTTCTCCATGCTCAAACACCTTTAAGAACTACTCCAAAAGAATGATTGATCCATACACCCATCGAATTGAACCTACAAAAAGTTCTTTTATATGTGCTTAAATAAGACAATAGAGGTAACCATTGGATCCAGAATGTCCAACAACGCCTAGGTAGACTCTTCCTGAGCTTCAAAAGGCAAAAAAATCACAAAGATACGACTCTACAAAATCACCCTGTAGTTTTTCTATTATCCGTCTTACAAATCAAACCACCAGTCTAGTTGTCCTATAAATCTGCTCTATTTTCCGTTGTGGAGGCGAAAAATTTATCTGCCGAAGGTGTAATTTGTTGGATACTTAAATTTCCCAATAAGCCCTAAAGGCAAAAATTTTGGTCACAAGGGCCATGCGGTCAAGGCTAACTGCTGACCCCCACTGGCCTAGCCCCTTATATGTCAGGCCATTGGTCATGTTGGCACCCATGGAGCCGAGGACTGGTCTAACAACTCGCTCTTACCGCCAAGCCCCTCGCAGCGATCTATCGTGGTCACGTTGGAGGCCATATGGCCTGGTTTTTGTTCCGTTACAAAGCACCCTCCACTGAGCACCTTCGCCACAATCCTATGACGCTCAGGTGACCTAGACCTGGAGATTCCGTCGAGCCCACTCTCCGCAGGAGCCTTCCCGAATGTGCTTGTGGTCTCATGGGAAGCCTGTGACCAAGGGTCGGGCTAAGGTCATGAGCCCCTTAAACTTTGCACTTGGTTGTATGGTGGTGCGGCGATCGGGGGTCTAGGTTGAAAACTCGTCCCCTCCTCCAAAATTGCGCCAAGGAAACTTTATAAAGCATTGAATCCCCTTGGTGTTAAGAACCACCGGCATGGTGTAGTGGCAAGGCGCTTGAGTGCTGGATGAGACTTTGGGTGTTCGAATCCTGTCTAACCTATAGACCCATACCAAAATTTTGGCCACTGGTGGGGTGTCATGTGGCACACCTTAATTGGTCCACCACAAAACTCGGGAACCAATAAAAAATGAGCTAATTCGACTAATACGAGGCTACCACTTGGAAAAACCTCATTGGTCTATACATTCATAGTCACCCTAGATGATGTCAGCAGTACGGTAGCCCAATAAGCAAACTTTCTCATTTTTTAGTTGTTGGGCCAAACGATCAGAATGTCATAACTTGAGCATATGGTGTCAGATTGAGGTGAACCAAATGTCTTTGGACTCATAACAATGAGAACTTTAACTTAACACTAGTTTCAAGATTTTTTTGGCACTTTCATTTCTGAGCTAAAATTTGAGCACATGATCACACCTCCCCACTAGGAACTTTTGGACTCCAAAATTTTACTTCTCCTAGTAACTAAATTGAGGTTGAAACTCAAAATTACCCAAAAATTCAACCCATATGCTATCTTTTCAATTGGTGCCCTTCAAGCTCCAATCAAGGCACTTCACCTATCTTCTTTGTGAGGACCTACTGTCCTATTAAGAATCGAGCCAAAAATTCTTATCGCTAATGCAGGAACAAAAACATTGATGAGTGGAATATGAACATTCTCTTTAATCTAATATTTTCATGGCTTAAAACAACTTCATCTTGAAGACAAACTTGACTCCATCTTGGAAATCAAAAGCAATATAAACTTGCTTTACCATCCTCAAACTGAGCTTGTACACAAAAGTACAATGTTCCAAAAATTCAATTACATAATTGGCTTTTCCTACAAAACCATAGTCTTTTTGTACAATATTAAACAAATATTCTATTCAAAACAAGTTTCATCTTGAATACTTGCATCGGTGAGTGCATGACAAATTTGGATGACAACTTATACATTCCAAAAGCCCTTACGCATGGACTTATAAACAAACCAATAACATAATGTCAATGAAACATAATTGTTGCACATAGTGACTATTATTGTTCACTTTACAAAAGTACCCATACAGGTAAATAATAACAAATAATTACAAATTTATAGAGCAACTTTCCAAACAGTCTACCCAATCTTTGCCTCTCCTAGGAGCAAGATGGGTTCTCTTTTTGCATCAAATTTTCCTTGAAGGTTGCTTTAGGATTGCTGCGATTCCTCTTTTCCAACTCTTGCTTCCCTTTCATTAGGTTGCATAATCTCTTTTCCCTTCTTGTAACAAAGCTTTGGATGTAATTTCCAATATTGTTCATTTCCATATCGATGCATCTTATAAAGGGTACAAAAGAATTTTCTCTTTCTTTTTGACAAGGAAGTCCTCTCATGCAAAGGAGATTCATCATGCTTGATGCCTAGAATCTGATCCATCATTTTAACCATTACCATGCATTGCTCACAAACATCCACACAATGGTCAAATGCATCATAGAAAGTACAAGGATACATATTCCACAAATAGTCAAAATTACCCACATTTAGAAAACACCCATGAGATTTATGCATGTCCCTTGGGATGCAGCTTTTACGATGTGGGGTGGATGAAGACATGCAAGGTCCCTTCAATAATTCATCTTTCTTGAGAGACAAATGAACATTGTCACCACCATCTTGGTGTGACATATCATCCTAGGATGATTGTTGTGCCTCAGACCATTTAGAGCATTCTCCAAACTCCCTTTGACCATATCCCAACCCTTGATACTTTGGTCTCTCTTGTACCATGATTGGATTGGTGATACCTTGGCCATTGATGTTGACTCCTCCTTCTTCATAACCCATTTTATAAAGCAAATTCATACCAATGCCTTTGGTATGTTGCTCAAATGCTGCAAAAGAGGTGTTATGAACATAAACATAAGGAATTATGTGATAGCTACTAAACCAAAAAACCAAAGGGATTGATCCCAGATTTTTGGGGTTGCTTTTTCCAATAAACGTTGGTTACATTTCTTCATGTTATTTGTGCCAGTGACCGGTTTATGGATGAGTGCCATTGGAGTAGTTGGTCTAGCTCTAAACTTACGTGCCTATGATTTTGTTTCCCAGGAGATCCGTGCAGCAAAAGATCCTGAATCTGAGACTTTCTACACAAAAAATATTCTCCTGAACGAAGGTATTCGTGCTTGAATGGCGGCTCAAGATTAGCCTTATGAAAACCTTATATTCCCTGAGGAGGTCCTACCCTGTGGAAACGCTCTTTAATGGAACTATAGCTTTAGCTAGTCGTGATCAAGAAACCACTGGTTTCGCTTGGTGGGCCGATAATGCCCGACTTATCAATTTTTCGGGTAAATTGCTTGGGGCTCACGTGGCTCATGCCGGATTAATTGTATTCTGGGCCGGAGCAATGAACCTATTCGAAGTGGCTCATTTCGTACCGGAAAAACCTATGTATGAACAAGGATTGATTCTGCTTCCCCATCTAGCTACTCTAGGATGGGGAGTCGGTCCTGGTGGGGAAATCGTGGACACTTTTCCATATTTTGAAGTATTTTTTTTTTTCAAATTTTTGGGTAAGTAAATGGGTTTTAAAATAATTTTATAAATTAAATGGTTGGTAAATATAAGAGAATAATTGTTTTTATAATAGTGAATTTTATGTATATTAAAAGTTTAAAATTTCTGATATTAAATTTTGAAGATAATGAACAACACCACAATATGTTTAAAGATAACAGTCAGGTATTGGGAAAACACTTGAAGATGCCTTGGCATTCAAATCATTAGACTTAATAAAGAGTAAATGTATCTTTTATAAAATTTTCATGAAATATTTTTAATAGTATTTATTTTAATGGTGGTCATGACCTTTTTATTTTTCAAATCAATTAAAAATTACGATATATATATATATATATCTATATATATATATATATATATATATCTATATATATATATATATATATATATATATTAAAATGAATTGTGGTTTTTTTGGAGAAGTAACTGGATTGATAAGGTTATTCACAAATTAAAAATATCCATGATAAAATGAGGATGAATATTATTATTAAAACATGTGGAAAAAATATTTCACTTTCACCTTTATAAATAAAATATTTCAATGTCTATGTTAAACAATATAATTAAAAAAAAAAGAAAAAAAAATCTCTATTTGGCTTATAAATATTTCAATATATAACTTACCTAAATTGTTTAATATAAAAACTTACATAAATTGTTTAATATAAAATAATAATAAAAAAAATATTCAAAAATACAATTTAAATAATAGAAAATTAGGAATAAATAATTGCTTACTATAAAATAATGATAATAAAATATTCTAAAATTTAATTTAAATATGAAAAACTACACGTTCTTATATATAGAGAGAAAACCACTATATATCCATCTTTAATTATTGATTTATCAAATACTAAAAAAATTAAATCTTGCCATATAAACATTTTTGAAAAAATGATTTGATATCTTTTAACATTGAGTAAATATGTGATTAAAATAAAACTATACTAATAATAACTTAAACTAAAATGTTTTTTTTTTTACAATATAAAATATATAATAATAATTCAAATATAAAACACATAAAATAATTTATTTTAATTAGAAATCCTCATTTTATATTTTTATAAAATAATTTCTTTTTATTAAAAATTTAAGTAAAGCTTTTTGGTAGAATTCACATAAGAGAAATTTTTGGCCATTTCGAACTAACAAGTATGGTTCATCATTTGGTCCTTATGATGAATGACACTTATTTTTTTGAACTAACAAGTATGATTCATCATCTGGTCCTGATGATAATGGTTCATCCTTTATCCTAATGATGAACCACACTTATTGATTCAAAATATATTAGCCAAAAATTTCTCTTATATAATTTTTACCCAAAAAAAAACTTTTACTTAATTTTTATTTTATTTTATTTTTAAATCCAAACTATTTATTATTATTAAACTTTATTATTTTTTACATTTATTTAAAAAACCTTTAATAAAAAAACTGACTTGAAATTCACTTATTCATATATTTCTAACATATGCGGATAAAGCCCCGGCAATTTTTGGGGATTTCGATGTGACTCCAACCAAGTCAATGTTGACGGCTTTAACCCATTATCCCCCAGTCGACGATGTCCAGCCAGCTAGGCTTCGAACCCTCCTTCCAACTCTGCCTATTTATTGCGCAAACTTCCATCCAAACGATTATTAGGAACTCTAATTGGTTCCGACCTTCCATCCATGCGATGCCTTCGTTCAGTGTCCGTCTCGTCCTGAATGCCGCAGTCCTGGTGTGCTTATGTCAATTGCCAGCAATTGCGTCCCCGATACCCCCGACTGCCCTCATCACGCCGATCACCTTAGATTCCCAATCGTTGAATTATATGGTGAAGATTGGCCAGAGAACCCCTATGCAGCTCTTGCAACTAATGTTAGACATCGAGCAAGATTTCACGTGGGTAAGATGCTACAATAATACCTACGTGTCCTCCACTTACCGCCCCTTAGACTGCAGCACGCAGCTGTGCAGGTCCTATGACTATTCGGCCTGCTTCACCTGCCTTGGCCCCCTTGCCCCCGGGTGTAACAACCACAGCTGCTCCGTTCCCGACCCAGGCGAGTCCGACTTACGCGACGAACTCGGGCAGGACGTGGCGGCGCTTCTCCTTAGAGACGGTCGGAAATACTCTGTCTTCCGACTGCCCTTCGCCTGTACCGAAAGAAGAGATCCCGCCGATTTGCTTCCGGAGTTCGACGGCGTCGCCGCCATGAGCTCGTCCACGCTGGCACTGCCAGCACAGCTCTCTCCTAAACAGAGTTTTAGTCGCAAGTTTGGTATTTGTCTGCCGCGGGCGTTTTCAGAGGGGTATCTCTCCTTTGGTGACGTCCCGCTGCTCTTCTCTCCGTTAAAAGGCGGCGAAGACCTTACAGACCTCTCCGGCGACCTTGTCCGCACTCCCTTGATCAGGGACCCCATCAAGATGGAGTAGTCTACCTAGGCGGAGGAATGGGCCGGTTTCCGTCACCGCCCGGAAAAACCTCTGGCTCCGGCCGCCGGAAATTCCTCCGCCCAGCTCCGCCACCCGCCGCGAGCTCCGCCCAGTTCAATTTTGTAAACTTCCAGCTATTAATAAACGTGGATGCGTGGCGCAATGGTAGCGCGCTTGACTCCAGTTTACAATGTTACGTGTTCGATTCACAAGGTTAGATATTTTTCCAACTCTCGCTAAACATTCGTTTTACCCGCGAACAAACCCTTATACGGTCGACCCCATCGAACAGTTTACCACTCTAAATCTTCGGGAAGCCGACCAGTTTATTCTATTTAAGTTTGAAGTATCTGACCACCAGATTCATCATGAGTTGCGGATAAGATCAGAAGGGAATCCATCGCAAGCTGTGGACTCAATCATTATGCAATTCAAATAGTTTGTGCCTTAAATTCTACAGTTTGCAGCGGGCCATATGTTACCACGTCCGGCATCCACTGAAACCCTTATACGGTCAACCCCATCCAACAGTTTACCTCTCTAAATCTTCGGGAAGCCGACCAGTTGCATCTCTTAAACGGGTGACTGCGAGTTTATTAAAAGCTCATACCCTGCGAATTGACGATAACTATATATCCATCCCTGGGATTTGTTCGCGCGTAAAACGAATGTTTAGCGAGAGTTGGAAAAATATCTAACCTTGTGAATCGAACACGTAACATTGTACTCTGGAGTCAGGCGCGCTACCATTGCGCCACGCATCCACGTTTATTAATAGCTGGAAGTTTACGAAATTGAACTGGGCGGAGCCTCGCGGCAGCGCTGGGCGGAGCTCGCGGCGGGTGGTGGAGCTGGGCGGAGGAATTTCCGGCGGCCGGAGCCGGAGGTTTTTCCGGGCAGTGACGGAAACCGGCCCATTCCTCCGCCTGGTAGACTACTCCCATCAAGATGCTCTACTCCACCCACGGCTATTATATCGGTGTCCAGGGAATCAAAGTCAACGGTGTCGACGTGCCGATAGACGCGGAGAAGCTGCGAATCAACACCAGCGGACAAGGCGGCACGAAGCTGAGCACCGTGGTGCGCTACACGCAATTGGCCAACCCCATCTACAACGCTCTCGCGGCGCTCTACATTAAGATGGCGGCGCAAATGAAAATCAAGCAAGTTGCCTTCGAGGTGCCCTATCTTCCCGTGGGTCAGACTGGTGTGTGTTTCAACGCAAGCCACACGGGGGAGCCGCCTTATTTCGGGAGCATTAATCCGGCGCTCAACGTGCCCACGATCGACTTTGTTTTGCAGGGCAACGGTATCGATCCTACTATTTAGAGGATGCTTGGATTTAACTCGATGGAGCTGTTCTACAATCCGAATGTGGTGTGTCTAGCTTTTGTTCCTGGAGGCGAGACTCCAATCGCATCCATTGTAATCGGGACTCATCAGATGCAAGAGAACTTCGTCCATTTCGATCTGGACAACTCAACAGTTGGCTTCTCTCCCAATCTGCTCTCATTACCACAGCTAACCAGTTGTGCGAATTTCAACATGATTACTTCCCTGTGATGACTTCTTTAAATTAATAATAATTATAATTATTTAATTATTTTTTTGTTTAAATATATATATATTTTTTTTCACCCAATTATACTGTACTATTACTATTTCATATTTAAAAACGTTATAGAGATTTAATTTATTTTCAAAGTATCAATACATAAGAATTAAAATAATAATTATTATATTAAATAATTTTTATTATAATTTTAAGTGTTAATAGATTAATGAATGATATAGATTTAAATTAGATTTCATCCCATTAAATATAAATACAATTTTATTAATAAAGATTTATGAAGGGTGAGATGGTAGTTTAGGTTTAGTCTTAAAATATAGTGGATACTAAATTACTTTAATTAAATAATAATTTATTAAAAATAGTAATAATAATAATGGAAAATAAAAAATATGACATTTTGTTGGAGGCATTTAATGTAACTAATTTAGGTTTTGGTATTTTTTTTGTTTTTTCTTTCTATTTTTTAGATCATAAGTTTGAGCGTAGTGCTATGGGTTTTTCACAGGGTTGAATCTTTATATATTCAAAAATGCATTTTAAATAACAAGAAATCATAATCTCACTAAAAATTGTACCATCCAATTTAGCTAATAAAGACCAAGACATCTATTAGTTAAATTGTACTTTAAAGTATATAAATACTTAAGAGATTGATTGTTGAATCTAAAGTGCACATGTTATTAAGTGTTTCACTTTATGAGAGCTATATCATATTAACCAATACCTTGTCATCTACATTCATAAAGGGGTTTTGAAAAAGCCTTGTATATTGTAGGTATTTGAGGGATATAAGGTATCAAAGTGTTTATAGCTATTAGGGTATAAAAACAGAGTATTTGGTAAAATAGTGGGATCATTATTGGAAAAAAGGAATGGGAGGGGGGATTTAAAGGAAAATTGTAATGGGAGGGAGTCCTCTAAACAAATTATGGGAGGTATTTATCCAGGACTAGTAAAATTATAAGTATTCTTTAATATCCCATGGATGCACTTGCTACGCCATAAATTTACTTGATTAATGCTTGCTATTTTGTTTAAATAATTGAATATAGGGCTAGAATGTTGTATAAATTTCATTTTATAATGAAACATAAATAAGGGTTTAATTTCTAAAGAGTACAATGTTTAATCCAATCTAAAGTACATGTAATCCTAGGTTATTTTTACTCAAGGATTAACATTATGCTCAACTATTTTAGTAGTTATAAAATATGACAATATTAATGATAGAAGAAGGTTCAACTTTTCCTTGTAGCTAAAAAAATAGATCTTATTTCTACTCTGATGGCAGGGTTACCCCGCTTACACCCACAATATGCATATAAAATGCATCCACACATTTGTCCTAGGTATTCAACTCTCAAAGGAGTCAAATCTTCAACCATCCATGGTTACAACCCTATTCATTAGTTCCTTTATATCGGAACTCAATCACCCCGCTTCAACCTTCTATTGGGACTTTAATCAACCCTCGAACCTTCATATAATACTTTATTAAAGTCTTTCATAAATTCTTCCTATCGGGACTTAAAACCTCGTCATAACCTTCTTCTTTTTTTTCTGAAGCAAGAGCCAATCCTTCTATTCATTAATTCACAAGAAAAGTTACATAATGTACACAAAAACCGTCTGTTTACATGGACTCAGGAAAAAAGGTTTCCCTGCCAATGACAAAAACCCCCCACCCTACACCAAAAATCACCAAACCCATGAGAGACATACTCTGAAAGGCTACAAGATCCCCCAACCACTATGGAAGCTTCAGAAATTTCACTTCCCCCTGAGTAGACAAACGAAAACAGTCACCCTCGACCACGCAATACACGCAAATAGCGGAAGAGGGAAAAGATGCGCCTACAAGATGAGTGGAAATAACCCACCAGGCCCCACAAAACAACACGGTCAATCCTAATCGTCGATCTGGGCGGCTAGATCCAACGGCCAGGAGCCAAATCGCACAACCTAATCGGCTAAATGATAGTGTGCGATGGAGGGTGGTTTCCAAATCCTTTATCTTGCCACGTGTTGGAAGCCCTATGGAATCACTTCCAAAACTGAAAAACCGTTAACCGCTCAAGAGTCATGCGATCGCCGGAAAACCAACTTGGGCATGGTTTTCCAGCTCGAAAGCGGAATGGGGGTAAATTCCAGCTGCCTGTAAAAACCAACCACTTGTCCCGCATATTATTTCTTCGGATCCTAAACCCGAGATTGTGCTTGTTTGAAATTTGACCCATCATATTGCCGTCCGAAAAACTGAGGACACTGGTCAACTTACTCCGGGGAGAATTGAGGCCGAACTTTGCATGCCCTCCTTCCAAGTACATACTGAAAGGTTGTGGTTGCTCTTGCAGGGAAAAATCAATTCGTGTTGGTCACCCTGGCCCGATATCGAAAAAATTCTCTGTCCTCTGCGGCTTGTTTGTCACAGAGAGCTTTTAAACGACTCTGAGGCATCTCCTGCCACTTTCTCGCCATCTCACATTCTGCATTGTTCACACCTTGGTTGGCCAGTATGTCCGCTAGCTTATTGGCATTTCGTCGAACATGGTTGAAACTAACAATTCGAAGTCCCTGGAGGTGTACTTGAATTCTTTGGTAAACCTGGATTAGTCTCCAGTGATTTGAGACTTTCTCCAGCCTAGTACCACAACTGCTTCTTTTCACAGAGTTAATTGTTATCTCTGAGTCCGCTTCTATAATGACATTTGAGCCATGGTTTTGAATCAGAAACTCTAGACATTGCTCCAAAGCCATTAATTCAGCCATATTGTTGGTGGCTCTTCCTAAATGGCAGTGGAAGATAAAGATAATACCACCCTCTTCATCTCTTAAAACTCCTCCAAAACCAGTTGTACCCACAAAACCTCCTCATAACCTTCATTATCCCTTTACCTGCATATATATAACCTTTTCCCTTTAATACATTGGTTACATATGTTTTAACGCATAAAACCTTCCATCATTGCACTTATATATAAATCCCATATATGTGCGCTTAACCCTTTATAACCATTTACAAAGGAATTAATCGCAAAACATACCTTTCCACCTTGGTATGACCTCTGCACAATTCTCGAGGTTACCTTTATCGTAATCGAGTATCGCTCCTTCACGGCACACCACATGTATGCCTCATCACCCCTTCCCCTCTGATATACAACTATCAGAAGCGTTTGAATAACACTTAAGTCTTAAAAGACTCGGGCACCACATCTATCGCAATACACAAGAAACACACGAGAAACCCACTCCGAACACATATAGCGGATCTCAAATCTTATACACCGACACTTATAAATGTCATCGGGTCTATCTCCCAAAGCCTTTCCGCTGCACCGTTTCTCCGAACTTCGATAAGCGATAGCTCCGATCTCCGATCGTCGATCGACACTTTATCGCTATCGACATATCGACATATCCACTGTCCAACCTCTTCCACTTAAAACCGCTGATCCAATATGCCTTACGGACCTGATAAGATTATCAGTCACATTTGATAAGGTTTTGGGTCTGGCTAACAAATCACATATCGCTCTTTCTTTTGGCCAAGGTTCATTCCTCCCTTTGGATGGTTTGCGATGTGACTTTCTAGTTTCGATTCGATCCCAATCGTTGATCTCCCAGATCTAACGGTTCCTGTGCATCACTCTTCACTTCTCTGCTCATTCCTTTTACTTAGAATTTACGCTGTTTTCTTCAGTGTTTCTCCATGGTTCGGGTTTTTCCTTCAGGTTTCTTCAAAGATTCCACTGCTCAACTTCCTCTGAGCTTTTCTCTTATGCAAATTCTTACATCACCTTCTCTTTAGAGCTTTACTCTGATGATCCAAGTGGATTCAATGATCCCTTACGATTCCTTCGAATCGTTCTTCTCCTCTGCGTATTTCTTCAGAACTCTGTTTGCAATCTCTGTTACAGAACCTACGAATTCAAGCATAATCAATCATTACACACTTCTTCACACATTTACACAGTACCAAAATGAACTTCTGTATATAAATATGAACAATTGATTACATTCGAGACTCTCTGTCTCTCACAGGCTTGATCTTCAACTATCAGTGGCCTCTCTCCTCTACTCTGCATGTAGGCTTACATTTATACCAAAAAGCTTTGTTTAACTAATTCTGGTTCCATTCCTAAATCTATTGAACTGACTCCTAAATCCTCTCTGTCCTCTATATCTACTTCTAATCTCCATTTAATTCCTAAGATCTCTCCTTAGTTCCTTGAATCATGGAATTGTTTTAAGAGTCCTAATTGACTTTTAACTCTTTTGTCATTAATAACCACTCATGTTCTCATTTATTCGAGAGCATTTACGAACATCTCACATTATCTAATTAAATCACTTAAAATCCTAAATATTACATTAACTTGAGACTTAGGAAACTAACTTCCTAAAAATACATGACCCCCTATGTCTACCTAATTACAATGATTTTCTCTTGGGTTGAATGCTCCAACATCAGACTCCCATAGTAGAAAATATTCATGATTTCCTGATCATGTGTCTTCTGATCTTTGTCTTCCTGGATCCCATACTTTGTTTTGTAATTGCTCAAATGCTTTGCTCCTTTGTTGCTGCTGCATGTCTGCTGTCTTCTATTTCATCTTCCTTTCATTGTCAATCAAGTTCAAGTTCTGATTGATCATCCTTCCTACTGCTATCATTTTCCTCCATATGGACTGCTTCATCATTAACTGCCATAACTCTTCAATCTCCATCTCTAGTATATCTTTAGGCTAGACCATATTCTACCATTCACTATTACCTCTTTCTCTCTACTTCAGGTTGTTGCTACTGTCTACTAACTCCTCAAATTGTTGTTTATTTCCTTCTACTTTTGCTCTTGCTACCATTGTAGACATTGTCATAGTTACTGCTCTAGGTACTATTATCACCCTAAGAAACTCACCTAGGTTGTATATCAGTGATGCTCGGGAACATTACAAACTCAACAATTTTGTTGGATAAAATGATGGATGAATGGAAGATATGCTGCACATCCAAGCCAGATAACTACTCCTACTATGATTTATCCCAGACATGGGTGAACACCCCCAAACTATAAGGCTTTTAACCTCCAATTACTCACAGCTTAAGGTAAAGGTGAAAATGGAGATGACTAATTACACCAGCAGATGCACATGATCCTGTGATGGCCGACTGCAACCAGTTAGGAGGTCTGTAAATCTATTATCTAACGCACAGACATGATGACAACTCTCTATGCATTAAAACAATAGAAACCTGCGAGCATTTTTTTAATGAACAGCTAAATTCTAACACAGAGGTGAGATGACAGCCCCTCTGATGTTAAACATTCACAACACATGAAATAAATGCAAAACAGGCATAGCCTAGAACATAGAAGAAGTGAAAAGTGAGCAAATGACAGCAAAAGAAGCTTGTATTAGTTAGAAATGCAGACCAGAAACTATAGGTTACCTAGTAGTTACAGTCTCCAGAAGTTGAAACTCATAGCAAGCTCACACTCATCAAATTGATTACATTGTTCTTTTAAGTATATATAGAATTTGTTTACAAATTTGCTCTGCTAGTCTATGCGTGGAGGTGTCTTAATGGATCACCAACCACATTTACAATTTGATATGGGTCTTCTGATTCATTCTGATTGTTGTTTAATGGACAAAATTGGCCTTCTGCTGCTCTGTTGTACTTCTCGAGCAGGTGGGGTGGAACTCCATAACTGATAAATGCGCTGATCTGCTCGAGGCTGGTCCTTTTTGTCCTTTGGCCATTTTGTCTTTAAATGTAGTTGGTAAGGAGTAATGGTGCAAAGTGCTGGACCTGGCCTTCTTCCTCCTTCGGGAGCCCAAAACAGGTTAAAGGCATAAAGACAATATGGCGGAGGCGTGCACAGGGCGAGGAGCAAGATAAAGATATATAACAACCGTTGGATCACAGAGATCAATGGTGGAAATTGACTTGGAGGGAGATTTCAGGAGGAAATGGGAGCGAACAAACATGAGCCATCAGATCGTAGACGGACAGATCCGACAGCGGAGGAGCGATCGTAGTATCGCATCGGTGGGAGTCAGGGGCATAGCCTTAACACAGATGGTTGCGATATGCGATAGCGATCACATTGCATCGCAAAATCGCAATGCGGAGGGAGACAAAGGGCGGAGCCAACAACACACACATAGATGCAATATGCGATGGCGACCATATTGCATCGCAATATCGCAACGAAGAAGATACAGAGTGTAACGGAGACAGCAGGGCACGGATGCGATTTGCGATAACGATCAGTTCGCATCGCAATATTGCATCGGCGGAAGACAAGGGGTGAAAGGAGGCGGCGGGGTTATATAATTTATGAAGGTGCGTAGTTATAAAGGATTAATACTTTAGCGCCAGGGATTAAACGAAGAAATGAGTTTATATGGGATTTAAACGGGTTGTTGGGGCTTATGAGGTTTATAAAAATGAACGCCTGGGAGCTAGGAAAACGAGGGCTTTAGGTACTTTTAAATGAAAATGACAGAGTTTTATAGAGAAACAGAAATAACAGGGATTATGGGAGTGTAAAAGAAACGAAGGAGGAAAGAAGCAAAGACTGTTGCTAGTGCCTTTCTCAGCACAAACCAACCACCAGTCCTGGACTCGACCCTTTAATCAGTGAAGTTTATAGTAGAGCTAACACTGGCTCCTTCTGGGGATGAGATCATCCCTTTGAGGTCTCAAGAACTTGTAGACCACTGCCTTTCCAGCTGAAAACACATTAAGCAAAATTCCTAGTGTTCCATTGGGCATGGAGTCAACTTCGCCTGCAAAAAACTGATAGCAACAAAACATTTACAACTTTTAAGGCCATAGACCTTAAAAAATATAGATTTTCAGAAAACGCCCATTGACTGGGCCATCAAAAACTGCTTCACCTCCCATACTTTTCAGTATGAAGGTATTGTTCCCTTGAATATGTGAAATGATGAAAGGACCTATCCAGAAAGCATCAAATTTCCCATGATTGCCTTTCTTTTCTTTCAGTGCATCCCATTTTAAGACTAAGTCACCAACCTGATAATTATTTCTCTTTGCCTTCTTATCAAAGGCTTCCTTGATCTTCTGTTGATGTGCTGCAGCTTTTTCCACCAGCTGTTCTCTAATCTGATGCAGTTGTGTCAAATCAGTGATTTTGTTTGCCATATCATCTTCATCATTCTGTTCTTCTTGAAGGAACGTTGCCACAGGGAGAGTTAATTGAATTGGAAATACAGCCTCTGTGCCATACACCAGCTTAAATGGAGAATTCCCTGTGGATCTTTTAGTGGTCACTCTGTCAGCCCAAAGTGCATACTTGAGCTTTGAATCCCAATTCTTTTTATTATCCTCCAACAACTTCTTAATTATTCTTATTAAACTTTTATTAGAGGATTCTGCTAGACCATTTCCTTGAGGATAATATGAGGTGGAATGAACAAGTTTAATGCCCATTAAATCACACATTTCCACCAACTCTTTTGCTCTGAAGGCTGCTGCGTTGTCTGTGATTATCTTCTGCGGACAACCAAATCTGCTGAAGATATTTTCTGTTAAAAACTTCATGACCACATTATGATCAGCCTTCCTTGTAGGGACTGCTTCAATCCACTTGGTAAAATAATTAGTGGCAACTAATATCCATCTGTGCTGGCCACTGGAATGTGGATTGATTTCTCCAATGAAATCCAGACCCCACTGCTGAAAAGGTCCTTTTGCAATTATTGGTTTTAGGGGCAGGGACTTCAACTGTTGTTTTCCTTCAAATATTTGGCACCTGTCACAAGATTTAACAAAAGCAAATACATCAGAAAATAAAGTGGGCCAATAGTACCCAGCTCTGAGAATTTTATGGGCAGTGGTTTTCCAATAATGGTGCCCTCCACACATGCTGGAGTGAAACTGCTGCATGACATCTACTGACTTCTCTTTGTCCAGACACCTTAAAATCACTCCAGATGGATCCCTCCAGTAGAGCAAGTCATTATTGATGCAATATTTGGCTACTCTAAGCTTCAGAGTCCTAGCTTGACTTTTAGAAAATCCTGAAGGGATTTCTAGCTTCTGCAAGAAATTAATTATTGCAGCATACCAATTACATGAAGCTAGATTCTCGGCCACTGCCTGTTCTTTTACTGTTTTAACCATTTCCTCTTCTCCTGTTTGACCATTTTCTACCATCATGCATAGGAAATCAATGTCTAAAGTTCTGCAATTTTCTTCAGCCAATAACTTGGCAAGACCCTGACCTCTGACCAACTTTGTGGGCTTCAGCTCTATGTTAAATTCTATCATTTTAGCAATCCACCTTGCCCTTCTTCCATCATCATCAGGTTGTGTTAGGACATATTTTAGTGCAGCATAGGGCACATATGCGATTATCTTTGAATGTATTATATAAACTCTGAAAGCCTTTAGGGATTTAATAAGAGCATATGCCTGTTTTTCAATGATATCATACCTCAGTTCAGCATCCCTCAAATTCTTGCTGAAAAATGCCACTGGATGCTCTGCATCTTCTTCATCTTGCTGCAATAAAACAGCTACAATGGTGTCTTCAGAGGCAAAAGAAAATATGCGGAACTCCTTGCTGTAGTCAGGACTTATTAATGTAGGAGCTTCCATAATAGCCTTCTTAATGGACTCAAATGATTTTCTTGCTGCGTCAGTCCATCTTACCTCTGATCCTTTCTTCAACATGGAGGTTATGTGCTTTACCAGCTCTGCAAAATTCGGAATAAACCTCCTTACAAAATTAATTTTGCCCAGAAAGGATTGTATATCTTTCTTTGATCTAGGGACAGTCAAAGCCCGAATTGCTTTGACTCTTTCTGGGTCAATCTGAACTCCTACAGTAGACATAACAAGTCCTAACATCTTGCCTTCCTCTAAGGAAAATTGAGATTTTTTTGGATTGACTGATATCCCAAACCTTCGGCACTTCAAAAACACCTTTTTCAAATGCTGCAAATGATCTTGATGGCTGCTGGAATAAATAGTTATATCATCAAGGTAGATGAGGAAAAATTTGTCCTTCTCTCCCATAAATGCTATATCCATAGCTCTTTGAAAAGTGGCTCCAGCATTCATCAATCCAAATGGCATTTTGGCATACATAAAAGTGCCCCAAGGAGTAGTAAATGCAGTCTTCTCTTGATCATCTGGATGCACAACAATCTGATTAAAGCCTGAAAATCCATCTATGAAAGACATTACTTTGGCTCCTGAGACCCTTTGCAACAAATGCTCCATTTTTGGAAGAGGATAATTGTATTTCTTGGAGCATTTATTTAAATTTCTTAAATCAACACACAGTCTGATTTCTCCACTCTTCTTCCTCACCACGACTAAATTGGCTACCCATTTAGAATATCTAAGAGGAACTATGATTTTGGTAGCCAAATTTTTTTTGATTTCTTTCTCGATTAGTGGAAGAAGCATGGGATTAATCAGTCTCAGCTTCTGTTTGAATGGAACAGTGTCTTGTTCTAGAGGAATTTTATGCTGAATTATATTCTTGTCATATGTTTTCAGATCACTGTATTCCTAGGAAAACATATCAGCAAATTGACTCATTAAATTGCAGTATTCAGCACTTTGGTCAGCTGACAAATGAGTAGACAAATTTATATATCTGGGCTGACCTGGACTTCCTATATCATGCTTACAGACATCAAATCGATCTTCTCTTTGGGCAGCTTTGTAAGGTACATCATTCTGGTCAAACAGTCTTTCAAGAGGAATTAGACCTTTGGGAATATGGTTGCTAGGAAGTCGAACTATGCTGTCTTTACCCATTTTATTTCTAAGCTGGGACCTAGGATTTTCTATCAAGGCATCATTCTCTTGGTCAATTTGCATTTCAGAAAAGTCATCAATGACTTGCAAGAACCTATTCAACTCATCATCATCATTAAAAACCTTCCAATGGTGGACATTATCGGGCAAAGAAGGTCTGTACCTCATTTGGACTTCATAGACTAATTTGGGAGGGATTGGAGGTACAAATAGACTAGCAGAGACAGCAAGGGAATCAACAAGCTGATTTTGGGCTCTAGGAATATATGAAATACAGAAAAATTCAAAAGAGTCTCTGATTCTCCATACCTCATCTCTATATGCTTTCAGCCTCGGGTGTTTTGCCTGAAATGTTTTATTCACTTGCTGAATAATCAAATCAGCATCTCCAAACACCTTCAGATTCTTGATTCCTCTTGTCTTTTGCTGCGTTAAGGCCTAATAGCAGTGCTTCATATTCTGCTATGTTGTTTTTCACTTGAAAAAATAGCTTAAAGGACAGCTGAATGTTTTCTTGTTGTGGAGATATTAGCACCACCCCTGCTCCTGCAATCTCCCTGGTACATGCTCCATCAAAGAACATCTCCCAAATCTGACTTCCTTGCTCTTTCTTGGCCTGAACAATTTTTTTCCTGATTTGCATGAAGGCCTTTTGAGATTCATCTATTTGGAGAATACAGGCTCCAAAATCAGTGTCCACTGCATATATGGGATGATTTGTAGGATTCTTCTCATCACTAAGGATATATGCCAGCTGTGCTTCTCTATATAATCTCCTGTTTTCTCCTCCAAACACTAGGATAGTAGCATAAGATAGATCTCTGTAATGTCCCACCTAGTCTCTTAATCCACCCTCTAGACAACAACATGCCAAACTTAAGAGGGACATCTGCCACCACAATATCCATCATCATACTCTTCATGGGCAGCTGGGTAAGGGTAATGGCTAGATCTTTGATTAATCCAAGAAATTTCACCTTCCTTGAATCAAAAGAAAACAAATCATGATAAGGTCTAGTGATATCAAGGCCTGACTCTTCCATGACAACTTTAGGCATCAGATTGTGGCTAGCCCCTATGTCTAGCAAGCAATTGTGGAGGATTTTGTCATGAATGGTCAACGAGACATAAAACGATGGAGAATTATTATCAGCAGGCTCAATCATAGGGCTAAGCACAATGGCAGGCTTGTCATCTTGCAAATTGACAGAGTCAATAGAGGTTTGTTTGGTTTCTAGCTCAAGGGCTTCAAGGATAGGCTTTCTAAATAATTCACTCTTCACCAACTCAACCAGAGGCACAGATATTTTCAATTTCTGAACTTCTGACTCAAAGCTGAAAGAAGAAAATGATTTATCAACAATTTTTACCTCTTGAACTGGAGCTTTGAGAATGATTGGATCAGCTGCTGGCTTTCTTTGCTTGATATTCTATGACTCTATCTGAACAGAAGCTCTTTGTGCAACATTTTCTTTGGCATTCTTTTCATTGGATCTTAGATTGTATCTTTGCTGCTGCTCACCAGATTGTAGAACAGCTCCTCTGTCCCACTCCTGACTGTTTTGTTCTTGCAACAATGATTCTTCGTATTCAGCCAATGTCAAAAATGTAGGACTGCCTTTATCTCCCATGCAGTGAATTTCATCCTCATCCTCTTCCAATTTTTCCTCCTCCATGACTACATTTTGAAAAGGGGTTTTTACTTTCTGATCTTCTTTTGATTCTTCACCCCTTTGGATAATCTATAACTGTTCATTTTCTCTTCTGAATGGGTTCTGATTTCATGGAGCAAATGTGTTTTGCTGCCTTGGTTTCCCTGAATTCTACTCAACCTTTAGCTTAGAAATTTCGGCAGCCAATGACTCTATCATCTTAGTCATTTTGTCTAGTTTAGGTTATGAAGATGATGCAAAAGAAGTAGATGCCTGATTTCTCTGTCTTCTTCTATCAGCTTGACTCTTTAGTTTCTCTGCAGCCATGATATTAGACTCCACCTCTAGAGCTGCATCCTGCATATTTGCCAGTGTGGCACATCTTCTTTCTCTCAATAACAGGAAGAAATCGGAGTCAAAAGCATTAGAATAAGTGAGCTTGGCAGAGGTGGGGGTAGGATTTACGTCAGCTGGTATCTTCCTATACATTCGATTGAACCTTTTATTGAAATCAGATTTCGTTTCCCCATTTTCCCTCTTCAGATTACCAAACTCAGTATGATAATACAGCAGGTCCCTTTTATCTCCCCATTGCTTAAAAAATGCATCATCTAATGCTTCTATATCAATTATTGATCTTTGGGGTAATTCTTTGAACCATTTCATAGCTTCTCCATCAAGGCTCTGGACAAAACTCTCATCTACACATCATTCTCACTTACATCTAAATTATCAGCATAACTGTAAAAAGCTTCTAAGTGCTCTTCTGCTGTTACTCCCTCTGTTCTAGTGAATTTAGGCATATATTTTTGATATTCTCCCACAGGCATAGGATTTAGAGGCACAAGCAACACCAATGGTCCATATCTAGTAGCTACAATTCTCTCCATCCTCATAGGTGCTTGCTGTCCTGCCATGTTTGGAATATGTGGAAGAATACTAGCACATTGAATGGTAGGGAGTAATGTAATGGATGGTAGAGACAAAGGGATGCTATGGACTGAATGGGAAACTTTATTTGGACTAAGATTCAAAGGGGAACAAACTGTACAAGGGGCTGAATTACTCTCTGAAGGAATTTCTCTAATAATAGTGCTGATTTCTAAATCTTGAAACTGTAAATCTTCAGCAACAACTTTATCTTTCAGAGATGAATTAGATTTCTTAGGCTTACTTGATCTCGATGCCCCTTTCTGTGAAGCTTTCTTCGATTTAACAGTCCTCTCAGGTTCAGGGAGTGATTCAGTTGGAGATTTCTGAGGATTTCTTCGAGTATGTCTCACAAACTGAGCCAAAATTCCCCAGTGGAGTCACCAAAGGATGGTCTTCCACCAATGGAGTCACCAGACACATGATTACAACCAAATTTGTGTTCAAAGCTTGAAGCTATGTCATTCTCCCAGGGAATCTGAGCTTCGATTCTCCTCTCCCCGGCAATGACGCTAATTAATGTTATCACCCTAGGAAACTCACCTAGGTTGTATATTAGTGATGCTCGAAAACATTACCAACTCAACAATTTTGTTGGATAAAATGATGGATGAATGGAAGATATGCTACACATTCAAGCCAGATAACTACTCCTACTATGGTTTATCCCAGACATGGGTGAACACCCCCAAACTACAAGGCTTTTAACTGCCAATTATTCACAACTTAAGGTAAAGGTGAAAATGGAGATGACTGATTACACCAGCAGATGCACAGGATCCTGTGATGGCTGACTGAAACCAGTTAGGAGGTCTGTAAATCTATTATCTAACATACAGACAAGATGACAGCTCTCTATGCATTAAAACAACAAAAACCTGCGAGCATTTTTTTAATGAACAACTAAATTCTAACACAGAGGTGAGATGACAGCCCCTCTGATGTTAAACATTCGCAAAACATGAAATAAATGCAAAACAGGCACAACCTGGAACATAGAAGAAGTGAAAAGTGAGCAAATGACAACAAAAGAAGCTTGTATTAGTTAGAAATGCATACCAGAAGCTATAGGTTACATAGTAGTTACAGTCTCCAGAAGTTGAAACTCACAGCAAGCTCACACTCAGCTAACACTCATCAAACTGATTACATTGTTCTTCTAAGTATATATAGAATTTGTTTACAAATTTGCTCTGCTAGTCTATGCATGGAGGTGTCTTAATGGATCACCAACCACATTTACAATTTGATATGGGTCTTCTGATTCATTCTGACTGTTTTTTAATGGACAAAAATGGCCTTCTGCTGCTCTGTTGTACTTCTCGAGCAGGTGGAGTGGAACTCCATAACTGATAAATGCGCTGATCTGCTCGAGGCTGGTCCTTTTTGTCCTTCGGCCATTTTGTCTTTAAATGCAGTTGGTAAGGAGTAATGGTGCAAAGTGCTGGATCTGGCCTTCTTCCTCCTTCGGGAGCCCAAAACAGGTTAAAGGCATAAAGACAATATGGCGGAGGCGTGCACAGGGCGAGGAGCAAGACAAAGATAGATAACAACCGTTGGATCACAGAGATCAATGGTGGAAATCGACTTGGAGGGAGATTTCAGGAGGAAATGGGAGCGAACAAACATGAGCCATCATATAGTAGGCGGAAAGATCCGACAGCGGAGGAGCGATCATAGTATCGCATCGGCGGGAGTCAGGGGCATAGCCTTAACACAGATGGTTGCGATATGCGATAGCGATCACATCGCATCGCAACATTGCATCACAAAATCGCAATGCGGAGGGAGACAAAGGGAGGAGCCAACAACACACACATAGATGCGATATGCGATGGCGATCAGATCACATCGCAATATCGCAACGAAGAAGACACGGAGTGTAACAGGGACAGTAGGACACGAATGCAATTTGCGATAACGATCATATCGCATTGCAATATTGCATCAGCGGAAGACAAGGGGTGAAAGGAGGCGGCGGGGTTATATAATTTATGAAGGCGCGTAGTTATAAAGGATTAATACTTTAGCGCCAGGGATTAAACGAAGAAATGAGTTTATATGGGATTTAAACGGGTTGTTGGGGCTTATGAGGTTTATAAACATGAATGCCTAGGAGCTAGGAAAACGAGGGCTTTAGGTACTTTAAAATGAAAATGACAGAGTTTTATAGAGAGACATAAATAACAGGGTTTATGGGAGTGTAAAAGAAACGAAGGAGGAAAGAATCAAAGACTGCTGCCAGCACCTTTCTCAGCACAAACCAACCACCAGTCCTGGACTTGACCCTTTAATCAGTGAAGTTTATAGTAGAGCTAACAGGTACCACTGTAGACATTACTTCCACCCAAACTTCCTGAATATATTTAAGGATATCTCCCTCTGCAACATCTAATTTCTGCATTGAAATATGACTTTCTAGCATTCTCTCCAGCAATTGAACATTTCAGTTCCATGGATTAAATAGTTCCACATAATCTTATTCTTTCATTTTTATTTGTCTACTCACCTGTGTCAAATTTCCTCTAGCATCTGAAACTAAACCCGCACTCACAAAACAATTATTAAAATAAAAAACATAAGGCTTTTGTGCCTTATTTTCCTTTGGCAACAATTGACTTTGCTACTCTGTTTCTTTCACCTCCGTCAGCACATCAGTATGCTGTTTTCAATTCTCAACAGAATTCATGAGACTGTCAGCTAGTCTCTTCTCCATACCATCTTCTTCAATGATATCTCTCCACTTTTGTTCATACTAGTGAACTTATTCTTCCTTATCTTGCTGCTGGTTAACTCTTCTTTGAAATTTTTTGGTTCTTACTGCCTCCCTTTCATCCTTACCCTCTTGTTCTTTAAGAACCTCCATATCATGTTTAAACAATCTTTGTCCTTCCCTAATGACATTCATTGGATCATTTCTTTGGGACAACATTTCTTCAGTCTTCATTGAAATAAGATAGCCATCCTCCTCCTCTATGACAGCTCTATCATTCTGCTGCCTACTCCCAGGTGATTCTTCTATCTCCTTCTGGTTTTGAGATCTTGCCCTCTTAGTCTTGATTTGAACAGATTTCAGATTCTGCTCCTTCTCTCTAACAAACTCTGAAGTTTGTTCATCCTCCTGTGATGTACCTGCAATCATCCACAAATTATTAATTTTAAAGTCATAACACCTGGTGGTCTTACTCGACTCTTCAGTCATCACGTTTCCTTACTGCTCTGAGTCTTCTACGTGATTTAGCTCCTCAGGCTCAGCTTCATCTCCTCCTTCACAAGGAATGTTTCTTGTCTTGTAAGAGCTCCAATTATTAATTTGTCAATGAGTTCTTTCTACTGTAATAACTCAATACATTCCTCATTTGAGAGGTCTTCTTCATCATACTTTGCTGCTCTAGAGTACCTTTTATCCCCTAAAACACATTGCTCCTCATACTTTAGTTTAAGAGCTCTATTTAGCTTCACTTCAAAGTATTCATCTTCTATAAGATACTCCTCCATGCTTTCGACAACTTCACAAGACTGTCTATCCTATCCTATGCATTCTGCAAGCACACCAAAACTATTTGGTTCAAAAACACAAGGCTTGATGGCCTTATACATCAACACTTCATCTTCAGTCAGTATCTCCTCATGCTATTTTGAGCTATCCCAATTCTGTAAGATACTCCTCCATGCTTTCGACAACTTCACAAGACTGTCTATCCTCTCCTATGCATCCTGCAAGCACACCAAAACTATTTGGTTCAAAAACACAAGGCTTGATGGCCCTATACATCAGCCCTTCATCTTCAGTCAACATCTCCTCATGCTGTTTTGAACTATCCCAATAGTCCATGAGATCTTCACTTGACCTCCATTCTTTATCTTCAGTGTAGTCTTCACTTTCTCCCAGAGTTTCTCCTTGTTCTGCTTCACAAATGTACTCTTCCATTTCCAACTCAAATTCCTTGAGTTTTTCCCTCAGCCACTTTACTTACTTTTGTTGTAGCCTTCTCTGCATCTCATGACATTCCACTGGCTTATTCCTTAATACCCAACCTTGTCTTTGGTTTTCTTCTATTCGCATTGTTAACACATCTAGTTCTTTTCTCATCTCAACCAACTCCTTGTCAATCTCCTCTTGAATTAGTCTCTTGCCATCTGCTTTGGCATTCTTCTTCTCATATCCTCTATTGTGGCTTCTCTCTGAACCTCTGTTAAGACTATCAGTAGTCATCTTCTTCTCCTCTTCCTTCATGAGCTCCTTACTCATCTAGAAAAAACCTCTGCAATAGCAGTCCTCCTCACTGCAATCTTACCTCGCTAAGCTCTCCTCACTCAGTCTTTTGGTAAGTACGGGTCCTCTTTCTGGAACCTCCTCTTGAGCAACACCTTTGCTCCTTCTAGGCTTCTCCAATCTTTCACTCTCTCTTGAGAACACTTCAGCTGTCCTCTTTGTCCAATCTCTTGTTGGATTCTTCAGGTTCACTACCACTTCACCTTCCGAGTGTATTCCTTACTCTAACTTCAAGAAAACATCTGGTTCTCCTCTCACAACTTCTCTTGTTGTCCTTTGCTGATATACTTCATCTGCAACCACAATCTTCAATTTCAATTTGAAACAAAACACACTATCTTACCTCTAAGATCTATGTATGATCTTATTCTCCCATTCTCCTACGCTTTGAATGGATTGTCCTTTGTTGGGTCTCCAAGTCCCCTTTCTTTCAGAACTTGTACTAAGCAATCTTGCTCTCACTTTTCTTCAAGGAATCCTTTGTTCCTGTCTACTGCAAGCCTCTGCTGGAACTGCTACAATCTCCCAAGAACTTCAAAAGTTCCCCTTATAATATTTTGTTGTAGTGTCTATCATTCATTCATTTAACTTATGCACATTACCTTCTTCTGTGTGAAAACTCATGTTCATAGGAAATCTTTCCCCGCTCTAATTACAATTATGCTCTTATACCACTAATGATGGCAAGGTTACCCCGCTTACACCCAAAGTATGCATATAAAATGCATCCACACATTTGTCCCAGGTATTTAACTCTCAAAGGAGTCAAATCTTCAACCATCCATGGTTACGTCCCTATTCATCAGTTCCTTTATATCAGAACTCAATCACCCCTCTTCAACCTTCTATCGGGACTTTAATCAAACCTCGAACCTTGATATAAGACTTTATTAAAGTCTTTCATAAATTATTCCTATTGGGACTTAAAACCTCCTCATAACCTTCATTATCCCTTTACCTGCATATATATAACCTTTTCCTTTTAATACATTGGTTACATATGTTTTAAAGTATAAAACCTTCCATTGTTGCACTTATATATAAATCCCATATATGCGCGCTTAACCCTTTATAACCATTTACAAAGGAATTAATCGCAAAACATACCTTTCCGCCTTGGTACAGTCTCTGCACAATTCTCGAGGTTACCTTTATCACAATCGGGTATCGCTCCTTCATGGCACACCACATGTATGCCTCATCACCCCTTCCCCTCCGATATGCAACTATCAGAAGCGTTTGAATAACGCTTGAGTCTTAAAAGACTCAAGCAACACATCTATCGCAATACACAGGAAACACTCGAGAAACCTGCTCTGAACACATATATCAGATCTCAAGTCTTATACATCAACACTTATAAATGTCACCAGGTCAGTCTCCAGAAGCCTTTCCGCTGCACCGTTTCTGCGAACTCCGATAAGCGATAGCTCCGATCTCTGATCATCGATCGACGCTTTATCACTACCAGCATATCGGCATATCCATTGTCTGACCTCTTCCACTTAAAACCGTCAATCCGATATGCCTTACGGATCCAATAAGATTATCGGTCATGTTTGATAAGGTTTCAGGTCTAGCTAATAAATAGCATATCACTCTTTCTTTTGGCCAAGGTTCATTCCTCCCTTTGGATAGTTTGCGATGTGACTTTCTGGTTCTGATTTGATCCTAGCCATTGATCTACCAGATCTAACGGTTCATGTGCATCACTTTCCACTTCTTCACTCATTCGTTTTACTTAGAATTTACGTTGTTTTCTTCAGCATTTCTCCTTGGTTTGGGTTTCTCCTTCAGGTTTCTTCAAAGGTTCCATTGCTAAACTTCCTCTGAGATTTTCTCTTCTGTGAATTCTTACATCACCTTCTCTTCAGAGCTTTACTCTGATCATCCAAGTGGATTCAATGATCCCTTACGATTCCTCTGAATCATTCTTCTCCTCTGTGTATTTCTTCAAAACTCTATCCGCAACCTATGTTACAGAACCTACAAATTCAAGCATAATCAATCATTACACACTTCTTCACACATTTACACATTACCAAAATGAACCTTTGTATATAAATATGAACAATTGATTACATTTGAGACTCTTTGTCTCTCACAGGCCTGATCTTCAACTATCAGTGGCCTCTCTCCTCTACTTTTCCCGTAGGCTTACATTTATACTAGAAAGCTCTGTTTAACTAAGTCTGGTTCCATTCCTAAATCTATTGAACTAAATCATAAATCCTCTCTATCCTCTATATCCACTTCTAATCTCCATTTAATTCCTAAGAGCTCTCCTTAGTTCCTCGAATCACGGAACTGTTTTAAGAGTCCTAATTTACTTTTAACTCTTTTGTCATTAATAACCACTCATGTTCTCATTTATTCGAGAGCATTTACAAATATCTCACATTATCTAATTAAATCACTTAAAAGCCTAAATATTACATTAACTTGAGACTTATGAAACTAACTTCCCAAAAATACATGACCCCCTATGTCTACTTAATTACAATGATTTCCTCTTGGGTTGAATGCTCCTCCATCATACTCAAACCTTGTATTTCCATCTGCAAAGAGGAGCTTGAAGTTCCCTTTCAACCACACATGGAATAAGCCCATGGCATTGGTTTTTTTGCATATCTCTATGAATTGGGTCAACTTGGGAAGTGGATGTTTTAGATTTCCAAATGCTCATCCAACCATGATTTACAATGAATTGGGTTAAATTGGAAAGTGGGGAGTGGATGGATGGTTTAAATTCTATGGTTGATATTAAAGTACCCTGCTATCATTTTTTTACTTGGAAAATATAATTCCTACTTATCTTGTGATGGATTTATTTACTTTGTTCAGAATTTTGTTACATCTAAGAGAAATCTTAGATCCTATTTAGGTGTGTGGTTGAGATATTCTCTCAACATATTGATTGTGTGGTTAAGATAGAATTTCTATTTTAAATAAATGATTGATGTATTTATATGTGTGATTAATCTAATGTAAAATAAATTTTTGTGTGGCTTATGTAAATTTAATTTAATATCGGAGCCCTTTTGGGTCTCACTCCAGTAAGGGAGGGTCTGGGTCCAGGATTACAAGGGAAATGCCACACTAAGATTATTTACTTTGTGAATAAATTGTCTATGTGATTAGATAGTTTTATTTTTGGGGGTCAATTATTGTATGTGATGATTTGATGTTGTGTACAAAATTATTGTTTAATGGATTGACAAGTTATTGTTGAATTTGTCATATCGTTCTCTTTTCTTTGATGTGAGTGCACACACTAGATTGATATACCTGAGCACTCAAACCAATCATGTCGGTTGACATCGGATGCAATGCCCCTCGGATAAGTTGGTTCAATCTTCAAACACATACGCATACCTGCGTAGAGACAAATAAATTTTGTGGGTTTCCGCTTAAATTCTGGCTAATGTCTTTGCTTTGTCAATTGAATCTTCTTTCTTCACTGCTTCCTTCGCTACTGGGTTAATGGATGAACTTGATCTGGATCTGAATCAAGATATGCCCACAAAATATGTATTTTAGGCTTCTGCTATGGCATGAATAGGTAGCAAACTATTCTGCATAGACGAGGGTTTGGGGTTATTGAGCCAATCATGTCTGGAAATTTTTGTGTAGGCGAGAACTTGAGATTCACTTTCGTGTTTGAATAAAGTAAGGGACTATTAGATATGTATTGGTGTTAGATACAAAGGGTGAGGAATGAGATTGAATTCCTAATTCAACTAAATCATGACTGTGTTATGAAATGGTTGCAATGTTGGTCAGATGCGATCAATGAATTGTTGTTATGACTCTGTGTCTGAGGCATTAGTTTGTGGAATTTGTGTTTAAGAGTGATCAAACATCAACATTCATTTTGAACTTGTGGAGTTTGGAGCATTTCCTTAACACATCTCTATTCTACGCATTTCCTATTGTATTCAAGCAAATCGATCCATTCTTTGTGGACAGTCTTGAAGAAGGCTCGAAAAATCCATCGCGGCCGTTATGCTAGACAACATATAATAATGCCCAATTATAAGCCTATGAATGATCCACAACGTGTTAATAAAAAAATCATGATTTTTTAGTATGCATAGGAGGATGGAGACTGTAACAACAGTCGTGAAAAGATCATGTAATAAAATTTAATAAAGGCAAAATAAGACCATGGTTAAGGGACACTTATTCCAAGATGAATGTTAGGCAAGGATATCCTAGTGGGCAACATTGGATGTTTGTTTTGGCTAAGGAAAATTGGCAAAGGCTAAGGCAAAGACATTAAAAGGAAAAAAGGAATTTTTTGCACATTTATTTATGAAAATAAATGAAATTAAGAGAGAAGTAAGGTGAAAGGTCAGAAGTTGCATGTGAGGAGGAAAATGAAGGAAAATAATGGAAAATGAAGAAAATGGAGGCCTCATTAATAAAAAGGCTTCTTAGGATCAATTGGTAACCTTTTTTCAGTTCAAATTTGGAGCTCTTTCTATCTCTCTCTCTCTCTTGGTCACTTAGAGTTTTCTTGGAGCACTCTAGCTTTGGATCAAGGAAGGAAAAGCAAGCTAAGGGAAACGAAGGAAAGAAAGGATCAAGGAAGGAAAAGCAGGATCAAGCAACTTCAGCAAGAATACTTGCAGGTAACCTTTTGCATGTGTGAATTCCTGGCTGGTTTGGACATGCATGGCTTTGCATGTTGGTGTATGGTTCTCTTGCTATCGGTGGTATGGATTTGTTGGGTTATGACATTGGTTTTCAACCTACCCTTTCATTTTTCTGGATTCCATGGTATGTTGAGATGTTTATCTCAGTTTTGAGCTTTGG
Source organism: Pinus tabuliformis (assembly GCA_031772625.1). Taxonomy (NCBI): domain Eukaryota; kingdom Viridiplantae; phylum Streptophyta; class Pinopsida; order Pinales; family Pinaceae; genus Pinus; species Pinus tabuliformis. Next base: position 117,648,463 of record CM062804.1, read on the forward strand.
TTTGCTAGATGGATTTCAGAATCTGGCGTAAAGTTTCATTCCCAAAGGCCTAGGAACCCCTTGACTAGTTTTGGTGAGATACATGGTAAAGCCTGAGGGAGAAGTCTTGATTTAGGGCCTACTGATCTGGGTTTGGATTGCAGTAAATCCTGAGATATTGGTGTTGGTCTAGGGCCTAATGGTCTAGGATTAGATTGCGGTAAAGTCAGAGAGAGAAGGAGACAGAAAATTCTTCAAGCATAGTAATGGATTCCGGATGGCATCCCAAGTTTGATTCAGTTGTGATCAGAGCACCGGGTTTGGTGTCATCATGGTTTGATGATGGTGGAGGTGGTTTAAACTCTGGGTTCCCTTGGTTGTTCTTAGATTGGTTGTTCTATGATATCCCACATTCATGCTTGGAATATGGCATGGGGGTGACTGGCTGAAAGAGAGATTTGGTTCAGCCATGTCTATGATCAAGTGGTATGTGGAAGTCCTAAACTTGGTCAGATTTTCCTATGAGAATAAAAGCTAAGTTCTCTTATTTTTTCACTTGTTTATGTGTGGATTTAATGGCTGTCATATCTCTGATATTTATATGATTTTATGCTGGTTATAAGCATGGTTATATGACTGGTTCATGTCATGTTTATTCATGTATTTACTTGTAAATGTTAAATGGATGGATGCAAGACCTAATTGATGTTATAATAGTTTAATGGAGAAGGTGTCGATCCTTCTGGTTATTTTTAATAAGTTCTTTCATTTATTTATGCTTTGCCTTGTATCCTAGACTTGTACATTACATTGATGCGAAGTGTTTGACAAAATGTCAGTCCTAGTTGGGGATGCTCAGGCTTAGTCCTGAGGTTTACCTTTTAATTTTTTATCTTTTCATCATGTCTTTGAGGGATTATGGAGGTTGTAACAAATTCTGCGTAGAAGCTGGGATTCTAGGCTATAAAAGTGCCTCAAATACCGGGGATCTGGCACAGATCTATTGAAAAGAGTCTAGGGACACTGGCACATAGGCTTGTGAGAGAGACTTTTGCTTCTAGACGTTGTCTTGCCTATAGCATGAGAGTTACCAGGGGTTAAAATGCTTAAATCATTAGTGGGACTCAAGGAAAAGATTTCTAACTAGTTGACATGTCTCTTAAGGGTGTTGTTGCTGATGTGGATGAGTTTGTTTGATATGTGACTTATATTCAATTTCCTTAAGGTCACCAAGGAAGTTGAATCCCTTATAGTGACCTCTCGTCGCATGTTTACCCCAGCTGGTTGGTTGCTTGGGTGGACCTAGGAGGATGGGGTATTATAGATTGGTATCAGAGCGTGGTTACGCTCTCCTTGGGTGAATGTGTTGGTAACTCATGCATGTCAATTGCATGTGTGTCTCTTACACTTGCATTGCATCATAATGATCATGATTGTAATAAGGTTGTCTCGAGGAACTTGATGTGGATTTTGTGGGATGCATTGTTAGGAGTATATGACTGATTATATGATTATATGCAGCTTGATTACTAATGAGCCTCATCATTGGGTAATTATATGGGCCTTAATTCACCTCCTAGCTTAGTCAAACCAAGTATTCTCACAACTTATTGCATACTTTTGATTATATTTTTTTTATGAGATGAGTTAGAGTTGGATATTTTTCTTTGTGGTATAATTTGCATTTAATGCAGGATTAAAGGATAAAAGCAAGGAATTTTGGCAATTACCTTGGTCAAAACTCGAATGGGACAAGGGAGAGGAATTATAGGAGGTAAATCCTCCCCATTTACTATCCCTCCATTCGAATATTCCTCCATCAGCTCGAAGTGCAAACATCCAAATCATGAGGACTAGAAGGCAGCCGAGCAAGTGAAAGACAAAACACCAGTTTATCTCGTGTTTGGGATCTGAGCCTCCCTAATTTTAAGGAAGTCATTGGAGACTTCAGATGTATAAGTAGAGAGGCCTAGGACCTCTGTAGGATTCAGATTTTTGACTGTAAAACTCTACTCTATTTTCGAGCTGCAAGACTTGTGACAGTTTTTGATGTAATTCATGATTTTGATAATAAAAATGAGTTTTGTTTTGAGCCAACACTGAGCTAACTCAGAGGGCTGAAGCTTTTGGGTTAGGGCCCAACCCTAGCATCCAATGCTCCTCTTTATTATACATGTATGCTAGCATAGGTTCATGGCTTAATTGTTCATTTGCTTAAGTAGCTGCATTTCCATTTCAGCAGTGTAGAGTAGATTGGTTGTATTTTAGTTTGCTTCCATTTTTGCCTTATTTCACTTAGCAAGTTAGCAAGGAGAAAAATATCACCGTAAGGTTTTTAGCAGGTGTCTCGGCCTCACCTCCTCCCTCTGGGACCATGACTTGAGGAAGAGACCCTCCAGAAACCCCAAAAGCATAGATTTCTAGTTCTTGCATGAGCTTTGGAGTTTGTTATCTTGATTCAGTACTTGGTTCATTGCATTGTCATTTTTTTCCATCACTCTCTTTCTACAATAAGATCTCACTCATGTTCTCATTCCCTTCAGTACTTTCTTCATGCATAATATGGGAAATTGGTTCATGCTTTTCTAGTTTATGAGAATGTATCTTGTTGCATAATTCTTGGAAGACACACAGGTTTTAAGCATTGCAGGTACTTTGGGAGGACTTTGTATATTTTAACCCCGTACGAGAATTACTTGCATACGAATTCTTGAACACATAAAATAAACAATGTGAGAGCATAACACATAAAACACATATACACAGAGATTTTCCCATGGATCCCAAAACCGGGACTACCAACTTGATTTTTCATTATATTCCTTTCAATGTTACAATACATATTTATACATGGCGAAGCATCCAATACCATGGACCGAAAACCATCGCGTCCAAAACCATGTGTGAAAAATATACACAAAACCATAGGTAGGTCCACCCAACCTAATATAGGGTCCAAAAACAAAATTTTCTGGGGTGTTGCCCCATACCCTATAGAGGGGGGTTACTTGCACCCCTCAAACCCCCTGTGACCCCACCACTATGCAATTTGCGCAATGAAGGGGTGGTTCTGCCCCGCCTCTAACCCCCGAGTTAACTACGTGGGCTAGTCATGGAAATAATATAACACAAACCAACATTCTCCCACTTGTTGTTTTATTTCCACAGGGGGCCACAAGAGAGCTTAGTCATTTGTCCAGCCCTGCAACACCCATTGATTCTCTACACCAAGAGAACTTATTAGAGCTCACAGATTTTGTCAATGCATCTACAATATTCTTCAAAGTGTCCACCTTTCCCAACAACACCTTTTTGTCTTCTATCATATCCCTCACAAAGTGATACTGAACATAAATGTGATTTGTCTTTGAATGATATGCAAGGTTCTTTGCCAAGAAAACTACACTTTGGCTGTCACAGTCTATCCTTATAGCTCCCTGTACTAACCCCATACTTGACCACAATCTCTGCAACCAAACTGCTTCCTTTCTTGCATGAGTGGCTGCCATGTATTCTACCTCTATAGTTGATAGTGCCACTACAGATTGTTTCTTACTCATCCAAATGACTACACCTCCAAATAGGTTAAACACATACCCACTTGTAGATCTTCTCTGATCTATATCTCCAGCCTATTCTACATCAACAAAGCCATGAATATCCAACACTCTGTCCAATCTTGGTCTTCCTTGGTAGCACAAACCATAATCACTAGTGCCACGCAAATACCTGAAAACTCACTTCACTGCTGTCCAGTGCTACTTCCCAGGTTTTGACATAAACCTGCTCAATACTCCCTCTGCATGTGCAATGTCTGGTCTAGTACAGACCATTGCATACATCAGGCTATCGACTACGCTTGCATATGGAACACGAGACATGTCCTCTTCCTCTTCTTGTGTCTTGGGACACTGTTCAGCAGATAACTTCACACGTACAGGAATAGGAACCTTCACTAGTTTACTATCCTGCATATTAAACCTCTACAGTATTGTCTTGACATACTTCCTCTGGTTTAACCAGAGCTTCCTCTTTTCCCAAACTCTTTTAATTTCCATGCCCAAAATATAGTTTGCAGCACCAAGATTTTTCATGTCGAATTTGGAGGACAAATGGGTCTTCAAATCCTAGATAATTTCTTTGTCATTTCCAACTAGCAACATATCATCCACATACAAGACCAGATAAATAACATTGTCACTAATTAATTTAAAATACACATAGTGATCTGCTTTGTTTTTGGTGAAGCTAAGTCCCCATATAAATGTATCAAATTTATGATACCACATCCTTAGTTGTTGTCTTAACCCATACAAAGAATTCTTTAACTTGCATACTAGTTCTTTCTTACCCTTCATCGCAAAACATTCATGTTGCTTCATGTAGATCTCCTCTTCTAGATCCCTGTGAAGAAATGTTGTCTTCACATCCATCTGTTCTACCTCAAAATCAAAAGCAACAAAAACATATAAAAGTAATCTAATAGAAGTTACCTTGGCAACAAGAGAAAAAATATCACCAAAATCAATTCCTGGCACCTGGGAATAACCTTTTGCTACCAACCGAGCTTCTTATTTATCCACATTTCCTTCTGCATTTGTCTTCTTCTTCAACACCCATTTGCTACCAGTGGGTTTCTTCCAGCCGACAACTTCACCAGATCCCAAGCCTAATTTTTGTGCAAAGATGACAGTTCATCAACCATGGCATCTTTCTAGAGTTTGCCATCCTCTGAATCTACTGCTTCCTTCACAGTTTTGGGATCATCATCAGTAACAGACAAAGCAAAATTTGAACAAAAAGTAGATGGACTATACCTTTCCGGTTTCCTTCTTTCTCGAACTGATCTTCTCACACCCGGAGTTTGTGGCTCTTCATCTTCTGATTCCTCCTCTGTTGTAGAGTCTGATTCTTCCTCCTTAAGCTCAAATTCTATCTTCTTAGGTTCCTTTGGTTGGACTTCATGTTTAATAACATTTTTCACCTCTCTAAACACCACATCTCGGATGTACACAACCTTCCTTGTTACTGGGTTCTAAAGCTTATAACCCTCTAAACCATCCTTATACCCAATAAAGATGCAATTTTCAGATTTACTATCCAACCTGGTTCTTTTCTCCTTTGGAACATGTACATATGCATCACATCCAAATACCCTCAAATGTGAAAGAGACTGTTTCTTACCAGTCCATACCTCTTATGGAGTCTTATCCTCCAACACTGATGAAGGTGATCTATTGACCAGGTAACATGCTATCTCCACTGCCTCTGCCCAGAATTCGTGTCCTAACCTGGCACCACTGAGCAGGCTTCTTGCCCTTTCCATCAACATCTTGCTCATTCTTTTTGCAACTCCATTTTGCTTAGGTGTGTATGGAGTAGTCTTCTGCTATGCTACACCACACTTCCTACAGAATCCTTCAAATTCCTTACTGCAAAACTCTCCACCATTATCTATCCTCAACACCTTTATCTTCTTCTCTATCCACTTTTCCACCAGAGCCTTAAATTCTTTAAACCTATCAAAGATTTCAAATTTATTCTTAAGGAAATATATCCATGTATTCCTTGAGAAGTCATCTATAAATGATACATAGTACACAGACTTACCCAGTGATGGAACCTTCACAGGTCCAAACACATCACTGTGCACAAGTTATAATATCAGTTTTGCCCTCTTACCACCAGAGGGGAAACTCACCCTATTCTGCTTCCCATATACATGATTTTCACAGAAATCAAAATCCAAAGAGCTATTACTCATACCTTCTCCCATACCTTTACCATGAAGTATTCTAAGGCCCTTCTCTCCAATATGTCCAAGAATTTGATGCCACAACATGGTATTCTCTCCAGAGACCACTAGATTTTTTGTTCCACTTTCAGGAACCACAGAACTGTTGCACCCATCAACAACAGTGTTACCTTGCAGCTTGTACAAAGTTCTCATCCAAAATCCCCCCATCAATACCAGTTCTCCCCAAACCATCTTGCAGGTATCCTTCTCGAACACTGTTTTTACACCTGCATCATCTGTCTTGCTTACAGAAACCAGATTTCTGGCCAATGCAGGAATATGTAAAACACCTGGAAGTGTTCTAACCCTTCCACTTGCAACTTCAACTTTACTTTTCCATGACCAACGATTCTGGCCTTCCTATCATCCCCTAAGAAGACATCACCACCATCGTATTTCTCATATTCGCAGAACCACTCTCTATGGGGAGTAAAGTGAAAGGATGCACCTGAGTTAATCAACCATGCCTCATGATCTATGTGTGTACTTGAAGAAGCCAAGTACACATCCCCACCTTTATCGAAGATGGTTTTCACCTCTGCAAAAGGAGCATCATCAGATCCCTTTCCTTTGTCAGGAGCTTTAGATTTACAGTCCCTTTTGTAGTGCCCTTCCTTTCTGCATTTCCAACAAACCACCTTTAAAGGTTTTCCTGGAGATTTAGATCTCCCACTCAATGACTTATTTTTGTTTCTATTCTGGGACCGTCCTCGTACAGACAAGGAATCACCATTCTAGCTCTCCATATTTTTCTGTCTCATCTCCTCTGTTAGCAAGGATGAGACTATTTCATTAAACTACAAGGCAGTTGCATTGCTGCCTATTGCAATAACCAAACTATCCCACAAATCTGGTAGAGAACACAACAAACTGATGCACTTATCTTCATCTAAAATTTTAATATCAATAGATAATAACTGACTTACCACAGTATTAAATGCGTTCAGATGCTCGGTCACCGAGTCTCCATCTTTCATCCTCAGGTTATACAATTTTTCCCATAGGTAACAGTTTATTCACCAGAGACTTAGATTGGTACAAAGTCCCTAACATGTACCACAAAGCCTGCGTCGTAGATTCCCTTGATACATTCAGCAATATTGAATCTGAGACACACAATCGTATTGTGTTCTTTTCCTTCCGATACAAATTCTTCCATTCTTCATCGGACACTCCCATTGGTTTAGTACTCGGATCTACCACGATCCACTGATCTTTATCCTCCAATAGATCCTCCATCTTGAGTTTTCACAACTCAAAACTTTAACCATTAAATTTCTCGATCTTTAGCTTTCCACTGCTCGCCATCTTCTTTCACCACTAGAATTGCTCTTGCAGATCTCCCACTAAACAGGGTCTACCACAGGCCCGACCAAAACCCCTCAGCAACAAAGGCATCCCCTTGAAGCCAAAACAGCTCCGATACCAAATGTAGGTTTTAACCCCTTACAAAAATTACCTGCATACGAATTCTTAAACACAAAAAATAAACAATGTGAGAGCATAACACATAAAACACATATACACATAGATTTTCCCCTCGATCCCAAAACTGGGACTACCAGCTCGATTTTTCATTATATTCCTTTCAATGTTATAATACATATTTATACATGCTGAAGCATCCAATACCATGGACTGAAAACTATCGCGTCCAAAACCATGGACCGAAAAACATCGCATCCAAACCATGAGCAAAAAATCATGCAAAAAACCATAGGTAGGTCCACCCAACCTAATATAGGGTCCAAAAACAAATTTTTTGAGGGTGCTTCCCCAGACCCCATAGAGGGGGGTTACTTGCACCCCTCAAACCCCCTATGACCCCACCCACTACACAGTCGGCACAACAAAAGGGGGGTTCCGCCCCCCCTTTAAACCCTCGGTTAACTATGTGGTCTAGTCATGGAAAGAATATAACACAACCCAACAATCTTCCACCTCAACCATCTCTTGTTCGACCATCACCCTCACTAGTTTTTTTGTCCTTTTTTTATTGAAATTCCCCTAGACACATTGAATGAATCTAGCTATCTCTTCTCTTGGATATTGACTCATGAATGTCCCTAGACCTTCTAACACTATATCACAATCATCACACACCCTTTCCAAGCTTCCCAACACCTCCAACACCTCACAATTAGCTCTCAGATGTATCCTATAGGTTTCCTCTGATTCCTACAGGATCATCTTGTGGGTTTCTAGTACATCCTATAGGTTTTCCTGAAACGGCCTGTTTTGAGGCCGAATTGATGGGGAACCTCTAGGAAGTCACAAAAAGCCTCCTAGCCATTCAACCACTCCCTAAACCTTCTAGCCATCCTTAACCACCTTCTATCCACCTGTCACATCCACAAGAACAATCAAATTGCATGCTTGAGTTTACCAAAGAAAACTAAAAAAGTGAAAACATATTTAGTTTAGTTTTCTTACTCACACATTAGTATGGTTTGATGCTCTTTACTTCTATAACTTAGATAGTAGCATTAGGTTAGTGTTGATTTAGCAATTCTGCTTAGCATAGTTGTTCAAATGGTTAATTAGGATATGGTGTGATTTAGCATTACATGTTGTTTTCCTCATTACTACAACAGAGTAGCTCTCTTAGAATAAATTTTCTCTTATTCCATAAAATAATCAAGCTTCTTCTAACTCTATAGAAGTCTGGCTTGGAACCCCTGGGGTCTCTCACTGGATGTATAGTGACAACAGGCAGGACCTTCACTTTTACTTGTGCATATAGCACTATCACCTCCAAGTTTGTACGAACCTTGGGTTGATAAGTAAAGCTGGTAGACCAAGAGTTGTAACATCCTTGCTGCAATACTGACGCTCATCACTTTTTGGTGCCATTGTCGGGGAGGTGTCTGAGTAGAATGTTATTACTACTTTCTTTTCTTCTATTTCTAGTCTCCAATTTTCTGCCATTAGTTTATTTCTGCAAAAGTAATCTAGTAGCTTCCTTTCTTTCAGTTGTCATTATCTTATTTCCTTTCCATTCTGCCAATAGAATTTCAATTCAACAAGTATTTTTATTTATTTATTTATTTAGTTATTGTCAGTAGTTTTCATTCAATTAGTAATTTCATTTATGCAAAGTACTTTCCAGCTTAAAAAATCTTATACAATCCAACCCAAAAACATTTCCTTTCATGCCTCGTAGGAATAGGGACAATTTAGGGAAATTCTTGCCAAATACCCCCACTGCATCCAATAGCCAAACTTCTCTCTTCTTTGGTGGCTAGGAATTGGAGGAACCTTTAGGTGAGCAACCTGACATATTTGAAGAACCTATAGGGGAAGAAGAAGAAGAGGAACCCATTCCTATTGAACCAATGGCTGAAAACCGAAATGACAGAGGGAATAGAGAGAGAGTTGAGGGTGCCTTCCCCATCAGGGAAACCAATGGGGACACCAAGATGAAGGATATAAGCCCCTTTTCCCTACCTCATTTCCATGGCCTGACCACAGACGACCCCGACACTTTCCTATTTCAGTTTGCTATTATATGCCAAACCTATGACTATATAGATGATGAGCAAAAGTTAAAATTGTTTCCATCTACCCTCAAGGATGTAGCATTGCGTTGGTTCATGGGTTTACCTGGAGATAACATCACAACTTGGGCTCAAATGTAGCAATACTTTAACAACAAATATCGGGACTACTGTAGGTCAAAGGATACTAAAGAAGAAATTTTCCTACGAAGAGAGATTCCAGCTCAGTTACAAAAGGGTCAGGTGCACACTTGACCCCGAGTCACTAAAGCTGGTCTTGCTCAGAGGATTAAGGGAAGATCTTCTGGATACCTTACATTTTTAGCAGGAGGAGATATCTACCAATTACCTTATGAGGATATCAAGACTATATTTAGAAACCATTCTAGGAAAGCCAGGAAAAGGGGTAGGAGTAGTCAACCTATGGCTAGTACATCATCTTCCAACTCATCCATCAAGGGTGAAATTGGAAATATGATCGAAGATTTCAAAAGTGAGATGCTGCAAACCCTTGCTTTGCAATTCCTCACCATGAATATCAAAAGGAAGTAAGAGGAAGCAGAGAGAGCCTTGGCCATTTTTTATCGTAGATGCACTAGGGGGCATCCTAGGAACGAATGTCCATTGAACTTTTTTGAAATTTTCTCGGTCTATGAAGGAAATGACTCCAAAGACAAGTGCCCTTATTTACCTAGACTCAAAGCTGAATATCAAGGAGCTGAAGGAGTCACTGAGCAACTTTGCTACATCAACCAAAGGAGACCTCCTAGGCCTAGACATACCAGCCAAGTTATGCAAGGGTAATCCCATGCATATTACAACCCCACCCAAACCATTGTTATACATTCTTGGGTACCCCCTGCTCATCCTTCTTTGTCTACACCCCCTCCTTGGTCCTATGCATCTCAGTATCATTCTCAGCCAGCCAGCCAATCATTTCAATCTTACGCTCCGCCACAACCCCAGTGGATTCCACCACTCCAAGGGTGGAGGCCCCAATACAACAATGCTCCAGCTCTATTGCCTCCACCACCTACCCAACGACAACTCCTACACTCTGCTCGACCCAAGCAACCCCAAATGCCTACCCAGCCAAATACGAACCCGAACAATAGGCAGGCTCAACAAGTATATAGTAGAGAGACATCATACCCAGTTTATGCTGTTGAAATCCAAGAGATCAACCTAAGATCTGGGAGAATTCTCCCAGATAACCAACCTCCCTCTCCACATAGGGAGGTTGGGGAAGAAAGAGAGGAAAGAAACCTTAAAGTAAATCCACCCTTTCTTGAGAGATTAGCCCAACCACTCTAGCCTACCCTAGAAGAAATTGAACTTCTGGGAGAATTGAAAAATCTATGTGTAAAGATCCCCTTATCCAGGCAATAAAAGATGTCCCCATTTACAATAAGTTGATTAAGGAGAAGTGCTTCAAGCATCCAAGAAGAATAAAAAGGGGTGCCCCTACCATTAATGTCTTTGGGCAGTTGTCTGACTTAATGCTAGGGCAAGTAATATGTCCGAAATATTTGGACCCTGGAAGCCCTATAGTAGATGTGCACATCAATGGCACCATCATCCCACACACTCTAATCAATCTTGGGGCTACCATTAATGTGATGACCAAGGACACCATGCTCAAGCTCAACCTCCAAGGGTCATTGAGGAAGATCACAATAATTTTGCAACTTGCAGACCATTCCACATTCACCCCTAACGGAATTTTTGAGGATGTAATGGTCTCCATTGACTCCTAGTAGTACCCTATAGATTTTCTAGTTCTCCAGCCTAAGGATAAGCTTACTGGTTACCCTCTCATCCTTGGGAGGCCATGGTTGGCCACAGACGATGCTTACATTAGCTGTAGAGTTGGGAATATGACCATCAAGAATGGGCATATGTCCAAATAGTTAGTTTTATACCCTCCTGCTCAACCTTCTGTAGAGCATGATTGACCTTTATGGTTGGAGGAGGAGGAAGAATATGAGGTTTATTCTGCCCAATTTTATGCTTTGGAAGCAACCATAGGAGGCGGACAACAAGATGAGGATGACTTAATTGAACACGTGCTCCAAAGTCCAACTCCTAGTTCATTATCATTAGAAGAAGAAGTAAGGGAAACCTAGAACAATCATCCAATTGACTTATGCTTGGCCGATTCCAACCCACTCCATGTCAAAACCATAGAATTCAGCCCAGAGAAAACCTTGAAAATTAATCCATCTCTTTCTACTCTCGAAGAGGAAAATCTATGCAACATGTTGAAAGAAAACCTAGAAGCCTTCGCTTGGAGTTACAAGGAAATGAAGGGAGTACACCCCATAGTGTGTACTCACCACATATACATCAAAGAAGGTTGCAAGCCAATCCGGCAACCACAAGGAGGATGAATCCAACTCTTAAAGATAAAATCAAAGAAGAATTGCAAAAACTTCTAGATGCAGGATTCATTTACCCTATCTTCTACAGTGACTGGGTCTCTCCTTTAGTGCTAGTTCCCAAGAAAAATGGTAAGTGGAGAATTTGCATCAATTACAGGGAGTTGAACAAAGCCACAAAGAAGGATCATTTTCCCCTACCCTTCATTGACCAAGTTGTGGATGGCCTGGTAGGGAAGAAGTTTTTTCTTTCCTAGATGGATTCAGTGGGTACAACCAAATCCAAATCTGCCCAGAAGACCAGGATAAGATCACATTCACTTGCCCTTGGGGAAATTTTGCCTATAGGGTCCTTCCTTTTTGGTCTATACAATGCTCCTACCACTTTCCATAGAGAAGTCTTGAGAATTTTCGCCGAATTAGTACATGATGTGGTGGAAATTTATATGGATGATTTACACCTTATGGCTGTGATTTTCAAGAAGCCCTGACAAACCTAAGCAAAGTGTTGCACAAATTCATTGAAATGAACCTGTCTCTTAGTTCAGAAAAATGTGAATTCTTAATGAATGAAGGGACCGTGCTAGGTCATTCAATATCTCAGCAAGGACTACAGGTGGGCTCGAACAAAATAGATTCATCCAAAGGGTCCCACCTCCACAAAAGCAGAGAGATGTCAAGAGATTCTTAGGGTTAACTGGATACTTCTGAAGGTTCATAAAAGACTTTAGCAAGTTGGCCTCTCCTTTATTTGAGTTGTTGGCCAAAGATTTTGAGTTTATATGGTCAAAAAGCTATCAAGAGGCCTTAGACATTTTAAAGGGTAAGTTAACCACAACACCAATTCTCCGAGGCCCAAACTGAGCCCTCCCCTTTCATATTCATGCTAATGCCTCACACAAAGCCATAGGAGAAACCTTAGGTCAGGTAGAGGAGAAACGACCATATGCCATCTATTTTATTAGTAAGAACCTGTCAAAGGCTAAGCTAAATTATACTGTGACCAAAAAGGAACTCCTGGCTGTTGTGCATTCATTAAAAAAATTTAGGCATTACATTATAGGCTATCAAGCATTTATGCATACTAACCATGCTGCAATAAAATATTTAATGAACAAACCAGATGTGAATGCTAGAATTATAACATGGTTTCTTTTATTACAACAATTTGATCTAACCATTGTTGATAAGCCTAGTAAGGAAAATGTTGTTGTAGACTTTCTATCCAGGATGAATCTGCTTACAAGTGAAGCAGGAATGGTGGATGACCAGTTACCAGATGAGCACTTGTTTTCTATTTCAGTTCTCTCTCCATGGTTTTCTGATACAACAAACTATTTGGTATTAGCACAACTCCCACCAAACTTGCCCTCCAAAGGAAAGAGCAAGATAGTCAGGAAGAGCGCCCCATGTTGAGCATGGGATCCCCCGTAGTAGGTTTTGGGGCTCAAAGCCCAAGTTTTGGTCAAAGATGGTGTAGAAATCCGCGAAGTACGGGCGTGGAGTGCGAAGTGTACAACCGAGTCATAGGGCTGTCTGCCCTAAAATATTGTAATTTAATGTAAAGTGTGTTTGCCTACCCATGGTCCACAAACCATGGGATTGTATAAATAGAGCGAGGCTCTAAGTGTAAAGATAGTTTTTAAGCTTGTCTTAGAAGAGAAGAATAGATAGAGATGCGAAGGCATGGTTAGAACACAGAGTGAAAGTTGAAGTGTACTAGGTCGTAGTGGTAGGAAGAGGCTCTGGAGCTGAGTGCGCAACGGCCTAGTAAAGTTTGCAGCTAAGTGCATGGATCCTTGCAGTTGAGTGCGCAGGGTGGAGTCAGGTTTGTACTTGGGATTGAAAGATAATAAAGAGAAGTTTATTTTGTGCATCTATTCTAGAACATTTATGTTAATGTTATCTATTGCTTTTACTCTATTTATTTACTACACACACTTGATAAATACTTGTATGAATGCTTATAGGTGAATTTAATCTAAGTAATAAACTAACAGAGACTAATTAAGGAAGACTTTGGTAACTAACATGGGTCGCGTTGCGGCTCGAACTGCGCGAAGATAGTATCACAGGGCGCGGGGTACCCGTAGGTGCACATAGCATAGTAAGTGCGAAGGTTGGACCGCATACCAATCACCTCATATTAGACATCCCTGGGGTGCAGAAACCTAGTTCTAGCACCCTCCCAGACTACTTCGGGTGAGTCCTTAGTCTGCGCTCCGTGGAGTGTTGCCGAAAGGGTCAATAGTACTGGGATTTGCTTGGCTAAATCACTTCATAACCTGGGTCAGGCCCACTAAGCCAACAAATGGTTCCGTTGCCGAGACCGGGATCTGCATAAGGGATGTTTGATGTCGTGCCACTGGAACCCAACAAAGAAGGAAATTGAAGAGTGGTTGGACAAGAAGATTCACGAGTTCGTGACATAGGAAAACAGAACTCCACAAGTATCTGAGAAAAAATAGTTGGATCGCTACGTGTATACGGAAATCCACGAGATTTTCTTTGCATCCTTTCCTTTTGAACTGTATGAGTGGATCACAAGGTTAGCCGACAGTGAGGTAAGGTGTAGGCTCGACCAAACGACAATGTGGAATCTGGAATTAGTGCACATAATAGAAGCCTGAGAGGATAATATAGCGCAAGCTGTGGACCATTGGCTCGACCGAATAATAGGAGGATTTATCACTGAGTTTCGGTGGACAAGATTGTCAGTTACTGTGAAGCAGAGCGATGTTTTCTCAAGGGACCACGAGGTAAGCATATTAAATCTTTGAATACCCGGATTAAGATGTTGTTATGTGAATAAATTAATGTTTGGGACTACGCGGAGCAGAAGGATCTACAGAAGCGGAAGTAGTGAAGAATTAGAAAATAGTCCCTTAATTTCACCCTCGTGGGAGAGTGAGGATGAGCTCGCGAAAGTTTCTTGGAGAAGCACGGTCAGTTTAGTAAGGAAGCGGATTCCATGATTACCACCACCCACACCACCACTCGCTTCACCTCCCTCACCTCCATCTCCACCCACTCCACCTCCACCAGCTCCACGGTTCAGTATGGCGAGCGCGATCAAATTACCAGTATTCAGAGGGGTAGGTAATGAGGATCCGAACCAATTCTGGTTTGTGGTAAGAGCAGTATGGGAAGCGCAAGGTGTCACGGATGACAATATTAATAAGGCTACATTGTTGAGCGCGCTGTAGGATCGCGCATTAACATGGTATATCAAGCATTCTAAAAACCACCCAAACGCAGGGATAACAGAGATCCAGAATGCGCTGAACATGGAATTTAGCAAACCAAAGTTAGAAACATAATCTAGCAAACCAAAGTTAGAAACATAATCAATCATCAAGTTTAAAGAGATCGTGATGCTCCCAGGCGAGACTCCTTGGAATCTGGATCAATAGCTGAAGAGTATGATTCGTGAAGCCAATATGATGTTGATAGATGCATAGCACCACACATGGTTTGTAGCATCTCTACCACCACACTTAAGGATGACGCTTTCATAGTAGAAACTTTCTACCTAGGCCGAAGCGTTGGAGATGGCAATGAGATTACATGACACCCCGATACAGGACCCTGGGTTGGGAGTTCAACAAATCCACGTGCAACTACAGAATCTGTGTTTGGAAATGCAAAGCTTGAAGCAGGATAGGGCACCGCGGCCAGAAGCGCGCGAGGAAGTATGGTGCATAAAATGCAAAGGCCAGGGCCATGACAACAATCACTGCCCAGTGTTAGCAAACTACTTGGTAGGAGGAGGGCCAATGCCACTGAGACTGGAGGTGTAGGTAGGGACAAGTGTGGCACCCACTTTATGGTGTGTGATCTGTCAAATAAGAGGGAAAAACACGATGACAATTTTCATTTGCTACAAAAATATACACAGACACCCCAACAATTGTTTTGTAGTTTCTACAGGTCGGTAGGCCACGATGAGCGCACTTGCTGTAGTTACGAGCTAATGATGGATCGGACCCTAACCTATAGGATGAAGACCTAAATGAAAACCCTTGACCCAGATGCGGGGATGTCGCACACTAGATTTCAGGGGCGAGGTCGAGGACGAGGTGGAATGGGACCAGGAATGGGCCACGGACAGTTAATTTGTTACAATTGCGGAGGAATAGGGCACTATGCCCGCAATTGTACCAATCCAACGAGGATATCCTGCTTGTATTGTGCTCAGTTTGATCATGAAACAATAGACTGTCCTACGTTGATCACAAAGATGCACGAAAAAGGGGTATTCCAACCTCCCCCGACTCAGAATATACAAATGATGAGGTCTGAGCCGCGCGAAGAAGACCTGAATGTGAACATGATGCTCAGAAGTGGTGCGACCACGAGAGAGGTGTTTGGTCAATTTAGTGTGTTCTAAATTGCTATTTAAAATGTCAATTCGGGATTCGTAAACTGACGAAGTGAAGTGTACTATATGTACTAGATAACCATTTCTTTAGTCTTTTGTCGTTTTTGAGTTTTTTAATTTGTTTTTGGACTTATCTTTCCCTAATGCATGATGGAGGAAATGAAAGTTAAGTATGGAATATGGATGGATGATGATGATGATTTATACAGTGATTTTTCAAAACTTAGAAAGTGCTCAAAAAGAAAGCTTTAAAACAACTATAATGGAATCAATTCTTAAGAACAACAGTGAACTAATGACAATGGCCCAGTATCCTTGCTGCTGAATGAAAAGAAAATAAAAATTGAACTTAAAGCAACTCAAAGCAAAGCAACTAATTCATACTACTTTAACTCTTTTGATCCT
This sequence comes from Pinus tabuliformis, assembly GCA_031772625.1. Taxonomy (NCBI): domain Eukaryota; kingdom Viridiplantae; phylum Streptophyta; class Pinopsida; order Pinales; family Pinaceae; genus Pinus; species Pinus tabuliformis. Next base: position 117,664,900 of record CM062804.1, read on the forward strand.
TTACCCTTCAGCTCAATCTACCTTGTGGGAAGCAATCATGAACAAGTCAAGCAATATGATATCTAAATGGAAAGAAATTAAATTGCATAAAAGAAACTAGTCACACTACTTCAACTCTTCTGATCCTTTACCGTTCAGCTCAATCTACCTTGTGGGAAGTCATGAATAAGTTTAAGCAATATGATAACTAAATGGCAAGAAATTAAATTGCATAAAAGAAACTAGTCACACTACTTCAACTCTGCTGATCCTTTACCCTTCAGCTCAATCTACCTTGTGGGAAGCAATCGTGAACAAGTTTAAGCAATATGATAACTAAATCACACTACAATAAGTAATATTTTGATTTCTTACTAATAGAGTCACCTGACTTAAAGAAAGAAACCATAAACGGATGAGTAGTATGATGTCTAAATAACAGAAAAATAAATAAGCAAATCACAACTTGAAAAAGGATAGTGCTGGAATTAAACTTCAGAAAATGAAAGTTAGCAGGAAGGACAAGATGATCTCATATGCCAATATTTATCAAAAAGATGAAACTCGGGCTGCCTAAGAAAACCTGCAGAAAAACATTGATCAGCTGACAACTACAAGAAAACATAAATGAAAATATAAATAGCAGTGAATTAAGGAGCATCAAAACAGCGTGTTATGTATAGGCTAATGATTATGAAAACATAAACGTAAGGAAATCAAATAACAACTATATAGGGCTTTAGTGCACAGGGGCCCTCTGCCACCTCAGCCAGTCAATGATCAGTCATGAGAACGAGCTTTAGCAAAGGAGTCTTCTCATGTATTAAAGTAGCAACATAGATAAAACAAAGTACAGTGGGGTAATAACAACAACAGTTCAGAAATTACATATCAAAAAGCTTCTACACAACATTCATCAACGCATTATTTATAATGACAAAATGCTGAAACTAACTAACTGAATCCTACGCTATTAACTGTGTTGCCAAAGACACGTAGATCTCCTCAGCAGAGATCTAGCGTAACTGTCATCATGTCTATTAAATCTTCAGAGTGGTAGCTGTTGGATTCAGGTTACGAGGATGATATCCAGGTGTGCCGGTGTCTTCGTGGGCTGAGGACTGTGCCACGTAAACGTTCACGTGCCCAAAACAGAGACGTGCCACCACTGAACTCCTTGGTTGGCTTTGCCTTTGACCCTCGTTGACCGTGACCTTCCATGGATGATTTGGCTGATTTGAAGGGACACGTTCCATGTATCCGTCACCTGTAGCTTGCCCATGTGGCTCGTTTCTTCATAGGACACCTGTAGCACAACTTTTAACAAAATAGCTGCGGAATCCTGTGCTGGCTGCGGAAACCTGTGCTGGCTGCGGAAACTGAGAAGTTTCCGCAGCTGCATGAACAAAAACTAAACCAAACAACAATCATAAGCATAGTCAGAAAACCATGTAAAAAGCTCTTTTTAAACTACAATGCAATGATTTAACAGCTGGGTGGATGAAATAAGTGGAAAAAGAAGGCTGAGAGGGTGTATAGGAAGGTGCAGGTTTGAGGCTCAACATACCCCCACTGTGAAGGTGTTGCATGTCCTCATGCAACCAAAATTGAGTTATTTCCTTCTAATCCACATGTTATGAGGCTTCTGCAAGGACATCTAGCCCTCTTTTCTTCTTCTTTGATGCTAACATCATCATCCTTGGTTTCCTGACTAGACATTTGAACTTGAGGTTAATCAATGCTCTGCTTAACTTTTTGCAATTCTTCTTCAGTTTTCTGTTTTTCTTTTGCCACAGTCCTAAATGAAGCATAGTGTTATCATGGACAATCTTGTCTACCTTACTCTGCTCTTTGAGTGCTTCATTTTCCTGTTTGATATGCCTATTTAGGACTTCTAACTCAAATACCTCCTGTTTCAAAGACTGAACTTGTGCATCAAGTGGCAGTGGTACTCGGTCCTGCAGCTGATTGTTCTAAGGATTCCAAGTAATTATATGCCTCTTGCTGATTAGGATCTACCTTAGGTGTCTTTCTCGGACTAGGCTCAAAATCTGGTGGAGGAGGAAGACTGCTCTCTCTTTCCAGCCGAAAAGGGCTTTCCTCACGTGGAGGACTTGATTCAATGCTTGGCTGAGTTGGAGATTTCTCCAGTGTCTCTTCACCTAAATCAATAAAGTGAGACTGTTTTTCTTTGGTTTTATTCCCCTTCCCTTTTAGCCTAGTGCTCCTTCTTAAGTATGAACTAGTACTCTTCTCTTGTGCACTTTGTTTTCCTTTTTCTTGGCTATGGCAGCAACTTGAAGATCTATTAATCTTTCTGACAAAGGTTGATAATCCTCTTCTATGTATTGCTCAGGGGATGGATAAACTTCTTGGATGGTTCTTTTGCCTTTTTCTTTTCTCTGCTTCTTACTTTTAGCTCTATCTTCTTCTTCTTTTTGGACTGTTTCTTGAATTTCTATTGTAGGGGAGTCTTGTACTGTAATGTTCTTTTGTTTCCTCCTACTTTTCTTTGGAATCTTTGGTGGACTGCTTCCAGAGGCCTCAGACGGCTCTTGGAAGTAGTTTCTTGTCAAAAATTGCTCCCAATGTTGTTGGGAAAAGTATCCAATACGGAATGACCCTATCCCACTCTAAGGGTGATAGTACCTCAGCAACAACCGAATGCAAAGCTATTCAAGATTACTTCTTTATGAGATGTAAGAGAGGGGAGAAAGAGATCCACTAACCGTTGTCTTCCGCTAATGTTTGACCCAATCTTCTCTCCTTGCTGCTTGCTCCCAGCTCCTTGCTCTTTCACTGGCCCAGCTACACAAAGATCCTGCAAAAGCACAAGAAAGGGAAACTACAAGAAGCATACATCCATAATTGATTCAAGGATTAGAATAAATCAAATATACAAGCATCAATACGCCACAAAGACACATGCATATAGAAGAAACTCAAATGCTTTATTAATGGAAGAAGTAAAGTTCTGAGAGTGTTACAACCATAATAGGCCCAATCCAGCAACACCTCCCAGCAGAAAGAAATCTCCTCTTCACCTCCTTCAAAGCAATCACTCAATAGTTCTATACTCAAACCAACAGCACTTCCTTACATTCACAAGATTCCAGCCCCCTTAGACCTCATGAGAGAGCTCTATATATAGGAGATTTGGAGAAAGGATGAGTCAGCTTGAGTTTGGCATGAAGCTGACTAGTGTCCTCTCCCACTTCAGTTATACTTTAGTTCTTGAGTCCACTTGGAGTTTCTTGCTTCCACTTGGAGATCTAGATCCTCTTACTCATCACAAGGCGAATTCCCTGATCCAAGTGTCATTTTGGAAGCTTCCTGGGCATTTGACACCTTGCAGAATGACTGTGCCACTTGGCCAATCTCGCCCAGCGCAGGTAGCCTTCATTAGATTTGACATTCAGTGCAGGTACAGAGTGGAGCAGTTGACATTCAGCGCAGATGCTCAGTGGAGCAGTTGACATGATCCAGAATTAGCTTGTTTTTGAGTGTTTTCAGGTGGAGAACTGATTTTCAGTGCTGTGGTTTGCTGACCTTGTTCCTCTAGGGGTAGGAGCAACATGTTTAGGGACTTTGGATCCCTTAGATTATCGACATTTCATGCTTCATGTTGTAAGGCACAAAAATGTCTATAACAGTTGCCCCCTAAAGTATGAGGTCGTTTATCGGGTGAAATGCTTTATCAGGAGGATCCGAAGTTCATTCAATCGCTGAGAGGTGCCCTGTAATAAATACAATACAATACATTATTTTTCATTCTGCTTTCATGATCTAGCTGAGGCGGGCATTCCCATGCTCAGCTTTATAAATTCATTTTGGTACATAGAACAGACGATCGTCTGATGGTAGACTGATAATTCTCTGCTGAAATTATCATCCTTTGAGTAGGATGATCATCTGCTGTAATGATGTACATATCAAATGTCTTTATATTTCCTGAATATATATCGCAGCCCGGATGGATGAAACTAGATCCGGGGTCTTCAAACTCGTTCGATCTTCACTCTAAGTACAAGTCGATCCATGTGAGAATTGCGCTGAAGTCGAACATGGAAAGACATCGCTTGATTACCGGTCAATAATGTAAATCGTTAACAAGCGCGAGAGGAATCATCAATAATGACAATGACCCTCAAGGTACTGCAGTACAATTCACGTGGTGTGAATAAAGGACTTGGCGTCGAACACCACGCAAAATCTTCTGGTCGAAGGTCATTAATGTATACCTGTCACCGGAAGTGAGAAACTTGCCATTGAGGCATGCAAGCTTCAAAGTACTGGGGGTTTTGTTCCTAGATCAACTTCTTGGATAATGAGCTGAAGTCGACAAGAAGTGATCCGTCAAAGGAGGGCCTTAATGAATCCCACATCAGTGACACGGAACAGAGTTAATGATTTTAGTGGAGGTGAAAACAATCTGTGAGATATGATTCAGGGTGGCGATCATGGGTGGATGAAGGATAATGTATGGCAGTGGATGGGACACGGTTGACTCTTTCTGAACACATCTCTTGAACATATAACGACACTGATGTGATGGATCGGTAGCATTACCCCAAAATGTGGATGGTTTGGCGAAGACCATGGTGATGAGACCGGTGAATGGAACAACCCAACCCGATGTGATACGGAGGACAAAGTGTCATGTTCAAGAGCGACTTGCTACCATTAAAGCTTTGAGGTTCTCCCAATTTTTCCCCAGTCATTTCTGACCAGTACCTCTTTATTTTTGTCAAGCTTGAGGAGGATAACATATGCTTGTTCTATAACCTGCCCTTCGGGCAAGCCCATCGCTATGTTTTAACGAGCCTAGCGATAGGGAAACTCGTTCTCGTCTAAAGACAAGTTTGTCGCTATTTAATCATTTTAACGAGTCTAACGACAAGGAAAACTCGGTCCTTTTCATTTTTAGAGAGTCTGAAAAGGTACAGAAAGTTAACTCCAAAATTCCTTTTTCATCATCTAATCCCTTAAGTCCGAAAAAGTATAAAACAATACAGAAGGGATGAGTTTTCGATAACTTTAACGAGCCGAATAAAACAAGCGCTCGACCTTTTTGTGCAATAATCCCTCAGGTCCAAAAAGATTAAAATCTAGAGGAGGGATAGCTCTTCCGGTCATTTTAACGAGCTGGAAGGCCAAAACTCGGCAAACTTTTCATATTTACGAGTCAGATGAAAAGAGCTCAAAGAAGACTCGTCTTTTGAGGAACGAGTGATAAACAGGGATAGCAGCAGATTCCAGGTACAGGTTGGAATTTTCCAATTACGGCAGTGTCACAAGGATGGCTAGGTGAAATCACTCTTCGCAGCTGTTCCTCAAAATGGGTAAACAATCATATGGAGGTAAACGATCGGCCAAATGAACGGTGGAGGTGATGGCTGCAGCAAAACACGACCAAGGTCTTTTTACGGTTGATCAGGGTACATTCTTAATGGTTATTTACCGGGAAGTTCATTTTTTAACGAGCTTAAACTTGCTCAAAAGCTTATGTTTATTTTTTAACGAGCATGAACTATGACGTTAAAACTGCTCGGATCTCGCTTTTCTATTTTTTAACGAGCATAAATTCCACGGTAAAACTGCTCGATTATATGGTCAAATTTTGATTTTTTACCATTACTAGCTTTTCTCTTTTCAAATATAGTACTGCTTTTTCAATCGCTGCAACAAACTTTGTTAGAAATGAATAATATTTGCATGAAAATGAGATTATACCCCTAATATTTCACTTTAAACTGTGTAAAAAGCCATTAAAAGGTGTTTTTACCTCTCATTTACCATTTCATTTGCATTTGGTTTGTTGGAGCTCTGGAGGTGCCTCTTCCCCCTTGATTTTCACCAGCTGATTCCGGGAGATTCTGCGGACGATTTTCGGCGCCGTCTGGACCAGGTAGGAGCTAAACCCTAGCTCTTTCTTTTCATGGTTTCTTTTTCCTGTTTCATGCCTGTTTTTCAGTATTTCTGAGCCCCTGGGGTTTTGCCAGGGCGCCCTAGGATCAGCGCAGGTTCCCCTTTCGAAACCTGCGCTGAAGGTCAAGCTGCCTTAAGGCAGTCTGACCCTCAGCGCAAGTGGGAGACTCTCTGCCTGCGTTGGGCTCAAAAACTGAGTTTTTAAGGTCATTTTTTGATGATTTTTTCGCCAGTTTTTCATCAAAATCAGGGACTTACTCCTTCTCTTGTTTGCTTTGCAGGGAACTCTGAACAAAATGTCCCTTACATGGTGAGAACGAGAACATGAAGAGGAGGACATGATTGCCCTCCATGACCCTGTCACGGTGAACGCATTGCGGAACTGTGGCCTGCTGAAGTTCTTCCGTATCTCTAGTATGAGAGCACAGATTTCTTTGCTGCAGTACATGCTTGATGCTTGGGATCCTGTTAACCAAGTGTTCCAAATTAGGGGAAAATCCATCCCCTTGACCATAGAGGACATGTACTTCTTGACTAGACTGTCAAGGCGAGGTGCCCCCATTTCCTTGTCAGGTACGGCCCGGGGTACTGATTCCACCAGAGATTATGTCCGCTAGTATTGCAGGGAAGGTTCTCAGCCGAGAAGAGACGGCAAGATTGTTATCCGTGAGATTACTGATCGGGCTCTCAGGTCCATTCTGTTCACTATTGGTAGGATGGCCGACAGTGCAGCTCTACATGTTGCCAACAGGTCTTATATGCAGCACGCTTTGGAGTGTCTCCAACCGAAAGTATTCAACTGGTGTGATGCAGTACTTGTTCAGATGAAAAGTCAATTGACCAAGGTAAAGGACGGGAAGCTGAAGAACTTTGGATTTGGTTCTATTCTGACTGCCTTCGCCTTGGAGAAAATCCCACTGATGCAACCTCAGTACATCATACTCGACTTGCCTTCTCCGACCGAGCCACGCATGCAGAGGTGGGTCGACCACATGTCTAGGCATGCTGGTCAACCTCAGATTACTTTTACCGAGGCCTTCTTTAGGTGGTTCGAGCGCCAGGAGATGGCGTTTTCCGAGTATCCATATGTGGGTATGGATTTCCGAGGTGATCCGGATTTGGTGCTACCGGATGGCGAACAGTGGGGCGCCATTGGTAAACTCCTTGACCATATTACTGTTTACTGTTCTTATTCATAATGTTGCTGTGCTTTATTCTATCAAGACTTTTAATTGTACTCTTGGGTGCATGCAGATATTGGTCCTGTTCGTCCAAGATCGCCAGTTGCTGCCCCGATAGTGGAGCCTGCTAGGAGAGTTGTTATTCGCGATCTTGACGATACTGAGACCCTTACAGCTGTGCAGGAGCAGGTTGAGAGCCTTACTCGCGGTCTTCCGGATGTACAGATTGACGAGTTACCTTTACAGCTGCAGCGGCATACTATTGGCGTGCCTAGACGATGGACTCGTCTCTTGCGCATGATTGCACAGGCCGTGACGTACTATCATGAGCACCATTAGGCTAGGGTGCCCCCTAGCATCTTTTTGAGTTTTTGGGTCATATGACCGATTTTGTCTTGGTTACAGAACATTATGTATGAACTTATATAAACAGCTTATATGTATTTTGATTTTCGGGTTTTATTCTGGTTGATTTATGTGATCCATATGTACAATCTTTGACGATGTGTCCCTTTTATAAATGCTGCAAATGTCTATCTAACACATAGTTTGCTAATGAGTCAGTTAATGTGTTTAAGTTTCTTGAAATATGTTGATATTGAATTGAATCAAATCGTCTTTCCAAGATCTTAACCCTTAGGAACATGCGATAAATAGCTGGATTACGAACAGAATATATACCATTGAGTTGTAGTATTACGAGCTGTGAGTCTAGCCTGACAATTAGTCGGCGTATGCCACATGTGATGGCATCAGAGAGTAGTTCTATCAACGCGCTATACTCAGCGATGTTATTCGTTGATTGCCCAATACATACACCTCTGAAACTTACTAACTCGCCGCTTGGATCAAAAATGGCCCAGGCTGCGGAAGATAAGTTCCGTGAACTACGACTCACTCCGTCGGCATATCCAACACATGTCTCCAGAAGGTTCGACATCTGCAATAAATGAAAAGGTGGATCACTCGACCAGGACAAACACTTTAGCGAAAACAAAATACAACAAAAGCATGCAGGTTACTATTTAAGCATAGTAACGCTTGAGGTACAACCCGTTGCGGGGCTGTGCCAGTGGAATTCCATCGTAATCCATTAACTCGTAGGCTCCTTTTGCTAACACCCTTTTAACAATATAGGGGCCCATCCATAAGGACTTGAATTTACCTGCTCCCAATTTATCGGATTCTTGGTCATAAAGCAAGACCAAATCACCTTCCGAGAAGACACGGGGTTTGACATTTTTGTCGAACTGAGCCTTGACTCGTTTCTTATGAGCTTCGTTAGCCAAAGCGGCATCATGACGGGTTTCATCCAATTGGATTAGTTCCAAGAAACGAGTCTCTTCTTCTGAAGTTCCGGGGAGAAGATCGATTGCGAGTTTAAGCGACGAAATTTCGCACTGGATTGGTAAGACTGCTTCCAGGCCATACACCAGTTGAAAAGGTGTGAACCCGGTTGCGTTCTTTACCGACGTTCGGTAAGCCCACAAGGCTGAGTACAGGATTAGGTGCCACCTTCTTTTATGAACCCCAATCATCCTTTGCAACATACGCTTCAGGACCTTGTTGATTGCCTCAACTTGTCCGTTGGCTTGCGGATAATATGGGGTAGAGCTGTCGTGAGATAGCCCTAGCTTGGCAGCTAATTCAACCATCATGTGATTGCGAAAATGCGACCCATGATCTGTAACTATAGCCTGAGGTACGCCGAACCTGGCGACTACATGGTTGAAAAAGAAAAGGGCAGCTGTTTCACCAGTGTTATCCAATGTAGGCATCGCCTCGGCCCATTTGGTAAAATAGTCAACAATGACTATAATATACCCATGCCCCCCGGTCGAGGTGGGGTTACATTGCATGAAATCGATGCCCCACTTGGCGAAGGGCCCAACAGCAACTATCGGCTGTAAAGGTGTGGGTGGTCGTCTGGTTTTGCTATCAAAGATTTGACAAGCATGGCAACTTCTGACTGCGGTTATGCAATCTTTGAACATGGTTGGCCAGAAGTATCCTGCTCGTAAGATCCTTTGTGCTGTTGCATATCCAGACTGATGCCCCCCACACGCGCCTGAATGACAATCATTCAGGGCTTTTTCGGCCTCCTCATGGGTAAGGCACCTCCTCAAAACTGTATCGACACCACGACGGTAAAGTGTATCACCGACGATCATGTAGTCTTTTGCTTGGTATCGTATACGTTTTTGTTCGGAGTGAGAGGTGTTAGGCCTGAACTTTTGGGTTTGGAGATAAACTATGATATCTCCATACCACTCATCGCTTACAGATATCAGAAACAAACTTTCGTCCACGATTGACTCTTCCGATGTTTCATCGTTGGACGATGATGGGAGATCGCATAATAATTCTGCGAAAACTAGAGCTTTCTTTGATTTGGATTTCACAAATTCTAGATCAAACTCTTGAAGGATCGCTATCCATTTTGAATATTTGCCCCCCAGCAACTGTCGCGACAGTATATAAGTCATGGGGTTGCAATCTGACAAGATGGTAGTTTTCCGAAAGAGGACATAATGTCGAAACCTTTGAATCGCTTGAACATCTGCAAGCGCTAGTTTTTCAACATAAGAATATTTACTTTCTGTATCGTTTAAGTTTTTACTTAAATAATAGATAGGATTTTCAATTCCATCAACTTCTTGAACTAAAACCATTGCAATGGTCGTATCCGCTGCTGCTAGATACAGGTTAAAATCTCTTTGATAGTCTGGGGCGTATATTAATGACGCTCTTACTAGAGAATCTTTCAGAGCATCAAAGGAAGCTTGCGCGACCTGGTCCCAGACAAAAGGTACATCCTTTTTCAAAAGACGAGTGTAACCTTTAGCAAGTTCTGCGTAATTTGGAATGAACCTCCTCAGAAAGTTTGCTTTCCCTTGGAGTTTCTGAATTTGAAGCAAATTTGAAGGTGGAGGCAAATTAATGATTGCCTGAACCTTACAGGGGTCGAGACGAATCCCATCTTTAGAGACTACAAAGCCAAGTAAACGACCAGAACCAACGCAAAACACACATTTGTGCGGATTGAGTCTTATCTTGTAGTGTCGGCAACGTAGAAATATCGCTCTTAAATGCTGCGGATGATTAGTCCGCTTTCGCGAATGAGCCGGAAGATCGTCGAGATAAGGTTGGACAATGTTCTTGATGTCATGGAAGGCATAATTCATCGCCCTCTGAAACGTCGCCCCTGCGTTCTTTAAACCAAAGGGTAATTTTCGATAAGCGAATGTGCCCCACGGACAAATAAATGCAGTCTTTGACTGGTCCTGTGGGCGGATATTTATTTGATTATACCCGGAGAATCCATCCATAAATGAAAAGATTTCACATCCGGCGCATTCATCAATTATCTGGTCGATGAAGGGTGTAGGGTAGTTGTCCTTCGGACAAGCTTGGTTTACATCCCTATAATCAACACACACTCTAATCGTCCCTTGTTTCTTCATAACAGGGACAATATTCGATACCCAATCGGTTAGAGGAACAGGGTAGATGAATCCAGCATGGAGAAGTTTTTCAAGTTCTGCCTTAATGGCAGCGGCTTTCTTCGGGTGCACCTGCCGAAGCCGTTGTCTTACTGGTTTGACATCAGGATACATTTTAATTTCATGTTCAACGATACTCGAGTCAATGCCTGGCATTTCATCATATGACCAAGCAAAGACATCTCTAAATTCGCGAAAAAGAGCGTCATATATTTCCAGTTCTGAAGGGGAACAACCTTTGCCGACATAAATATTCTCTACAACATCTGTTTTAGTCGAGATATTTATGGCTATAGTCTCTTCAATATTGGATAGGTTTCGCTCGGAGTCCACCGTGTTTACAGTATTTGTTAGGAATTCAAATACTGAAGGGTGATAAAGGTCACTTTGAGTATCTTCTTCATATTCCGGAAGAAAGGAACGATGGTGGTGATCATTCCATGGTGCCCCCTCAATCATCATTGATTGTAAGATTCCTTCGTCAGTCCCATGTACTCTCGACCAAGGATCTAATGGGGTTCCATATTCTCTAGACCTATCTACCCAAACGCTTGACGAGCGTTGATTTGGGCTCGCCTCCCATGCTTGAAACATTGATTGCTACAATATTTCTAAAGGGCTTGGGGGCAAAACCATTGAATGATCCATGTTGACCTTCGTGGAAGATATCATGTTGCAGGTTGCTACAAACGGTACATTTCCTGTATAAATAGGAGGTGGTAGCGCGAAAGTTCCCATTAATGTGGGATCTTTCAATAATCCTACTCCGATATCTTGAATTGAATGGTTGCTCTCATGGATCATGGGAATGCTTCCTGTAACTTGCGAACCATTAGGGAGGAAATTCTGTTGGTCGACGATCGTAATCCCTCCTTCAAATGGGAATGCGATCTTCCTAAAATAAGTCGACACGACAGCTGCCATGGCATAAATCCATGGTCTACCTAGTAGGATGTTATAGTCAAGATTTCCATCAATGACTTCTACATCAATTTCTACTGTCTTTCCTCCTAGTTCAACTTTCAAGTTATTAAGGATACCGTAAGGGGTATAAGTCCTTCCGTCGAAAGCTTTTAATGTCGTCGAAGATCGCGACAAGGTTGGAGATCCTAAAGTTTTCCAGCAACTCATTGACATAATACATGTCGAGGCTCCCTCATCAATTATTGTTCTATGAACAGTTTTGTTGAGTGCTTTCACTTGAATAAGGAAAGCTAGCTAAGCTGGTAACTGAGGATCATATCCCTTGTGATCAAAGGATACAAGATTGGAATCCTTGGGATCAACCCCACCAATTGCCGATAACAACGCCTGCCTTTGGGTTGGACAATTTTGTAGCACTTCAAGGGTCGACATAGCGGATGGCGATTGGGCCAAATCTTCCACTATGTTATAATGCTGCGCCGCTCTGGCGCAAGGATTAAATGTCGACTTGTGTACTACACCCTTTGGCGGTTTTATTGTTAATTCAGGGATGGTGGGTGTTACAACTTCTGTCGAAGTTGTTGTCGAACTACTTGGTTGATCTTTACCTTTTTCGTTCGACATCTGAGGATTCCCATAATCTTTGTTCCTTGTCGAAATCAAAGCATCATTCTGCTGTTTCGAAATCGACAACATAAGGACTTGCGACGGGGAAGCATTTCCACTATCAACCAGATTTTGACCTGGGTTGGGAAACGGATCAGTCAACACAGCTGAGGTTTGGGAACTTTTAAAGAACCTCTTTAACTCAGCTTTGAATGGGCAATTCTTTGTGCCATGATCCTTATCATCACATATTAGACATGGATAATTTTGTTTCCCTTTCCTAGGAGGGTTTGAAGAATTTTTTCCAGGGGATGACTCACCCTGTTTCTTCTTCTTCCCTTTGTTTTGTTTCTTCTTGCTTCCTGGTTGATTGGTTTCTTTGCCTTTATCTTCTGATACGGCATTTACTTCCGAAGCAAGAATTTATTCTTTTGCATTTTGATCCAAATTCTTACGGGCTTTCTTTGACGAAGCCTTTATCGATTTCGCGTTTGCTGTGCCAATCACGCCATCACCGGCATGAGAGTCACTATTTGATTTAGGAGGGGGAGGAATTGAAAACTCTGGTCTAGGGGCGTCAGGTATTTTGTCATAGAGTGTGCCGGACTGAGTATAAACTAAGTCCAAATATTGTGCACGAGCAATCACTTGCTCCTCTGTTACGACTCCCCCCTTGGCCACATCTTCCGTGATAGCCGGAAGTAACGACTTTATAAACCATTCAGCTAATAGCTGATCGGGAACATATGTTTTCACCATCCTACGACGACGACGCCACTCATGTATATGATCAGATATATGGGTAGCAGTTGTCTGTTTGAAGTTGGTTAATATTTTTGTTCCCGTTTCATACCTTATCGGTAATTGAAAGTGGGTTAAGAAAGTCGTGGCTAGGGAACTAAAGTTGTCGAAAGAGGCTCTTGGCAATTCAATATACCATTTAGCCGCTGGACCCGTCAATGTCCTCTGAAAAAGGCGAAGTCTTATCGAATCGTCGTTAAGGGTGTTCGACGAACACCACAGATGAAAAGTCATCACGTGATTCGATGGGTCTTCACCTGGATTTCCATTGAATTTAGGAATGTCAGATGGAAGTTTATGAGGAATCGCTGGCCACCAAGGGGCATAAGCAATCGGATCGTTGGTTAAACGGTGTAAATCGGGTAACTCTAAAGTTGCCACGAATGGTAACTGTTGATTCAGGTTAGGCGAAGCGTAACCAGGGTACGATGGAATCGCTTGAGTAGTGGGCCTTTGCATGCCAGCATAATGTAATTGATGTTGGTATGACTGATACGGTTGGTGGACTTGACCACTGTAAATTGGTTGGTTTTGACCGTTTTGGATAGACGGTTGTCCACTATTCGCAAAGATCTGCTGCTCAGAACCTTGGTACACTTGCTGGAACTGCGGTTGTTGGTATTGCACAAGCCATGGTTGTGACGCCATGTTTTGTTGTGCTATGCTAACCGTTGGACCGAGGTGTGGGGTAATGGTACCCGTTTGTACTTGTGTTGCCCCACCAGTTGGCGATTGTCATTGTGACCCATGATCAAGTGACTGTTGCATTACAACCTGAGAAATCTGAGGTTGACATGCAACAGGTATCGCTTGAACTTGTGACACTGTTACAATAGCCGGTGTGGTTGGGATGTTCGTCACAGGTACACACTGTTGCATAGAATATACGACCCTTGGTTGTTGAGGTAGCATAGGTACCCAACTACTTGATGCAATTCCAGTATAACCTAAACACTGTTGAGAACTGCCATATGGATATCCTCCCGGAGGAGGTAATGAAAGGGCATACTGCCCCCCATATGGTAGCAATCCGGAACTCAGAGGGATTGTTAGTCCTTGAGGACTAGATGGCCCAAATTGACCTCCATGAGGATCAATTTGTCGAGTTTCAACATAAGAATTACCGGGTATTACTCCGGATGAACAAACTGGAACAGACCATACTGTCGAAATAGCCCCTTGGTGGACTCCTTCTAGCTGTTGAGAGCTAGTTGGGACAGCTGGTATGCCGGCAAACATCGTTGGAGTGACGGCAGGGGCTTCTGCTGTCGTTGTGTCATTTGACACAGTCCTAGACGATGACGGTTGTTCAGACATCTTAAGTCTATCCAATAGATTGCCTAGCGATTCTACAGGGACTTCCACTTGTGGTGGATTAACTTTTGATGAAGGAAATAGAGTGACCCCGACTCCAAAATGAGTTGGAGTACTTGCTTGCGGATCCTCTGCAATTTCCTCTATCGCAATCAAACCCGATGGAAGAAGAAGACCGTCAGGTCTGTAAAATATTTCTGGTGCCGAAGAAGTGGTTGCTTCGACAGCGACAGTTGTTTGAGGAACAAAACTTTCTGGACCGGTTACAGATGGAACTGGTTCAGTTACACAAGTATTTGCCCCCAGACTAGGATCAGTATTACTGTCCTTCTGTGACTGTTGAACTTCTTCTATAGAGGCAGGGTTTCTAGAAATGTTAGGAGTAACCGGAACCTCAGATGTAGTTGGAACACTTGTTCTAACTTTCAAAGGAGATTTCGAACCGGTTAAACGAGTTCGCTTTGCCCGTACTGTTTTCGATTCCGGGGACAAAGACGGTTGACTCGTAAGCCTCCGCGAACGACGGGGTTTCAATTGACTTTCTTCCACGATTGCGGATTACTCGATCAACTAAAATATTAAAAGGGGAAATTGGTGTTTCCAAATTGAATGAATTTTATTAGACGCTTTTAGACACAACTTGCTTTTTCACTTTTTAAGAGTCGAGAAAAAGCTAAAGATGACTCTAGTCTCCTTCGATGTATTAACGAGCCCGAAGTGACAAATGCTCGGTTGGACTTTTTCAGTTATAGAGTTTGAAAAAGGCCAAAAGAAACTGCTCTGGAGATCTAGGCAGAGGGTGTGCCAAACCTTTCGCAAAACCACAGAATACGTTTTACGGTACGGGTGGTCGATCTTCGTGAATGCTGTGTTCACTGCATTGCGATCAGTAGGGCGGCCGACACGGCTTCCTAAGGATAAAAGATATATGCCTATAGGGGTCTCCCAATATATACGCGACAGTACGTGGGAGCACAAGTCCGTATTAGTGCCACCGACTCTCAGGAGGAATCACCCACCTTCGTCGAGATCGACAGTCACTACGTTTAACGACGCCGGAACACGTCTCTAGCTTAGACCTCTAGATGTTTGCGTTATGTTTCAAAGCGTTGTTAGGTTCATTCAATATATTTTAAGTTGATCTTTTTAAAGTTTGCCTTTCAAGGTTCACCACAAGATGTTTTGATACAAATTCCTAAATGCAGTCTAAGATGAGAAGCAAGCTTTTTCAATCTTTTCGACTTATGAAAATCTTAACTACTGAGGGAAAAGAGAGACAAAATCTTTTCACACAGATCAAAGGGCACTTGCTAATGCACTTTTTCCCTAAATCAACATACAAACTTATATGCAAAATGCAAAAATGCAGGTATTTCTTTTCTCTTTCTTAATGTTTGTGCGACACAAAAAGAAAGTTGTTGTATAATTTCGAATTCAATTTCAAGTGAAAGAAAACAAGCTTGTCCAAAATCGAAAGACACCTTAAGATTTACTTGTTTCGACACTAGAAATATATAAATTCAAACCAACGACGAAAGCAAAAGCTCAATCAGCTATGAACAGCAAACAAACTAACTCTTAAGATCAAAACGACACTTTATCACAGGTCTAGATCTAAGAGGCCACAGCAAGACTAGTTCACTTTCGTTATGGGAAACTGTAAATGATACAAGAAATACACAAAGAACAAACACAGTTTCTTTATACAACCGAGGCGGAATAGTGGCAAGGAAAGTTGGTTTCAGATAGGCACATTGACTGGTAACAGGCAGCAAAAACAAGAGTGAAAACAGGGCAAGAAACAGCAGGAAACCCCAGTAGCACAAGGCAAGACTAGTCCAGCATAGGTGGTACACAGGCAGTTTGACCTTCAGCGCAGGTAGCCCCTTCGGGAACTGCACTGAAATGCAGACAGCCTTCACACAGCCTGCACTGAAGAACGAAACTTTCGTTTCTCTTGGTTTCCGGGTCACAGATTGCTAAAAAATTCACAGTTTTTGGCCAAATAAGAAGCTATCAGTCAAGTACACACTAAGGGATGACAAGGAGGATGAAAAGCTATCACTAAGAGCTTATTAGAGTCCTTGTGGATCAGCTCTTCAAATCATAAACTTGCCCAGAAACTGAGCTAGAGTAGCTGCCCTCTACTTTGCATTTGAAAGATCCAAATGCAGTTCGATTCGGTACTCCCTTTGTTTATGAAATGAATAGCAAAAACACAAACAACAAACAAGATACGATCCCCAGTGGAGTCGCCAATTTGTTGTTGGGAAAAGTATCCAATACGGAATGACCCTATCCCACTCTAAGGGTGATAGTACCTCAGCAACAACCGAATGCAAAGCTATTCAAGATTACTTCTTTATGAGATGTAAGAGAGGGGAGAAAGAGATCCACTAACCATTGTCTTCCGCTAATGTTTGACCCAATCTTCTCTCCTTGCTGCTTGCTCCCAGCTCCTTGCTCTTTCACTGGCCCAGCTACACAAAGATCCTGCAAAAGCACAAGAAAGGGAAACTACAAGAAGCATACATCCATAATTGATTCAAGGATTAGAATAAATCAAATATACAAGCATCAATACGCCACAAAGACACATGCATATATAAGAACCTCAAATGCTTTATTAATGGAAGAAGTAAAGTTCTGAGAGTGTTACAACCATAATAGGCCCAATCCAGCAACACCTCCCAGCAGAAAGAAATCTCCTCTTCACCTCCTTCAAAGCAATCACCCAATAGTTCTATACTCAAACCAACAACACTTCCTTACATTCACAAGATTCCAGCCCCCTTAGACCTCATGAGAGAGCTCTATATATAGGAGATTTGGAGAAAGGATGAGTCAACTTGAGTTTGGCATGAAGCTGATTAGTGTCCTCTCCCACTTCAGTTATACTTCAATTCTTGAGTCCACTTGGAGTTTCTTGCTTCCACTTGGAGATCTAGATCCTCTTACTCATCACAAGGCGAATTCCCTGATCCAAGTGTCATTTTGGAAGCTTCCTGGGCATTTGACACCTTGCAGAATGACTGTGCCACTTGGCCAATCTCGCCCAACACAGGTAGCCTTCATTAGATTTGACATTCAGCGCAGGTACAGAGTGGAGCAGTTGACATTCAGCGCAGATGCTCAGTGGAGCAGTTGACATGATCCAGAATTAGCTTGTTTTTGAGTGTTTTCAGGTGGAGAACTGATTTTCAGTGCTGTGGTTTGCTGACCTTGTTCCTCTAGGGGTAGGAACAACATGTTTAGGGACTTTGGATCCCTTAGATTATTGACATTTCATGCTTCATGTTGTAAGGCACAAAAATGTCTATAACACCCAAGTATCCTTATTTTTCTTTAACTCGTCCTCAATAAGAATTTTTATGAGCCCATGATGGTAGAGATGAGGTTCAATATTGCCTACATGTTTTTGAACTGTAAAACTCATCTTTTTCAAACTTAATAGCAGAAAATGAGGCAAATTAAGAGTGTGACCGTCTATGAAATTCATCATCAATCTAACATGATACATATACATAGAGCCAAAACGACCTTCACACGTGATAAATTTCTAGATGACTAACAGTAGATTGGACCATTCCTCTTTTAGTGTATGAACAGGGATGCCTCTTGTAAATACGGTGGTATTCATACCTTGATTTTGTAGCATGATTCTCCATATTTGATCATCCACACTTCTATTTTTAAACCACCTTTCACCTTCTTGAGGTAGGCCCGTGGAAGCTGCTATAGTGGCCTCGGTCACTGTGAATTTCAAGTCTCCAATCTCCACTATTTGTCCATTAAAGGACCTCGCAAAAGCTTTGGTCACCTCCTTGTTATGGCCTTTAAAATTCTGGATGAATCGTAGCCATCTGACTTTCTTCAGCAATTCCTTAGTTTGAGGATAACCCTCCAAGTATTTTGGTCCTTCCGGCTCAGCTCTCAGTAATTTTCCCATCCTCTTTTTTAGATTCCAACTGAGAGTTCTTCTGCGTGTGAGGGTTAAGGAAAAAAAAATAGCTCTGTTACAGGGTTTAGGATAGACTGTAGTGACTGCAACGGGGTTTAGGATGACTGTAGTGACTGCAGTCAGGGTTTAGAATGAACTGTAGTGGCTGCAGTTAGAAATGGAGAACAGGGAATGGAAGTATCCAAATTACCGGAGGAACAGAGGGTGAGCAGCAGTGAACAAGTTTAAAATAAAATGTGGATGCATGCGAGGAGTATGGTATAAGTGGAGTGATAAGCAAGTGGAGTAACGGCGGGATTCTTCGAATCGGATGATTGTGTATGAGGTTTTACACGTCTCAATAGACGGCTGCGGAAATTACGGCTAAGAAGAGGCGTAACACAATAGGTCACGTCTCAAGAGTATGGGTAATAAATGGAAGTGTAGTCGGTCTTGAGTTTAAACTCGGGATAATCATGAGACCGTTAGGGCAATGAATGCGAGGTGTGTGGAGTGATATCGTAGAATAGGAGTGGTAGTGGAGCTATCGTATCAAATCATTGCTCATAGTAGAACTTGTTATGGTTTAATGACTATGTGTAATTATGACTTGAATTGTTATTTGATAAAGATTTTTGATCATACCTTTGTAACTTTGTCATTTCTTGCTCAAGGCTTTTAACCAATTGCTCTTCTTTGTTATCTTGGAGATGCCCCATGTCTTTAACTCAATTACACCTGCATTTCATGATTATGGCACTAACAGTTGACTGTAAATTTTGAAAACAGAGTGATGCTAGCTGCGGAAATCGTTTCTGGCTGCAGAAACTGTTTCTGGCTGCGGAAACGGTCTCCAGCTGCAAAAACTGAGACAGCACCCCCTTAACTGCACAAAGATAGTTAGAGGAAAACCAACTGAATGAAAATAGTCCTGAAAAGGGACTTTTATTGATGGAGTGAAATGGAATGAGTGGAGTGAAATGAAAGTAAAGTGGAGTGAAGTGAAATGGAAATGAGAATGAGATGCAGGTGAAGTGAAATGGTAAGTGAGATGAGGTGAAGATGGAAAGAGAAGGAGAGGAGATATTTTTTTTTTTGGAAAATATAGAGTGTCAGGTGTCCCTGATTTTCACTCTATATTTCCTGTACAAGACCGCCAATCTAGGATTGGTTTTCAGGCTTATACACATTTTTTTTTTTTTAAGAACTGAAAGAAACAAGGATTAGGCTGGTGGGGGAGAGGGATTCTTCTCCACCAGCCTGATTGCAGAATTCTCTTGGAACATTTTGACAAACTCCTCTTTTGAAAATGGCATATGATAAATTTTCAATCGGTGGCCATTCACAATAAGAGGAGTCTGAAATTCATCAATGGTCTTGATTCTTACCGCTCCATTGTTAAAGACTTTGTCAATCTCATACGGCCTAAGCCAATGAGTCTGAAATTTTCCTTTGAAGTCTTTAAACTTGGAATCAAACAGTAAAGCCCAATCTCCCTCTTGAAACTTTCTCTCTTTGATATATCTGTCATGCAACTTAGCTCTTTGATGTTGAACTAGATCATTCCTTAAAATTGCATCTTGTCTAATCTCATCCGGCTCATTTAGCTGCTCCATTCTGTACTTTTGGGCTTCTGATAGATTCATCCCCAACTGAACTGCCATCTTGAAAGTTTTGACTTGAAACTCAATGGGGAGCAGGACTTTTTTCCCATAAACAAGTTCATAGGGAGAATGTCTTGTTGTGTTCCTCCATGTAGTTCTGTAGGCCCATAAGGCTTCAGGAAGCCTTTCTGCCCAATCTCTTATGTGTAGTTCTCAAGAACTTTGTTTGTAGATTCTACTTGGCCATTTGCTTGCGGATGGTAAGGAGTAGATTTTCTGTGCTTGATTTTGTATTCTTCCATCAGCTTCTCCATCAAATTAGATGTAAATTGACTTCCCTGATCTGTCACAATTTCTCTTGGGACACCAAAACGAGTAAAAATATCCTCAAAAAGAAATTGAACAACTGAATTTTCAGTGGCAGAAGGCAATGCTTTGGCTTCTACCCATTTAGTGACATAATCAGTGCAAACCAATATATATTTCTTTTGTCTAGATGGTGGATTAATGGGTCTAATGAAATCTAAAGCCCATTTTTCAAAGGGTTCGATGAGTACCTGTGGCTGTAATGGAATTTCATTTGAAAGAGTCGGTCTCCCAACTCTCTGGCAGCTGTCACACCTTCTGACATATTGTTTTGCATCTTTGAAGAGAGAAGGCCAATAATATCCTAAAGAAAGGATTTTATAGGTCGTCCTCTTGTCAGCAAAGTGTCCACCGCATGGTTCATCATGACATGCCTTGAGGATGTCAGGCATTTCATCTTCCCGAACACATCTTCTGATCACACAATCTAGCCCTGTTTTAAACAATTCATTAGAAATCCATGAATAACTTGAACTCTCCTGAATAATTTTTCTCTTTTCATTAGGAAATAAATGTGGAGGTAGCTTCCCTGTAACCAAATAGTTAGCAATATCTGCATACCAAGGAGTCTTAGTAGTTACTGCAAACAAATATTCATCTGGAAACTTATCCTCTACAGGAGAATCTTCGTTAGTATTTTGGATTCTAGACAAGAAATTAGCTACTGTATTTTGTTTCCCTGGCCTATCCAACACAGTAATATTGAATTCTTGTAAAAGTAAAAGCCATCTTGTAACTCTGCCATTAGTAACAATTTTGTTCATGAGATATCTAATCGCAGAATGATCAGTATGGACAAAAGTTTCATAGCCTGTTATATAATGTCTAAACTTGTTGATTGCATGAACAACAGCTAAGAACTCTTTCTCAGTCACAGTATAGTTTAACTCAGTGGGAGTCAAATTTTTACTGGTGTAGTAAATGGCATAAGGAACTAAATCATTTTGACCCAACACAGCTCCTAGAGCTGTATCTGAAGCATCTGTAGAAATATTGAAAGGAAGTTTCCAATTTGGCCCTCTCAAAATGGGTGCTTCAGATATTCTTGTTTTCAAAGTTTCAAATGCAGATTGACAATCAGGATCCCATTTGAATTCACAGTCTTTTGTAAGTAATTTGAAGAGTGGAGATGCTATTTTGGTGAAGTTTTCGATAAATCTTCTATAGTATCCAGTAAATCCAAGAAAACTTCTAACATCTTTTTGACAATTTGGAATAGGCAACTTGGAGATGACTTCAACTTTTGATCTATCAACTTTAATCCCATCTCCTGAAATATGATGTCCTAAAACAATCCCTTCAGTAAACATCATAAATAATTTTTCATGACTTAATGATAGGTTTGTTTCTTTACATCTAATAAGGACTTTTTCCAAATTCTCTAATGCCTTTTCAAACGAATTACCATAAATTGTAAAATCATCCATATAAACCTCTACACAATCATGGATTAGATCGGAAAATATTCCTAGTACTGCCCTTTGAAATGTTGCGGGTGCATTACATAATCCAAAAGGAAGTACTCGGTAAGCAAAAGTTCCCCATGGATAGGTAAATTTGGTCTTCTCCTGATCTTCAGGTGCTACCTGAATCTGATTGTAACCACTAAAACCATCCAAAAATGAAAAATACTTTTTGCCTGCTAAAGTATCTAATACCTGATCGATAAAGGGTAAAGGAAAGTGATCCTTCAAAGTTGCTTTGTTCAATTCCCTATAATCAATGCAAACCCTCCATTTACCATTCTTTTTGGGTACTATAACCAAAGGAGAAACCCATCGGCTATCTGAAATTGGATAAATGAAGTTCACATTAAGTAACTTTTGGAGCTCTTCTTTCACTATTTCCCTAAGGTTTGGATTCATCCTTCTCTGAGGTTGTCTGATTGGTCTACTGTTTTCCTCAATGTAGATGTGATGAATGCAAGTCTTAGGGTCAATACCTTTCATATCAGTATACTCCCATGCAAATGCAGTAGAATGTTTTTGCAAGATTTTGGTTAGTTCTTCCTGTTGTGATCTTTCCAAATTTTTGTTGATATTCAATGTTTTCCCTGGAAAGATCTCAATGGCAGAACTACCAAATTCTTCCATAGAGAAAAGAGACATTTGTCTAGATGATAGATACTCAATGTCAGAATCTAACTGAAATCATGTGTGGTCATATTCTGAAGATGTTTCAAAATTTTCTAATGTGTTCAGAATTTGACTATCTTCACTAACTTTAGAAATGGTAAAGACAGGTTGTACAGTATCTTCATCATCAATCCACTCATTATCTCCTATTTCTGTAATTGCTTTTGCTGGAGAATACAGATTGAATTTCTTTCTCGAATTACCATCAGAAATATACATATCCCCAGACCTACAACTGATGAAAGCATCGGCTGTGGCTAGCCAAGGTCTTCCTAAAATGAGAGGATGTCCTCCTAAATTGCTCTTGGGAGTTAAAATCATGAAATCCACTGGATACTCCCAAGAGTCTAAGGAGACTGAAATATCTTCTAATACACCATTTGGTTTAACAATTGATCGATCTGCAAGTTGCAGTAAGGTAGGTGTAAAGAGAAGATTAGGAAGTTTAAGCTATTCCATAGTCTGTCTACTCATAATGTTGATAGCAGCCCCTAAATCAATCAAAGTATTTGAAATTTCAACCCCATTGATATGTGTTTTGACAATTGGACTACCGGGATCTACATACTTCTGCATAGTAATTTTTCTCATCATGATGTCTGCAATTTTCCCTACCAGGTGGATTCTTCTTGTGTCTCTAGGTTTCCTTCCTGGTCTTTTAAAACTCAACTCCTTTATTGTTTTTGCTAGAATAGGAATCTCTTTAATGGCTTGTAACAAGGGAATCTTGATACAGACATTCTTCAATTCATCTATAAAATCATAGTCAGGCAACAAGATTTGTTTTTCTACCCCTTTGTCAATTTGTAATCTTTCAGGAAAAGGAGGTGTGGATGAAGATGCAGGTTGCTCAACTATAGGAGTTGTGGGAGTTAGCTCTTTTTCTTTTTCTTTCTGAGTGTTTGGGTTTTGAAGAGATGCTTCAGAACCCTTATTGGCTTCAAGAGATTCTTCCTCAGAAATGCTTTGATTTTGGACATCTATAGAAGGTTTATCTACAACTCTACCAGATCTGAGTTGTACATCATTGAGAGGAACAATCATATAGGCAGGAAATTGTTGGCCTTCTATCATGTAAGCATTTTGAGGGTTTTTATTATTGGGGTTTGGCAATGGCTGAGAAGGAAGTTGATTTGACTTCTGTTGGAATGGGAGCAAGAGTTGGGAATTTGGATTCTGTTGAGAAGGTTGTTGTTGTTGTGGAAATGGCAATGATAATTGTGGATTTTGATTTGGAAGTTGTGGAGCTTGTTGATTTTGAAAAGATGGAGGATATTGATAAAATTGAGCAAATCTCCCATAAGGATTTTGCATACCTTGTACCCATGATTGAAAAGGATTTTGAGGCTGGGACCAAGGTTGTTGCCAAGGATTCCAATTTGGTGGGGGTTGAAAATTCATAGAGTTGTTAAACCCTTGATTTTGCTGCCCCTGCCAAGGTCTACTTGCAACAAAACAGAGAGACTCAATTGTATTTGGATCTTCTTGAAAGAAAGCTTTGAGCCCAAGAATTGAAGGACAATCCTTGGTCTCATGATTCTCTGAACAAATTACACAGGTTTCTACAACTTTTGCATCCAAGGGACATTCCCTTAGAGCATGTTTCTTTCTACACTTTGGGCAAAAGATGGCCAAAGCCTCAGCTTCTGCTTTCTCTTGTTGTGTATCTTAAGAGTGTCTAGTTGCTCACTATGACTCCCTAAGATATCAGTTTTGAATTCATCAAGCATGTTGCCAATCTCAGCCCTACTTACTGATCCAGTTGCAGATTTGTTTTCTCTGATGAGAGAAGGATCTCTTGGCCCTTTTTGAGTTTTAGATTTCCCCCTTGAGAGATGGAAACACAGTTCTGTTATATCATGAAGTGGAAGTTGAGATATGTCTCCTTTTCCCATCATGTTCAAAATATCTATCCATTCATCTCTAATGGCTTTTAATAAAAGGGCTTTCAAGGTTTCCTCATCTAAGTTACTCATTTTTGCTCTTTTCAGATTGTATTGAAATCTTTCAAGTAAATCCTCCAAGTTTTCATCTTCTTTTTGTACCATTTTGAATACCTCATCCTTGTGATTGGTGGGCATACAATAGTCTAGATACATATCCAAAAATGTTTGTTTCATATCATTCCAAGTCCTAATGGATTGAGTGAGTAATCCCATGAACCATTTCAAAGCTGCTCCTTTCAATGTTGAAGGAAACAGTTTGAGTTTTTGAGAGTCTTCCAGATAATCATAGGTTCGACACACGACCTCAAACTCAAATAGAAATGTTTCAGGATCCTCATTTCTTAACCCATGAAAGTTTGGGAGGACAGATGGTGAAATATTTTTCATTGTTGCTCGAGAATCTTCATCGACTATAGGAAATCCAAATGAGTTATCTCCATCCCTATTTCCCCAATTGTTACCTCTACCTCCTCCATTATTTCCTCCTCCTCCTCTACCTCTACCTCTACCAAATCCGTTTACTCCCTCTTCTGTCATGGTAGTTTCCCTAGAGACTTTAGAGTCCTCTGGTTCCTCTACTAAGGGCGAACGAGGAGGAATTTCTCCCTCTTCTTCCTCAGGTGATTCTACTTCTTCAATTACAATTTGTCTCCCTGTAGAAGGAAAGAAAGGATCTATTCCTAATTCAGATTCGATGGATGGTGTGGGAGAGTCAACTATTGCTTCTTGAATTCCAGGAATCCTAGGGCTAGGAGTGTAGGTTGGAGATGATGGAGGTGTCTCTTGTCTATTCCTCGAAGTAGATGGAGTTGTAAAAATCGAACTCTTGGCTCTAGCTAAAAACCTTCCCCTAGAATCTCTTGCTCTATGCATGTCATTTTTTCTTCAAGTCGGGCTAATAATTCTCTTTCTGATCTTCCAGGTCACTCTAGGTGCAAGAGGAGAGCATACTTTGAGAGGTTATCAATTTCCCTTCCTTGAAATTTTCTTGTTTTTTTTTTTTAAGAAATTGGCTACCTAATTTTCACTTCCCCAGCAACGGTGCCAAAATCTTTGGTCAATTTAGTGTGTTCTAAATTGCTATTTAAAATGTCAATCCGGGATTCGTAAACTGACGAAGTGAAGTGTACTATATGTACTAGATAACCATTTCTTTAGTCTTTTGTCATTTTTGAGTTTTTTAATTTGTTTTTGGACTTATCTTTCCCTAATGTGTGATGGCGGAAATGAAAGTTAAGTATGGAATATGGATGGATGATGATGATGATTTCTACAGTGATTTTTCAAAACTTAGAAAGTGCTCAAAAAGAAAGCTTTAAAACAACTGTAATGGAATCAATTCTTAAGAAAAACAGTGAACTAATGACAATGGCCCAGTATCCTTGCTGCTGAATGAAAAGAAAATAAAAATTGAACTTAAAGCAACTCAAAGCAAAGCAACTAATTCACACTACTTTAAGTCTTCTGATCCTTTACCCTTCAGCTCAATCTACCTTGTGGGAAGCAATCATGAACAAGTCAAGCAATATGATATCTAAATGGCAAGAAATTAAATTGCATAAAAGAAACTAGTCACACTATTTCAACTCTTCTGATCCTTTACCCTTCATCTCAATCTACCTTGTGGGAAGCAATCATGAATAAGTTTAAGCAATATGATAACTAAATGGCAAGAAATTAAATTGCATAAAAGAAACTAGTCACACTACTTCAACTCTTCTGATCCTTTACCCTTCAGCTCAATCTACCTTGTGGGAAGCAATCATGAACAAGTTTAAGCAATATGATAACTAAATCACACTACAATAAGTAATATTTTGATTTCTTACTAATAGAGTCACCTGACTTAAAGAAAGAAACCATAAACGGATGAGTAGTATGATGTCTAAATAACAGAAAAATAAATAAGCAAATCACAACTTGAAAAAGGATAGTGCTGGAATTAAACTTCAGAAAATGAAAGTTAGCAGGAAGGACAAGATGATCTCATATGCCAATAGTTATCAAAAGGATGAAACCCGGGCTACCTAAGAAAACCTGCAGAAAAACATTAATCAGCTGACAGCTACAAGAAAACATAAATGAAAATATAAATAGCAGTGAATTAAGGAGCATCAAAACAACGTGTTATGTATAGGCTAATGATTATGAAAACAGAAACCTAAGGAAATCAAATAACAACTATATAGGGCTTTAGTGCGCAGGGGCCCTCTGCCACCTCAGCCAGTCAATGATCATTCACGAGAACGAGATTTAGCAAAGGAGTCTTCTCATGTATTAAAGCAGCAACATAGATAAAACAAAGTACAGTGAGGTAATAACAACAACAGTTCAGAAATTACATATCAAAAAGCTTCTGCACAACATTCATCAACGCGTTATTTATAATGAAAAAATGCTGAAACTAACTAACTAAATCCTACGCTATTAATTGTGTTGCCAAAGACATGTAGATCTCCTCAGCCGAGATCTAGCGTAACTGTCATCATGTCTATTAAATCTTCGGAGTGGTAGCTGTTGGATTCAGGTTACGGGGATGATCTCCAGGTGTACCGGTGTCTTCGTGGGCTGAGGACTGTGCCACGTAAACGTTCACGTGCCCAAAATAGAGACGTGCCACCGCTAAACTCCTTGGTTGGCTTTGCCTTTGACCCTCGTTGACCGTGACCTTCCATGGCTGATTTGGATGATTTGAAGGGACATGTTCCATGTATCCGTCACCTGTAGCTTGCCCATGTGGCTCGTTTCTTCATAGGACACCTGTAGCATAGCTTTTAACAAAATAGCCGCGGAATCCTGTGCTGGCTGCAGAAACCTGTGCTGGCTGCGGAAACTGAGAAGTTTCCGCAGCTGCATGAACAAAAACTAAACCAAACAACAGTCATAAGCATAGTCAGAAAACCATGTAAAAAGCTCTTTTTAAACTACAATGCAATGATTTAACAGCTGGGTGGATGAAATAAGTGGAAAAAGAAGGCTGAGAGGGTGTATAGGAAGGTGCAGGTTTGAGGCTCAACAAGAGGACAAGGGGAAGCAGCCAAAGGAAGATACATGGGTTTGCAAGGCTCCTAAAAAGGAACCCAAGTTTGACTTAGAACGCGCAAAGGAGACATTCATGGAAGCTAAGAAGTTCGTGGAGGCCTCCACTTCAGGTAGTAAGGATCAACCAGAGCCAGGAATGGATCCTTCAATGCTCACTACCTTTTTGGAGACATGCGTGACAACAAGGCAGTTAAGGGACTACAAGAGCTAATCACTAGGTGCGTGGGGTTAGGAGAACCGCATGTAGTCAGGAAATTGGGAAAGCATGCATTGCACACTCAAAGGTAAATGAGGTTGATTGCACAGATTGGAGAATATGAAATGGATCAGGTAATCCTAGATCTGGGTTCGGAGGCAAATGTATTACTGAAGCAAACATGGGAATGCATGGGCATGCTCATGTTACACTAGTCCCCTATTCAATTACGAATGGCGAACCATCAGAATATTTTTCCCATGCGGAGGTTGCAAGGGGTAATAGTTGATATTGAAGGCGTGAGTGCGCAGGCGGATTTTGAAGTAATAGAGATTGTTGATGATAGCAATCCCTATCCCACATTGTTAAGAATAGACCGGGCCACCGATATAAACAGTCATCAATCTGAAGAAGCGCAAAATGATTTTCGAGAAAAAGTCACTACACGTAGTAGTCCCACTAGACCCAGCCGAAGGAGCATACTACACTGAACCAGTGCGCGATGATGATAGCAATGATGATCTCGATTGTATTTACAAAATAATTACGTGAGACCAGGATTGGTTGAATCCAACTGCAGATGGAAGGATCTCATGGGAGCACAGAAGCTCCTGCACTTTGGATTCAGATGAAGAAGTAGAGCGATGGTAGAATCGGTTGCACGAAGTGACAAAGCT
The DNA here is from genome assembly GCA_031772625.1 of Pinus tabuliformis. Taxonomy (NCBI): domain Eukaryota; kingdom Viridiplantae; phylum Streptophyta; class Pinopsida; order Pinales; family Pinaceae; genus Pinus; species Pinus tabuliformis. The sequence continues at coordinate 117,693,042 of CM062804.1, forward strand.
GAATTGCAACAGGATGGTTAGATCACTGCGGTGCATGATAATAGAGGCAAGGGAGCTACTGACATATGATGGATTGACAACAGTGGATGAATTCCTGAGAAAATTCGAAAGCGCAGTAACGGAACAACAGCGGTTCGATTCGTTGAAGTGGGAACTAGGTGCAACACCCGCACGATGGTGTGATACACATCAAGAAAATTTTGAGGACTGGCGTGGATGTAGAAGGATGATGCGCCTATGATTTGGAAGCCCCTAGGTTTGAACAAAAGTTGGTCAACAAGGACAGAACAACTTACACGCCCCCCTGTGTCAATGGGTATAGAGCTGTGTAGCCCACACAAGCACACCCCAAATTTAGGATCGAAAATCGAAACAGGACACAGCAACACGAGAGGTGACGTGCACCACAAATGTTCCACATAGAAGCATTCAAGAAGGTATGCAGAGTCCTGAACAGGGTTCACCATGCGAGACGAACTGATTGGGACCTGCGTGTACTAGTAGTTCGATGGGCCTATAGGGCCATGTGCAACAAGCTGAGCGCGGAGATGATTCGGAAGCTGAAGAGCAGAGTTGAGACCATAATTTTGGAGGAAAGGAATCCTCATGCAATAGCTCTCATAGTTGGGATGGTACGGGAGGACTAGGACAAAGGAATTATGCGGTTACGTGAGGGCAAACATATGCAAATCCAGGAATCCACTCGATGAGGGAACGTTAAGCTTCGTGAACTCGAAGAAGATCGGATATGATTGAAGAAGAAAAGCATGTTAATGGACATGGAGGTCAAAAAACTAGAACACGAAATTGCGCAAACATGTTGCATTCATAAACTAAAGAGGACAGGACAAGATATGGGTAGCAATACTACTACATTAGAAGATTGTCCCTAAGCATTTGTGACTCTGCTACCATGGCTACAGCCGCACCTTACCAGACAAAGTAACCAGGGGAGCACATCGCATAAGGAAGAATATGCAACGCTGACTGTCGAAAGGATAATTAAGGAGTGTCTGTGGACTAGGTTGGGAGGTGAATTGAAGCCTCACACAGGTGGTGCGACCACTTGACTATCCGTAGGGAGCACAGTCTCAGTGCTCCAAGTAGTTGAAAGAAAGAGCGAGACTATAAAAGAGTCTATGAGGGAGTTGTGCAATAAGGAGGTTGCGCACAGGATCGGCATGTCACAAGGGTCGTGCCCACATAGATGGGGCTGTGCCCCCGCACGGGTAGGTTGGGAGGTGACCGTTGGAGTCACTATTCATGACAAGATGCCCAATATAAGGTAAAGAGGAGTGGACAACAAGCAATTAAGACACGAATTAAGAGCTAGATTTGGGACGATCTACCACCAAGAAGGCATTAATGACTCAGAAGTGGGGGGAATGGTCGAATTCAAATTCAAAAGGTGCTATAAAATCCCCAGGACTAGCCACTAGGCAACACTTGGTTGTTTGAGAATTGAGCAGTTACAAAGGAGTGAGTGCCACGTACAGTTACCACCTGTGAGTGCAAACACGATGACTACTGCCAGAACAAGAGTGCGATTCACCGAAGACACCGTGGAGCCCCATATGGCCCATGAGGAGCCTAAAGAGGCAACAGTTGTGCCAAAAGTTCCAAGATCACCACTGACGCCGCAGCCGAAGAAAGATAAGAAAACAACGGGACCAGTCCGCGTATCCCCAAGAAACCCACGATTCTAAAAATTGTTAATGAAAGAAAAAGGCAAAGTCGTCACCATCGAATCCAATGAAGAGGAGGAAGACTTGCAAGCTCTAATCGTTCAAATTGAGGTGCAAGACGATGTGGAGGAGGATGTCTCACCAATGCCTTTTGCAACAAAGTTACCCATGTATGTCTCCCCGTGGAAAGGGAAAGCCAAGATACCGAAAGACCTGGAGGTCATGAAGAGTGCGCTCAAAACCTCGCTCCTCCCCGACGGTGTAAGGTTTGAAGGTCCACCTTTGGGATGAGTACCTACCATGAAGTTCAAGGGGACCTTGTGGACAGCGATAAGTTCCCACACCTTGTGGAGCCGCCAAAATGGTTGCGCAGTGTGGAGAAGGTTGGGTTACTCCATCTGTGATGGGTACCCCACTACCACCACGCGCCCATCACCATTTACATCATCAGGCAGCTGTTGTGCATGGTGCATGATGGGTATCTCTTGTTGGAGGATCCTATTCCCATCACGACCGACCTAATTCACAGAATTTCTTGACTGCCCTTCAAAGGACACGACCCGGCGACCATTGCGGGAAAAATCAGCGACTTGGCCCTCGCAAAAGCTATGAAGGCCAAGTATAAACTAGAGAAGAAAAAGTGGGGGTACACAATTGCAAGCATTAAGGACAAAGGGGTGCGTTTAGCCACACAGTTGTTGGCTAGTAAGCTGATGAGGAAATATCGCATGGATGAAGTACCAGTGTCTGTGATTGTGCTGGCAAAGCAGTGCACGGACGGGGTACAGTTCAACTGGGTGCAATTCCTCTGTGAGGAGTTTATGACGAATTGCAAGGAGGCCCAGGAGCAGGGTAAGGCTTTCCACTACGCATGGTTTCTCTTATCAATCTTGTTGGTTGCAGGGGAACTGCCGGAGGACAGCAGGTTTCCCAGTATTGAGCATGATCTGCTTGAAGCCATGAGGTACACCTCGCTCTGGGCTACAAAAGATGCAAAGAGGATTCATGAGACGAAGGTGTTCTGGGTGTTCATGGAGGCAAACATCCAAATGTGGATCAACTGAAGGCCGTGCCTATATCCCATGGTTTATGACAACTTGCAGAGCTCGACAGAGTTCAAGGCGGATATGCATAACCTATATATCTGAGCGCACAAGGATCTAGTGTAGAAATGGGTGAAGCTTCCGTTGATCGCAACGGATGATGCGATCTTCACAGTGATGGAGTCATGGCCTTCAGAGTGGCATGCCCTAGACTTGGCAGGAATGGAGAAGTTCGCAGCCCAGCAAAGAAGGAAGGACACCAAGTTGCGCATCGCGCAGCTGGCTGAAAAGAGGCGCCAGGAACAAGAAGCATCTGCACAGAAGAAGATGGCCGATGCAGCAGTAGTGATGTAGATAGCAGAAACCACAACAATGCCAACAGAAGAGCCCGAGGAGGGCCAGAAGAAGTCCACGGGGTAGCAGACTAGGGAAGTGGATAGGACAGAATAACACGCGGACCCCAATTCAACATCAAACCAACTCAAGCGACCACGTGTCCCTAAGAAAACAGCTCCCAGGAAGAAGGTGAAGGAGACCAAGACGTCCATTGACCCAATCACACTCAAAGAAAGTGATCTATTTGACAAAGGTCAAATGGTTCGCGAGGTCACAAAGGACGTGCTCCAGGAAATGAGGATGGGGCAGAACACTATGTTGGGGGCGCTCAGTGTGCAACTACAAGGATTATGGGTATAGCCCCCCCAAACAGGTATAATGGCTCCATACGTCACAGTAGGAACCGCAGAGGCCGAACAGACACTGTGTGCCCGTAGGGACAACCCTTTTGTGCTGCCCAAAGGCGCCCTAGCAGTAGCTGATGAGCAGCATGAAAGGCGTCGGCTTAAACTTGGCAGCCCTGCCACGTGAAACCCTGTACTTATAGGATGGGGTCATCGCAGAACTCCACGCCAGGGAAGGCCGTGTGATCCAGGTCTTACATAAGCAGAAAATCAACATGGATCAGCTTAGCCTCTAGCGTGATGAATTGGTTGCACAGGCTCGCGGACTGGAGCAGGCAGTAGAGGATGTGTGTAGGAGTGTCCCAGAGTTGGTCGTGCAGGAAAAGCTACCAGTAGCAGAGCAGGTCCACAGATTGGTAGCCGGAGTCCGCGAGGCCAGGGAGGAAATGACGAAGGTTCAGTTGGAGCTGAACTTGTAGATCGCCGAGTTATAGTTGAAGGCGTAGCCTTCCACATCCCCAGAGGTCAAAGAGCAGTTCGACCGCGCTATCCAAACGGGGTTGGAGCAAATTGGCCAAGCAGTACAGGACTGCACCTGAATGTTGGATCAAGTAATAACCATGCTTACATAACTGCAGGAAGATCCAAACCTACAATGCTTAGAGACAGAGGCGTGCAAGTTGCGGTAGGAGTACGACAGTGTCTGGGGGATCATGCACACAGTCGTCCTTACTGAACAACTAGCCAAACTGCAGTAGGCAAGGGCACTGAAGGACCAATTAGACACCGCATGACAAAAATAAGCCTTTCTTAAAGCATGCATCTAACCATGGATCAATGAAGCTTTCACAATTACAACTACCATTGAAGGAAAGTTGAGACAAATGTAGGGACTTTATGCGGGTAGACAAGAGCGTGACCCTGCTCACGAAGGTTCTGAGATACATGAGAAACAAGTATAGCATACCATAGAACAGTGTGTTGCGGACACCCATGTTGCGCAAGACCTATTGGATGGACTCCATGTAAAGATTGCCGCACGAATAGAGTCACTCAGGATGAATCACGATGATTGTGTTGGGGGCCTGATGGGCATGGGATCCCCCGCAATAGGTTTTGGGGCTCAAAGACCAAGTTTTGGTCAAAGATGGTGTAGAACTCTGCGAAGTATGGGTGCAGAGCACGAAGTGTACAACTGAGTCATAGGGTTGTCCACCCTAAAATATTGTAATTTAATGTAAATTGTGTCGGCCTACCCATGGTCCACGGACCATGGGATTGTATAAATAGAGCGAGGCTCTAAGTGTGAAGATAGTCTTTAAGCTTGGCCTAGAAGAGAAGAATAGATACAGATGCGAAGGCATGGTTAGAGCATAGAGTGAAAGTTGAAGTGTACTGGGTTGTAGGGGTAGGAAGAGGCTCTGCAGCTGAGTGCATAGAGGCCTAGTAGAGTCCGCAGCTAAGTGCATTAACCCTTGCAGCTGAGTGCGCAGGGTGGAGTCTGGTTTGTACTTGGAATTGAAAGATAATAAAGAGAAGCTTATTTTATGCATCTGTTCTGGAACCTTTATGTTGATGTTATTTATTTCTTTTACTCTGTTTATTTAATGTGGGCACTTGATAAATACTTGTATGAATTCTTATAGGTGAATTTAATGCAAGTAATTAGCTAACAAAGACTAATTAAGGAAGACTTGGGTAAATAACACGGGTCGCGTTGCAGCTCAAACTACGTGAAGATAGTATCACAGGGCGCGGGGTACCCGCAGGTGCACGTAGTGTAGTAAGTGCGAAGGTTGGACCGTGTACCAATCACCTCATATTAGACATCCCCAGGGTGCAGAAACCTAGTTCTAGCACCCTCCCAGACTACTTCAGGTGAGATCTTTGTCCGCGCTCCACAGAGTGTTGCTGAAAGAGTCAGTAGTACCGGGATTTGCTTGGCTAAATCACTTCCGAACCTGGGTTAGGCCCCACTAAGCCAACACCCCCTTCACCTGGATTGGGGGCAATCTTTTCAAACTTGGCCCAGATCAAATCCTGAGAAGGTGTGTAAGGGAAGAGGAAGTTTTTGACATCCTTTTGATCTGTCATGATGGGCCTTGTGGAGGTCACTTTGCAGCAAAGAGGACAACATTCAAAGTGTTACAAGTAGGCTATTATTGGCCCCTTTAATAAGATCTTGGAGAACGCGCTGACAAAGTGGTGAACACCAGTATTGCAGCAATAATTCTGCAACTCCTAGGTTGCCTGCTTTACTCTTATCAACCTGGTAGTTCGTAACAAACTTGGAAGCGATGGTGTTGTATGCACAAGTAATAGTTCTTATTGCAGGCTGTCACTTGGTCAGCTGGCGCAAGATCACTAGGAGCTCAAGCTAACTTCTATGGATTCTAGAATAAGATTTATTTGTGATGAAAGAAAGGAAAGCTTACTCTACAGAGGCTACTCTAATTGTAGAAAGGAAAAGGACTGAAATGTAAAGTAAACCTAGCAAACCCTACTTAACCAACTAATCCTACTTTTGCAGAAAGAACTATGAAAACCATGAGATGAATGCCATTACCTACTCAAGGAAGTAAATGACATCTACTCAAGCTATTTCTAGAAGTAAATGAGCAAAAAACATCTTTTTGGATTTTTATGTGAAATTGGAATGCATGTATTTTATTGTGTGTGAAGGTGGAAGCGAATAGGTGGTGTTGAAGGGTGACTTTGGGGTTTGAGGAGATGTAGGATGGTGTAGCTGGGTCCTAGGAGGTCTCGGGTGGCTTTCTGGAGGCTTTTCCCACACTTGACCTTCAAAAGAAAGCCTACAGGAAAATCTACAGAAGGACACAGGGGATCTACAGGAGGTCTACAGGCGGATGCCGAGAGCATTTTTTAAGGTTTTGAAGGTGTGAGAGTGGGTGAAAAGGGTAGATGAAGGCTGGGATGATGTGTTAGGGTGCCTAGGGTTCACCAAGGATCACTAGGAGAGGGAAATATGGTCGGGAGAGAGGAAGAAATCCTATGGAAAAATGCAGAAAACTAAGGTAGATTTGAGGTGAACTTTGGGCAAGTTGTAGGGCATAGATCAGGGAGAGAATGAGATGGCTGATAGGCTGACCTGCTGTGAGAAGAAATCTGCTGCAAAAGAACTGACAATCAAACAATGAAATTAGGCAAGCAAGGAAATTAAGTACATAAAAAAAAGACAGAATCTTTCATCAAGCTAATCTACATTATGAGATATGGAGAGAAATGCTGAAAAATGAAATAATGAGAGAAAGCATGGAAGAAGACTTATTGTAAAGACAAAAATGAACTTGGTGAAAGAGATCTAAAGCAAAGCATTAACCTTCTAACAAATCCTATAGAGAAGGAAAATCTGTGTTTTTGTGGTAGCAACAGGGTCTTGGCCTCAGTTCATGGTCCCAAAGGGATGAAAGGAGGCCAAGGCACTATTGCTGGCCTTTTTTATCTTCTTTCTATCACTGTTTACCCTACTATAGAAAACACAAATGGAAACAACCTTCTAAATCACCAAAAACAACCTATTCTTAACCAAGAAATAAATTCATCTAACAACAACTAATCCATAAACTGAAACAAAGCATATAAATACAAACAAGAGGAGTTTGGCTGCTTGGATTGGGCCCTAACCCAAGATCTTCATCCCTATGTGGTAACTCAATGCTAGATCAATAATAATCTCATCTTTATTATCAAAATAGTAATAGGATTACATGAAATTGTCACCAAAAGTAAGCTCGAAGTTGAGCAAAGCAAAACTGCAACAAAAATTCGACCCTATTGAGGCCCTAGGCCTATATACTTATACAACTGAAGCTTCCAACAGCTTCCTTAAAATCAAAGAGGCTCAGCTCCCAAAACTCGAGATAAACATAAGTTATCCTCCACTTGCTCGGCTAGCTCCTAGTGCATTGATTTGGCTGTTTGTGCTCCAAGCTGCATGAAAGAGAATTCGAAATGGGGAGTAATAAATGAGGGGGATTCCCTCCTATAAATCCTCTCCTTTGTCCACTTCAAATTATTGCTGCCAATTGTCCATTGAATCTTTGAATTTGTCTTCAAAATTCAACAAAAATATGCATTAAACACATTTTAGACCTCATGGCATCATAACTAGCCCAACTCACTTCATAAGCATAGATATAATAAAAAAACATGCAATAAGCTAAGAGAATGGTTGATTTAACTATGTTAGGAGGCAAAATGAACCCATATAATTACCCATTTATGGGGCTCATCATCACCCCCTACTGAAGGTGTTGCTCATCCTCTGAGCAACTTAGTCCATCTCCTCATCTTTGATGGCCCTGGTGGCCTCTCTAGCATCCCAATCTTCTAATGTTATTTCCTCTTCCTTGTCATAGAAGCTTGCTTTTCTGGCTATCTCTTCCCACTGCCTCTTCTCTTCTTCTTCGGTTCTCCCTTCTAGCATGCCTAACAGTAGGGTGGACTCAGTTAGAGGCCAATCCAATTGACCTGCAGCCTATGCATTGAGTGCTTATACATTGGCACTCTCATTAGTGCCTCCTTCATCCTCATTGGGGAATGATATTCCCTAATTTTTAGACTGTGTGGTAAGGTGTTCCATCTCCTCATACATGCATGCACATAGTCATCTCCAAGTAACCTTTCCATGTCCTCAAAATGTGCAATTTCCTGTGCTTGATCACTTATATATCTAGGGGCAATTTGAGGATTATTTGCATGTAGCAGTGTGTGTTGATGAGAGCCATGGGATCTGATGGCTCAGCTTTGATCATTAGTGGCTCATTCTGCTCTTTGATCATTAACCTTTTTACTTCAGTTTCCTTTAACTCCTCATGGTTCATCCAGGAAGCCATGGCCATTAGTTGTAGGTCCCCTAGCCTAGCATTGGGGTCCCATACATTCATGTCTGTGAGGGCCATATTATGCAGGTAAAATTCTACCATTTTTGCCTTATCTTCTTCTATACTTTGGTCACACAGGGCCATAAATTGTCTGTAATCTTGAAAAGGCATTGTGCTTCTTTGTGCCAAGGTCTTGATCTGAAATTGCATCCACTAGTCCTTGAGATATAGGGCATAGGATTTTTTTGGTTGCCTACATTGCAATGTCTCTATGGACCAGCTGGCCATGCATTCCAGTTGGGCCTCTTTCTCTTACAGCTGCCTCCTTAGCAATTCACTTTCTGTTTCAAGTTGGCTCCTTGCAACTGTTTTTCTGTGTCTAAAAGCACTTACCTCCCTGCCCATTTCTCTGAGTTTATTCTCCATATGGCCAATATCCTCAACTCCCTTGGATTTGGCTATTTGTATCCACCTATGGGTCCTTATTCTTTCTTTCTCCAATTCAAAGAATAGTGGGATTGCAAATTTTTGTGGAATGATTCTCCCCCCTCAAGAAGATTGTAGTAAGAGCCAAGACTAGACTGGGGGTCAGGTTCTTGTGCCTCTATTTCTTCCTCCTTCCCCTGTGGTTGTCCTTATATCCTTTCTTCAAGTTTTTCAGTCTCCTATAGTCTTGATAGGGTCTCCTGTAGTCTTGGCAGGGTCTCTTGTAGAACAATCTGTGCCTCCTTTAGAACTATTTTTGAGTCCTATAGTTCTACTTTTTCCTTCCATGTGGGAGATCTAGGAGTCCCCCTTTCATAAGTGATAGGTTCTTTGGAAAGGGATTCCTTTCCTTGGGCAGCGGGTGAATCTTCAATAACAATAGGAACTTTAGAAGAAGGCTGGGGTTTCCCTGTTTTGATCCTTGTGCTCTTCCTAGCCCTTAAATACATTGAGGTCTGCCTCTTCCTATTTTGTTTTGGTTTAATTAGGGTGCTGAGGGCAATGAGAGCAGCTGCTGCCTCTCTTTCTAGGGTCTCAGGAGACACTTCTATCTTTTCTGCCCCTCTTTATCCTCCTCCTGTCTTTTTCTCTGTCTTTGTTTGTTTTGTTTCTTCCTGCTCTATCTTAGTTTCTTCCTTCTTCCCTTCTTGTTCCTCAGTTTCTTCTCCTTCTCCCCCTTGCTGCTCTTCCTCCTCACTATCAGAAGGACTGATATCATAGGTGAGGGCCTTTATGTCATCTTCTACTGTCATGTTTAAGAAAATTTCCCATGCTATGGGGATTGTGAATGTGTGGAGGGCTTCTTCCACTAAAATTTTAATTAACCCATGTTGATCCAGCTGATCTGGACTCCCTGCCTTGAACTTAATGCTGGAGTCTGTTATAAATCCAGCTCACAAAAAGATAGAAAAGATAGATCAGTGCCTTATAATTCAGCCTCTCTGAGGGGGAAACCTCCTTTACATTACACAAATGAACAATTCTTGGATGATACAAATGAAAAGACCTCCTTTCTATATATAGGAGTTTAAGGGGGCATAATATAATTAGAGCCGACATAAAAATAATAATGTAAGGGAACAATAATAACAATAGTGGGCTTCTATGGGGGCACAATAGAAACAATATGGGGACTACATGGGTACAACAATATAATAAGGGGGTTGTACTAATAACAATAAGGGGTTACACTAGTAGTATAGGGGCCTAACATGCCCCTCTCCTTCAGAAAGTGTTTTCCTCAACGCTTGAGTAGTTCTTGATGCTTATGTCTAAAATTCTTGTCCTCCCATGTGGAATCTTCAGTGGGTAAGTTCTTCCACTTGATGAGATACTCTGAAATTGATCGATTTCGTAGCTGTCAGGTTCTTGCTTATGTGACTGCTCCAGGTTCCAATATGATTTTTCCTTCCTCTTCAAGTTCTGGAAATATTGTTTGAATTAGGATCTTCTGCAACTTTTCAATGAGTGGCCATACTTCTTCATCCTTCTTCCATTCATCCCTTTGTTCATTTATCCAATATGGTTGGATAATAGAAATAGCACAAAACAATGCTTCTACATCCTCATCCTTTTCTTCCTCCTCTTCATACTCTATGTAGAATAATTTCTTATCAGCACATTTATGACCTTTAGTGCATTTGCTATCACAATTGTAACAAAGCCCTTTTTCTCTTTTTTCTTCCAATTGTTGTGGTGTAACCCTTGTAGGTTGTGGAAGGCTAGGATAAACAACACTTCCATCTTTATAGTTGTGAGGGTTAGAATTCCTTGTGGCCATAATTTTTCTTTCCACTTTGTAACAAAGACCTTTTTCTCTTTTTTCTTCCAATTGTTGTGGTGTTGCTCTAAAGAAGGTGTTTCTCTTTGTATTCTCATAATGTGCTATAATTTCCTCCATGAAAATTTACTGCATCACAAGTTGTTTACGAGAACAAAGCACTTTATACCATAAAAATTGATCTTGTTCTAAATATGAAGATGCATTACATACCTTTTGTAATAATGATACACCATGTAGATCAAAATATTTCTCCATCTGTAGTATCCAATTTACCAGATCCTTGCCATCAAACCTCCTCATCTTGCTTTTTCTTGATTTTAGGAGCTCGATCTTGAAACGATTGTAACTCTGTACTTTCAGATTTTGAAGTTCTGAAATTGCTATCTGTGGTAGCCCTCTACATCCTCTTTCCAATGCCACCAGTCTGATTGAATTTAGATTCTCCAAGAAAGAGTTATGCACAATCTCCCAAGATAACCTGAATATATACCTTTTCAAAAGAGCGAAATTGTATGAAGTTCCACATGTCACTATTTTGACCTTAGGATCTAAACAATATATACAGGAAACTGAAGTTCGTCCTCTTTCTATAACTTCTTACAAAAATTCAATCTGATGCTCAAAACAAAATTTATGACTATTTTCCCCAGGTCACCTGTTTGGAATGTAATTCAAGAGTCTGCAAAAAGGCCAACTTCCTCAGATCATATCTCCACAAATATAGCGCGAAAAGCTCCTGAAAATCGGACCTGCAGTTTAGAACGATTTTGGACCAAATGGTTTTTTTTTTTAGCGTCTGAAACGTTGCAGAAAAAAAGTTATAGTGCAAATGCCATGATGACCTGTTTGGAGCAGCGAAACCCTATAATTCAAAGCTCTGATACCAAATGTTATGAAACCAGCTCACAAAAAAGATAGAAAATATAAATTAACGCCTTATAATTCAGCCTCTTCGAGGGGGCAACCTCCTTTACATTACACAAATTAACAATTCTTGGATGATACAAATGAAAAGACCTCCTTTCTATATATAGGAGTTTAAGTGGTCATAATATAATTAGAGCCGACATAACAATAATAATGTAAGGGCACAATAATAACAATAGTGGGCTTCTATTGAGGCACAATAGTAACAATATGGAGACTACATGGGTATAACAATATAATAAGGGGGTTGTACAAGGGGTTACACTAGTAGTATAAGGGCATAGCAGAGTCTATGAGGGACTACAGGAGCAAATAGGGGATGCTGAGCTTCTGGGGTGTTGGAGTGTCCATGCCATATCTCAGCTCATGAAGGATTCTAAAATGGTAGCCATAGACTATGTTATACCTCCCTTCATAGGAAACGTATTTGATGATTTGGTAACTAGCCTCATCCCAAGAGTAGGATATGCTTGTCCTTCTAATGCCATTTTTATCTTCTACAGAATGTTCATTGTTTTGGAAGAAATTTTTCTTGGCAGCCAATCCAATTGGTTTTTCATCTTTGCTCCAAGGAAATCCAAGAGGAAGGGTAGTAACCCTACTGATAAATTCTGGGGTTATTTCCATGGAAAGACCTCTAAGAGTGACAGTGGCATGGGTTCTTGAGTGAGGGACTAAAGAAAGGACAAATTCCTTAGTAACTTCCTCATCAAACCCTCAGAATTTCTCAAAAAATGTCATCCAATTTGCCCTGATGAATATGGCTACTACTTGGGGATGTTCATGGAGCTTGGTTGAATTAGTGGGATTCTTCCTCATGACTCTTCCTTTCATTGTGCTTATACCGCTTTTGAAAACCAAATGTAGAGATGGAGTCAAGAATTTTGAGGAAAATAGGGAAACTGTGGTTTTTTTAAGAAAACAGGCAATTTTTTTTTATGTAATTCCTCTTCTTCTATGGACTCAATTCCTCCTGAAAATGATATCATTCCTTGCACATATTAATAATCAAGGTGGATATGCATGGAACCTACCTCCTCAAGCCAAAAATAAAGCAAAAAACCCATGTTTTCTTCTTAAAAACAGCTCACTGCCCCTCTTGTAGAACTGCGTGTAGGTGCTCCTGTAGAACCTGCAAGTGCTCCCGTAGAATGCCGATAGCCGGAAGATGGATGAAAATGATGGAGAACGATGGTTTCGAAGCTATGGGGTGACAAGGAGCTTGCTGCAGCTAAGTGGACGAGTATAGAATTAAAGAAAGGTGGTGAGAGTGTTTCGAGGAGGAGTACTTATTCCTTCTTTTAGATATTTCTGGTGATTGGGTGAGCTAGCAAAAAGGTACGTTGGCCATATTTGGAAAGTTGGTCCCCACCTACCTTGTCATCATGGTTTCTTCCCACAATCACCTCTCATTATTGCATCATAGTTTGCAAACTATCCACTACCTGTCCCTGGGATCTTTCTCTGAGTTGACTATGCACATGTGTTGTGACATCTTCAGATGAGTGTAGTCAACTGGATGAAGGTGGCCAAGTTAACTGGCCACATTTTCTTGTTCAACCCCAACCATATCATTCGCTTATGCATATCTTTCAATTACACAAATGCAACAGAGGAGTGGGTTAGTCACTTACCTGTTAGTCAAATGTATGTGTTGTGAGGTATTTTGGCTCCTTTTATTGCTGCATGCTTGTATTTCATTTGTTGCATGCTCTTTGCTTTCTGATGTGTGGTTGTTTGTCTTGTGCAGGTATCCTCTGGCTGGATCTAAGCTTCAGATGTCTCCTTCAATCCCATGATTTCACTTCTTCTGCTGTTGTGGCTTGATTTTAATGGGATCAACGGCTACAAGAATTCCTACAAGAGCTCATGTAGCTGTTTCTCCCTTTAAAATTTCAGCTTATGTCTGTATTGGAAGCTGTGAGGATGATGCCAAAGATGCTGATGGAGATGGAGAGGTACTAGGTAAGCTGCAGGTGAGATTTGAGGTGTTTCTTCCTTTATTTTTTGTTTTTTTCTAAAAACTAGTTTTCTGTGACAGGAAGGGAAGAAAAATGATGATGATGATGTGATGCAGGTGTGGAATAGATGGCGAGGTTTGATAGCTGTAGGAGGGTTTACATGTTCTTCATAAAGCTTCCCAGCTGCTCAAACTGCTTTCTGGAACCATTTCTGGCTCTTTGTGATTCCTACAAGAGCCTCCAGTAGAAAACACAGGGCCTCCAGTAGAACACGGTTTCCGAAAAAAAACACAGTGGGGTGAAAGAAAGATCTAAAATGATGGAAAAGAGTGTGGAGGAGGTGAAATAGGCTCTTTAGCATCTTCTCTTGTTCCCTGTGGTCCTCCTGCAACCTGCAACACACATTAGAATTCCATTTTCGTTTTCTTTTTTTTTTGAAAACAACTAGGGCGCCTCAAGGAGGTTTTCACCTTAATTGCCTGCCTTGGGCGCCTCCAAGGGAGGTTTTCACCCAATGATCTTATTCTATTTTTTTTATTTTTTTTGCATCATTGAGCCGCCTCAGAAGACTTTTCAACTCAATGATGGGACTCAAGCGCCTCATGGAGGTTTTCACTTGAGTCCTTATTTTTTATTTCTCTTTTCTGTTTCTTCATTGAGTTGGTGAAGTGGAGGCTAAGACATGCTCCATTGCCATCACTGTCTTATTTAGATCTTCAATGAATTCTCACTTGGAGAGGAGCTTCTTGTAAATTTTCAACATATGTCCATTGACAAGCATGGGGATGGCTTCCTCATCAATGGTTCTGATCAGAATTGAACCATTGTCATTGCATTTTTCCACAGTGTAGGGTCCCAGCCATATTGTCCTCAGCTTGCCTTTGAAGTCTTTATACCTTGAATCATAGAGTAGTGCCCAATATCCTTCTTGGAATTGCTTCTCCTTGATATTTTTTTCATGCCATATCTTCCTCTAAAGCTAAACTACCTTTGTGTGGAGAAGAGCCTTCAATCTTTGTTCATCCAATCCATTGAGCTGGAGTAGTCTTTCCTTTTGTGCATGGCTGAGGTCTAGGTCTAGCTGAGCTGCCATCCTTAGTGTATTGAATTCAAATTCTATTGATAGCAAAGCCTTCTTCCGGTAGACGAGTTCATAGGGTGTGAACCCTGTGGTGGTCTACCATGTTGTGTTGTAGGCCCAAGTGGCCTCAACTAATCTGTCTGCCCAATCTTTTTTGTTGCTACTCACTACCTTGGTCAGAATTCCTTCCAAAGCTCTATTAGTGACTTCCACCTGCCGATTGGCTTGTGGATGGTAAGGGGTGGCAGTCCTGTGCTTGATTTTATGATGTACGAGTAGGTCTTCAATCAAATTTTAATTAAACTTACTGCCTTGATCTGTGACCAATTCTCTTGGATACCCGAACTTGTAGAATATGTTTTCTCCCAAAAACTCAACTACTTTTTCCTTTGTTGCTGCTTTGATTGCATTTGTTTCTACCCACTTTGTCAAGTAATCAGTGCACATAATGATGTATTGCTTCTGCTTTGAAGGAGGGTTGATAGGACCCACAAAGTCCATGCCCCACTTCTTAAATGGCTCAAAGGGCACTTGAGGTTTCATCGACATCTCATACTTTGGAGTAGGTTCCCCCATCCTTTGACAATGATCACATTGGCTGGTGTATCTCCTCACATCTTGATGAAGAGTGGGCCAATAGTAGCCTTCTTGCAAGATTTTGAAGGCAGTTCTCTTTGCTGCAAAATGACCTCCACACAACCTGTCATGACAGGTCAGGAGGATGTCAAAAATTCCTCCTCCCTGAAACATCTTCTCAAGATCTGATCTGGGCCAAGTTTGAAGAGATTACCCCCAATCCAAGTGAAAGGAGTGCTTTTCCTCACTATCTTGCTCTTCTCCTTCGAGGACAGGTGTGGTGGGAACTGTGCTGAAACCAAGTAGTTTGCTATATCATCAAACCATGGATAGAGTACTGAGATAGAAAACATGTGTTCATCTAGAATTTGATCATCCACCATTCTTTCTTCACCTGGAGGCAAACGTACTCTAGAAAAAAAGTCAGCAACAACATTTTCTTTACCTAGTTTATCAACAATGGTAAAATCAAACTACTGCAGTAAAAGCAACCATCTAATAATGTGAGCATTTACATCCGGTTTTTTCATTAAATATCTAATTGCAACATGGTTAGTGTGCACGAAGGTCTGATAGCCTATGATGTAATGTCTAAATTTGTTTAAAGAATGCACAACAACTAGGAGTTCCTTCTCGGTCACTGTATAGTTTAACTCTGCCTTTGACAAATTTTTGCTTATAAAGTATATGGCGTAAGGTAACTTTTCATCAATTTGTCCTAAGGCTACTCCTATTGATTTCTTCGAGGCATTTGTATGAATGTGGAAAGGTAGGGCCCAGTTTGGGCCTCTCAAAATTGGGGCAGTCACAAGTTTACTCTTCAAGGTAGCTAAGGCTTCTTGACAGTGTTCCGACCATACAAATTCGACATCTTTGTCTAGAAGACCAAACAACAGAGAGGCTAGCTTACTGAAATATTTAATGAATCTTCGGTAATACCCATCTAAGCCTAGGAAACTTTTGACATCTCTCACCTTTTGACGAGGTGGGACCCTTTTGATGATGGAAATTTTGTTGGGGTCCACCTGCAATCCTTGTTGAGATTTTGCATGACCTAGCACAGTCCCTTTAGTCATCAAAAATTCACATTTTTCCGGATTGAGGGACAAATTCATCTCAATACACTTGTCCAAAACTTTTCCTTGGTTAGATAAAGCTTCCTAAAAGTCGGAACCATAAGGAGTAAAATCATCCATATATATTTCCACTGCATCATGAACCAGTTCAGAAAATATACTCAATACAGCTCTGGAAAGTGGCTAGAGCATTACACAAACCAAAAGGAAGGACCCGCTATGAAAAGGTACCCCAAGGACAAGTGAAAGTGGTCTTATCTTGGTCTTCAGGGTTGATTTGAATCTGATTGTACCCGCTAAACCCATCTAGGAAGGAAAAAAACTTTTTCCCCGTGAGACCATCTAACACTTGATCTATGAAAGGCAAAGGAAAATGGTCCTTTTTAGTAACTTCGTTCAATTCCTGATAGTTGACACAGATTCGCCACTTGCCATTTTTCTTTGGAACTAGCACCAAAGGAGAGACCCATTCACAGTCAGAGATGGGGTAGATGAATCCTGCATCAAGTAATTTTTGCAACTCTTCCTTAACAATGTCTTTAAGTGCTGGATTTATCCTCCTTTGAGGCTACCTGACTCGTTTGCAATCTTCCTTAATGTATATATGATGGTACATACTGAAGGGTGCACTCCCTTCATCTCCTTATAACTCTAGGCGAAAGAATCTAAATGTTTTCTCAATAAGCTGCATAGCTCCTTCTCCTGGGAAGTGGATAGGGATGGATTGATTTTCAAGGTTCTTTCTGGGCTGAACTCTATATTCTTAACATAGAGGGAGGTCGGTTTGGCCACATAGAGATTAGTTAAGGGGTTGTTTTGGTTTTCTCTCACTATGTCCTCTAATGGTAAGATACTGGGGGGTGGATTTTGAATTAAATTTTTAATGATATCGTCTTCATCTTGCAATTCCCCCCCCATGGCGGTTTCTAATGCACAAAGTGGTGCAGAATAGATTTCATCCTCATCGTCCTCCAACTAGAGAGGTAGATCATGTTCTAGCAAGGGTTGGGTAGGAGGGTATACGATTAACTATTTGGACATATGCCCGTTATTGATGGTCATGTTCCCAGCTTGATAGTTGATGTAGACATCGGCAGTAGCCAACTAGGGTCTTCCCAGGATGAGAGGATATCCAGTGAGCTTTGCCTTTGACTGGAGAACTAAGATATCAGCAGGGTACTCCCAAGAATCAATGGAGACCATCACATCTTCCACAATCGCTTCAGGGGTCATGGTGGAGCAATCTGCTAGTTGCAGCACTATCATGGTCTTCCTCAAGGAGCCCTAGAGGTTAAGTTTGAGCATTGTGTCTTTTGTCATCACATTAATGGCAACTCCTAGATCAATCAAGGTATGTGGGATCATGGTGCCATTGATGTGGAAATCCACTACTGGGCTTCCAGGGTCCAAATATTTCAGACAAATTACCTACCCCAACATCAGGTCGGACAGTTGTCCCATGACATTAATGGTTGGGGCATCTCTCTTGCTCCTTCCTGGATTCCTAAAGCACTTCTCTTTGATCAACCTACTATAGATGGGTACATCTTTTATGGATTGGAGAAGTGGTATCTTCACACATAAATGTTTCAATTCTCCCAGAAGTTCAGTTTCTTCTGGGGTAGGCTGTGTTGTCCTAGATAGTCTCTCAAGAAAGGGTGGAATTGCTTTAGGTTCACTTTCCTCTTTATCTTCCTCAACCTCCCTAGGTGGAGGCTAGCTATCTGGGAGAACCTTCCCAGATCATAGGTTAATCTCCTGAATCTCCACAGCATAAGTGGGGCATAATGGTTCCCCACTATATACTTGTTGAGCCTGTTTGTTGTTCGGGTTCGGGTTTGGTTGGGCAGGCATTTGGGGTTGCCTTGGTGGAGCAGGAGGCAATGGTTGCGGTTGATCAAGTGGTGAAGGCAAAAGAGCGGGAGGAGAGTTATAATAGGGCCTCCACCCTTGATGAGATGCATTCCACTGAGGTTACGGATAAGCATAGAATTGAAATGAATGAGTGGCTAGTTGGACATGATATTGAGATGGAAAGGACCAAGGAGGAGGCGTGGACCAGGAAGGATGAGCAGGAGGGCCCCAAGAAGGTATGGAAGTGATTTGGTTAGGGTTGTAGTATGCCTGAGATGTCCCTTGCATCCCCTGCTGGTATTGTCTGAGTCCATGCGGTCTCCTTTGGTTCATGAAATATAGTGGTTCAGTGGCTCCTTCAACCCCCTGGTATACAACTTTAAGTCTGGGCAAGGAAGGGCACTTATCGATAGAATGATCTTCTTCACAGATTGAACAAACCTCTATAGAGTTCAATGGACATTCGTTCCTAGGATGCCTCCTAGTGCATCTAGGACAAAAGATGTCCAAAGCCCTCTCTGCTTCCTCTTGTTTCCTTTTGATATGCAAGGTATCCATTTGCATGGCAAGAGTCTGCAACATCTCACTTTTGAAGTATTCCATCATGTTTCTGAGTTCATCTTTGATGGATGAATTGGAAGAGGAGGTACTGTGGGTTGACTCCCCCTACCTCTCTTTTTGGCCCCTCTAGAATGGTTTCTAAAGACAGTCTTTATGTCCTCATAAAATAGTTGGTAGATGTCTCCCCTAGCTAGCAGATGAAGGGTGGCTAGAAGGTCTTCCAGGATTCCCCTGAGTAGAACCAACTTCAAAGATTCAGGGTCAAGTGTGCACCTGGCCCTTTTGTAACTGAGCTAGAACCTCTCTTCATAATCTTCCAAGGATGCATCATTTCCCATGGTCATTCGTAAGATTTATTCCTTGGTATCTTTTGACCTCCAGTAGTCTTGATATTTGTTATTAAAGGCCTATTGGATCTGAGCCCAAGTTGTGATGCTATTTCCAGGTAACCCCATGAACCAGTGCAATGCTACATCCTTAAGAGTAGAGGGGAATAGTTTCAACTTTTTCTCATCTTTTTCATAGTCATAGGTTCGAAACATGACAAAAAACTCAAACAAGAAGGTGTTAGGATCTTCTGTGGTCAAACCATGGAAGTGAGGTAGGGATGAAAGGCTTATATTCTTCATTTTGGTGTCCCCATTGGTCCCCTTAATGGGAAAGGTACCCTATATTCTTTCTCCATTTACCCTAGAATTTCTGTTTTCAAACATTAGCTCAGGAGGGATGTTTTCTTCTTCTTCTTCCCCTATAGGTTCTTCAAATATCTCTAGTTGTTCACCTAAAGGTTCTTCTTGATCACTGCCACCGAAGAAGAGAGAAGGTTGCTTGTGTGATGTAGTGGGGGTGTTGGGCAAGAATTTTCATTAATTATCTTTATTCCTATGAGGCATAAAAGGAAATCCTTTTGGTTGGTTTTTGGATTTTTTTCACTGATTGTACCTACAAAACTCAAATGGATTGAATAATACAAATTGCAACTAACTGAAATGAAATTTGATGAAATGAAATTTGCAGAATTGAAAAGGAAAGCAAGGGAATGTAGAAAATGAAAGAAATAACTATTCTACTTTTTTTGAAATTAAATTTGCAGAATTGAAAAGGAAAGCAAGGAAATGCAGAAATTGAAAGAAACAACTATTCTACTTTTGCTAAAATAAACTACTTAGCAGAATGTTACGATAGAAAATAGAAGAAAGCAGTAATCACAAAATACTCTAATGCGTCCCTGGCAATGGTGCCTAAAAGTGGTGAGCACCAGTATTGCAGCAATAATGTTGCAACTCTTGGGCTACCTACTTTACTCTTATCAACTCGGTAGTTCGTAATAAACTTGGAAGCGACAGTGCTGTATGCACAAGTACTAGTTCTTACCGTAGGCTGTCACTTAGTAAACTGGTGCAAGATCACTAGGAGCTCAGGCCAAATTCTATGGATTCCAGAAGAAGCTTTATGTGAGATGAAAGAAAGGAAAGCTTCCTCTACAGAGGCTACTCTAATTGCAGAAAGGAAAAAGACTGAAATGTAAAGTAAACCTAGCAAACCCTTCTTAACCAACTAATCCTACTTTTGCAGAAAGAACTATGAAAACCATGAGATGAATGCCATTACATACTCAAGGAAGTAAGCAACATCTACTCAAACTATTTCTAGAAGTAAATGAGCAAAAAAACATCTTTTTGGATTTTTATGTATTTTTATGTGAAATTGACATGCATGTATTTTACTGTGTGTGAAGGTGGAAGCGAATAGGTGGTGTTGAAGGGTGACTTTGGGGCTTGAGGAGATGTAGGATGGTGTAGATGGGTCCTAGGAGGTCTCGGGTGGCCTTTTTGAGGCTTTTCCCACACTTTGCCTTCAAAAGAAAGCCTACAGGAAAATCTACAGGAGGACACAGGGGACCTACAGGAGGTCTACAGGAGGCTGCTGAGAGCAGTTTTTAAGGTTTTGAAGTGTGAGAGTGGGTGGAAAGGGTAGATGAAGGCTGGGATGATGTGTTACGGTGCCTAGGGTTCACCAAGGATCACTAGGAGAGGGAAATATGGTTGGGAGAGAGGAAGAAATCCTAGGAAAAACGCAAAAAACTAAGGCAGATTTGAGGTGAACTTTGGGCGACATATAGGGCATAGATCAGGGAGAGAATGTGATGGCTGATAGGCTGACCTGCTGTGAGAACAAATCTGTTGCAAAAGAACTGGCAGTCAAATAATGAAATCAGACAAGGAAATAAGTACATAAAAAAAAAGACAGAATTTTGCGTCAAGCTAATCTACATTATGAGCTATGGAGAGAAATGATGAAAAATGCTATAATGAGAGAAAGCATGGAAGAAGAATTATTGTAAAGACATAAATGAGCTTGGTGAAAGAGATCTAAAGCAAATCATTAACCTTCTAACGAACTGCAACACTATAAATCCTATGGAGAAGGAAAATCTGTGTTTTTGTGGCAGCAAGAGGGTCTTGGCCTCAGTTCATGGTCCCAAAGGGAGGAAAGGAGGCCAAGGCACTGTTGTTGGCCTTTTGTATTTTCTTTCTATCACTATTTACCCTGCTATAGAAAGCACAAATGGAAACAACCTTCTAAATCACCAAAAGCAACCTATTCTTAACCAAGAAATAAATTCATCTAACAACAACTAATCCATAAATTGAAACAAAGCATATAAATACAAACAAGAGGAGGTTGGCTATTGGATTGAGCCCTAACCCAATAGCTTCAGCCCTCTAAGGTAACTCAGTGCTAGCTCAAGAAGAATCTCATCTTTATTATCAAAATAGTAATAGGATTACATGAAACTGTCACCAAAAGTAAGCTCGAAGTTGAGGAGAGAAAAACTGCAACAAAAATTAAACAAAAATTCGACCCTAGTGAGGCCCTCGGCCTCTCTACTTATACAATTGAAGTTCCCAACAGCTTCCTTAAAATCATAGAGGCTCGGCTCCCAAAACTCAAGATAAACATAAGTTATCCTCCACTTGCTCGACTACCTCCTAGTGCATTGATTTGGTTGTTTGTGCTCCTAGCTGCATGAAGGAGAATTCGAAGTGGAGAGTAATAAATGAGAGGGATTCCCTCCTATAAATCCTCTCCTTTGTCCACTTCGAATTATTGCTACCAATTGTCCATTGAATCTTTGACTTTGTCTTCAAAATTCAACAAAAATATGCATTAAACACATATTAGACCTCATGGCCTCATAACTAACCCAACTCACTCCAAAAGCATAAATATAATAAAAAAACATGCAATAAGCTAAGAGAATGGTTGATTTAACTATGTTAGGAGGAAAAATAAGCCCATATAATTACACATTTATGGGGCTCATCACGAAGATTTGCAACTCACAACGGAATGACTAGGATGTGCACATACCTGTAGTGCTATGGGCGTACAGGACTACTTGCAAAAAGCTGACAGGTCAGGCACCTTTTAGATTGGTCTATGGCGTAGAAGTTGTGATGCCTATGGAATATATCGTGCTTAGTATATGCATAGAAGCTTTCGCAGGTATGGCAGATCGCAAAGCCTTGGAAGAATGGCTTGCAACTGATGGTGGTTGAAGAAGACAGATTCTTAGGTAGATTCCATTAGCAAGTACAAAAGGAATGTGAAAAATCCTGGCATGAATGACATATCAAGTTGCGCACATTCAACGTAAATGATTTGGTCTTATTATATGATAGCAAGTTCATTAAGTTTCCAAGGAAATTTCAGATGCACTGGCTTGGGCCACATGTTATCAAAGAGATTACAGATGGAGGCACAGTTGAGCTCGCGAAACTGAATGGAGAACCTTTTTTGAGAAGGGTGAATGGCAGACAATTGAAGCCATATATAGGGGATCCGACTCAATGACTATATGACGACAAGACATTCTTAGTGCTCCAGGCAATTGCAAGGGAGCGCAGGACTATAAACTACACTACCTGGGTTGGAGGACTACGCGACAGATGGGCTATGCGGAAAATGGTGAAGTTACAGTATAAGAAGTTGCGAAGGGAGATGTGCTACAAAGGAAGCTGCCGCACAACACAACAGGAAAGTGACTGTTGGAGTCAATGTTCATGATTTGATAGCTAGAAGACAGCTAAGAGGAGCGGGCTGGTGGCATTTAAGATCAAAATCTTTGAAGATCTATTGCCAAAACAATATTAATGATCAAATTTTGGGAACGGTTGGATTTGACTTCAAAAACCCCTATAAATTATGCGTGCCGACCCAATAGAGAACACTTTCAACACTTAGATTTTTTGAGTTGTGTTGTTTGATGATTATGAACCACTTGTTCTTTGAGGATTTAGTCGTGAGCCCAATATTTGTCAATTTACCAGAGTTGAACCAGAAGTTTATCCTTGACACCATGTTAGGTCCAAGCCCTACTGAAATGGTGAGCACTAAGGGAGATATTGCACCTAAAGGATTTGCTTCAGACATAGTGAGTATGGAGACTTTGACTATTGTGCCTATGGCATCGAGGTTGCCTAGGTTGAATCCCACCCCTGTTAGAGAAACCTAGAAGCCAAAGAAGGATTAATAAAAGAGGTCAGTGGCAGTGCGCGAGTCATCTAGGAAACATTTCACAACTCAAAATAAGAAGAAAGACAAACAGCCCGAGAGGGTTGTCGATTTGGAAGTTGAGGAAGGATAGGGCATTGAGGACATCAACACTGAGGGGGTGGAGACCCTTACCAAATTTTCTAACTATTTCCCTTTGCGTAAGGGGAAGACAAAGGTCACCAAGGACCCAGACTCAGATAAGCTTGTCATCTCTATGCCCCTGCTACTATAGAAGGTTCCATTTGACTCTTGAGGGTCCGCGCCTAGCGCGGATCCTACTGCTAAAAATGGAAGACTGGGACCTGGCGGACCATGAGAGGTTCCCGCACCTAGCAACAAAAAATTATATGAAGCGTGTTTACTAGCCATATTCAGGTGTCACCGAGTTAGAGACGATGGAATGGATCTGTAGAGTGGAGAATTCCGGGATGTTGAACTTGTTGTGGGTGCCCCACTATCACCGCACTACTATCAATACCCCTTTATGTGCAGAAATTACTTACTCTCATGCATGATGGGTGACTATGGCTAGGAGGGCCTATACCCATCACTGACATGCTCATCCACAGGATCACGCACCTATCGCATGAGGGCTTGAATCCGGCCAAGGAGTTTGGCGGAAAGGTCAGAGAAAAAGATCTAATGGTCAAGATGAAGAAGGAGTTTGCACTTGTGAAAATGCAGCACGAATATTAACTAACTTATATCAACGACCCCACGGTGTGGTTTGCTAAGAAAATCCTGGCAGGAAAAGTAACGAGAAAGTGTCGCATGGACAAAATTTTAGCACCTGTGGTATCATTAGCTGCACAATGCATGAAGGGTGTGCAATTTAACTAGTCGCAGTAACTATGTAGGGAATTCCTTGCGAATTGTCGCAAGGTCTAGGATGAGACCAAACCATTTCACTATGCATGGTTTCTATTCTCCATTGTGTTAGTCACATTGGAGCTATCAGAGGATAGCTAGTTTCCTCTGTTGAAGGAAGGGTTGCCGAAGGCTGCACAGTTTTCCTCCTTATGGGCCATTAAGGACCCCGCGCAGGTCACCGAAATAAATATCTTCTAGGTGTTGATGGAAATGAGTCTCCGCATGGACATCAATCAGTGGAAAAGGTTGTCCCCAACCTTGTACAAGCAATTGTCAGCATATGCCACGTTCAAAGCTGACTCCCACTACATCTACATTTAGGTGCGAAAGGACCCACAGCAAAAATGGTATGGTTTACCATACTTGGTCACAGATCATGACATTCAAGAGGTGATCAAGCACTAGCCAGCAGAGTGGCATGCCCCATAAGACTTGGATGTCGAAACCAGTGAGGGCATGGGCAACTCGACAGAAAAGAAAGGAAGGATGCAGCAAAGCAAGCTGCACAAAATTTGGTTGCACAGTGGAAGAAGGAAGCTGCAGAGAAGGCTCAGATGGAAAAGGAGCATGCTGCTAAGGAGCAGGCTAAGCAGGAGCAGCGTGACTCACATGGAAGCGGTATGTCCCCTTCACCTGCGACATAGGAGGAAGAACAATCTGAATAGGGCAGTGGGGGAGAAGAGGGGTAAAGCACCCCCTTTCGACTAAGAAAGCACAGATAGGAGCAGTGGGAGTGTCCCCACAAGAAGAAAAAGTCATAAAAAATGCAAGTTGATCCCATGATCTTGACAGAGGGTGATCTCAATGAGATCTGCGATAAAGTCTAGGATATTACAACCGAACTGTTGCAACAATTTGAGCAATAGTATATGCAGACATTGGGGAACGTCCAGAAGGATCTATGCAAGCTACAGATCTAGACTAGTAGGATATAGGTGGGCACAGGTCGAGCGAGCGCTGCACAAATGAGCCTGGCACTGAGGATGAATAAGGTTGTAGAATTGGTCAAGACATTAGACCTTCACACAGTTGCTCTACCGGAAGGGTCCCTACGCATGGAATTGGCTGATGACCAAGTCATATTAAGTACCCTTAAGGACATCGTGCGGACCATTACAACACTCCCCAATGAATTTCTTCATGCATTGTAGGCAGGAGTAACAGAGGAATTGAGAGCTTGGGAGCAGCGAACTCTCAATTTGATCAACAAATATAGGGTGAACAACGAACAGATGTTCGCCGAGAAAATGCAAGAATTGAAGGAAAAACAAACATTCCAGGCACAGAGTTCGAGGCTGGAGATTGGAGACTGGAATAGCATCGGCGTATAGAACAATGTCGGAATTACACATCCCAAAGGACGCACAACCGGAAGCTAAGATCTGGAAATTAGCTGCAGGAGTAAACGAGGCGAAGGAAGAAGTTGGCGAGTTCAATTTGAACTCAATATGAATATTACGGAGCTCTGACTCAGCCTACAGTCTATGACTCCGACCGAGGTCAGGGAAAAGTGCAAAGCCGCCATCAAGGAAGGGATGGCCACTTTGGATGATGCAAATCGCTGATTGTACGACCTTGTTTGAATAGGCAATAGAGTTGGTAACGACTCTGCAAGAATACCCAAACTTTGCAGATGTTAAATACAGAGATTTACGAGTTCCATAAGTAGTGCGACGAGGTCAGGGTGACGACACACTCCATTGCTACATCGTAGCGCCTCGCCATGTTGCAGGAGGGGAAGCAGCTCCTCGCATAAGTGGAAGCAGCTCAGAAGAAGGAGGTAGTACTTAAGGCTAGGTTGGGACCTTGGTTAGAAGAAGCTTACCAAGTATCAAACAACATTGAGGAGAAGCTGACAGGCTTGCCACAAACACAACAAAATATCAAGCTAGTCGTGGAAGGACTAGCTACAGAGCAGCTTGTAGAAGAGGTTAAGTAGGTAGCTATGCAGAGCACTGCTAAGGTTGCAGTTGTGCAGTTGGAGCTTATGGATATTCGCAGCAAGATTGTCGTGCCAACTGAGTCACCTGAGGGCAAGTATGACCTTTGTGTTGGGGGTCTATTGGAATGGGGTCCCTTGGGTCAGTTTTGGGGTTAAAAACCAAAGTT
Organism: Pinus tabuliformis; assembly: GCA_031772625.1. Lineage (NCBI taxonomy): Eukaryota > Viridiplantae > Streptophyta > Pinopsida > Pinales > Pinaceae > Pinus > Pinus tabuliformis. Next base: position 117,719,138 of record CM062804.1, read on the forward strand.
TTGTTGTAAATTCTGGTGAAAAGATGTAAAGTCTCTGCAATTTGTGGATGCGGAGTGCGTAGATAGTTAGAAGTCAAAAAAGGGTTATAGCCCCTTGTCTATGTAAATTTGAGTCGGTTTTGAGATCGATCCATGTTCCACAGACCATGGGATTGTATGTGGAAAGCTATAAATATGCGTGTCTTAGAGAGTCTAAGGAGATAGATTCTTATGTCTACGTCTGAGGAAAAAGGAAAGTAAATAGCGGGCAGATAGAAGGGAAAAGGTTCTGTAGCTGAGTGCATAGAGGCCTAGAGTAGAATCCGCAGCTGAGTGCACAGACCCCTATAGCTGAGTGTGCAAGGCAGTTTTGAGTCTATAACATCATTTTGAAGATCAATAAAGAACATTGTTGAATAAATTCATGCTTTTATCTGTTTACTTCTTTTATTTATGTTTGCGATATATGTTGTCATGGAATAATCTCTTTATGAAATAATGATGTATTAATGCGCAACTCTATTGGATAACTCTTATTAATTGAACGCAATGCATGTTAAGTATTTATGCGAAGATTATAATACATTTGTTATGTTTATTAAGCACTTAAGTAGATCTACGTGAAACCAGATCTAGGTTTAATTTATGGTGTGTGTAAGTGGCTGATTCATATGTTAAGGGTCTGCAAAGACCTATAATAGACCTTTGTGAAGGTCTAGAGACCGTTTAAAGGAAGTTGCAGTACCGAGCCCTAGGGGCTTATACATATATGTGAAGGCAGATATAAGGCAATAGAAGACATCACATTGATCTCTGGATGCAGAAACTTGATTCTAGCATCCCCCCATACTACTTCGGGTAATACTTCATCCTGCACTACGCGGGTTGATTTCAAAAGGGCCAATAGTGTAGGGTTTTGTTTGGCACAATTAACTCTGAACCTAGGTTAAGACCCACTAAGCCAACAAATCATATACAACTATATTTGAAAATTGACATCATAATGTGACAAATAAATATCAATGTCACAATATATCAAATAAAATTCAACATGGAAAACTATGAATGAAAATCAATATGACAATGTGATGAATGAAAATGTATGTTGCATGTGATTAGCAAAAGATTCACATTGCATTGTGATGAACAAAAATAAATGTTGTGATATGAAAAATAAAAAGTAAGTGTTGCTATATCACAAACAAAAATCAATGCCACAAGATGATGAAGAAAAAATCAACATCACAATATGGTGAATCAAAAACGAATTTGTAATGTGACAAACACAAAAATGATGTTTCCCTATTGTGAAAAAATAACAATGTCACAACATGATGACATAAGAAAAGATAGTCAACCTTTGTAGTCCACCTTTATAGTCAATGATAGTCAATATGGTCAAACTTAATAAATCATATGTTGACCATAGTTAGCCATAGTCAACCTTATTCAACCTTATTATCCTCTATCAAATTTGCTTGTCCATAGTCTACCTCAGGCAACCATGGTTGACCATAGTCAACCTTAGACAAACATCATCAAGGTTTAAAAATAATATCAATATTAATAATTTTATAACTTTTTTCAATAGTGCAACCACATTCAACCATGGTAAAAATAACTTAACTATGGTCATCATGGTCACCGTAGTCATCCATGGTTAACAAGTTTAGCCATAGTGAACATTGTCAACCATATTCATCTATGGTTAAAAATTGACAACCATGGTAAACAATGTTCACCAATAGTCAACCACGATTGGCCATAAACAATCATGTTAAAAAATCCACATCGTAATATCATAAATAAATGTCAACATAACAATATATCAAGCAAAAATCAACATTGTCATTTATTGAAAAAAAAATTGACACCACAGTTTTATGAAGAAAAGTTGACATCACATGTGATGAGAAAAATAACGACGTCATAATGCGAGGAAAAAAATTAACATCAAAATATAATTTGCATCCTTATCTCAATTGTGAATTCTAGGAATATTATGAAATCCAATAGACATGAGTGAGGTTAGTCAATTGGCCTCGCTCCTATCCATCAGATTTTGAAATATTACCAGAGTTTGCAATCAAGTTAAGTTAAAGGAAATATATCAAACAAAAAACCACCAACAAATTTTTTGAAACGAAAAATCAACATTGCAATGTGCCAAACAAAAAATCATTGTCACAATGCGATAAACAAAAAATAAACATCACAATATGATGAACCAAATCCAACAAGAAAATGTGAAAAAGCAATAGATGTTGGACTGTGATGAACAAATAACAATGTCACAACATAATGACATAGTCAATTATAGTCAAAATTTGTAGTCTAACATTTGTATTTAACTTTTAAATAATCAACCATGTGTTGACCATAATCAATTTTATTTAGCCATAATTAACCACATTCAACTATATTCATCCTTGGTTAATGTTAACCATAGTCAAAGTCTAATAGTGATATTATTATTTTAAAATGGTTTAGTATTAAGGTTTATTAATAAGGTTTAATAATATTTTATTTATAAGGTTTATTAATCATATTAAGATTTATGAATAAGGTTTAATATTTATATTTGATAAAGCTTTAAGTTTTTTTAATATTTAAGCCTTTTCAATATTTAATTTTTCATATAATTTTTTTCAACAATGCGACCATATTCATCCATGGTCAAACAAATTCAATTATGGTCAACCAAGGTCATTATTGTAATACATGATTAACATGGTCAACCATATTCATTTATAATTTAACATTGACAACCATGATCAATAATGTTCGCCCATACTCAACCATAGTTGACCATAGACAACCATATTCAAATTTGACATCGCAATTTGACAAATGGATGTCAATGTTACAATGCATAAAAAAAATCAAGGTAGCAATCTTATGAACAAAAATTGATGTGACATGTGATGAGAAAAAAGTTGTGTCAAAAAATGACAAACAAAAATCAACATTGTAATGTGATAAACACCAAATCAGCATTATAATGTGATAAACAAAAGTCAAACCATGGTTGACCACAGTTAATCATGGTTACAAAGGCTAACCATAGTCATCCATCTCAATATTAGTCAACCATAGTCAACCTTAATCGATCATGAACAAACAGGGTCATCTTCAATCAACTATAGTCACCATATAGTCAACCATGGACGAGCATAGTCAACCATTATTAACCTCATTCGACCATAAGTAAACTAGTCATCTTCGATCAACAATAGTCACCATAACTAACCATGGTCAACCACATTCAATGTGGTCAATCGTAGTCAACTATGGTCACTATGGTTTACTGTGGTTAACTATGGTTGACCATAATTAACTATCATAACCCATAGAAAACTATGGTTAACATTGTCAACCATCATCAACGATAATTGACTCTAGTTGCCATGGTTTACCATAGTTGACCATGGTCAACCTTGGTCAACCATAGTCAACATTAATTAGCCATAGTCAACCATAGCCAACTATAATTAGCCTAATAAACCATGGTCAACAATCGTCAACCATAACCAACCATGGTCATTTATGATTAACCATAGTTAACCTTGGAAAACCATGGTCAACCCATTCTCAACATGAAAATCCATTGTCAATCATGGTTAGGATGGTGAAACATGCTAGCCAAGGTCACTAGTATTGAACATGGTCGACCATGGTCATCCATTGTCAACATGGACGACCGTAATCTATGATAGAAAACTATGGCCAGTGATGGATAACTTGCCCAACCATAGTCAACCATGGACAACCACAATCAAATATGAACAACCATCATTAACCATAGCCAATAATATTATATTATAGTTAACTATAGTTAGTTGTGGACAACAATGTTCACCATATTCAACTATATGTTTACCATAATAAATCCTCAACCATAAATTGAACATATTTAGCTATAGGAAACCATAGTCAACCATGATAAACTAATACTCCCTATGCATGTTGATCATCAACTAGCATAAGCATATTAATAAATGTGGTTGATATACTTTGTTCAACATCATTTTCATATGTCGGTTAACATATAAAAAATGGAAAATGACAATGATTTATATCAACCACATTTATTAATGTGATTGTGCTAGTGATTATTTATTTTAGGATGATTTCATATTTAGAGTTCAGGCTTCTGTGATTCATAATTCTTTGTTGTAGCTCTTCCAGATTCATCACAATGAGAAATTTTGGGTCAACATTTCAAACTATCCAGTGTCGTTCATCATTAGGACAATGATGAGAAACCTAATCCAAACTCAAGGAATAAATAGGGTAGAGATGCAAGAGAAATGGGAAAACCCAAAAAATTCAAAAGTATTGGGATTTTCACTTTTTTCTTTCATCTCAACCCCATTATTCCTTAATACTAGATCAAATTCCTCATCATTGTCCTGGTGATGAACCACATTCACTGATTCGAAATGTCAACTCAAAATTGTTCAATGTCATAAATCCAGAAAAACTACATCAAAGTATATAAATATATTAAATATATTATTATTATATTTAAAATATGTGTATATTATTATTATATTTAAAATATGTGTATATTATTATTATATTTGAAATATGTGTGTGTGTGGTAGGGATTTCTCAGAATCAGAAGTTTGAGTTGTATAAACACTCCACAATTCAAGTGCCCCATGGGTTTTTTATGATGTTGAATCCATATATGCAATCAAAAATCAATTTTAAACAAAAAAATTAAGATTTCCCCCCAAAAAAAATCATTCGTGCGAGGGCACGTAAGTTTGTGGAGTACGTAGAATGGAGTTGGTTTTGTTGTGGTATTGTGTCCAAGAACTGAGTACATATCCTGGGCCACGACTGCTACCATGGACATGGATAGGGAGGATTTTTCAATGAGTGAAGTGGGTGAGACATCTTAGCACCTATCATAGATTTTGGAAGAGGATTATTTATGTGGTGGCTTTGAGTAATGTAGATACTCGTGATGTATTGTGATTGATCACTTGATGAACAAGAGATTTTGAGAGATCATCTACATGGGACTTGCTTTCTGGTGAGGAAGTAGGAGGAGTAATTTATATTTGAAGCAACCTAAGAGGAGGTGCATTGGAGTAATTATTTGGGAGGTTGGAGTGAGAGGAGTAGTCCTATTACACCTTCTCATGGTTCAAGTAGTATGATGAGGTGGTTGTTTTATGGCATGAGTTGCAAATTTGATGAGTAGTCTTATTTAGGATGGTGATGATGATGATGATGTTATTCCTTGGTGATGGCTGAGATGCTAAGGGGGTCTGTTTACGAGGGCGATTTTTTTTTTTGGGTGGGGGAGGATGTTAGGCCTTCATAGTATAGATGCATGTGGCATCATCTTGCATCTTAGAAATATAGTGCAAGACATATTAAATAGAGATCGTACTTTATGTGTGACACATGGTTGCAATGGTGTTTATGATGCTTGGACCAGTTCAATGGACGATATTGGACATGGAATCACCTTGGAGATGGATTGGGAACTTTTGTTAATGTGTTCCTTGCTATCCCCCAAACTATACATGTCATGCCATCACTTTGCACATTCACCCTTTTGGAAGAAAGTAGCACCAATTGTTGTAACATGGATTGGGACTTAGGGTGGATGAGGTTGTACATGATGGAGCATGTGTGGATTAATTTGAGTGACATGGGTAAAATCTAATATGCATGGGGATTCATGTGGTGTCCTGACCTTGAACTTCCACCCCATAGGTTACATGCACGGGTGGTTAGAGTGGAAAGGTGAAGAGACATGACCCTTCACCACCCTAATTACCATGAGACCACTATAAACACACCTGGCAGCGAGATGGAATTTTAGGAACAAGTTGCACATAGATTCATACATGTTCCTACCCTCATAGTGTAGGCTAAAAGTGGAGTTGAAACTGCCATATATGCATAGGGGACCCTACCTAATTATGAGGTAGGGTGGGGGAAAAGCCGAGTAGGATTGAGGATTTTTTAGCAGAATTTGGGTGCAACAGTGAAGGAGGAAATGTACATTGGTTGTTTGACATGTGGTAGAGTGAAATCAAACCACATGTCTAAGTGCAAGTCCGAAAACAAGAGTCAAGTTGCTCTGTGACCTATTACAGTGGCCAATTGCTGTAATAATGACCATACCACCCATTTTAGGGTGATTTCTTATCCGATTTGATATATGATTTTGGGGAAAGGTTGGAGAAGGCCTACGACATATATCTATAATAGGCTTATTAGTTTTTTTGATGTTTTAGAGGGTTGGGTTGAGAGTTGTTTCCATACCCTAAGAATTCTCACCTAGTGTGTGTGGGATTTTTGGAGGCATTTTTCCATTGTATTGGGAGGTTAGGCTTAGGAAGCCTAGACCTAGCATACTTAGAGGTTTTTTCCATTATTTTACATAGTATTATTGCAATAATATAATATTTATATTGATATATTTGGGTGGACCTTGAGGGTCTCACCCCACACACATTATATACATATCACTTTAAAATATAAAACATATAAGTAGCATCTATAAGCTAAGACCCATTTTACCTTATAAAATAAAATAATGATCACGTACTGCATTTAAATTTAATTAATAAGAACATAAAAACTTTAATACTTATAATAAACTTACAATATAACAATACATTTAACCATGGATTTTTATGTCCACTTTATCATAAATATTATTAAATTTTAAATAAGTTTTTTTACAATACCATGGCCAATACCATGACTCATCAATACACCATACCCAAAATCCATCTTTCATTTCATAATCAAAATATTTTATAATTATTTTATTTGAATTTAATTTTTTTGTCAATATTTTTACATGATGACTTAATATGTTGGATTTATATTAATATGTTCAATTTATAAGACAAGGGATTTGTAAAAATTTACATGTTGGTTAAAAGTAATATATGTCCCATTATGGAGGAGATGTTGTAGTGTCCGTAAAAAGTTAAAAGCAATAAAAATAATAAAATGCAATTTGTCATATTGTAAATTTGTTTAAATATGAATAAATTTCTAGATAAAAAAAATCATAATATACAATTACATTAAAATATATAAGATATAAGTAGAACCTATAACTTAAGATCCATTTTACCTTATAAATTAAAATAATGATTTGTAAGCATATTTAAATTTAATTAATAAGCACATAAAATTTTTAATACATACAATAAACTTGCAATATCACAATATGTTTAACCATGGATATTAAAATTCACTTTACCATAGATAGTATTAACTTGTAAATAGGTTTTGTTACAATACCATTGCCAATACCATGACTTATCAATACAACATACCCAAAAACCACCTCTCATTTCACAATCAAAATATTCTATTTGAATTTAATTTTATAACATTTTTTAATTAAATATAAAATAAAAAAAGAAGATAATTACTTTTGAGATATATCTATACCCTCTATCACATGAAAATATATAATATATAAGTAGTAGCTATAAATTAAGATCCATTTTACTATATAAATTAAAATAATACTTTTGTAACCATATCTAAATTTCATTGATAAGCACATAAAAACTTAATACTTACAACATAACAAGATTTTTACCCATGGATATTCACCCCCACTTTACCATGGATATTATTAACCATACCATACCATGGGCCAATACTATGGCTCATCAATCCCACACGCCCAAAAACCATCTCTCATTTCACAATTAAAATAAAACTTACAATATAGCAGTATGTTTAACCATGGATACTCACCCCCAATTTACCATGGATATCACTAACCATACCATACTACGGGCCAAGACCATGACTTAGTACTACAACATGCCCAAAAACCATCTCTCTTTTCACAATAATTTTTTTAGGCAAGAAAAAACACTAATTTTTATTAAGAAAACTAGTTACATGTTCCAGAATGTGTAGAAGATGTTGTAATGAGCTTAAATCTCTAATTGTAGACTACAGACATTCACAATATATATATATATATATATATATATATATATATATATATATATATATATATATATATATATATATATATATATATATATATATATATATATATATATATAATTTCAATGCATTTTTTTTTGTGCACGAGAGAAACCCTCCATCCCAGTATGGAAGAGATGTTGTAATGTCCTATTTTGTCATGTTATATAAACAATTTGATTCCTTCAAATTACATAAAATAAAAAATAAAAACTAAATTATTAATTAAAGCATTTTGACTCACTGAAGTTACATAAAAATAAAAATTAAACTAAAGAAATAAAACTAATAGTTAAACCAGCCTAGTGTAGGTTTTAATCCCGTACAGAAATTGCCTACATACGAATTCTAGAACACACAAAATAAACAATGTGAGAGCATAACACATAAAACACATATACATAGAGATTTCCCCTAGATCCCAAAGCCAAGACTACCAACTTGATTTTTCATTATGTTCCTTTCAAAGTTACAATACATATTTATACATGTTGAAGCATCCAATACCATGGACCGAAAACCATCGTGTCCAAAACCATGGACCGAAAACCATTGCGTCCAAAACCATGTGCGAAAATCATGCACAAAACCACAGGTAGGTCCGCCCAACCTAACATAGGGTCCAAAACCAAAATTTTCCAGGGCACTGCCCCGGACCCCATAGAGTGGGGTTACCTACACCCATCAAACCCCCTGTGACTCCCCCTGCTACGCAATCGGCGCAACAAAGGGGGGGCTTCGCCCCCCTTCTAACCCCCGAGTTAATTACGTGGGCTAGTCATGGAAATAATATAACACAACCCAACATTCTCCCACTTGTTGTTTTCTTTCCATAGGGGGCCACAAGAGAGCTTAGTCATTTATCCAAGCCTGCAATGCCCATTGTTTCTCTACACCAAGAGAACTTCTCCGAGCTCAAAATTTTTTCAATGTATCTGCAGTATTCTTCAAAGTGTCCACCTTTACCAACAACACCTTTTTGTCTTCTATCATATCCCTCACAAAGTGATACTGAACATCAATGTGCTTTATCTTTGAATTATATGCAGGGTTCTTTGCCAAGAAAATTGCACTTTGGCTGTCACAGTCTATCCTTATAGCTCCCTGTACTAACCCCATATTTGAACACAATCTCTGCAACCAAACTGCTTCATTGCTTGCATGAGTGGTTGCCATGTATTCTGCCTCTGTAGTTGATAGTGCCACTACAGATTGTTTCTTACGCATCCAACTGACTGCACCTCCAAATATGTTAAACACATACCCACTTGTAGATCTTCTTTGATCCAGACCTCCAACCCAGTCTACATCAACAAAGCCACAAATATCCAACACTTTGTCCAATCCTGGTCTTCCTTGGTAGCATAAACCATAATCACTAGTGCCAGGAAAATACCTGAAAACCTGCTTCACTGCTGTCCAATGCTCCTTCCCTGGTTTTGACATAAACCTGCTCAATACTCCCACTACATGTGCAATGTCTGGTCTAGTACAGACCATCGCATACATCAAGCTACCAACTGTACTTGCATATGGAACACGGGACATGTCCTCTTCCTCTTCTTGTGTCTTGGGACACTGTTCAACAGATAACTTTACACCTACAGGAATAGGAACCTTCACCCGTTTACAATCCTACATATTAAACCTCTGCAATATTATCTTGACATACTTCCTCTGGTTTAACTAGAGCTTCTTCTTTGTCCAATCTCTTTTAATTTCCATGCCCAAAATATAATTTGCAACACCAAGATCTTTCATGTTGAATTTGGAGGAAAAATGGGTCTTCAAATCCTGGATAATTTCTTTGTCATTTCCAACCAGCAACATATCATCCACATACAAGACCAGATAAATAACACGGTCACCAATTAATTTAAAATACACATAGTGATCTGCTTTGCTTTTGGTGAAGCCAAGTCCCCGTATAAATGTATCAAATTTCTAATACCACATCCTTGGTGACTGTTTTAACCCATACAGAGACTTCTTTAACTTGCATACAAGTTCTTTCTTACCCTTCACCGCAAAGCTTTCAGGTTGCTTCATGTAGATATCCTCTTCTAGATCATCGTGGAGAAACGTTGTCTTCACATCCATCCATTCTACCTCAAAATCAAAAGCAACAACAACATATAAAAGTAATCTAACAGAAGCTACCTTGGAAATAGGAGAAAAAATATCAGAAAAATCAATTCCCAGCACCTAGGAATAACCTTTTGCTACCAACTGAGCTTTGTATTTCTCCACCTTTCCTTTTGTGTTTATCTTCTTATTGAACAGCCATTTGCTGCCAATGGGTTTCCTTGCAGCTGACAACTCCACCAGATCCCAAGCCTCATTTTTGTGCAAAGATGTCATTTCATCAACCACGGTCTCTTTCCAGAGTTTTCCATCCTCTGAATCTACTGCTTCCTTCACAATTTTGGGATCATCATCAGTAATAGATAAAGCAAAATTTGAACAGAAAGAAGATGGACTATACCTTTCTGGTTGTCTTCTTTCTCGAACTGATATTCTCACACCCGGTGTTTGTGGCTCTTCATCTTCTGATTCCTCCTCTGCTGTGTAGTTTGATTCTTCCTCCTTTAGCTCAAACTCTATCTTGTCAGGTTCCTTTGGTTGGACTTCATGTTTAATAACATCTTTCACCTCTCTGAACACCACATCTCGACTGTACACAACCTTCCTTGTTACTTGGTTCCAAAGCTTATAACCCTTTAAACTATCCTTATACCCAATAAAGATGAACTTTTTAGATTTACTATCCAACTTGGTTCGTTTCTCCTTTGGAACATGTACATATGCATCACATCTAAATACACTCAGATGTGAAAGAGAGGGTTTCTTACCAGTCCATACCTCTTGTGGAGTTTTATCCTCCAACACTGATGAAGGTGATCTGTTGACCAGGTAACATGATGTCTCCACCGCCTCTGCGTAGAATTCCTGTCCTAACCCGACACCACTGAGCATTCTTATTTCCCTTTCCATCAACGTCTTATTCATTCTTTCTACAACTCCATTTTGTTGAGGTGTATATAGAGTAGTCTTCTGCTGTGCTATACCACATTTCTTATAGAATTCTTCAAATTCCTTACTACAAAACTCTCCACTGTTATCTCTCCTCAACGTCTTTATCTTCTTCTTTGTCTGGTTTTCCACTAGAGCCTTAAATTCTTTAAACTTGTCAAAGACTTCAAATTTCTTCTTAAGGAAATATATCCATGTATTCCTTAAGAAGCCATCTAATAAATGATATATAGTACACAGACTTACCCAGTGATGGAACCTTCACAAGTCCAAACACATCATTGTGCACAAGCTCTAATATCTGTTTCGCCCTCTTATTACCAGAGGGGAAACTCACCGAATTCTACTTCCCATATACACAATTTTCACAGAAATCAAAATCCAGAGAGCTATTACTCATACGTTCTACCATACCTTTACCCTTAAGTATTCAAAGGTCCTTCTCTCCAATATGTCCAAGCCTTTGATGCCACAACATGGTCTTCTCTCCAAAGACCACTAGATTTTCTGCTCCACTTTCAGGAACCACAAAACTGTTACACCCATCAACAATAGTGCTACCTTGCAACTTGTACAAACTTCCAATTCGAACTCCCTGCATCAATACAGTGCTCCCTGAACCATCTTGCAGGTATCCTTCTCGAACACTTTTTTTACACCTGCATCATCCAACTTGCTTACAGAAATCAGATTTTTGGCCAATGAAAGAATATGCAGAACACCCGGAAGTGTTCTAACCCTTCCACCTTGCAACTTCAACTTTACCTTTCCGCAACCAACGATTCTAGCCTTCTTATCATCCCCTAAGAAGATATCACCACCATCATATTTCTCATACTCGCAAAACCACTCTCTATGGGGAGTGAAGTGAAAGGATGCACCTGAGTTAATCAACCATGCCTTATGATCTACATGTGTACTTGAAGAAGCCAAGTACACATCCCCACCTTCATTGAGGTGGTTTTCACCTCTACAGAAGGAGCATCATCAAATCCATTTCCTTTATCAAGAGCCTTAGATTTACAGTCCCTTTTGTAGTGCCCTTCCTTTCCACATTTCCAGCACACCACCTTTATATGTTTTCCTGGAGATTTAGATCTCCCACTCGATGACTTATTTTTGTTTCTGTTCTGGGATCGTCTTCGTACAAACAAGACATCACAATTCTGGCTCTCCATATTTTTCCGTCTCATCTCCTCTGTCAGTAAGGATGAGACTATTTCATCAAACTGCAAGGCAGTTGCATTGCTACCTATTGCAATAACTATATTATCGCATGAATTTGTTAGAGAACACAACAAACTGATGCACTTATCTTCTTCTGAAATTTTAATATCAATAGATGCTGACTTACCACAGTATTAAATGCATTCAGATGCTTTTTCACCGAGTCTCCATCTTTCATCCACAGGTTATACAGCTTTTTCCGCAGGAACAGTTTATTCACTAGAGACTTAGATTGATACAAATTCCCTAACTTGTCCTACAAAGCCTTCGTCGTAGCTTCCCCTGATACATTCAGCAATACTGAATCTGAGACACACAGTTGTATTTTTCTCCTTGCCTTCCGGTCCAACTTCTTCCATTCTTCATCGGACAATCCAGTTGGTTTAGTACCCAGATCTACCGTGATCCACTGATCTTTATCCACCAATAGATCCTTCATCTTGAGTTTCCACAACTCAAAACTCTGACCATTAAATTTCTCGATCTCTATCTTTCCACTGCTCGCCATCTTCTTTCACCACCAGAATCGATCTCGTAGATCTCCCACTGAACAGGGTCTACCACGGCCCAAGAAAAACCCCTCAACAATAAAGGCATCCCCTTGAATCCAAAAGAACTCTAATACCAAATGTAGGTTTTAACCCCGTACAGAAATTACCTAGATACGAATTCTAGAACACATAAAATAAGCAACGCGAGAGCATAACACATAAAACACATATACATAGAGATTTTCCCCTGGATCCCAAAACCAGGACTACCATCTTGATTTTTCATTATGTTCCTTTCAATATTACAATACGTATTTATACATGCTGAAGCATCCAATACCATGGACCGAAAACCATCGTGTCCAAAACCATGGACCGAAAACCATCACATCCAAAACCATGTGCGAAAATCATGCATAAAACCATAGGTAGGTTCACCCAGCCTAATAAAATGGGGTTACCTGCACCCATCAAACCCCCTGTGACTCCCCCTGCTACACAATCAGCGCAACGAAGGGGGGGCTTCACCTCCCTTATAACCCCTCGGTTAACTACGTGGGCTAGTCGTGGAAAGAATATAACAAAGCCAAACACCTAGATCCATCTTAATTCTGGATCTATCAAGCTCCGAGAGGGATCAAATCTCTTGAGGTGCAAACCTTCAAGTTTTGTACTCAAAAAGTAGGTTTTCACCTCAAGGGATTTGATCCCTCTCGGCGCTTGATATATCCAAAGTTAAGATGGATCTAGGTTGGTCTACACATTAGCACACATAAATCATTATTGACATGATCAACCATAGTTAATATGGACATCACATTTAACCATAATTAATTATACAAATTATGTTCAAAAACCCTGTAATTAACCAAAAACATTATGCACAACATACCCATAATCAACCATAAGTGTCATGTCGATAGTCAACATGGACATAGACTGATCTAGGTGGATGTTGATGTCCACCCGCCTATTCCACTTGGACCCCTACCATTGTCTCTTTTAGTTTTTCAGTTTCCTTAATTGTAGCACAATTTACTATTTTTGGCAATTTTTTGGGTCTTGAACTTTCGAAGCCATTTTGCAGCCCTAAACGATGTCTTTTGGGAAAACCAGAACCTTCTATTTCCACTTGAAAGTTGTAGTCCTCAAATAGATATTTCTAACAAGGTATTTTGCACGTCAAATGAAGATTGTATGCCAAAGTCACGACCTCGGGAAGTTGATGTACCAATTTACCCAAACAAGGCCCATAATTTTGGCGCTTCATCTCCAAGGGTTAGGTTTTTGGATGTTTAGGGTTTTTCATTGTTTCTCAATAATAAATAGGCCTTCGAACCTCACTGTAACATAATTCATAGGTAGATAGCCGCCACATCTATTCTCAGAGATAAGCTACCATAGCCCGAGCTAGTCATATTTCCATTATGTTTGTAAGCATATCTTAGAATTTGTTATTAATGAAATGAAATGTTATTTCTGCTGTGTCTCTGTGTTTATGATTATATTTGTAATTTTTTTCCTTCTTGTTTAAGTTTGAATTAGTGGGATCAGAGCGGTAAGCTCTTTCTCTGTTTTTCTTTGCATGTCCCCAACGAGGTCAAGATATAAGGAGTTAGGGCTTGAACTGGTCAAACCTTTGCAAGACCAACCTCACAAATCCCGATGGCTGCCTGTGGCAGAAGAAAATAAAGATGAGGGGTCAGGAGATCCTTTCAAAATATTTCTCGAAGAAGGCCTCAAGTGATAGAGGAACGCGATGATGGACAACTTTTCCTAGATCCTTCAGCAGCTACCTGAAGGCGACGCATCACCTTCCAACAACTACTCTAGAAGCGCTTCACCCTTTAAGCCGTACAAGTTAACTTTGACATCCCCATATTTGAAGGTCAGATAGATGGGATGTCATAGATGAATGGTTAAATCTGCTAGAAGGATATTTTTCTATTCATGATTTTTCTAGCCAGGAAAAGATTACTTTTGCGCTTCTCAAAGTTGCCCCCTACACAAGGACTGGTGGGAAATCTGTTGTGAGAAGAAGGACGAAAGGACACCCTCACTATTTTCAGCTGCACCCACTTGGAATTTGTTCCAGGATGCGATCAAGGAGAAGTACTACCCTTTCAAGAGCTATGATGATAAATACAAAAAGTGGACCATGCTGCAGCAGGGAAGGGACCAAGACGTGCCAAATTTTACCAATGCTTTTCATACCCTTTGCACGAAGTTAGGTATCAAGGATTCTGAGCAACGTTTGGTATTCAAGTACCGTGGATGTCTACACAAGTGTATCCTGGATGAGGTGGAGTTCTTGGACCTCTCCTCGCTCGACCCAATGTACCGATGCGTTGTAAAGATTTAGCAGAAGTTTAAATAGAAAAACCGAGAATTTTGATCTGTGAATCTAAAGCAAGGGAAAGGCACCCCCAAACCACAGAGCAAAGGACAGAGCCAAGGCAGGGTGACCCAGGATAACTCATCAAAGCTACAAGCAAAGAACAACACCATGAAGACAAACAAGGACATGAGAAAGTGGTGTGAGTTCCATAAGATCTCCACTCATAACACAAGTGGGTGTCAGGCCAAGCAGTCACTAGTGGCCAAGCTGAAGGGTTCCAAATCAGACACATGTTTTGACTGACTCAAAACCTGACAAGGGGAATGACAAAGGGAAGAAGATAATTGACATGGAGCCCAGTGCCACCATGGCCACCACCAAGATCCAAAAGATTGAGCTTGAAGATCCAGAGGAGGGGCAATGCCTATTCCACTCACAGATGTGAGTGAAAGGTTCTCCGTTACAACTCATTATTAACAGCGGGAGCCCAAAGAGACTCATTTCAGAAAAATTCTTGAAGTGATTGGGCCTACCAACTACAACACATCCACAACCGTACACCATCGCGTGGCTTTACCAAGGACAAGATCTTCGCGTCAACCAACATTGTTGCCTTCCCTACATCATCAAGCCCTTCACGGATGAGGTACTGTGTGATGTTGCTCCTCTTGAAGTTTGTGATGTATTATTAGGAAAACCATACTTTTGGAAGTGGCATGTTGTATATGAGTCTAGACCTCGCTCTGTTATTATTTTTTTGGGTAATAAGTTCTACAGGATACTGTAGTTAACCCCGCCTACCGCCATCTCTTTGATCTATGCTAAGAAATGCAGTAAGATCATCTCCTAGACTGGGAAATTTGCTTTCTTTATGGTTCAATCTCAAAGTAACCTGGGGAAGATCATAGCCACATCCATGGCCCCTGGGAAAGGTTACTCCATGCAACAAAAGAAGGTGGATACGGTCGTGGGAGAATATAGGGACATCTTCTCCTCAACCATAGGGGTAACCTTGCACTATTAGGTCAAGCATTTGATCGATCTGACTCCTGGAGCACCTCTACCCAATGGGCTGATATATCACGCTCCATTCTAGAAAATGAAGAGATCAAGCTACAAACCAAGGTTTTGCTGCAAAATTGGCACGTTCGACCAAGTTATTCACCTTGTGGGAGCCTGATTGTACTTATATAGAAGAAGGATGGGACGTGGAGGCTCTACATTGATTATCAAGAACTAAACAAAATCAGTGTCAGGAACAGGTATCCAGTCCCATAGATTGATGACCTTCTAGACCAACTCAATGGGGCCAAGTATTTCACCAAGATCTATCTGAAGTCTGGCTATCACCAGGTTCCAATAGAGCCTATAGATGTATGGAAGACCACCTTCAAATCCAAGGAAGGCCTTTTTGAATGGTTGTTTATGCCCTTCGGGTTGACATATACCCATGCTACTTTTTTGGATGACATCTTGTGGCCCTTCACCAACTCATTCGTGGTTTTTTATCTAGACAACATCCTCATCTTCAGCAAGAGTTGGGAAAAACACTTGCAACACATTCAACAGGTCCTTCAAACCCTTCAGCAGCACAATCTATGTGCCAACTTAGAGAAATGCACCTTTGGCATGAGTTAGGTCTAATATTTAGGTTACATCATAGATGAGCATGGCATGCATTTTGATCTAACTAAGATCCAAGTTATTCAGGATTATCTAGCCTCGAACACTCTAACAGATTTTCGCAGCTTTTTGGGCCTTGCAAATTTTTATTGAAGGTTTGTGTTGGGATTCACCCATATCACTTGCCGTTTGAGTCAGATTACTAAGGGCAGGGTGAAAGCAAATATTTCCTAGTCCGAGTCCCAAAAAAAGGCGTTTGTTGAGTTGAACCACTACCACTGCTCTACACCGGTACTCACACTGCCAAACCTGCAACAACCATTTGAAATGGAGATAGATGTCTCAGACTATGTTATTGGTGCAATCCTAACCCAGCACGAGCATATAGTGGCCTATCATAGTGAGACACTTTCTAATACAATTCTAATGTACCCCACCTATGATAAAGATATGTATTCCTTCATGCAAGCTTGCCGACAATGGAAGCATTACATTATGTGGAAGGAGACAGTCATCCACACCGATTACTGACCTTTTCAGTTTATATGGACACAAGGGAAGTTGTAGAATGATCACCATCAGAAGTGGTATACTTATATGCAACAATTCCACTTGAACATTAAATACAAAAAGGGTAGCACAAATCATGTTGCAGATTGCCTCAGCTAGCCCCTAGTTGCAACACTAACTATTGTTCTCAACTCTTGTGGCCACAAGATCTCTAGATAGCCACAAGTATACAAAAATGATCCAGATTTCACCTCCACATACCAGATGCTAGTAGATGGAAATAAATTTCCTGATTTCCACCTCCAAGACACATTATTATGCTACCTAGGCCACCTTTGTGTTCCTTTAAGTGAGTGTGCCAAGCTGATTTGGGAGGCGCACTACAGTAAGGTCGTAGGACACTTTGGTGTGGAGAAAATTGTGGTTGTACTAAAAAGGTACTTTTATTGGCCCAAACTCTGACTGGATGTTGGGAAATATATCGAATCCTACACTGTCTGTGCCATCGCCAAGCCAACCAAAAAGAAGCAAGGCCTATACACTCCTCTGGCTACTCCCAATGAGTCATGGGAATCCATCTCCATGGACTATATGTCTAGCCTCCCTTATACCAAGCATGGTAATGACTATGTATTTGTGGTCATGGATAGATTTTCTAAGATGGCTATATTAGCATCCTGCACGAAGAGTATCACAACAGAGGACACCATGAAACTCTTTTTTGAACGAGTATAAGTACATTTTTGGATTCCGTAGACCATTATATCAGATAAGGATAGCAATTTCCTAAGCACATTCTGGTCAAGCCTTTGGACACTATTGGAAACCAAGCTCACCAAGTACACTGCCTTCCATCCCCAGACTGATGGCCAAATGGAGGTCATCAATAGGATGATAGTGCACATAATCTGCATGTGCAACTCCAAGCATCCACAAACCTGGGATGCAAGTCTTCCCTATGTGAAACAAAGTTATAACAGAGCTCTTCATAGCTCGACTGGTCATAGTCCCTTTCAAGTGGGTCTAGGATTTCAACCATTGTGTCTGATTGATGTTGCCATGCCTCATGCAACTACACAGATAGAATCCACACATGTATTGTGTGAGGCTGATAAAGCAACTAGATTTATTGAATGCATCCAACACACCGATCAGCAGGTTCACGACATCTTGGAGAAGTCAAATTCCAAGTACAAGAAACGACATGATCAACATCGGGTGCCACACAAGTTTCAGGTGGGCGACAAAGTTTGGTTGCATTTACAAAAGGAACACCTTACCGGAGCCCATCGGAAGCTCAGACTACTCTAATATGGTCCTTACATCATTACCAAGGTTACGGGAAACAATTCTTTTGAGTTCAACATTCCCCAATTCCTTAGCCTTCACCCAGTGTTCAATGTGGACTGCCTTCGACCATACTTCCCACCATTACTGGATACATCAGACATTTGCAAAACAACTCACACCCACAGAGTTAAACCCAGACTACATGGAATAGGCCACAACTGATCGGATTATGGACACATAGATCAAGAACACTCGCGAGCAGAAGATCCAACTATATTAGTTTGTCAAAGTTGGCCAACTCCTGCAGCAAGGCAAGTGGCTCACCAGGGACCAAGTTCAGTAGACGTTTCCCCATCTCATGGAGGCAATCAATGCAATGAGGACCATTTCTTCCTAAGTGGGGAGGAATGATCCTGGTGGATGTTGGTGGCCACTTGCCTATTCCACTTGGACCCCCACCACTATCTCATTTAGTTTTTCAATTTCCTTAATTTTAGCACATTTTACTATTTTTGGCAGTTTTTTGGGTATTGAACTTCCAACGCCGTTTTGAGGCCCCAAACGACGTTTTTTGATAAATTTAGGTCAACCATGGGTCATTGATTGATGTTTTCCACTGGAAAGTTGTAGTCCTTATATATATATTTCTAACGAGGTATTATGCATGTCAAACAAAGATCGTATGCCAAAGTTACGACCTTGGGAAGTTTATGTATCAATTTACCCAAACGTGCCCCATAGTTTTGGCGCTTCATCTCCTCGGGTTAGGTTTTTGGATGTTTAGGGTTTTCCATTGTTTCTCAATAATAAATAGGCCTTCGAGCCTCATTATAACACAGTTCAGATGTAGGTAGCCATCACATCTCTTCTTAGAGATATGCTACCATCACCCGAGCTAGTCTTATTTCCATTCTGTTTGTAAGCTTATTTTAATATTTGTTATTAATAAAATGAAATGTTATTTCTGCTACATCTCTGTGTTTATGGTTATATCTGTAATTTTTTGCGTTCATGTTTAATTTTGGATCATAAACATTAATATAGTGATCATAGTTAATAACTTTAAATACTTAAAAAAATAAATTTAATTTATGTTTAATATTCTTTAATATTTAAGGATTTTAATTTCAATTTTCAATTAACTTTTATAACTTTTTTCAATAATGCAACTATATTCAACCATGGTCAAACCAACTCAACTATTATCAATCATGGTCATCCATTATTAACATTGTCAACCATATTCATCATAGTTAAACATTGACAACAATGTGATCAACAATGTTCACTCATAGTCAACCAAAGTTGATCACACACAACCATGTTCGAAAATTGACATCATAATGTGACAAATAAATATCAACATCGCAATGTGTCAAACAAAATTCAACATCACAATCTAATGAATGAAAATCAATATCACAATGTGATGAACAAAAATTGGCATTGTATGTCATGAGAAAAAATATCACATTGCATTATCACAATATGTGAATATGAACAATGTCAAATGTAATTGACATCACATGTGATGAACAAAAAATTGGCATCACATTGTGATGAAAAAAATAAACATCACAATATATTGTGCATCCTTATCTCGATTGCGTGTTTTGGGGATATTTTGAAATTCCATGTACAAGAGTGAGGTCAATCAATTGACCTCACTCTTGTCCATCATATTTTGAAATATTCCTAGAATCCACATTTGAGTTAAGTTTAGGGCAATATAAGAAACAAAAAAATGACCAGCAAAGTACACTAAACAAAAAATCTACATCTCAATATGTCAAACAAAAAATCAAAGTCATAATGTGACAAACAAAAAATCAACATCACAAAATGCCGAACTAAAATCAACTTCGCAGTGTGACAAAAAAAAGTTGTCACACTGTGACGAACAAATAACAATGTCACAACGCGATAACATAGTCAAACATCGTCAATCTTTGTAGTCAAGATTTATATTTAACTTTTAAATATTCAACCATGTGTTAACCATAGCCAATAATAGTTGATCACAGTCAACCATGGTCTACCTTACTCAACCATAACCAAGGTCTAATAGTAATATTAGTATTAATAAGATTTAATATTAAGGTTTAATGAGCCTTTATTTATAAGGTTTATTAATAATATTAATATTAAGATTTGTGGAAAATGTTTAATGTTTATATTTAATAGGGAAAATTTTAGGGGAAAAATTTCATGAATGGGCTATTTTTTATTATATTCTGGAAAAAATAATTCGTCAATTTTGTTAAAATTTTGCCCATTTTTTACATATATATGATTAAATGGGTGATACTCGCCAAAAGTATGCCGATTTTAATAGTAAATTACTTGTTTTTTATTGAATATTCGCTTACATTCTATACATATGAATTTTTAAACTAGAATAGTCACTTACAATACTATATATAGGAAAAATAGCAAATCCTAAAAAAATACCGTATTTAATAAGTTTAAAGTTTATCTAATATTTAGGGTTTTTCAGTATTTGTTTTTTGATATAATTTTTTTCAATAGTACAACCATACTCAACAATGGTCAAACTAGCTCAACTATGGTCAACCATTGTCATCATGGTAATCCATGGTTAACATGGTCAACCATATTGATTTATAGTTAAACATTGACAACCATGATCAAGAAAGTTCACCCATACTCAATCACAGTTGACCATAAAAACCATATTAAAAAATTGGCATCATAATGTGACAAATAAATATTAATGTTACAATGTATAAAAAAATGTCAACATAGAAATCTAACAAACAAAAATTGGCATGACAATGTGATGAACAAAAATAGACATCACATGTGATGAGAAAAAATTTGCACCGAAATGTGACAAAAAAAAAATCAACATTGTAATGTGACAAACAAAAAAGCAACATTGTAATGTGACAAACAAAAATCAAACCATAGTTAATCATGATTGACCATAGTTGATCATGGTTACTAAGGTTGACCATTGTCATCCAAGTCAATTTAAGTCAACCATGGTCAACCATAGTGGATCATGAGCGAGCATGGTCATCTTCAATCAACTATAATCACCATATAGTCAACTAAAATCAACCATAGTAAACCATTATCAATCTCATTCAATGATAAGCAAGTTGGTTATCTTTGATCAACAATAATCACTATAGTCAACCATGGTAAACCATTATCAATCATAGTTAATGTGGTCAATCATAGTCAACTATAGTCACTCTAGTTTACCTTGGTTAACTATGGTTCACCATAATTAACTATCATGACCCCTATATAACTATGGTTAACATTCTTAACCATCATTAATCATAATTGAATCTAGTTGTTATGATTGAGCATAGTCCACCATGATCGGCCTTTGAAATGACCAAGTTAACCTCAATCTCCGTGGACCAGCATGATAGTTACAGCGCATCGTGCTAATCAGGGTGGGAATTTCGAAACTGAACAACGCTGCAAATTTGATGTAGTAATTTCAAAACTGAACAACAGCACTGCAAATGTGATGGTTTTGACGATTACAGAACCCACGGTTTTACGGAATTGTTAGCGGTATTTGATAGAAAATTTGTTCCGTGACAGGCAATTTGCCTATCAATTCCGTCCTCAGTGCTAATCACGTTAGGAGAAAGATCCTGGGCAGCTAATTCCATTCTTGGTGCTCCCTGTTCTCGGTGCCAATAACATTAGAAGAAAGATTCTGGGCAGCTAATTCCATGGTTGGTGATCCCTTCGAAGAAAGATTGTGGGCTATTATGTAAAGCAAATGGCGGTGGGGATAAGGGATAAGACGGGCCCTCATTCCGACGGTTTTACTGGTCAAAAGTCTCCCCAATCACGCCGCAAAAACCTATCCAGCAAATGCAACTCTTGGTTATTGGAAAGAGAGCATATGGATAGAGCGATAACGAAAATATCCGGCCCATCCGGGGTCCTGATTGACTTACTGAAAAACGGATTTTGGAGCATGCGGAAAATGGCCCTTTCATGTTATTTTAGAGCAATCGACCTGTGAAGCAGATAAACAAACAGTCACATCAATCAACAACTATAGGGCTCTGTGCGCACATGTGTAACACATTTTTTAAGAGTTTTTTAAGAGTTTGGATCTTGATCCAACCAATACAAAACAACTAAAATGTTTCAGGTCAATGTTTGCGGCTTCCGCACACCGCCTATTTATTGCGCAACGACCATCCATCCTAATATGAGCAACTTTACTGACCACTTTGATCCTTCATCAACGCAATGCCTTCACTCATTCTTCTTCTCGTCCTCATTGCCGCAGTCATCGTTGGCCTCTGTCAATTGCCCGCAAATGCGTCCCGGAAGCGCCCGACGGCCCTCGTCACGCCGATCAGCTACGATCCGCGGTCGACGAATTACAGCGTGGAGATTGGACAGAGAACCCCTCTGCGGGTCCTGCAGCTATTGCTAGATATTGAGCAAGACTACATGTGGGTAAGGTGCTATAACAATACCTACAAATCCTCCACTTACCGCCCGGTCGACTGCAGCACGAAGCTGTGTAAGTCCTATGAGTATTCGGCCTGCTACACCTGCTTTGGCCCCCGCGCCCCCGGCTGCAATAACCATAGCTGTTCCGTGCCTGAGCCCGGTGTTCAACTCGGCCAGGATGTGGCTGAGATTCTCAGCAGTGACGGTCGAAAATCCGGCCTTCCCGTCAGGTTCCCTCGCCTGCCCTTTGCTTGCGCAGAGGACAAAGATCCCTCCGATTTGCTTCCAGGGGTGGATGGCGTCGCCGGGATGAGCTCGTCCACGCTGGCACTGCCAGCTCAGCTCTCCGCTGCAGCGGGCTTTAGTCGCAAGTTTGCCATGTGTCTGCCACAGGAGAATTCAGAGGGGTATCTCTTCTTTGGTGACGGGCCGAACGTCTTCTCTCCACTGAAAGGCGGAGCCCCAACAGACCTCTCGCGCAACGTCATCCGTACTCCCTTGATGAGGAACCCCATCTATAGCTCTGACTCTACCCACGCCTCCACACATGGCTTCTATATCGGTGTTCAGGGAATCAAAGTCAATGGCGTCGACGTGCCGATCGACGCAGAGAAGCTGCGAATCAACACCAGGGGACGCGGCGGCACGAAGCTGAGCACCGTGGCGCGCTATACACAACTGGCCACCCCGATCTACAACTCCCTCGTGGCCCTCTACACCCAGATGGCGGCGCAAATGAACATCAAGCGCGTTACCTTGGTGGATCCCTTTCCCCCGTTGGGTCAAGACGTCTGTTTCGACGCAACTGGTACAGGGCAGCCCCCTTTCGTGGGAAGCACAGCTCCTGGACCCAACGTACCGACGATCGACCTCGTTTTGGAGGGCAACGCTACTTGGAGGATCCTTGGAGCTAACTCCATGGAACGGCTCTACACGGAGAATGCGTTGTGTCTAGCTTTTGTTGATGCAGGTGAGGATCCTGTGGCATCGATTGTGATGGGGACTTATCAGATGCAAGAGAATTTCATCCAATTCGACCTGGTCACCTCAACATTAGGTTTATCTTCCAATCTATTCTCATTACCTCAGCCAACAAGTTGTGGCAATTTCAACCTGACTACTTCTCTGTGATGAATCCTTTCAAGATAATAAGTTCTTCCAACAGAACATAAGCACAGTAAATAATAAGAGATATTATTTATGAAAGCCAGGTCCATTTCTTGTTTTTGTCCTCATTTTTCGTTTGGCGCGTAAACTGTGTGAATCTGTCTATAACTTCTCACAGTATATGGTATTCATGAAATATAAGTAGATTAAATGGGCATAAAATCATTACTATACAGAAATATGCTGATATGAATGTTCCCTGCACCATGTAGCAAACACGAAAAGAAAAATCCAAAGTAATTGGCACTCGATAATGTAATTCTATGACTACTTTAAACTTTAAAGAACCGCCATATGGAACACAGGATGTCGAACTAGATGTTATGGAGGGCTTTGTTGGTACACACACGCTTTCGGTGGCCCTCCTCACAGCGCTCCAGGAAAAGGGTATTACCAAATTTGCTCATATCAGTTGCGGTAACGACCTGATTAACTCCCAACAGAAATGGAAGAGGGCTACAGACACTGGTTTGATAGGCAACTTGGCAATTGAGTGGGAAGCATATCTCACAAGTTTGTATGACTCAGGGGCGTGCATTGGAGAAGGTGAAGACCATTTGAAGTGGGAAGGTCCAACCAAGAAAGGACAACCAACAGTCAAAGACATACAAATGTCTTCCAATGGGAAAAAATACATTTCAATTCAATACATATTCCAAAGACGCATGGGGTGGGAGATACCAAAAAATACTAATCTGTTTTTGATGGCCAGCCATTCACGAAAGAGTGTTAACCTGAGATAGATTACAAGGGAGAGGGTTTCAAGGCCCGGGTATATGCCCGATGTGTAGGGAACAAGCAGAGGAGAGAGATCATTTATTTATTGGATGTTCAATTGCCAGGGAGGTTTGGACGCGGGTGATGGACATATTAAAGCTGGAGGACATGAGATCAATACAATCACTTTATAACATTTTCTTCTTTTGGTACAAGTTTCGACCTGAGCACCACTCTCTCCCTCTATGTCATATGGACGATATGGCGTAGTCGGAATGCATGGATATTCGAACTGGTTAGGAAGACAATCTCGAAGGCAATAGCATACTTTTATGAGATTGGCCCAAAGATGATAGTGGAAAAAAAAGAGATTTTATATAAGGATATAAAAGACAAATTTCCTAAGGATATTTTGATGGGCTAATCGACATAGAAGGTGTGGTTGTGGAGCTATCATCATTTTTCAACTAGGTTGATATTACTATTTCTTGTGTCAGGGAGGTTGGGGGACAAATCGCAGAGCTGAGATTATTGCATTCTCAGGGTCCTCAACTTTACTAAGTAGTTCGGTTTGGAGAATATGTTCGTTCATGGAGATGCTCTAGGTAATTGGGTTTGGAGTATATTTTCGTTTATGGAAATGCCGTGAGCATCATTGAATGGGTAAAATGTTAGTTCAGAGAAGCAGAGCTAAATTATAGCAGTAGACAAACATCATAGACAATGGAGCAACAACAGAATGATAGCAGAAGAGAAAACATAACTTCATATTACACACAGATAGTACACAGAGAGGCGCGAGCCTTGGGTTGCAATCACTGGCTAGAGAAATTACAAATTTATAGAGGCTGAGGGAGGCACAAGCTTCTGTTGTGGGTATGTACTCTGCTTCTGTTGTGGAGAGAGCTACTATTTTTTGTAGCCTTGACACCCAAGATACTGTTGCACCTGCAAATTTATACAAATAACCTGTAGTGGACTTCCTGGTGTCCATATCTCCAGCCATATTTGCATCTGTAAATCTTTTGAGCACTATCTCATTATGACCAAAACATAAACAATAATGACTAGTACCCTTGAGATACCTCAAAATCCATTTTACTGCTTTCCAATGTTGTTTGCTTGGATTGGCAAGGAACCTACTCACTACTCCCACTGAATATGCAATGTCTGGTCATTTGCATACCATGGCATACATCAAGCTGCCAACCGCTGAAGCATAAGGAATCTTGCTCATCTCTTCTTTCTCCTTGTCGTCACTAGGACATAATTCAGTACTCAACTTGAAGTGGGCTGCAAGGGCTGTACCAACTGGCTTGGCATCCTTCATATTAAACCTTTCAAGCACCTTCTTGTTATATTTTTCTGGTGATAGCCACAAACTTTTGTTTTTCCTGTCACGCATATTCTGCATACCCAATATTTGTTGTGTTGGTCCCAAATCCTTCATTGCAAATTTGCTACCCAAATCTTTCTTCAACCTATTGATCCTATTCTTATCATGCCCAACAATCAACATGTCATCTACATATAACAATAATATGATATACCTTCCTTGATCATACCTCTTGATATAAACACAATGGTCAGCTTCCAATCTCTGAAAATCATGTGCCAACATGAATGAATCAAATTTCTTGTACAATTGTCGAGGTGCCTGTTTCAACCCATAGAGACTCTTCTTCGACCTACAAACAAGGTCTTCTTTTCCTTTTTCTATGAATCCTTCTCGCTGCTCCATATAAATTTCTTCCTCCAATTCACCATGAAGGAAAGCAGTTTTTACGTCTAACTTTTCACATTCTAAGTCTAAAGTACCAACTAGACCAAGAATGATTCTAATGGATGACATTTTAAAAACTGGTGAAAAAATTTCAATGAAGTCAATACCTTCTTTTTGGGAAAATCCTTTCACCACCAGCCTTGCTTTATACCTTTCCTTCTTTTCGTCACCTTCATGCTTAATCCTGTACACCCATTTGTTTTGTAGAGCCTTTCTTCCTTTTGGGAGGTTTATTAACTGCCAAGTTTTATTTTCCCACAAAGAGTTCATTTCTTCTTCCATTGCTTTCTTCCATTCTATACTGTGCTCAACTTTACAAGCTTCTTGAAAACAATTAGGCTCACCTTCATCAGTCAGCAAAATATAATTTGAAGGAGGATACCTTTGTGAAGACTTATGAGGCCTAGAAGATCCACAAACCAACTGTGGTGGTGTATTATCAGGTTGAATCTCCTGTAAAGGATCCTACAAGATTCATTCTTCTTGTTGCTCATCAATTTCCTCTTGTTGTTCTTCATGTTCCTGAATTTGTTGTTCATTTTCCTGCATTGGTGGGATGTTTTCCTACTGCTCTTCAAACCTGTCAATAACTTTCTTGACCTCCAACTCACCTACAGTCCTCTTGAACATTTCTGACTCATTAAATATAACATCCCTCCTTCTAATAGTTTTATGTTTGACTAGATCCCATAGAAGATAACCAAATTCTTCATCCACATATCCCAAAAAAATGCATTTCATAGATTTATCATCTAGCTTAGTTCTATTTTGGAATATGTACAAATGCCTCACATCCAAATATTTTCAAGTGAGAATAATTCAAATTCTTACCAGTCCAAACTTCTTCACGGATACTGCCATCCCACGCTGTAGTTGGAGATCTATTTATGAGGTAGCAAGCGATCATGACTGCTTCAGCCCAAAAATTATTCTCCAAACCAGAATTGGATAACATACTTCGCACCTTTTCCATAATGGTGTGATTCATCCTTTTTGCGACACCATTCTGTTGAGGAGTACCAGGCACAGTCTTCTCATGCTTTATGCCAAACTTGTTACAATATTCCTTAAATGCATTTGAAAAATATTCTCCACCATTATCTGTTCTTAAACACTTCAGCAATTTGTTAGTCTCTCTTTCAACAGTAACATGGAATTTTTGAAATATTCCAAACACTTCAATTTTATTTTTCATAGGATATGCCCAAACATTTCTCGATGAATCATCTATAAATGTTACAAAATATGATGCTCCTCCTAATGATTTGATGTTAATAGGCCCAAACAAATCTGAGTGTACTAATTCTAACACATTTTTCTTTTTGTCATGGCCACCTCTAAAGAATGAAACCCTTCTTTGTCTACCATATATACAATGTTCACAAAGATCAAGATTGTAGGATTTCAAACTTGGCAATAAATTTTTACCAACAAGGATTTTTAATCCCTTCTCGCTCATGTGACCCAAGCGCTTATGCCACAGATCTATTGAATTTCCTTCTTTTGTGATAGCAGCCAAATCTAATTTTCCTATCAGTGCCTTCAATGTGTATAATGTTCCTGTCTTGGGTCCTTTGGCCACAACCAATGCTCCTTTGCTAATTTTCCAGCCTCCTTTTCCAAAGCTTGTGGAATAGCCTTCATCATCCAGTCGTCCCATAGAGATTAAACTCGTGCATTTCTGGTACATGCCTAACCTGTGTCAACAATATATCTTGTCCATCTTTCATTTTGATCTGGACATCTCCCACTCCAACAATACTACAAAAATGATTATTCCCCAAATGCACTCCACCATAATCACCAGGATTATATGAAACAAAACTATCTTTGCATGGGGTTACATGGTGAGATGCCCCAGAGTTAAGGATCCAATCAAAGCTACTGCTAGATGTATATACACATGCATCCTCTACTAAAACAGTAAACAACACATCACCATATGTGGCTACAACAGTGGTCTCATCTTCATTTGTGTTGGATGACTTGTGATTTGTACTGGACAGTCTCTGATCATTTTGTCCTTTCTTCCAAAATCGACATTCTTTCTTCATGTGACTAGGTTTGCCACAATGAAAGCAGATGATCTTGCCTCTCCTTGATTTTGATCGACCTCTCGATCTTGATCGCCCTTGCCGACCTCGATCCATTCTCTTACCATGATCAGCTCGAGCTAGAGCTTCTCCTCCATGGTTTTCTGCAATTGATTTGCATCGCAGCTCTTCATTCATTAAATTGCTGCTGACATTATCAAACTTCAGGGTCCCTACAGTTGCTGAAGTGCTCATAGCTACAATTAAATTTTCCCAGCTGTCTATCATAGAACACATTAGCAAAATGGCTTTAATTTCATCATCTAAAATGATTTTAACAAAGGCAAGCTGATTAGTAATAATATTAAATGAATTCAAGTGCTCAACAATTGAATCACCCTCCTTCATCTTGAGATTATAAATCATTTTCATCAAGAACACTTTGTTTGATGCCATGTTCTTCTCATATAGATCATGGAGCTTCTTCCATAATCCTTCTGCCATTTTTTCTCCGGACACATTGAAATACACATTCTTTGCTAGATATTGGCGGATTGTTGCAATTGCCTTTCTATCTAGCTTATTCCACTCTTCATCTGTCATCTATGAGGGTTTCTTTGTTGTGCCTTCAATCGGCAAATATTGATCTTTCAAAATCAATGTATCCTCCATTTGTGATTTCCATAGGGCAAAATTAGCCTCGCTCAACTTTTCCATATTTGTAATTGTTGTCTTCATTTTCAATCAAATTCATGCCCCAAAACACAAAAACTCCACTTAAAAATAAAACTTTAATTATTACAACTTTTGCCAAAATCAATCTC
Organism: Pinus tabuliformis; assembly: GCA_031772625.1. Lineage (NCBI taxonomy): Eukaryota > Viridiplantae > Streptophyta > Pinopsida > Pinales > Pinaceae > Pinus > Pinus tabuliformis. Next base: position 117,748,609 of record CM062804.1, read on the forward strand.
ATTTTAACTCCCTTTTTTTTCTTTTCTTTTCTTTTCTTGCCACTAAAAAAAATTGTTTACTCCTTTAAAACAAGTAATAAACCTCCTCCTTTTAATAAACTATACTTTTTATGTTTAAAAAAAAACATAAAATCCAACATTAAAGATATATGAAACCACAGTAATAAGTTTAAAAAACTTTCGGCTCAAGTTCACACATACGTGCTCTTTTGAAAAATTAAGACAGCACTTAAAAAAAACATAAAGCCTTCACACTTCAAAAATAAGTGGCCCGTATATCCATTTGAAAAGCTTAAATCATGGCATCAAACTCCACATTTGGCACTCCAACGGCAATAGTCGTCCTCTTTTCCTGCAATCTCATTTTTTTGTCAACAACTGTCCATTTTCCTTCGATTTCGATTTTCCTTCAACAACGGTCCTCCCTCCTGTTCTCGTCCAATTTTTTTATGGTCCTTTCAAGCCAGGACCTCTATCCAATCCAGTGTATTTTCAAAACTAAGAAATCTAACAATTCTTCTTGCAGAGAACAGGCAACTTGCTGCTCCGTAATGATTGTTTGCAGAGGCAACTTGCTGCTGTTCAATAATGGCTTCTTGCAGTGCTGCTCACGAGGAACAAACTTCGACTCGGATCTGGCAAGCGTGTTCAGGGTGACAATAACAACAGTGCAACAATTCAGCAGTTAAAAAATTTATGACACATCCACAACACTGTGAATATCATTGGCTCTGATACCAGTTGTTACTTCAGAGAAGCAAAGTTGAATTATGGCAGCAGACAAACATCACAGAAAATGGAGCAACAAAAGAAGAAAATTGACAGCAGAAGAGAAAACATAACTTCATATTACACACAGAGATTACACAAAGAGGCGAGGGCCTTGGATTTCAATCATTGGTCAGAGAAATTACAAATTTATAAAGGCTGAGGGGATATAGAATCCTGCATGTGATTCAGATAGAGATCTAAAAGATGATGGCAGTGTGGTAGGTATCGTGCAAGTGTGGCCGTGATAGCTGGGACAACGAAGTGTCGGGTAGTCAGCGTCAGCGTCGTCAATTGCATAATGTACATGAGTTTGGCTTCACACTTAACATAAAAGACTACAAACATTTCAACCTTCATATTTGATCTTTCCGATTATTATATATATATAACATAACCAACTAGCAGATCTTCTCTTTAAGAGCGGAATTGATTCAGAGACGAGTGTCATTTTGCGGATTATGTGCAACCTTCATATTTGATCTTTCAGACTATTATATATATATACAGAGAACATAACCAACTATTAGATCTTCTCTTTAAGAGCGGAATTGATTCGGAGACAGGTAAGTGTCATTTTGCGGATTATGTGCAACCTTCATATTTGATCTTTCAGATTATTACATATATATATATACATAGAACATAACCAACTAGCAAATCTTCTCTTTAAGAGCGGAATTGATTCGGAGACAGGTAAGTGTCATTTTGCAGATTATGTGCAGGAAGCACTTATGAATGTTGGGTGCATCAATTCCACCTATGGACTGTAGATAATATTTTGATGGTTATATGTTATAAATGCAGGGTTCACTCTATGTTGAAAAGAAAGAACATAAAGATCGGGAATAGAATTCCATTTTGATACTAAGAACAGATAGAATTTTTTATTTTGTAACAAAAACATATAGAATATGGAAGGAAAAAAAGATAGATTATCTATGAATAAAAGAAGTGGATAGAGACATTATGCATAATTTTGAAAAAGAAAAAGGTAAGATAAACAACTATAGATAAGAAAGATCAATAGAACGTATAGAATCCCCAACGAATGTATTCTCTTTCTATTAATGAAAACAAAACGTTTTTTTCAATTGTTAGGTAAGTTAATGCATTCATAAAAGAGGAGTTTTATCAGGGATTGCCTTTGATCGGTGAAATAAATTTGGAAATTTGACAATACGTTCGATTAGGCTAATTTATTATTCAAATTCAATTTTAAATTGAGATTTTCCTGAGTTATTTAAGGTTAAGGATTTTAATGGCAACTACAAAGCGTAGACTAGTTAATTTGTGTGAGTTTCAAATTTCATGAGGTTGATGGAAGTTATTTTGAGAATTAAACTACTCAAAGAGCTTTGAAGTTTAACTTACCCTCATGATAAACATCCCATTGTAAGTAAAGCCTTGGTGATAAACATCTATTGGAAATAGATCGATCTTTTTCTATCCCATAAACCACACTCAACCTCGTAAAAAAAATAGAAAAAAATGAAAGTTCCCGAATATAGAACACTTTATCATTTATCAAATCCATTGGGAATAGATTGGTCTTTTTCTATCCAATAAACCACATTCAACCTAGTAAAAAAATTAGAAAAATAATTAAAAGTCTCAACAAAATAATAAAAGCTCCAAAGTGTGGAACACTTTATCATTTATCAAATCCATTGGGAGTAGATCGGCCTTTTTCTATCTAATAAACCACACTCAACCTAGTTGATCCAAATATTGATGGCTGACAAACAATGCGTAGAAGGAAATACAAATGAGAAAATAAATGAACGAGTTAGCCATAATTTTGTATTATTGTTTTTCGCTATTCCTGGTTTATTTTCTGAGGCTTTGTATATATTTATGACCCTTCATACTTCTTTCAACTTTATTTATGTTTATTGACATGTAATCGTCTGATCTTTATGTTTATACACACCGTGGGTCTACAAAACATGTTTATTTTGATTAATAGAAATTATAACCCTTTTCCAGCGAAAAAAACCTTTTTATTATTATTTTATTAAATAAATTTATTTCTTTAAAATGTATTTTTTTTTTTTTTATAATTGTAATTTTTAAACAAAGTTATATTATTATTTTGCTATAAATAAAGTTAATTCTTCATTATTTATAGGTAATTGTATGGTTGTTTAAAATATATTGTTAATATTTTTAATTGTGTGGTTTGGTTAAAAGAGTTTCTATTGTCATGCGAGGATATGCCTTCATTATTTATAGGTAATTGTACGGTTGTAATTTTCTATTTTATTAGTGCATAATTAAATTTAAATGACAAAATGACACTTTTTTATTATTTAAATTGTGTTTCATTTTCTTAATTTGTTTATGTACAATTCTACTTTAGGGTAAAAAATCCCAAATGATTATGTCGAGTATTTTCCTCCTAAGTAAAAGGGGTGTTTTTGAATCCAATCATCATTTTAAAGTTTTCCAACTTTAGTGAAGATGTTTACAATTTTCTCATTAGTAGAACAATGTCTTAAATGAATAGTCTTGACATCTACATAATAAAAAATCAATTGATACTTTGTGTTGATGCATTTATTTGATCATGGAATCTAGGATCCTTGGCCAATTTGATTGCAAAAGCATTGTAAACTAGAAGAGGAGTATAAATAACTTGTTTCTCCTACAAATCTTCAAGTATTTTCCTAAGCCACACAATCTCTTTTGTTGCTTCTAGAACTACCATGTATTCTACCTTTGTTATTGGATCCACCTGAACCAACTATTTGCATGACCTCTAGTAGATAGCTATTGATCTAAGACTCATGAGATAGCCTGAAGTTGAGACGCATCATTTTATTTTCCCCGATCAAAATCTATATTAGAATTATCTAATCAAATTGAAATCATCCACCCTTGAATGTTTGAGTCCAAATTCTTGAGTTCCTTCTAACTACTTGAAAACACTTTTCGCAGTAGACCAATGTCTTTCATAAGGCTTTTTGCATAAATCTAGAAAGAATTCCATCAATAAATGAAATATTTGGTCTAGCAATAGTGAGGTACATAAGACTTCCCACAAGTTGCATGTACTTAGTTGCATCCTCAATTTCATTCCCTTCTTTCATGTAAGCTTCAATTTTTGTTCCATTGGAGTAGATAGAGGGTTTCTTTCAACCATGCCAAACTCATTCAATAATTTTCAAGTGTACATCTTTTCAAAAAGGATAATATACTTTTGATGTTGAGTCACTTCAATTCTCAAGTACTAGTGAAGGTGTACCAAATATGTCATCTCCAAAACCCTTCTTCAACTCCTTCTTTATAGATGTAATATAGTTTTCATTGTTCCCTATTATCAATAGATCATCTACATATAGCACAAGATATACAAGAGTTTTTCCAACTTTATTGAAAAACAATGTCCCATCTTCAATATTAAAGTGTTCAAAATTTAAATTCAAAAGACGCTCATTTAAATTTTCATATAAGGCTCGCACTGTTAGTTTTAAGCCATATAAGGTTTTGATGAGTTTACATACTTCTATTGTTTTAATTTCACAACAAAACCTTTTGGTTGAGCCATAAAGACATTCCCTTTCAAGTCTCCATTGAAGATAACAATCTTCATATCCATTTGATGAACTTTCCATCCATTTTTACCTTCTAAGGAAAAGAGAGTCTGGATGGTGGCCCATTTTGATATGGTGGCAATAGTCTCTTCATAATAAACACCTTATTTCTATGTAAATCCTTTCTCCATGAACCTTTATTTGTGCTTTTCAAGTGAGCCTTATTATTTGTACTTATTCATATACCCACTTGCATCCACTTTTTTTGGTTTTGAATGGGGAGTCCACCACCTTCCATGTTCCATTCTTTGTGAAAGCATCATGCTCTCTGCATTGTTTCTTTCCATTCATTATGATATGGATGTGCTCTAAAGGAAGTTGGTTAAAATTTAGTAGATAAATTCAATACAAAATCATATGAAACATCAAATCATTGGCATCAAAAGAACCAAAATTATCTACATCTCCTCCAACTTGTATAATGGAACCTCTAGTTCCTATTTTTCTAACTTCATCAGGATGAATGTTTTCAAGTGTTTTGGTGAGCCATTTTGAAGATCTTTCTAAGATGGTCCAAGTCACTGCAATAATCGAGATGATGATGAATCAATATTTGGCCTTCTAATCCTCTCAATCAAATCACTCAAAGGGTATTTTTGATCTGATGAAGTGGTCAAAACGTCACAAGGGGGAGACAATGCTTTAGAAGGAGATTCCAAAAATCGATCCAATATAGGGACCCCCCTTCAATATGTGGAATCTCGTTATCAGATTCTTGATATGTCTTGGAATGAGTGTATATATCCAAGTGGTCAATATTGCACTTAAAAGTGTTATTTTTCTTGGAAGATTCAAGAAAAATTACATCTGTAGAAATAATAAAGTCCTTATTGACCTCATTCTAAAAATGATATGATTTGTTGGTATTCACTTATTATTTATATCATTGTAAAGATTATATACCTTGGTAGTATCTGAATACTCCAAGAAAATGCACCTATGACTCCTTGCATCCAACTTTTTTCTTTGTTCCTCGAAGATTAAGGCATAGTAGGTGGAACCAAAGCCACTAAGAAGCCTTACCAAGGGAATGTGGCCATACCATATTTCATGAGTTTTATTTTTAGAACATGATATGGGAATATGCTTTTCACATAAATTGTGCATAAAAACACATCAACTGGAAACATCAACTTTTCTTTTTTGAAAAATGTCAACAAGGAAACAATATTTAAGATAGTTTTGTTCATTATTTTAGTGATATTATTTTATTGAGGATTGTGTGGAACTGTGGTTTGATATTGGATCCCAAGAAATTGACCTCCCTCGGTCCCTTTTGGAATCTCTATCCCTTTTTAACTTGAAATGTACTTGCAATCATGTATTTACATGGAAAATTCCAGCCATCAGTGGACTGGGTTCTTATAGACCCCTCCCCCTTGAGGGAACACCGTCCTCGGTGTTATCTATCCTTATATAGACAAAAAACATTATAAAACATAACTACAAAATAAAAATCACATACTATCTATGGAGCTTCATACTTGTAGCTCATACAATATTTTACATAAACCTACAAACAATTGCCTTAACCAGAAAACAAAAAAGGATAAATTGTCTTCATGGCATCATTTGTTTCCCAAGTGGCCTCTTTGGGACCAAAGTGCTTCCACTGCACCTTGACTTGATCTATGGCTCGATCCTGGAGCATGAGACTCCTCGTGTCTAGAATGCATATTGGTTTTGGCTAGAACTCCCTCTCTATTTCCACCTATAGCACATACAAAAATTACATGATTAGAATCCTTCACATACCTTTTAAGAAAAGAAACGTGAAAAACATCATGAACTCTAATTATAGGAGTTTGGGCCAGCCTATAGGCCACCAACCTAATCCTCCCAAGGATCTCAAAAGGCCCACTATACTACGGTTCCAACTTGGCACATGTAGAAATTTTGAATAATATAACACTTATTCACAGAGATTATCCTGATTATACACTATTTGCATAATGCATGCATAATACATAACCTCCTCTACCATTGATCATCAATTTGTGGAATTAAAAAACAATTGCATGCGCACATTGAAACATCAATCACACATATCAACACAGTATGTAATGGGGAAAGCATACAGCTGAAAAAACCCCAACTATCTGTATATTATAATGATAGAGAACATGTAACGATACATAGTACAATACTCCTCACAAGTACTTAGTACTATCTCCACCTGCTACACACAAACTAGCTCAGATCTGAACAAGTCACGGGTTCAAATCTCCTCCACTGTTTGCCTGCCTCTACTGCACAATCCAAGTTGAGAATAGATCAGATCCAAGTTCAAATTCCCTTGGCTTGTACTACGCAATCCTCATTGGCAATCTCAATCAATGATTGTGCAAATATCATGCACAGCTATAGTCACAACTGATAGTAGTCTCACCCTTTCACCCGCCTCTAACACTTGTCTCCACTGAACTGTCCATGCACTGAGTTAACTAATGTATTCTTTAGTTGATTTATGAGTTAATAACTAGTGAATTAATTAATAATTAATTCACATCACTCATCACTAGTGTATTTGGCAGTTAGACTAAATACAGCTAGTTCAACTAAGTCAAACTGAACACAACTCCATCAACTCCTCGATCAACTCCACCAAACTCAATCACTTAAGTTCTAACTGAAGTCCATCATGCAATAGCTCAACTAACCCATAGGAAAAGCGTATTTCCTTCTGGCAGTTGCATGTGCCACATCCGTAGCTCGAACTGAAGTGCTGCAAGAGGATAAGATAATGTTTATAGTCCAAATATTATTAAGAGCTAATAATATTCCACTGTTCTATTTTTTGACTGGAAGTCTAAAAATAGAGGTCCATCTATTTTTACAAACATCACCAATCATCCATAAATAGCATTCTACAACTCATAGACCATGATCCATATGTCTGAAAATAGACATAGTCTAAAAATAGACTTTGCGCCAAAAATAGCCTGCGGGCCCACTTAGTGAAGGCGACTTACTTTTACTAAGCTCCATCATCTTGTTGCATTTTCAACACTCCCTCTCAACAAGATATGGATTATCTGCAACCCCTATCCTGCCTCTGTGGTATTCGAATTTTCTCCTGGTGAGCGCCTTCGTCAAGATATCAACATCCTGATCCTCCATGGGAATGTATGAAAGTAACATGATTCTCCGCTGCACAAAATCTCTTATATGATGGTACCTGATGTCAATGTGCTTGGATCTATCATGAAATACTGGATTAGCCGAGAGCTTAATGCAACTCTGGTTATCACAATAAATCACAGTAGGCTCCAAGTGTGACCCGAACAACCCGACCGAGATCTTCCTCATCCATATAGCCTCGCATGAAGCCAAACTTGTTGCCATATACTTGGCCTCTACTGAACTAAGTGCCACGGATCTCTGCTTCTTGCTGTACCAAGAAACTGTTGTCAACCCCATACTGAAGATCCCTCCAGATGTGCTCTTTTTGTCCATTGGGCTCCCTGCCCAATCTGCATCCGTGAAGCCACATAGCTTCACCTCATCCTCCTGTCTGTACCACAATCCATATCCGATGTGCCTCTGAGATAACGCAATACATGCTTTCTTGCCTTCCAGAAGAGCTTGGTTGGCTTAACCATAGCTTGTGAAAGCTGGTTAACAACATAGCATATATCGAGTCGTGTATTGACCAGATACATAAGCGACCCCACCAACTGTCGATAAACAGTGTCATCCACTACCTTTGCTGAAGTAGCATCCTCCTTCCTCCAACCTCCAGGAAGAGGAGTATCAACATGCTTGCAACCATGCATGTTGAACTTCTCCAGTATCTCCTGGGCATACTTACCCTGAGAAACAAATAGTCCATCACTGCGCTACCAAATTTCCAATCCCAGGAAATAATGAAGGAGGCCCAAGTCCTTCATCTCAAACTCTCTAGCAAGATCCTCCTTGCATGAAAGTATCAACAACTCATCTCCCGTCAAAATCAAATCATCTACATAAAGTACAATGATCAGCAACTTACCCTCCACCATAATCTGGTATAGGTTAGGATACGCCACACTCTTGGAGAATCCAAGTCCGGTGAAATAACTGTTTATCCGTGTGTACCAAGCACGAGGTGCTTGTTTCAACCCATACAACGCTCTCTTGAGCCTGCACACATGCAACTTGCTGCTAAATATCTCGAAACCTTCGCGCAGCTATATGTACACCTCATCCTCAATAACTCTGTTGAGGAATGCAGTCTTCACATCCATCTGATGGATGTGCCACCCCATCTGCGCTGAGAGAGAAAGAATCGTCCGTATGGAAGGATACCTTGTGACAGGTGCAAAGGTCTCCTCATAATCGATCCCCTCTATCTGTGAGAAGCCTCGGGCACCAAATCTTGCCTTGTACTTCTCCACACTCCCGTCAGCTGCCTGCTTCACTTTGTAGATCCATATCAAACCCACCACTGATTTCCCTTTTGGTCTTGGGTCGATCTCCCATGCACTGTTTCTAACAATCGAATCATACTCTTCCACCATGGCATCTACCCATGCGGGATCCTCCACAGCTTCCTCGAAAGAGGATGACTCAATCACGACACATTTTCTCACAAGAGCCATGTATCCAGTGTACCAATCAGGTGACTGTCTCTGTCTGCGTTATGTTGTAGGTGGTCCTACAACCTTCTATACATCTTGAGCCAATCACTCAGCTTCCGTAGTGCGCTTTCGCCCTCTGATGGTTGGCGCTGCATGAGTGGTCTCTTCCACTCCATGAACTTCATCTTGTGGCTGATCCACATCCGGAAGCTCATCCTTAGGAACTAATAGCTCCTCATCTACACACAAGTGTGGCTCCCTCTCAAGTAAACACTTCATGGATTTCTCCTCCTGAAATTTGATATCCCGTCACACAATAGTCTTGCGACTGTCTAGCAAATACACACGATAGTTGTGGGGCGTATCAGTGTACCCCACAAATATCCCAACCTCTGTAGTCGGCTCCAGCTTCTTCTTGGCATCCTTCGTCACATGCATGTAAACAGGAGAACCAAAAATCCTCAAATGGGAAATATCAGGCCTCTTACCAGAATAAGCCTCCTCGGGTGTACTCATGCCAAGTATCTTGTGAGGACAACGGTTCTACACATATACTGCAGTATTGCATGCCTCCGCCCACAAGTGAAGGGGTAGGCCCTAATCATGCAACATCGCCCTTGCAGCACCCATGATTGTTCTTTTCTTCCACTCGGCAACCCCATTCTGCTGTGGGTTATAGGGAGATATGAGCTCTCTTCAAATCCCTTCTGTGCTGCAGAAGTCCTTGAACTCACCAGAGATGAATTCACCACCATTGTCGCTCCTAAGAGCCTTCACCTTCTTCCTCGATTCCTTCTCGACCAGTGCTTTGAACTCACAGAACTTTGAGTATGTCTCACTCTTCTTCTGCATGAAGAAGAACGAACACTTTCGAGAGAAATCATCAACAAATATCACATAGTACTTGTGCTTTGCTGTCGAAGCTACTGAGAAAGGTCCACACACGTCTGTGTGAATTCTCTCAAGGATCGTCGTGGCGCAACTATCCTTCTCGTGAAAGGTGGCTTTCACAAATTTTCCCAAAGTACACCCCTTGCACTGATCTGACTGCACAAGAGTGCCTTTAGGAAGCCCAGTAGAAATCTGTTGCAGTATCTTCAAGGCTCCATGGTGAAGGTGGTCCAATCTCCGGTGCCACAGCTCGCCATCATCGCGGCTCACTAATCCTTCTACCTTGCATGCCATTGTTGCGCAGCCATCTACATGCAATTGATAAAGGTTCTTGACTCGAACCCCTATATTTCGGTTTTCTCCAGTTGTCTTACTACACAGGAAAGCCTTTCCCTCGCTGAAGACAACATCATATCCCTTGTCTTCTAACATCGACATAGAGATAAGGTTCTTCTTCAATCTTGGAACATGCATCACTTCCTTCAATACGAAGGGTTTACCAGACTCCCTCTCAAAGGAAATGGTACTGATATCGGTCGCATTGTATCTACCATCATCGCCCATCTCGATGTGCATTCCAAGATCTTTCTCATCCAGATCAGAAAACAAATCTCGATCTCCTGTCATGTGAAAAGACGCACCGCTGTCCAAGAACCATACCGATCCCATCACACTTGATACCAAGCATGCAATCAACGAAAAATCCAGCTCAAACTGCGAGGCTAAGGCCTCTCCCACTGCAGATCCAGCAACTTGCTTATTTTTCTTCTTCTGCGAACAATTTGTGGCATAGTGTCCGTGCTGGGTGACAGTGAAAGCACTTCACCTTGGACATGTCCTGCTTCTTGCCTTTCGCACCGGAATGAGAAGCTTTCTTGTTCTCCGCTTCTTTGCTTTGGCAGCCAAAGCGAAATTTTCTTCATCAGATGCCTTTGATGAAGATCCATCCCTGGTATTCTGCCTAATATCCTCTTGCACAAGATCAGACCAAAGTCTCTCCCATCCTGGCAATTTCTCCCGACCATTGATAGAGTCCTAGTAGGAATGCCAACTCTTCGGAAGACCAAGGAGAGCCAAGCTCACCAAGTCCTCATCATCGATAGTCACCCCCACACTTCCCAGCTCATCCCGGCATTGGGTGAACTTCATGAGATACTTGGGCATACTGTCTCCTTTCTCACACTTAATGTTTTCGAGTTTATCCTTGAGCGCCAACTTCCTCTGGTCGCTCTTGCTTTGGAATAAATCTGTCAACGCTTTCCACATCAAGTATGGAGAAGCCTTTCCATGCAGGCTGGATACAATGTGATCCTTCACGCCCTCCAACAGAATCCTTCGACACTTTGCTGTCTTCTTTTGCCAAGCCTCAACTTGAGCAACATCGATAGTATTTGGGACCTCAACATCTATGAACTGCTTCAACCCATTGTCATCTAACACTGCCTCCATCCTGTCTTTCCATGCAATATAATTTGAGCTGCCTTCAAGGGCATACTCCAAACGCAATCCATTGAAAGACATTTCAACTTCAACACCAAGAAAACATTGTTGGAAATTCGAATTCCACCAGCTCAAAACTCAATTGCTTCTGATCTAAAATTCATGAGAACAAAGTATTTCTCGTACAGAGATTGACTGTATGGGAATTTACCGGATATCTCACCTTCCAAAAGAAGGATGAATCCAGAGGCTACCTGGCCTGATTACAGACTCTGCTTGAAGAAATAAAATGTAATCACTTTTTGAATAATAGATCTGATGATCAACTTTGCTCTGATACCATGTAGAAATTTTGAATAATATAACACTTATTCACAGATATTATCTTGATTATACACTATTTGAGGAATGCATGCATAATACATAACCTCCTCTACCATTGATCATCAATTTGCGGAATTAAAAAACAATTGCATGCACACATTGAAACATTAATCACACATATCAACACAGTATGTAATGGGGAACAACTGAAAACCCCAAACTATCTGTGTATTATAATGATAGAGAACATGTAACAATACATAGTACAATACTCCTCACAAGTACTCAGTACTATCTCTACTTGCTACACACAAACTAGCTCAGATTTGAACATGTCACGGGTTCAAATCTCCTCCACTGTTTTCCTGCCTCTACTGCGCAATCCAAGTTGAGAATATATCAGATCCAAGTTCAAATTCCCTTGGCTTGTACTATGCAATCCTCATTGGCAATCTCAATCAATGATTGTGCAAATCTCATGCACAGCTATAGTCACAACTGATAGTAGTCTCACCCTTTCACCCACCTCTAACACTTGTCTCCACTGAACTATCCATGCACTGAGTTAACTGATGTATTCTTTAGTTGATTTATGAGTTAATAATTAGTGAATTAATTAATAATTAATTCACATCACTCATCACTAGTGTATTTGGCAGTTAGACTAAATACAACTAGTTCAACTAAGTCAAACTGAACACAACTCCATCAACTCCTCAATCAACTCCACCAAACTCAATCACTTGAGTTCTAACTGAAGTCCATCATGCAATAGCTCAACTAACCCATAGGAAAAGCATATTTCCTTCTGGCAGTTGCATGTGCCACATCCGTAGCTTGAACTGAAGTGCTGCAAGAGGATAAGATAATGTTTATAGTCCAAATATTATTAAGAGCTAATAATATTCGACTGTTCTATTTTTTGACTGGCAGTCTAAAAATAGACTCCGCCCATATGTCTAAAAATAGAGGTCCATCTATTTTTACCAACATGACCAATCATTCATAAATAGCATCCTGCAACTCATAGACCATGATCCATATGTCTAAAAATAGACATAGTCTAAAAATAGACTTTGCGCCAAAAATAGCCTACGGGCCCACTTAGTGAAGGCAACTTCTTTTCACTAAGCTCCATCATCTTGTTGCATTTTCAACAACACAATTCCCAATTCTCAAGAAACTCTTCTTCTATTTGATCCCTAAATATACATGTTCCCCAACTTGAAACTCCTTATGCACCCTATGTTGATCAACACAACACTTTTGCCTATCTTGTGCCACTTTTAAATTTTGTCTGATGAATTGAATCTATTGCTCCATTTCTTTGAGCATATCAAGCCTAATAAGGACCCTGTTCACTGGATACTCCAGCTAATTGGAGTATTACAACACATTCCATACATTACCTCGCATGGATTCATCTTGATGGACTCTTGATACCCATTGTTATAAGCAAACTCCACCAATGGAAGGTATTCCTCCCACTTCTTTGGCTGATGTATTACATACATCCTCAACATGTCTTCAAGGATCTTGTTAATCCTTGTTGGCTTGATGGACCCTGACCCAATTTTAGCATTAGTCAGCCAAGCAAATCCCTACACTACTTTCCCTTTCGGCATCAATCCGCAGAGCGCAGACTGAAGTCTCACCCAAAGCAGTATGGGGGGATGTAGGAACCAAGTTTCCGCACCCTGAGATGGTTGTGATGTCAATTTTATACCTTAACTTTGCCTTCGTGCAGATCAAGAAGCCTCTAAGTCTTATTAATGTACTTCTCTATTAGTCGTTCAGAACCTCCATGGAGGTCTGTGATTGTGCTTCGCACAGCCCTAACAAGTGATCTTGGAACTTATGCACCTCTATAGCTACTTTGTTGTATAGTTCTCTGAATTATATTAAGTGTTCACCAATTCTGTCATGTAATTTATATTATCTTTGCATAAACATATATCTTTACTTGCGTTCATATAATAGAGGAAAACATATAGAGTCACACATCAATTTAGCAATAAAACATAAACCCAGTGCTTAACATAACATAATCACATGCAATTAACAAGAGTAAAATACACAATAATTTCATAATACTCTTCTTTATTAATGATCCAAATTTTCAGTATAGACTCTGACTGCCCTATGCACACAGCTGCAGGAGTCTGTGCACTCAGCTACAGACTTATACTCTAGGCCTCTGTGCACTTAGCTGTAGAGCCTCTTTCCTATGTTAAGACTCTCGCTCTTAGCCCTTTACAGACTCATCAATCATTCAACCTAGCTTCCAAAAACTAACTTAGACTCCTCTAAGACCTCCTTTTTATACAATCCCATGGTACGCAGACCAAGGGTAGAAGCCCTTTTTGACTCTTGATATCTTCATGCTCCGCAGCCACAAAATGCAGAGACTTTACATTTCTTTATACAAAATTTAGGCCTTCTACCGCAAAACTTGGGTTTTTAACCCAAAAATTGACCTTAGGGGACCTGTTCCCAATAGGACCCCAACACAAACATGGTGACTCGCCCTCGAGTCACTCGACCGGTGTGGAGATCTTGTCTCGAAGACCTCTGAACTCTACTTGGACTACTGCAACTTTGGCAACGCACTGTGTTGCCGCTTGCATCATCTCCTCAACCAGCTGCTCCGTTGCTGACCTTGTACTATCTAACTGTACCTTCTGCTGAGTCGCCTACAGACTAGCTAGCTTTCCTTCGATGGTGGCCATGAGCGCATAGGCTTCATCAAGCCAAGGCCCGATTCTGGCCTTGAGGACACTTTCCTCGTGCTGTGTGACATCCTCCTGCTCCTTTAGTACCTTTGCGTCCTACAGGTTTACTAGCCTGTGTGTAAGGGCGATGGTGCGTGCCATCGCTTTGACTTCATCATATCGCTGCTGCAGCTCTCGCGCATCTGTTTCCAACCTTTGTAAGGTGGGATCCTCGTACAAATTGGTAACCACTTCGAGCGCCTACTCGAAGAGTGCGGTAGACTCCATTACGACGTTGTTTACTGCTGCCACGACGTCCTAAAAAATTTGCCTCTTGCTGCTCTCTGACTTCTGGAAGAGTTGAAGACTGGGCCTTCAACTATAGTTCTGCAATCTTGAGGTTCAGATCAAACTAAACCTTCGCCAAATCTGTTATGGTGTCACACACTTCAACAACGAGCTTCCGAATCTGCACATCTACTGGCTCATCATCGGGAATGGCTAGCTCTGGGATAGACCTACATGCCTCAACCACCACCTTGTCCGTGCATTAATTTTTTTCTGTGATGGATTTGACGAGGTTAACAACATAATCTCTTTGTACCGTCATCTGAACATTGTTGACTTTCTGCTCATTGATTACCTATAACGCGTGTTATTTGCGGGCCCAAAGTTCGATGATCATGCCATCCTGCAAATTGTAAAGCGTCTCACTGGGAAGCGCATCCAAGTTGAGCCAAACTCCTTTGAGGGCACTAACAATGGGTCTGTCAGCTTCAGTATCTATGGTTAGCACGCCCTTTGGCATCATGATTGCCTGGGGATCTAGTGTGCGCACCGCCCCTGCAGCTTTCGATGTGTCGGGCGCCAAACTAGTTGTTGCCACGCCACTTTGTCCCATGCTGGTCTAGACCTGCAATGCCTAGATCTGTAGCTCACACAGACCCATCTAAATGGACCCCAAGGCCTGCTTCTATTATAGCTCGAATACTTGCAGAAGTTACCTAGTGGCATCTCGGATCGTATCACCAATATCATTTAAATCACCTTTTGTTAAGGTGATCAGATCGAGAAAATTCTTGCTAGCCTTAGAGTTTTTTCGTCGTCCTACCTTTTGTGGAACTTTGTTTCACTTAACATGGAACAAAGTGGTCTCTAGATATTCTCCTCCCTGATCTGACTGTTGTTCCTCCTCCTCTGTCTACAGAGAAGGCAACTTCTGACAGGACCTGTCAGAGCTGCACTCCTCTTCCTCTGTCTGTCCTCCCATCTACTTCACGGTGGTGCGCTCTACCTTGGCCTTGTCCTTAGCCTCCTTTTTTATTTTTGTGGCCAACTTCTTCATCTTCAGCTTGGCCTCCTCCTTTTTTTGCTACGCTGCAGTCTTGCTAGACCAAACTATCAAGTCTGAGGCAGTGCGCCAATCTGTCGGCCAACGGTCGAGGATCAATGTAATTGCATCATTTTTGGCTAGGTATGGTAGGTCATACCATTTCTACTCAGGGTCCTTGCTGGCACGTATCGAGATCCAGTGGAAGTTGTCCTTGAATTCCACATACTCCTGCAGCTTCTCATACACAGTGGGAAATAACCACGATTTGCAGTTGATGGCCATATGGATGTTCATCTCCATCAAGATCCAAAATACCTAGTTGTCCTTGACCCTTTGAGGGTCCTTTGTAGCCCATGGTGAAGCGAATTGCACTGTCTTTGGTAGGTCGAGCGTGATTGGAGGAAACTGAATATCCTCTGGTAACTCCCACGCGACCAGCACTATGGATAGCAGTAGCCAGGCATAGTGGAATGTTTTGATGTGATCCTGCAACTCTTTGCAGTTCATGAGGAACTCTTCGTAGAGGTAGAACACCAAGTTAAAATTTACGCCCTCCGCACATTGGGCCGCTAAGGCTACTACTGGTGTCAGCACTTCATTCACACAACACTCTCGCATAATCTTTCCTACCAAGATTTCCATTGTGACTTTGACCTTGGGGTCATCTATACTTATGATGGCATAGCCACGCGACTTCTTAACGAATTTGGATTTGTCCTTTAGTGCTTCAGTGAGGTTGCGCTCGCCTGGCTTTCTGCCAAATGCCATGGCCAAATTTTCTCCCTAGTACGATAGCCAAGTGATCCTATGGATCAACATGTTAGTGATGGGTATCGACTATTCTAGCCACAAACACAAATCGTGCACCAAGAACAAAAATTTATTGATCACTACCATGGTTATGGGTGTGCGGTTGTAATGTGGCACCCACAACATATTTAGCAGACCTACCTTATCCACCCCTTTTACACACTTCCTTAGCTCCAGTGTGGTCACACTAGAGTCTTTGTAGAAGTTACGATGCATGATCTGGTCAATCACTAAATGGGGAAAGCGTTTTGCATTAGCCAAATCCTAGTCCTCCAATTTTAACAGGGGGATGCACCCCAGGTGCAGTCCTTCAAAGACAATTTGGTCCGGGAGTAAGGTTGTGTGTAGTGTGACCTTACTTTCATCAATATCCTTCAGAACCTTTGTCTTGCCTCTACACAGAGGAATGTACTTGGGAAGTTTAGAAATGGGGTTAGACCCCTCCACATCAACATCCTCCACCCCCTTCATATCAATATTGTCTGCGCCGACATGGAGTTCTTCAACCTTGACTTCAAGCTCTAGCTCAATCACCTTACCCTTTTCCTGCGCATTGGGCTTTCCTGTCTGTAGGTGCTTTCTGGGTGATGTGCACATCAGTTGTTGTGCTTTCTTCTTATCCTTCTTTGATTTTGGACCTTTCTAGGTCGGCGTAGGCCTCGATCGGGGTGTCCTGGGGGATTTAGGCAATTTTCTCGGTACTTGTACACTTCCAACCTCCGGAGCAGCTCCCTCAGCTACCATTACAACCTCCAGGGCAGTTCCTTCGTCTACCATTGCTTCTCCTACACTCACGGTTTCTGCGAGCGCTGACATTATTCTAGACAACAACACCTTCGTCTCTGTTGGCAACTTCTCAACTACTGAATTCACTATCAAGGCTTCAAAGAGCTTAGGGTTCATACATGCGTTAGAGCCTAATACCTTAATTCTCAAAATGCCAAGTGTTTTTCACTGGGCAGCCATCTGTAATTTATAGGCATTTTCAAATTCAAATCCGATCGTTCCCCCCATAAATCGTTCATAAATTCTGGATTAGAGGTAGATTTTCACATATATTGCCCTTAAAATCCGACTTAAATGCCCCCCCCAGGCTCCATTTTGGTTGTTTTCTGACTGTCAAGTCATGAACAGTGACCATAACGGTCACTTTCCAGCTACCCTACGTGGTCTCTCCTTGGATAGCGCAGCTCCCTATGCGTATTTGTTGATACTGTGACATTCCTTGATTCTGCACAGTTCCCCAATAGCATAGCTCCCCAAGCCGGGTAGTGTAGTTTATAGTCTCGTGCCTCCTTTCAGCTGTTTGGAGCACTAAGACTATGCTTCCATCATGTAGTGATCTAGTTGGGTCGCTGGTGTATGGCTTCAATCGACTGCCATTCATCTGTCCTGGGAATGGTTCTCCATTCAATTTTACTAGCTTAACTGCTCTACCATCGATCATATCCTTGATGACATAGGGCCCCAGCCAATGCATCCTAAATTTCCCTGGAAATTGATCAAACTTGATGTCATATAACAAAACCAAATCATTTACCTTGAAGGTGCGTAGTTTGATGTGTTGATCGTGCCATGCCTTTTCGCGCTTCTTTTGAACCTGTTGATGGAATCTAATTAGAAATCTATCCTCTTCAAAATCTATTAGTTGTGTGAGCCTCTCCTCCAGGGCTCCGTAATCCACCATTCCTATGAATTCCGCTATGTGTAGACTAGGTACAATGTACTCCATCGACATCATGGCTTCCACGCCACAAACCAGTCTGAATGGCGTTTGTCCAGTTAACTTCTTGCAAGTTGTTCTATACGCCCATAGCACCATGGGTATGAGAACATCCCAGTCGTTTCTTTGAGCATTGCAAACCTTCGTGAGTGCACTCTCCAATATCTTATTAAACACTTCCACTATCCCACTAGCCTATGGATGATAAGGTGTGCTCTTCTGATGGTACACCTGAAACTCCTTTGTCATCGCATTGATTGTCTCATTGAGAAAGTGTGTACCGCAATCACTCATTATAATTTTTGGACAACCGAACCTTGTTAGTATGTACTCAAAGACAAATTTTACTGTTGTTGTGCTTGTATGGTCTTTCACAGGCTGTGCATCTGCCCATCTGGTTAAATATTCAGTCGTGGTGATGATGTACCGCACTTGTCTTCATTCCTAGAGGCTAAATTGGTCCTACAAAGTCAATCGCCCACTTCTCGAAGGGTTGTAGTGACATCTGTAGATTGAGCGGCAGCTCATCCCTACGCAAGGGTATTCCCATCCTTTGGCATGTGTCACATGCCCTACAATATGCTTTTGAATCCTTATGCAAGGTTGGCCACCATAACCTAGCGTGTAGAATCTTCTGTGCTGTTGATTTTCCTGCGAAATGATCTCGTGCGGCTTTGTCATGAGCCTCAACTAGGATATTGTTTCATTCAAACTCTGGCACATAACATCACAATATTTCATCTGACCCCATTTTGTACAAGTGCCCTACAATGACAAAAAAGACTGTCGCGCATAACACCAGTTCCTTCTTTTGTTGGCTTGTATATCCTTTCAGGGTCGTGCCTGTCATTAGGAAGTGTATAATATATTCAAAGTGGTTGTCTGTGATGTGTACTACAAAGAGCTACATGTCAGGTAGCCCCTTCTCCAAATTAGTAGGTTCCTCTCCCGTTTTGATGCACGACAGATGATCCGATCCAGCATTAAGACATCTTGGTTCACAATAAGTTCAAAATCATACTCTTGGAACAACAGCAACCACCTACATATCTTTCCCCCCAACACAGGCTTGTTGACCAGGTATTCCAACGCAGAATGGTCTGTATACATCTTAAAGTGTCCACCCAAAAAATAGTGCCTGAACTTGTGGAGCACGTACACCATAGCTAAGCCTTCGCACTCTGTTGTGGAATAATTTTTCTCCACTTTGGACAGCTTCCTACTTGCGAACGCTATAGGATGATCCAAGTCCTCTTCACCGACCTGTGTCAGTACTACCCCTAGCACAATATATGATGCATCCACATGCACCTAAATTCCTTCTTCTAATCTGGGAAGACTAGGATCGACGCGGGGACCATCTTCTCCTTCAGCACATCCAAGCTCTTCTGGCTTTCTTCATTCCAATAAAATGTAACATCCTTTTTTAACAATTTTTCCATCAGCGCGGTAATCTCGGCATAGCTCTTGATTAATTTCCTATAGTATCACATATGCCCCAATGTTAAGCGTATCTGTTTCACACTCCTTGGTGCCTCCAAGTTGATTATGACCACGATCTTAGCTGGGTCTATGTTGGAGGGAATTGTTCCCCTAGGGATTTTTGGGTTGAAACCCTAGCAGACTGAAAGTTGTCTATTCAAAGAAACATACATTCACACAGCCATTATGCTATTATAAGCAAATTCTATGATAAGGGTGTGTACCTTTGGTCCTACATTTGAGAAGGCACTTAGGGTCCAAACCCTTCTTGGAGTTCCCTTCTTCTCTTTTGTCCTGCAAAACAACCAATTCAAAGAACACATCAGTATATGGACAAAAACTTATAAAGGAACCATATTCATGTTATAAAGAAAGGTAGTTAGTTATGAAATCCAAACAATCATTTACATATGAATTCTAAACATGAGTATCATTAACATAAAGTAAATTCATTTCGAGAACCAAGACATGTGTTTCTTTTATTACAGACAAATAAACTACATAAAAAAGGAATATTTTCACCTGAGTCACCTTCAACAGGCTCCAAGCAAAGCTTCCTTCCGTATCCATTCTAGCCTCAAGCCTCTAACAAACTCCTTCCATGAATCTCTCCATGATGTCATAAATGGTGGATGAACATCAACACACAAGGAAACAAAGGTTTCCTGCACAAAATGGGGGAAGTATAGAAGGCACAAGGGACTTCAGACCTTGTCAAGGGAAAAATCTTAGCATAATAACCTTTCTCTCTCTTCTCTCCTCCCTTTTGGCCTTCCCTTTGAGGTCTTTTTATACCTCTCCCAAAGTAGTTTTTTAGTTGGGAGTTGGTTGGGAACAGTTGGGCCACGGGCACTAACAGGTGATCAGCAGGTAAAACCCACGATCTCCGCCTGAAATTAAGGAATTTTATATTTTTAAAGTGTTTTAATACATACACGCGGGTTGGGTATACACAGATCCGCGTATACACGCGTTTAACTCAGGGAAATGTCGCGTATAAGGGATAAAACACTGTTTTTTAAATTTTAGGACCAGGTCTGGAAGGAGGGGTTGCCCTAGGCCATGAGTACAACATCCCAAACCATAGGAGTGAGATTTGGAGCTATAACAGATGCCCCCTAATATATGAGGTCAGAAGGGGTACATGATGGCCGAAATATATTATGCAAGTACATGGAAAGGAAGTCTGTCAAAAACTGAGGAGGACTTCACCAGAATTCAGCTTGCCAAGCCACCAAAGGAGATCAGAAAGAAACACTGTCTGAGGCGGGCATACCCATGCTCAGAAAAAGTAAAGCATGTCCGCATATCACGTACAAGCGGATCCACTAAGTATACAAGTATAAATAACTGAAAGATACATAATGGATCATCTGATCATGATGAGCAAGTACATGTCTGAATATCACATATAAGACTGTCAATGATGCTGAAAGATGCAACGGATCACTGATATCAAAGATTGATCCCAAAAGGTACCAACTGAAAATGATGGAATAGGATGGTACTACACTGCAAACTTAGGTGCCAGCATATAGAATGTCGCCATGACTGACTGCAACATATAAAGTGGAGTGGTATCAACTAGCAGCAACAGGAGCAATTGTCAAGTGAACCAATGAATGTTGATACAACCTGAGGTCTTCACCGACCACCGTGGTACATTTCTACACCATGGGAATGATCTGAAGTCGACCATGTGAGAAATCATTTGATTACCGGTCATTGATGTATACCATTAACAAATGCGAGACTACTCACCGATAATGATAATGAGCGTCAAGGTACCCAGTACAATCTAACAAGTGTGAATAGATGAGCTGGAGTCGAACATCTGTAAGAATCTATTGATCAGGAGACAATGGTGGTTTCCCACTGTCGATAGCAAAGGATCTGCCACTAATGACTGCAAACCCCAAGGTACTGCCAAATGGAATCTAGATCTTTGCCCCAAAGCAATGAGTCGGAGTCGATAGGGAAAGATCCGCTAGAAGGAAGGCATTAAGGCATCCTTCATCAATCTAGCGCGAGTGTAACCCGTAGGCCAATAATGTGGAAGGAATTGGACGAAAAAAGATGTAGTAACCAAGCCGAAGTATGTTTCCGGCATACACAAGATGTGGCTAGCGCACGACAGAAACCCTCTGAACCAACCAATAATGAAAGCTGACACAGAGGCGAGGTATCCACCAATAGGGTCAAATGGAAACCAAGGTATTGCACGAATCTCAATGTGTGATAATGTAAGCTGATGTCGAACACAAGGGAAACCACTCAGCCAAAGACCCATGATACTGATCGATGCTGAGCACAAGGTGACTTATAAATAATGAAAATAGGGCCAGGGTGCAGCTCTAGGCCTGTCCTCAGAGCAAGGTGTCGTCATGGATAAGGACAAGACCCACCAGCAAGAAGTCAATGGGGACCTTCTCAAACCGACACGAGTATAGGACCAATATAGCTAATGGGATGATAGACATGACACTGACAACCAGGGATGGCCGACTGAAAAATGAGTCAAGGGACACCGCAGAGAGGCCGACTCAGGCTAACTTCCCTTGAACAAAAGCACGACTCAATGTGACTATGTGGCAGCATATGATGACTCTGTATAAGTTCGCCATGCAGGAGGCATGAACGAACCCTCCATATGATTGGAAGAGATAACCAATCGGGGGAGAACTGACTTAATAACAAGGTTATGGCATACCTAAGTCAAACTAAATCCCACCCATACAAAGGAGACTTTGTTTTGAGTGCTTTGTTCAAGGGCGACACGACTGACTCTAGCTGCCAACAATAAATGGAAATATTGTCCCGTTCCCGCTCTTTTTTGGAATATTTAATTTTTTGTCTTTTTCTGTTAAGCTGGAAAAAGAATAAAAGAATGCTATGGTACAGTGGAAAGAATGAGTGTCGGTGAAATAGATGATCTAGTTCCTGGGAATGGAACATTCCTATGCTCAATGCAGGGGGGTGAAAACTGGTCAGTGACACTCAAAGGTGTGTTCCTTCCACGGGTCAAGGTGTGTCAAGCTGCAGAAGTCAAAGGTATGCAAGGCTAATTTTGCAGACGTCATGGTCAAAAGTTGGCTTAAACACGAGTCCAAGTGAAGCCAGCTCTAGGCCAAAAGGTGCAAGTTGTCAACATGCAATGCAGTAGTACAACTCAACACAAAGGAGCCTCTAGGGTATAAGGCCAGAACAAAGCGAAGAAGCTAAGAGGAATGAGTCTTCAACGCTTAAGTCATGGCGGGACTATAGAGGACTCCCGAGCCTACTCAATGGAGCAGCAAGGGCAACAAATGTCAGTGAGGTATTAACTACGATGCCCATGGAAAGGATGGCTCTACCATCGTGTCATGATTTAAAGAATCGGCAAGTGAAAATGGCTTACGAACCATAACATGATGGGATCAACCCTATGGCAGATGTATCGGCAAATGGAGGCTAGTATGCGTAATGCAACGGAAAAAATGGTGTCCCTAACCTATATGCCAGTGAGAAAACGATATCTGCCATGACGGGTCAGCAGTCATGGAACCGTCTCGAAACTGAAAAACATCCAAAATGTCCTGAAAAACAAACCATTCTCGACATTCCAAGCTCCCAAGTTAAAAGTCACATGAGGCCAAACAAAATAAAATTTTGAAAAGATTTTACATTTTCAAAACTTATAAAAAGCATTTTGGACTCACCATTTTTACCATTTGAGTTTGAGAGCAAAGGTTTTGGAGCAAAAGGAGAAAACTTCCCACAGCCAGATTCAACCGTTCAAATTCGTCAAAATCCTCCAGGTAACTCTTACACTTAGCTTGCAATTGATTGTGACAGGTTTTAAGATTTTTTATTGATGTTTCACTGTTGAACTTTTGTCAAAAATTTCCTCACGGTGTATACCCGGGTTGGTAATATTGAACCCGCGTACACGCGGGCCCTATACGCGACTGTGTGCATAGGGACCCGCGTATACGCTGCAAACCATTTTTAAACAAAAACTAACGGTCTTAAATCGATTTTTTCTCAGGATGCCTGTCACGTGGCGCGAAAGAGAGCACGCAGCAGTTGACAATGAAGTTATGAACAGTCCAGAAGCTTTAGATGCACTACGAGGATGTAGTTTGCTTAATTTTTTCAAATTTCTAAATATGAAAGCGAATACGCGTCTGCTTGAGATGCTCATCGATTATTGGGACGTCGAGGAGGAAGCCTTTATGATCGATCAGATGTCGCTCAGGGTAGAAGTGGAGGATATCTATTTTATCACAGGCCTTTCCCGAAGGGGAGAGGTAGTACATTCCTGGGGCAGGACACAGAGTAGCCTCACGATAGAGGACTATGTACAGATCTACTGCCTGGGACATCCCAAGAAGGTTGGGAGCCAGATTTACATCACACGTGTGGCACGTTTATCACTTAGGATTATCCTGTTCACCATGGCTCGAGTGAACCGATCATCCTCGCTGCATCAGGCATCACGGCTAAACATGAGCGTGGCAGTTAACTGTCTCACTACTGTGTTCGACTGGTGTACTCCTCTTCTGGCCAACATGAAGAGCCAGCTCACTTCTATTCGGAGGGGACAAACCAAGAACTTTGATATGGGACTATCTTGTGTACTTTCTTTTTCGAGAAGGTTCCTGCACTCCGCCCCAGGGTAGCAGTTTCCATCAGCACCCCACACGATCCACGCATGGGCCGGTGGGCTGATCTGATGAAACGTCTCGAGGGTGGAGAGGTCCCAAGGACTACCTTCGACGATGACTTCTTCACCTGGTGGGATCAGCAGATCATCGCCGTGGATGACTACCCCTATGCTGGGCTGGATTTCCAAGGAGATCCTAATCTAGCGTTACCACCAAATGCAGCATGGGGCGAGATTGGTAAGATTTTTGATTTTGTGATTTTTTTGGATTTTTCAAATATGATGATTAATTTTGAAAATATTTTTTGATGAGATTCAAATGACTGATATGATGATCATGTTCCAGACATTGGGCCAGTATGACCAGATGGATTCCCGCGGCATGGACGGCACGGCCGAGGAGCCAAAGAGGCGCCTGCTAATACAGAACGGACTCTAAACAACGTCCAGCGACACTTGGCGAGACTGATCTGCCGAGTACCGATGGCCGTCATAGAGGACCTTCCTAAGGATATGCAGCGTCATGTGGTTGGCATGCCACGTGACTGGGTTCACACTTTTCGGCGTGTGGCCACTGCGATAGTTGCATACTTAGATGCTCATCCTGAGCCGAGGCATTAGATATGCTGGACATGATTATGGGCATTTGAGTCCCAATTTTGTATATTTTTGGACACACATATGTACACTCGAGACGCTTTACGATATATATATATATATATATATATATATATATATATATATATATATATATACAGTTTGACTTTTTGATGCTTGATTTTATTATGATGAATGATTGATGTGCCAGTCTAATGCCTGATTAGCGATAGAATCAGCTAACCAATTATGAGATCTTGGAATGTGCAAATAATTAATATAAGTAAATGATCTTTGTAAAAACCTCACCCTTAAATACTGGCGATATAAAGATGGATCCCGTACCCGATAAATGTTATTTAATTGAGACACTATCAGTTGAGAATCAAGATACACTACCAACGAGTCGATCCCATGAGAGATTGCCTCGGATAAATAAATTAATAATGGTAGTATACTCGGCCATATTGTTTGAAGCAAGACTGATACACACGCCTCTTGATGCGATCAATTGACCAGTTGGATAATAGAGTACCCAAGTTGCGGGAGCGAGATTCCAAGTGTGCCGACTAGCACCATCGGCGGACCCAAAAAAAACCAAATCATCCATCAACACCTTCCACAGTAGACCAAAAAGTGCTGATATCAGAAAACTCTCGACGATATATGTACAAATATACATAAAGTACAAAGAAGCCATTCCCTGGCCAAAACTAAGCAAAGTACTTCTTTAGGTGGAGCCCGTCAGGAGGCTCCGCCAACTTACTCCTAGGGATGTTTATAGGTACGACGATCGAACCAATCAATATAATCCCTTCGACAAATGAATGTGTTGGAGTCAAAGGGACCGTACAAACATCACTAGTCGAACTAGAGGACCGAGATTCGACTTCATGCACAGGGGAATGAAAGTGTGACCAACGATGTAAATCTTCCAAAGGTCGATCTACAACCGTCATTGCTTCAAATACTACTTCATTCGATGGAAAAAAAATATCCGAGCAATCCGATGCAGAGGTGGAATCGAGGGTATGAAAATGAGCCACATCACCGTCTATCTCCTTCCCAGAGGAAGAAGTAGAATGGTTATCTGCAAAGTTATTGATAGATTCACATCTAAGCTCTACTGCAGATATAAGAGATTCTATTCCACCCACCTTGTCGTCACTTGATGTGGTCACAGATGAAGCTAAGGTTCCAGGTTTCGAAGAATAAGGAGTTTGAACAAACTCTCTCCATAAAGGGTCCCTGGAGGATGAAATTGTATCTATCCCAGCTGTAGGAGGGGAAAGATTAAATGTACCCATCAATGAAGAGTACATCCCAACTCCTAGATTCTCAATAGGTGGGCGAGGGTTATCCACTAAAGGAACAGTAGAGTCAGAGCTTGCTTGAGGATCGACTGGACAATAGTCCAATTGATCAACCTTAACGATTTTCTCCTCATGAGGAAAGCAAATGACACGAAACAGAGTCGAAACAATGACGTCAATTTCGTATACCCAGTTCCTTCCTAAGAGGAGATTGTAGTCTAGGTTAGCATCTATGACCTCCACTTCAATATTAACGACCTTTCCTCCAACACATATAGGAAAGGCCGAGATAATCCCATATGGCCTATGAGAATGACCATCAAATGCTGTCAATAGGATAGGTGAAGGAACAACCGACGGTGATCCAATGGCCTTCTAGCATGACATAGACATGACACACATGGAAGCTCCCTCATCTATAACCGTCTGAAAAATGTTCGTCTTCTGGTAGGTAGACTTTATCTGGAAAGCCATGTGATGAGGAAGTCTCTTTTTGACATTATTCATATCAAAAGTGAGAGCTAAGGAATTACTTGGATCCACTGCCCCCATTGCCGATAGCAAGGCACTTCGCTGAGCAGGACATGACTGGAGAACCTCTAACGCGGACATAGCACATGGACTCTAAGCCAGATCCTCAACAATGGAGTAATTCTGGGCTGCCCTAATATTAGGGTTGATAGTCGCGTGTTTAGCGGAACCTTTCGATATCTGAGGTATAGTCTCGACAGAAGGTCGCTCAATATGAAGTGGGTTGTTAGTTTCGGGAACTGATTTACCCTTGGAAGTTTCACCTTCACCATAATCGCATGACCGTGTGGCCACATTAGCGTAAGAACCCATCATGAAAACATTTGATGACTTGTGCCCTTTCTGGTTGCCCCCTGCGTAGGTACCATGATTTGAACTCGCGCCAGCAAGAAGCTGTTGCCCTTGGGGAAAAGGGTTAGTTAACACACCCTGAGAACTAGAGGTCCCTTGCTGTCCTAACAAGCGTTGAGTGTCTTCAATATTAGGGCAGAGATGAGTTAAGTGGTCTACACTGCACAACTTGCATGGAAACTTGACTTTCTTTCTCGGCTCATTTCTACCACCACCAGCGTTGTTGCTAGATTTATTTGCATCAGGCTTCCCATCCTGGTTCTTTTTCTTACCTCGTCCTTTCTTTTTCCCATTGGAATTTTGATTTCCTTTGGGGTTATCAGATTGGACGACATTAATTGAAGAAGTTTGGGAATCCGGGGGATTAGACGATGTGACTTGGTTGTTAGAAGTAGTTTGTAAGGACAACTACTGCAATTGATTCAACAAGTTCACGGTAGTTGTGTCCACTGACCCAACGATACCATCCGCGTGCGGACCTGGCTTCGACTTATCTACGTCAACCTTAGACCTAGGAGCATATGGCAAGTATATTTGTAGGATCCCAGACTGAGAGTAGATCAATTCTAATTGTTGGGCCCTAAAAATGGCTTGCTCCTCAGAATAGACCCCAGACATGGAGATATCCTTGGAGATCTTGGGTTGTAAAGATTTCAAAAACCACTCGAGACGGTACTCCAGAGGGATTTCGGCTTTAATGAGCCTCTTCCTCCGTCTCCATTCCTGAATATGGTTAGAAATGTGAGTTGCCTTATCCTGACGAAAAGTGGCCAGAAGTTCAGTTCCGGCATCATAGCGGACAGGAAACTGGAAATGATTTAAGAAAATATGGCTAAGTTAGTGAAAGATGTAAAGCTACCCCCTGGCAACTCTATATACCATTTGGCCACATTACCAGTCAAGGTGCGCTGAAATAGTCTCACCCTAATCAAGTCATCGATAAGGGAGTTAGATGAGCACCATAAATGGAATGTGGTTACATGGTCGCCTGGGTCTTCACCACTCTTCCCTTCGAATTTTGGAATGTCCAAAGGGAGTTTGGTTGGGACCGGAGGCCAAGCCAGATTGTACTTGATTGGTTCATTTGTTAACTTAGTGAGATCTGGCAAGTTCAACTTTGCCAGAAATGGAAGCCTAGGAGGACCTTGGGGATTCCACCCAAACTGGGCAGAACTCCCAAAGTTCTGAAAAGATTGTCCTAGAATTTGGGAGGCACCAGGCTGCCCGAAGTAACCAGTAGAACCGGATGAACCAAAGGCAAGCCTTGTGATCCAGCAAAATTCAGAGTTTGACCAATTCCGGCCGTATAGCCTCCATAACCAGCAAAGTTTCTGCCTAAAGGATTGTAAGGAGTTGATAACCCCTGATAAGGGTTCCAAGCTAAAGCTAGGGGAGGAATATTTTGAAATGAACTAACCGTGGAGTACAACCTATTCCCTTGTTGGCCAAAAAATGGATTCCCAGTTCCCGTGCTACTAACCCCAGGGTTATTCCAACCTTGGAAAGGATTGCTGCTTTGTCCTATAGAAGAAAAAGGCATGGATCCTATCATCGGGTTGGAATGTGGTATATGACCACTTCCGAAAGGAAAACCCTGGAATGAAGCCGATACACCCATCATGGACGTAGCAGCACTAAACGGAACCGATGGAATACCCTGTGAGTGGGTGCCAAATGGGAAGAATCCAGTACCAAAAGCATTGGTTTGGGCATTTCCACTCGTGGACGGAATGGAGGTAGACCCAACTAAAGATGTGCTAGCAAAAGATCCAAACAAGGAAGCAGAGGAGATGGAACTCGTTCCTCCTCCTTGCACCGATGTTGGAGTTTGCATAGTCGTAGCACTTGTAGAAGCCATGCTTCCAGTAGTGGTCATCGATGGTAAGCGCGTAGCATAACCTGGACTTGATGGTCTATGCGTCGGAGTCCCAACGTATTGCAATACGTCTGGATGACTAGATGGCAGTGGAGAATTCGAAGCCGCTAACGACTCTGAGAGTTCTTCTACCTATATGTTATTCTCCGCTTGAAAGAGAACTCGAGAAAGGACTGGAGTGTCCCTCTCTTGTTCAGAAGTGCCAGGCCTTGCTTGGCCACTAATGCCCCCGAGAGGAGGATCAATCCCCGATGTGTCAACATCTGTGGGAAGAAACCCACCAGTAGTATTACCTCTGCGCCTTCTAGGAGAAGGCTCTAAACTTGATGGTGAAAGACCACGAAATCTTCGAGACCGTCTAGGAGATCGGTCAGCCACTTTGAATTTTTTGTTATGATCTAACTAAAGACTCAAAAAATTGAAAGCTAGGCCAACTAAGAGCACAGAGCACACACTATAAAGTCCCTAAAGATACAGCTAGTCAAACAAATTCCAAGTATTTCCGCTCCGGGTGATTAGGACCGGACACCAAAATACGAGAAAGTGAATTAAGGGGCCTTCCGAAGATAGTCTGGGATGATGAGGGCCCAGTCCTATCAGTGAAGGTATCAAAGGAAGTTACGCTGACCTCCTAACAACAACCTGCGCCGGTGAAAGCCCCCAAGCTTCGCAAGGGTGCCCTCCAGTAGTACTGTCGAGAGTGATGCAACGTCAACCTCAGGTGCCACGGGATTCCCCTCCGCAGCCACCTGTGTAGATCCCTAGGAGTAGCAACTATGGATACCAACTCGTCATAGAAGCCAGGCGGAACAGTCGTGAGGTAAGTTCAGACAAGTAGGAGAGGGGGTATCTCTCTTTCCTGTCTTCACAGACCCTCCTACTTAACTCCCAGATCCGGAGCTTTCCTAGTCTTCCTAACGCTATTAGATTTTCTCTCGTTATTCAGACTCCTACGCTTGACGTTTATATGGCCTTGGAGAGTTAACTCTCCACTCGCCTAATCCAAGGCCCTAAAATCCTAAACTTGTTGGTGTAACTGAATAAAAAAAAAGTTCTAGTGAATTTTAGTTAGCACTTGATTTTAAATTAGGTTGTTCGTTAAGTCACAAGGTAACGGAAGTGAAACTAGTGGTGTTTTTTGACGCAAAAGAAATTAATAAAAACTTAACTACATGCACATGCACTTTTTCGTTTTTTGATGAAGAGCAATTTCTATAGGGTTCAGAGGAACTTCTAATAAAATAAAATTTTCTTTTCTTTTTGTTAATTCACGCTTCACACTCACAAAAGCTAACAAAGCTATGTATGCCTAAAAAGATATGCAAATCTATCCTAATGCAACAAATATATGCGGATGCAAGATTTTAAAACTACTCTAAAAACAAAAAATGAAAGTTGCTTGCTTATCAATCTTTATCTTGCCACTTAAAATGTCTAGATGGAATATGAGATGCTACAATTCATTTCGTCTAAACACTAAAAACAAGTTCTAAGACAAACATAAAGCACTTTCACTCACTAAAAGGAAACCAAATGAAAACCAAGTTCAATAAAGCAAAACTAAGATTTTCACAAAGATTTTCTTCAAAAGCAACAACAAAAGAGCCTTTTCAAAAAAATGCTCTCAACAACACTGAAACTTGTGATTGAAGAATAGGCAATCAAACACTTTTGCGAATCGACACCACTCAATGGATGAAAACTCAACAAAAATAAATGTGTTTAAAATCGCTCTTAACAATCAAAAGTAGCAATGAAAGCTTTGGCAATGAAAACCAAAAAGATCAAAAAGACAAATTCCAAGAAAGTGTCAAACAACAACTTTCATGAAACAAAGAAGTGGATGGTCACAAAAAGCGATTTTTGTCAAGCAAACAAAAAGTCACCAAAAGCAAGGTTAACACAAAGATTGAGATCAATCTTCCTACCCTGATGAATCAGAGCAGCCAAGATTCCTAGCAAGAAATCTTGCGTGCTTTAGCAAAAAATGATGACGCTTGCAATCAACAAAAAACAAGACCAATACTCCTTATAATCAGAGAGAATTCGGAACAAGATACTCGCTGTAAAAACAAATACTGATACTGGAAAGTGACTGTTTCAGACTGACTCAAACTACCAGACAAACGTTCAGAGACACAAAGATTTACAAATCTTGAAAATTGGAAGATATACGCGACTGTACTTATGTACAGAATGCGTGTATACGCTACTGTAACTAAGGAAACCTGCGTATACGTGGGTTCACTTAAAGAAACGTGCGTACATACACCTCTGTAACTAAGAAAAACAGAGTATATGAAAAGCTTCAAGAAAAATAAAAAACAAACTGAAGAAACTGGCAAAGCTTAAAGTTCAAGAACAGACCAGACAGTAACAGCAAGCAAACAAGGCAGCTGAGCCCTGGTTGGCTTGAAAAAGACCCAAAATAGGAACAACAAGAGTGTTGTCCCCAGTGGAGTCACCAATTCTGTTGGAGGGAATTGTTCCCCTAGGGCTTTTTGGGTTGAAACCCTAGCAAACTGAAAGTTGTCTATTCAAAGAAATATACATTCACACAGCCATTATGCTATTATAAGCAAATTCTAAGATAAGGGTGTGTACCTTTGGTCCTACGTTTGAGAAGGCCCTTAGGGTCCAAACCCTTCTTGGAGTTCCCTTCTTCTCTTTTGTCCTGCAAAACAACCAATTCAAAGAACACAACAGTATATGGACAAAAACTTATAAAGAAACCATCTTCATGTTATAAAGAAAGGTAGTTAGTTATGAAATCCAAACAATCATTTACATATGAATTCTAAACATGAGTATCATTAACATAAAGAAAATTCATTTCGGGAACCAAGACATGTGTTTCTTTTATTATAGACAAATAAAGTACATAAAAAAGGAATATTTTCACCTGAGTCACCTTCAGCAGGCTCCAAGCAAAGCTTCCTTCCGGATCTGTTCCAGCCTCAAGCCTCTAACAAACTCCTTCCATGACTCTCTCCATGATGTCATAAATGGTGGATGAACATCAACACACAAGGAAACAAAGGTTTCCTGCACAAAATGGGGGAAGTGCAGAAGGCACAAGGGACTTCAGACCTGGTCAAGGGAAAAATCTCAGCATAATAACCTTTCTCTCTCTTCTCTCCTCCCTTTTGGCCTTCCCTTTGAGGTCTTTTTATACCTCTCCCAAAGTAGTTTTTTAGTTGGGAGTTGGTTGGGAACAGTTGGGCCACGAGCACTAACAGGTGATTAGCAGGTAAAACCCGCGATCTCCACTCGAAAATAAGGAATTTTATATTTTTTTAAGTGTTTTAATACATACACGCGGGTTGGGTATACACAGACCCGCGTATACACGCGTTTAACTCAAGGCAATGTCGCGTATAAGGGATAAAACACTGTTTTTTAAATTTTAGGACCAGTTCTGGAAGGAGGGGTTGCCCTAGGCCATGAGTACAGCATCACAAACCATAGGAGTGAGATTTGGAGCTATAACAGTCTACCATCAAGCCTTGTCTGCATACCACATGGCCCAGCAAGATCCCAAAAGGGACACAAAACAAACATTTCTCCAGATTGAGCGCGGTCTAGTATCTATGTCACGTATCTAGCATCAAGTGCAGACTTGCCACATGGCACTTCACCAGTCCAAACATTGTCTAATCATCGAATTATACTTCCAGAAATTTATGAATAAAATCCTTAAACACCGCGATGACTACACACGAAAAGATCACCAATGCGTTCTTCAGCCCAAAAGGCATCACTGTATACTCAAAGCATCCCCATTCAATTGCGAAGGTCGTCTGACTTCTATTGATCCAGGTGGATGTTGGTGGCCACCCACCTATCCCATTTGGACCCCCACAACTGTCTCTTTCAGTCTTTTCAGTTTCCTAAATTGCAGCATAGTTTACTATTTTTAGCAGTTTTTCAGGTCCTGAACTTCCGGAGCTGTTTTGAGGCCCTAAACGACGTTTTTTGGGAAATATGGGGCAACATGGTCTATGGACCAATGTTGCCTCCCAAAGTGGTAGTACTCGGATAGATCTTTCTAACGAGCTATCATACGCGTCAAATGGAGATCTTATGCCAAAGTTACGACCCCGGGAAATTGATGTACCAATTTACCCAAACAGGGCCCACAATTTGGCGTTTCATCTTCTAGGGTTAGGTTTTGGGATGTGATGTGAATGGTTTTCCATTGTTTCTCAACAATAAACAGGCCTTCGAGTCTCATTGTAACACAGTTCAGAACAGTTCAGAGGCATGTAGCCACCACATCTCTTCTCAGAGATAAGCTACCATCGCCCTAGCTGGTTTATTTCCATTTCTGGTTGTAAGCATATTTTAGTATTTTCCATTAATGAAATGAAGTATTCTTTCCACTGCATCTATGTGTATATGGTTATCTCTGTAATTTATTGCGTTCCTATCTAAGTTCAGATCAGTGGTATCAGAGCGGTCTGCTTTTTCTCTGTTTTTCTTTGCATGTCCCCAACGAGGTCAGGATATAAGGAGTTAGGGCTTGAACTGGTCAAATCTTTGCAAGACCAGCCTCGCAAATCCCGATGGCCTCCCATGGCGGATGAGAAGAAAGACGAGGGGGCAGGAGATCCTATCAAAATCTTGCTTGAAGAAGCGCTCGAGCGGCAAAGGAACGCAATGATGGATAGCTTTGCGCAAATCCTTCAGCGGCTACCTAGAGGCTACGCATCGGCTTCCAACAGCTACTCTGGAAACGCCACACCATTTAAGGTACAGGTTAATTTTGAAATCCCCATCTTCGAGGGTCAAATAGATGCAGATGCTGTAGATAAATGGTTAAATATGCTAGATGGGTATTTTTCTGTTCATGAATTTTCGAGTCGGGAAAAGATTATTTTCGCTCTTCTCAAAGTAGCCCCCCACGTCAAGGACTGGTGGGAAACCTAATGTGAGCAGAAGGATGAAAGTACAGGCTCACTATTTTCAGCCTCACCCACTTGGAATGACTTCCGGGATGCCATCAAGGAGCAGTACTACCCTGTCGGAAGCTATGAGGACAAATACATCAAATGGACCACACTGCGGCAGGGACGAGACCAAGATGTGCCGGAGTTCACAAACATTTTTCATACCCTTCTCACACAATTGGGTATCAAAGATTCTGAGCTGCATCTGGTACTCAAATACCGCGGCTGCCTACACAAATATCCAAGAAAAGATGGGTTTCTTAAACATCTCCTCACTCGGCATAGCATACCGATACGCTGTCAAAATCGAGCAAAAGTTCAAACATAAGAAGCAAGACTTTGGATCTGCAAATCCGAAGCCCAAAGGACAAAGCCAAGGCGGGGTGACCCAAGACAACCCGTCGAAGCCGCAAGAAAAGAACAACACCACGAAGCCGAAGAAGGACACATGAAAGTGGTGTGAGTTCCACAAGAGTCCCACTCATAACACAAGTGAGTGTCGGACCAAGCAGTCGCTGGTGGCTGAGTTGAAGGCTTCCGAATCAGATGCATGTTTTGACAATGAGCCAGAACCTGACAAGGGGAATGGCAAAGGGAAGTAGATCATTGATGCGGATCCCAGCGCCACTATTGCCACTGCCAAGATGCAGAAGAATGAACCTGCAAATCTAGAAGAGGGGGAGCGTCTTTTCCACTCACAGATGTGGGTGAAGGGTTCGCCTCTGCAATTCATTGTCGATAGTGGCAGCCAAAAAAACCTCATTTCAGCAGAGGTCGTGAAGCGGTTGGGCCTACCAACTACACCGCACCCGCAGTCGTACAGTATTGGGTGGCTTCACGAAGGACGAGATCTGAAAGTTCGCCAGCAGTGTCGCCTTCCCTACAGCATCAAACCCTTCACAGACGAGGTATTGTGTGATGTTACACTTCTGGATGTTTGTGATGTACTATTAGGCCAGCCATACTTGTGGAGGCGACATGCTGTGTATGAGTCAAGGCCTCGTGCTGTCATTATTTCTTTGAATAATTCATTATACAGGATACCGGAGGTAGCCCCACCTACCGCCACATCT
This sequence comes from Pinus tabuliformis, assembly GCA_031772625.1. Lineage (NCBI taxonomy): Eukaryota > Viridiplantae > Streptophyta > Pinopsida > Pinales > Pinaceae > Pinus > Pinus tabuliformis. Next base: position 117,783,581 of record CM062804.1, read on the forward strand.
TTGATCACCACTAAGAAAGGCAGCAAGCTCATCTCCCAGACTAGGAAATTCATCTGTATGGGGAAGATCGTTGCTACATCCATGGCCCCCGCAAAGGATTCCTCCATGTAGCAGCAGCAGCAAAGGGATATGGTCATGACAAGACACAAGAACAACTTCTCCTCACCCACAGGGGTACCACACAAGTTTCAGGTGGGCAACAAAGTCTGGTTGCATCGACAGAGAGAATGCCTTACCAGAACCCATCAGAAACTCAAACCACTCCGACATGGTCCTTACACCAGTACCAAGGCTATGGGCAACAATGCTTTGAAGCACAACATTCCTCCATTCCTTCGCTTGCACCGAGTGTTCAATGTGGACTATCTTCGACCATGCTTTCCACCATTTCTGGACACATTAGAGATTGCAGAACAACTCACCAGAGACCCAACTCAGCAGAAGCTTCCTCACCTCAGGGAGGGACTCAACGCAATGGGGACCATTGCTTCCTAAGGGGGGAGGAATGATCCAGGTGGATGTTGGTGGCCACCCACCTATCCCATTTGGACCCCCACAACTGTCTCTTTCACTCTTTTCAGTTTCCTAAATTGCAGCATAGTTTACTATTTTTAGCTGTTTTCCGGGTCCTGAACTTTCAGAGCCGTTTTGAGGCCCTAAACGACGTTTTTTTGGGAAATCTGGGGCAACATGGTCCATGGACCAATGTTGCCTCCCAAAGTGGTAGTACTCGGATAGATCTTTCTAACGAGCTATCGTACGCGTCAAACGGAGATCGTATGCCAAAGTTACGACCCCAGGAAATTGATGTACCAATTTACCCAAACGGGGCCCACAATTTGGCATTTCATCTTCTAGGGTTAGGTTTTGGGATGTGAAGGGTTTTCCATTGTTTCTCAACAATAAATAGGCCTTCGAGCCTCATTGTAAAACAATTCAGAACAGTTCAAAGGCATGTAGCCACCACATCTCTTCTCATAGATAAGCTACCATCGCCCTAGCTGGTTTATTTCCATTTCTGGTTGTAAGCATATTTCAGTATTTTCCATTAATGAAATGAAGTATTATTTCCGCTGCATATATGTGTATATGGTTATCTCTGTAATTTATTGCGTTCTTGTCTAAGTTCGGATCATCTATCCTCTAATGCGATCTTGATTTGATGGTACCCAAAGAACCCATCAGTGAATGAATATGATTCTTGGCCGTCAACATTATCCAAGACCTCATTGGTGAACGAGGTTGGGAAGGGATCATGCAGGCAAGCATCATTCAACTTCCTGAAGTTTACGCATATCCTAAGTTCTTCCTTCTTCTTCTTTTCCTGAACCACTATAGGGCTTACCCAATCAGATTCTTCCACCAGTTCAATAATACCCGTCGCGAGCATCTTATCTAACTCAATGCAAACCCTTTCCTTATACTTCAGATTGAGGCAGTACGGTCTTTGTTTCACAGGTTTCGCATCTAGATTTAGGGTGATCTTCATGACACCCATGTCTCCTATTATCCCTTTTAGATCAAAAAAATTCGTGGGGAACAAGTCCTAATATTCATGGATCAGTTCGGTGACCTTGTCTACTGTTGCGTCATCCCAATAGTCCGCAATATTTGCAAACTTTGATTCTACCTCCGTGCCAATGTTCACTTGCCTGGTCTTGAGTGGCTCAGTTATGTTTGGGTTCTCTAGTTGTGGTCCTTCAACTCTGTGGTGACCTTCAGTCTCTGGGATATTATTCTTTCTTAGGTCCTCGTCTTCTTCTTCTGTTGTTAGATTGCAACACTCAAGTGCATGGCTCAACTAGGTAGTCCAATTAGGTTGAATCAGGTCTAGCAGATCCTACGGTATCCTAAAGATGGTTGTCTTAACCTCCTGCAATGCTTCAACGATGGATTCAAATCCATCCTCAAACTGAACATCATTAGAAATCCTTGGCGTGTAACATCCCATTCTTCAGTGCCATGACAGAGTTCTGTCTCCAAGTACCAATTCATTGGTATAACATCCAAGGTATGGCAAAACAGATGGACCCACTCCGATTGAGGCTTCTCTCCATATACTTTAGTCCATTTGGCCAAATGATCGCGTGGATCATTCCTCTTGTCATACTTTTCTGTTAGTTGTACCTTTGGGTGGCCAAAGCATATCCTCATCATCCTTCTATATTTGTGCCAATCATAAAAATTGTCCTTGTGTGTACCCCACCATCTTGTAGGTGTAGCGCGCAGCGCCAAATCTAATGCCTGGAATTGATGCTTCTTGGGCACTCAATGTTAGTTAACTCATCCTAGTGAGGTAGATTTTTTACCTCCGATGATATGCAGCGCAACGACTTGGTCATCATATTACAGCGCAGCATAGATAATTTATGCAGTCAGTTCTGCTAGTGCTCTAGTTCTTCATCTGAATCCTGATGTGAAGGAGCTCTCGTGGTCCCATGCAATATGTCCGTTTGTTGTTGGATTAATCCAATCCTCATCTCATGTTGTTATCTTGTAAATCTGGTCCAAGTCATCATTACTTTCATAATTGCAGACCGGTTCTGTATAGTGCGGTCCTTCTGCAGGATCCAGTGGCACCACTACAATTCTTCAGGTTGATTACCCCATTCATGTCAGTGGCCCAATCGATCCCAAGGAGTGCGAGGTAGGGATTGCTATCATCCACAATCTCTATTACTTCAAAATCTGTCAGTGCGCTCGTGCCTTCAATGTCAACTGTTACCCCCTACAGCCTCCCCATTGGGATGATTTTATGTTGATTCACCATCCTTAACTAGATCGGAGACCACTGGAGCACAAGTCTCCCCATTCTTTCCCATGTTTGTTTCGGCAAAAAATTTGCGTTGGACCCCAGATCCAAGATAACTTGGTGCATTCGTATTCCCCTATCTACGCGGTGAGTCTCATCTCACGTCTAGTCCTCGCCTTATGCTTACCAAGCTTTCTGACTACGCATAGTTTTCCAGTAGTGTTGTCCTTTCCAGTGCACCGATTGATCAGTTCTTGCAATCCCTTCACAGCCTTACTATCGCAGAGTAGTTTCATGAAGGTCTCCAAGAGCGTGGTAATCATGAATGGGTCCATTTCTTCAGCCAATTTCTCCTGAATTCCTAAGGTAGAGGCCTCAACGAAACTTTTATTTGCTTCCATAAATGTTTCTTTTGCGCATTCCAAATCAAACACGGTCCCCTTTTCTGGTGCTTTGCAGACCCACTCACCCTTTGCAAGCTGCTTCTGCTTATCCTCACCAGTCGTCATTCCACTCCGTAGCATAATGTTTACCTTAGGGTCTTCCTCACGGGGCTCAACACTCATCATATATAGGTTCTAAGTCGGCTGCGATCCCTTTTCACGAATCTTAGCCAATAATATAGGGAAATCCTCAGTCGCATGGTCAAACTGAGTACAATAGCGGCATGACAGTTGCGTCGGATTCGGGTAGCCTCTTGCACAATGTCATGGTCCTCCACAATTCTAACAAATAAGCTTCCCTCGGCCTCTACCAGACCCTCCTCCACCTCGGCCTCGGCCGCGCCCCTAATACTCACCTCGCTCTCCCCTAGTGCCTTAGTCCGAAGGCTGCGTTTCTGCCTGCACCCTATATGCAGGTGTCTTGTCCATCATTAATTCGTAACTATGACAATTGTGCTCATCATGACCTAGTGATTGACATAAATTGCAGAAGATCTGTTGTGGTGTCTGTAGAAATTTATGCAGAAAATGGAAATTGTCGATCACATTTTTCGCAACTACCTAGCATATAGCACACCATAGCACGGGCCCTATACTTGGCCCTACTGCAGCCTCCAGCCTTAGAGGCATTGGTTCCCCTGCTACAAAATAGTTCACAAAGACTGGACAATGACCCTTGTCATGCCCCTGACCTTTTCATTTTAGGCACTAGACTTCTTCACGCACCTCTGGCCCTGTTGTTCTGTCTTTCTTCAGACTTTGCATTTCGAGGCAAAGGTTCTCCAACTGCATGTGAATCTACTGAACCCCCATATTAGCATCCTGCATTAGTGTCTCATGTAGTCTCATTGTGATTTCCGGAGCTTCCTCCTAGGTCCCAATCTTCTGTTATGGTAGCAAAACCCTTAGGTGGGGCAGAAGTGAGGCCGCAAACTATTCGTGGTGCTCCCCATCAGTTAGGTTCATGTTGGCTTCACAGATTGTACACTTCAATCTTTGATCCAAATCCCAGGGCATCTTCCCAGACTTCATCATGATCTCCATAAATCCCACAATGGATTGCACTTGAGACTTAGGTCTATTGAATTCCCTATTCAACGTAGTCTAGATATCTTCCAACGCGAACGTCGGGTTATCGGTACTGTACTTAATGTACCACATTAGTGCACGGTTTTGCAAAGCACTAACCAATGTTTCTTTCTTCATTTGATCGTTCATGATACCCTGAGTTTCCCATACAGCCTTCACAATGAACCAAAATTGGTCAGATCTTCATTTCCTATGCCCTTGAATACAAGTAGCTTTACAGAGTTTGCCATGTTGAACATTAGTGGAGCTAGCGGCAGTGTGGGTGATGGGGTAAGTGGTGGAGGTGAGGATGGAGGTGGTGTGGATGGATGGGATGAGGATTGAGGTAGTGTATGTATTCGAGGGAACCCTTATCTTATCAACTAAATAACACTCAGAGGAGAATCTTGTGCTACTCCTTCTTCATCACTCAGAGGAAGCTCAATCAGTGGGCTATACTTAGGACCTTTTCTTCCTCCATCCCTGAAAGACCTTCCACTTTGCGTAGCTCCAAACATCAAGGTAACTGCATGACTCGATTTTCACACAAGAGCATCTTAATCAAAGTATTTAATGATTTGAAATACTTTCCTCATGGCCCCTTGAAGAAGAGGCGCTCTGCTTTGCTGTAGCTAACCGAAGTATCAACAACAAACTCTGTCACAAGCCCTCCTAAGATACGGTCGAGCCAATGATCGATAGCGCACGCGATATTATCTTCAGAGGCTTCCAATTTCATTATTAACTCCGAGGTCCAGACAATTGGATCGTCAAGCCTCCACCTTCCCTGACCGTCTGCCAACTTCACAATCCACTTGTATAATTCAACCGGGAAAGAACAAAAGAATATTTCATGAAATTATATGTATAGATATATGTCCAACCAATGTTCCTTTTTCAATCAAAGATTCCTATTTTCTTGCGTTGCGAATTCATGGATCTTTCTATCCAACCAGCCTTCAATCTCCTTCTTAGTTGGATTCCATTGATGCGACATCACACATCTCGTTTTGCAGATCTTGGTCCCAGCAACGAAACCATTGTTGGCTTGATGGGCCCTGACCCAGGTTTAACATTAGTCAGCCAAGAAAATCGCTACACGACTGGCCAGTTCGGCATCAATCTACAGACAACGGACTGAAGTCTCACTCGTAGCAGTATGGGGGGGATGCAGGAACCAAGTTTCCGCACCCTGAGATGGCTGTGATGTCAGTTTTATACCTTAACTTTGCCTTGACGCAGATCGATAAGCCTTTAAGGATTATCGATGTACTTCTCTATTAGTTCTTTAGAACCTCCATGAAGGTCTATGATTTTCCTTCATGCAACCCTAACAAGTGATCTTGGCACTTGCACACCTTTGTAACTACTTTGCTGTATATTTCTCTGAATTATCTTAAGTGTTTACCTATTCTATCATGCAATTTATATTATCTTTGCGTAAACATATATCTATACTTGCATTCATATAACAGAGGAAAACAAATAGATTCACGCATCAATTTAGCAATAAAACATAAACCCAGTGCTTAACATAACATAATCACATGCAATTGACAAGAGTAAAATACACAGTAATTTCATAATACTCTTCTTTATTGATGATCTAGATTTTCAGTATAGACTCTGATTTCCCTACGCACACAGCTGCATGGGTTCGTGCACTCAGTTGCAGACTTCTACCCTAGTCCTCTGAACACTCAGCTGCAGAGCCTCTTTCCTGACCTAAGACTCTCACTCTTAGCCCTTTACAGACTCATCAGTGACTCAACTTAACTTCCAAAAACTGACTTAGACTCGTCTAAGACCTCCTTTTTATACAATCCCATGGTTCATGGACCAAGGGAAGATCTCATCAAGCTGACACAACCTATCTAAAATAAGGGTAGAAACCCTTTTTACTCTTGATATCTTCACGCTTCGAGGCCACAAAACACGGATACTTTACATTTATTTATACAAAATTCGGGCCTTCTACCCTAAAACTTGGGTTTTTAACCCCAAAATTGACCCCAAGGGTCCCATTCCCAACAATCCTCTCAGCTTGTCTATATGTTTGTGGATGATATGTCATGATAAATGCTAATTTTGTCCCCAAAATGACAAACAAATCCTTCCAAAACTTGGAAGTAAACTTGGCATCTCTATCTGAAATAATATTCTTGGGAATACCATGGAACCTCACAATCTCTTTTATGAATATCTTTGCCACCTCACTAGTTGATTTAGAGGTTTTTGCTACCACAAAATGGGTTCCCTGTCTCAATTTGTCAACAACTACCATGATTGCATCATGTTTCTTTGAATTCTATGGCAAACCTGAATGAAATCCATAGAAATCTCTTCCCATTTCCATTCTGGAATAGGAATGGGCTGCACTAATCTATTGGATGTTTAGATTCAACCTTTACGTGCTGGCACTCTAGGCACTTGGCCACAAAATCAACCACTTTTTTCTTCAAATTCGACCAATAATAAAATCTCTTAATGGATGAAAGTGTGTTAAAATTGGAAACTAGGGCCAAACTCCATGTGGGTCATCTTATTTATGGTAGCTGATATTTTTCTTGGATCCCTATCATCGAGAGGTGTAGGATTGATCTAAATATCATCCGATTCCAATAAGTATTCATGGAGTTATTAATTTATTTGTGTTATAAGACAATTCGTCAAGGTCGGCCAGCAACTAAATAACACCCACATGTGCTCAATGTTTTAGTATAAAAGGAGATGACTTGAGAGTCATTTCAAACACACTTCTCTCTTGATTTCTCTCCACTCGCTTTGGGTTTTAGTGGAAGAGAAATATAGGAGTGGAAGCCCTAGACGCTGGAGGAAAGGAGGCTACCCTAGCTGCAACAAAGAAGACATGCCAATGAAGCTATGGAAGGGATCTATATGTTGACCTAACTGAACCCTTACCTTTGTAATGGATGAAGTTTAACGTAGTTATGGAGGAGGCCTTAGCAAGCCCTAGCCGCAATCCTTAGCAAGCCCTGGCCACAGGCCTTAGCAAGCCATGGCCACAGGCCTTAGCAAGCCCTAGATGTAGGTAACCGCAACAAGAAGAGGCCAAGGTAGTGAGGCGATGAGGGAGTGGTTTGTGGGTTAAACAGGGCACCGAGTTGCTGAAAGGAAGGCCAAGTTTCTCGCTAGGAAGACCGAATTAGGAGGTCTCTCTCGCAGGTCTGTTTGGGCACTATTTTGTGGACATAATTCTTGTATGGTGTTGGTTGTATGCTACAGGTGGACTGTGTGTTAGGCCATAGGCCATAGCACCACAGTTAGGGTCTGTGTAGGAAGGATTAAGGGCTAGTATATGCCCTAAACAACAACGTACTAAGTGTGGAGTCTCGTGAAGGTGTGCTACAGTCTTTGAGGGTTGTTTTTGGACTTTTAGATGTGTTTGTAAGGGCTATTACAGCATGACCAGATGCCATAACTAGTCACAGTATAAACAATAGTGAAAATAGACTTGGAACAACAATGTTTAAGGTATGTTGGGTTGTTGCAGGTTACAATGGGATATCGACAAGCACGGTGCTGCAAACACAAATGGGACAACAAGAAATCATAGGAGAAACAGTCACTAACGACGGGACAATAGTGCTAGGAATGTGACAGCAAGGTGACCCATGAAGTTTGAATGCATGATAGTGCAGCAAGATGCATGGGAAGCATGATAACAATGATGGCATGGTACAACAATGTTACAATGACAACATGCTAGCAGTAATGTAACAATGGGACAACATCAAAGACATGCTAAAAATTAACCAACAGTATGGTAAGCAAGGTGCAGCAAGCACATGGGAAAGTGTTGAAAATAGCAACAAGAAATGTTAAATATAGAAGTGCTAAAAATAACACTGCCATAAATAGCATTTTGGGATACCTTCCTATTTTAGTTAGTCCCTGAACTAAAATAGATAAGTAAAATTCGAATTTTATCTTAGCAGATGTTTGTAAAATAATTAAATAATTCATCTTGAGTTAATTAGTTGGAGAAAATCAAACATAAAGTCTATGTGAAGACATGCAGCAACTATCCATTTGATTGAGGAAGTTATCCCTTAATTAAGGAGATAAGGATGAGTTGTAATTTGAGTTGTAATTAGTTAGCTCAGTTAACATAGTTAAGTCCAGTTAGATTAGTTCAAATAGTTTGTTGAACTAATTTTGAGTTCAGTTAGTTAATGCATGCATGTATGTAACTGCTGCACTTTAGATAACTGAATATTCTCTCATAAATAACTCATGCATGTCAGTTCAGATAGAGACCTAGTTGAGATCAGATGATGGGACACTGTACTATCATTTGCAAGAATATTCCATGGAGGATATCTCTTGCATGCAGAAGGAATTCATTCCTTGGAGATTGCACAGTTACTTCTTTAGTTTAGTGAGTGTGTGATAAGGCCAATCACATAGGTGGCATCATTGGACCCCAAGAAAAACTACGCAAGGAAATAGGAGGCTTGGAGGGCTGAGGGAAGGCATATCTTGTGTCTATTCAGTCTATGAGCTGTATTGTTTGATTGCAGAGAGAGCAGGATAGCTTGTGAGCTGATTCTTTTTGTAATCTGAACATGTTTTCCACTTGTATGATAAAAGATTGGGGTTTTAGGTTGAGACTTTCCCTGGGTTATTCTTCTATGTTCATGTGCGATTGATTTCTCATTCTCAGTTATATGTGTTCTATTTTATCTTGCTCATATTCGATTAAGCTTCCGCAAGTTTGTTGTAGAAGTAGATCTTGTATTTTGCTTTAGTATATTGCATAATATGTTGATCTACAGTGGGAATTTCTACATGGTATCAGAGCAAAGGTGATCAAAGTGAAGAACAATATACAAGAAGTTCGAAATTCAAAGTTTGAGGTTCTTGAATATAAAAATCGAGTTCTTATCACATATCAATTCCACAAATGGCGTTCAACGATTCAAGACTAGAGTATGCCCTTGATGGAAGCTCGAATTATATAGCCAAGAAGGATCCCATGGAAGCAGTATTAGAGGATAACGATCTAAAGGACTTCATTGATAAAGAAGTCCCCAGGCTAGTAGCAGCTGATGCTACAGAATTGGCGGAATGGAAGAAATGTGTGGCTAGAGCAAGGAGAATCCTCCTGGAAGGAGTTCGAGACCACATTGTCTCGAGCCTCCATGGGAAGGAGACACCGTTTTTTATGTGGAAAACATTGAAAGTTCTATATCATAACAACAACGATCAGAGGAAGTTGGTGCTGAAAGACAAGCTTCAGAAACTCAAGTGTGAAAAGGGTGACACGATCTCTACATATCAGAACAAACTCACCACCTGTAGGGATGAGCTTGGAAGTGTAGGGATCACGATAGCCTATGATGACATGGTGAGTCTTACACTCCTCGATCTTCCTAAGAGTTGGCATAGCTACCAAGACTCAGTCAATGGAAGAGAAAAACTGCCAGATTGGGAGCGAATTTGGTCGGATTTGATGCAGGAGGAGATAAGAAGAAGCACCAGAGATGGATCCTCATCAAAGCAAGATGATGAGGAAAAACTAGCCTTACTGAGTAAGGCATAGAAAGGGAAAGGGAAGGCATCCCATTCCAAATCTAGTTCTTCCATGGTGGGAAGAAGTTTGACAAATCGAAAGTGAAATGCTTTCATTGTCATGAAGTGGGCCATTATGCCACGAATTGTCCATAGAAGAAATCCAAGAAGGGATCCTCGAAGGGATCTGATGGTGAGGCACTGACCTCATAGTTTGAATTGGATTTCTCTCTTATTGCATGCATGGTTTCATCCATGGTGGGATGTGTGTGGTACCTGGACAGTGCATCCTCTTTCCACATGTCAGGTGACAAGAATCTTTTCAGTACCTTGGAGGAGAAGGATCTCTAGATGCAGATTGAGATGGGCGACGATAGAAAGTACTATATTTCAAGTGAAGGTATGGTTGTGTTTCAGAGGGAGCATGGAGCTCCTCTCACCCTGGCTAATGTTAAGCATGTACCAGGTCTAAATAAGAATCTTGTGTCTGTTGCTATGCTATAAGATAAAGGCTATGATGTAGTCTTTAGTAAAGGAAAGGTATTCCTGAGGCATATCGGCACTGGACAGACGAAGCGAATTGGGATTCGAGTAAAGAATATCTACAAGCTGGAGGTAGACAACTGTGCTGCATTGAGTTCCAAAGCTGAGATGGTGCAAAGCCAAGATGTTGGCGAGCCATGGCATAAACTATTGGGCCACTTGCACCATGGAGCCCTGAAGATCATGCATCAGATTTCTACCAGACTTCTCAAGGAAAAATTGGAGCAGATGAATACATGCAAAGGTTGTACCTTCTGTAAGTATGTGAAATATTCCTTTCCAGATTGAGACAGTAGAGCTGGAGCAATCCTGGAGTGAGTTCAGTCAGATGTTTGTGGACCTTTCTCTGTAGCCTCCACTGCTAAACAAAGTTACTATGTTATTTTATTGATGATTTTTCTCGTAGATGCTAGATCTACTTTATGCAAAAGAAGAATCAAACCTTCTTGAGGTTTTGTGAGTTTAAAGCCTTGGTAGAGAAAGAATCTGGAAAGAAAATAAAAGCCTTGCGTAGCGACAATGGTGGAGATTATGTCTCCAAACAGTTCAAGGACTTCTATGTTGTAGAAGGAATTAAACGGGAGTTGATGACACCCCATAACCCACAGCATAATGGGGTGGCTAAAAGGAAGAATAGATCGATTGTGGGAGCAGCTCAAGCGATGTTGCATGACCAAAGCCTACCACTGCATTTGTGGGCAGAGGCATGCAATACAACAATGTACTTGCAAAATAGAAGCCTGCACCGTATACTGGGAATGAGGACACCTATGGAGGCATTTTCCGGGAAGTGATCAGATGTGAGTCACTTTTGAATCTTTGGATCATCAGTTTATTTTCATGTGACCAAAGATGCCCAGAAGAATCTAGATCCAACAGCTAAGTTTGGAATACTTGTGGGGTACACTGATACACCCCACAATTATCAGGTGTACCTGCCTACCAGTTAGAGGACAGTGGTACGCAGGGATCTGAAGTTCGACAAGAAGAAATCCATGTGAGTATCACTTGAGAGGGAGCTCAAGTTGCATGCAGAGGAGGAATTTTCAATTCCTAAGGAGGAGGAGCCTCAGATTGATGCGAGCAGCCGCATGCAGAGGATTTGGGAGTGGAGACATCCACTCATGCTGAGACTTCCAGATATGGGTAGAAATGCTCAAGGGAAGCTGATAGGTTGATGTTGGATGCACGGGAGAATGTGGGACAACTATCTTCTAAGCACAGACAGAGGAGATCGCTAGATCAGTACACTAGGTACATGGCCCTAGTTGGGGAGTGTGTAGAGTCCGAACCTTCTTCATTCGAGGAGGCAGTGCAGCAACCATTCTAGGTTGATGCAATGGTAGAGGAGTATGAATATATCATCTAGAATAGTGTGTGGGATGTTGTTCCAAGTCCTCGGGACAAGTCAGTAGCAAGTTCCAGATGGATTTACAAGGTAAAGCACATAGCTGATGGCGGTGTTGAGAAACATAAGGCACTATTAGCTCACATGGGTTGGAAGATCCATCAGATGGATGTGAAGACAACATTCCTTAATGGGAAGATTGAGGAGGAGGTGTACATTGAGCAACCAGAAGGTTTCGAGACCTTCGATCATGAGTTGCATGTGTGCCAATTCAAGAGGGCTCTATATGGGCTAAAGTAAGCACCCCATGCTTGGTACACCAGGATCGACATCTATTTCACCGGGTTGGGATTCACCAAGAGTGAAGCAGATGCGAACCTTTACCACATCATGGTAGAAGCTAAGCCATTGGTCATTGTTCTTTATGTCAATGATTTGATTTTGACAAGTGATGATCAGCTGATTCAGTCTTGCAAGGAGGACCTTGCAAGAGAGATCGAAATGAAAGACATGGATCTTATGCACTACTGTCTAGGCATGGAGGTGTGGCAAAAATATGGTGAAGTATTTGTGTCTCAAGGAAAGTATGCCAATGAGATACTCAGGTGCTTTCACATGGAGAAGTGCAAGCCCATGCAGACTCCTCTAACTGGGAACTGGAGGAAGGAAGATGCTACCTCAAGTGAGGTTGTAGCTACTATTGTTTATCGATAGCTTGTGGGTTCACTTATGTATCTGGTGAACACATGACCAGACTTATGCTTTGCAGTGAACTAGCTATGTCAAGCTATGGTTCATCCTACCAAGCTGTTTTGGAAGGCAATGAAGCATGTACTGGGATACCTCAGAGGCACATCTCATTTTAGATTGTGGTACAGATGAACAGAAGGAGTGAAGCTTCAGGGCTTCACAGATACGGATTGGGTAGGGAGTCCATCAGACTGGAAGAGCACTTCTGGAGGAATCTTCAACCTTGGTTCAGCTGAAGTTTCCTGGTACAGCAGGAAACAAAGATCAGTTGCAGTTAGCTTAGCAAAGGCTAAATACATGGCTGCTATTCAGGCTACATGTGAGGTCATTTGGATGCGGAAGATTCTAGTGGGATTGTTTGGTCAAATGATGGATCCAACTGTGATCTACTGCGATAATCAAAGTTGTATCAAACTCTTTAAGAATCCAATTTTTCATGATAGGTCCAAGCACATTGATATCTGGTATCACCATCTTCGAGACTGTGTGGTCAAGAGAATCATGTTGTTGATGTATGTTTCGACCGAGGAACAGGATGCATATATTTTGATGAAAGCATTGTCAAAATGCAAGTTCAAGTTCCACAGAGACAGGATTGGGGTTAATGATAATCCATTTCTTGTTAAGAGGGAGTGTTGAAGATAGCAACAAGAAATGCTAAATATAGAAGTGCTAAAAATAGCACTGCCATAAATAGAATTTCGGGATACCTTCCTATTTTAGTTAGTCCCTGAACTAAAATAGAGAAGTAAAATTCGAATTTGATCTTAGCAGTTGTTTGTAAAATAATTAATTAATTCATCTTGAGTTAATTAGTTGGAGAAAATCAAACATGGAGTCTATGTGAAGACATGCAACAGTTATCCCTTTGATTGATGAAGTTATCCCTTAATTAAGGAGATAAGGATGAGTTGTAATTTGAGTTGTAATTAGTTAGCTCAGTTAACTGAGTTAAGTCCAATTAGATTAGTTCAAATAGTTTGTTGAACTAATTGTGAGTTCAGTTAGTTAATGCATGCATGCATATAACTACTGCACTTCAGATAACTGAATATTCTCTCATAAATAACTTATGCATGTCAGTTTAGACAAAGACCCAGTTGAGATCAGATGATGGGACAATGTACTATCAGTTGCAGGAATCTTCCATGGAAGATATCTCTTGCATGTAGAAGGAATTCATTCCTTGGAGATTGCACAGTTACTTCTTCAGTTTAGTGAGTGTGTGATGAGGCCAATCACACAAGTGGCATCATTGGACCCCAAGAAAAACTGGACAAGGAAATAGGAGGCTTGGAGGGCTAAGGGAAGGCATATCTTGTGTGCATTAGGTCTGTGAGTTGTATTGTTTGGTTGTAGAGAGAGCAGGATAGCTTGTGAGCTTATTCTTTTTGTAATCTGAACATATTTTCCACTTGTATGATAATACAGAGATTGGGGTTTTAGGCTGAGGCTTTCCCCGGGTTATTCTTCTGTGTTCATGTGTGATTGATTTCTCATTCTCAGTTATATGTGTTCTATTTGTTCTTTCTCATATTTGATTAAGCTTCCACAAGTTTGTTGTAGAAGTAGATATTGTATTTTGCTTTAGTATATTACATAATCTATTGATCTACAGTGGAAATTTCTACAGGCACTATGGCAAACATGATGTAGCAAATGGCACATGATGGTACATGATGAAGTACAGTGATGGGTACTGTTGGGTCCCTATAATACTAGTGATTACCCCATTACTATTATAGTTGTATCCCTTATTAATATTGTTGTGCCCTTGTTGCCCCCATATTGTTATTACTGTGCCCCATAGAATCCCTCTATTGTTATTTTTGTGGCTTTATATTATTATTGTTAGGTCGGCTGGGTTATATTGTGACTCTTTAGACTACTATATACAGAAAGGAGGTTTTGTCATTTGAATCATCAAAAAATCATTCATTTGTGTAATGTAAAGGAGGTTGCCCCCTCTAAGAGGTTGAATTCTAAGGCGTTGATCTATCTTTTCTATCTTTTTGTGAGCTGGTTTCATAACATTTGGTATCAGAGCTTTGGATTCTAGGGTTTTGCTGCTCCAAACAGGTCATCATGGAATTTTTGCTATAACTTTTTTTCTGCGACGTTTTAGAAGCTAAAAAAAAACCCATTTGAGAAGAAATCACACTGAATCTTGGATCTAAATTTCATATCTTTTTGCGCTATATTTGCGGAGATATGATCTAAGGAATTTGGTCTTTTTGCAGACTCCTGAATTACATTCCAAACAGGTGACCTGGGGAAAATCGTCATAAATTTCACTTTGAGCATCGGATTGAAATTTTGTAAGAAGGTATAGAAAGAGGATAGTCTGTAGTTTCTTTTATATCTTTTTCAGAGCCAAAGGTCGAAACAGGGACACATGGCATGTCATACAATTTCGCTCTACTGAACTAGTCTATAATCAGGTCACTGTGGGAGATTTGACATAACTCTTCCTTGGAGAATCCAATTGGGATCGGACTAGTGGCATTGGAAAGAGGACACAGAGAACTACTATAGATCACAATTTCAGAACTGGATGATCCAAAATTACAGAGATACATCAGAGGCAATATCGAGCTCCTACAAAGTGAAAAAAGGTGTGTAGATTTTTTTAAATTTTTGCTTAAGCTTGGTTTGAAAAATTATTTTGAAGGAATTCAAAGGGCATAGTAGAGCATTGTTATCAGTAATTGATGCCGCAAGGAAAGAAAATGCAAACACCTAGTAAGCAACCTAAAAGCTCTAGCATGACTCATGAAGAAGAGGAAGAAATGCTACATGATATATCAAAATTACAAGACCAATTGCAACAAATTTAACTCTCACAAAAGCTAACAGAAGCTAAGATAAATGGCGTGGAATCTAATATAAAGGGTGTGGAAGCTAAGAATGATGATTTGAAGATAGCTTTGAAGAGAGACATGGAAAATTTGAAGACAGATTTGACAAATTTTCTACAAGAAATACTTACTAATGGTGAAAAGGTAGTAAAGGAAACTCATGATGCGAACAAAAGAAATGTTAATCATGATTTCATAGACTCTAATGTGGGATCAAAGACCCACCATATTCCAAAAATCGCTATGAGGAAGTTTGATGGCAAGGATCCAGCAACATGGATATTACAGATGGAGCAATTTTTCGATCTCAATAATGTGAAAAACACACAAAAGGTACGTATTGCAACTTTATATTTGGAACCAAATCAGTTTGTATGGTATCAATGGCTTTTCTCTCGTAAACAAATTATCACTTGGGAAATTTTTACGGAAGAATTAACAACACATTATGAGGATACAAAAAGCAACACTCTTTTTAGCCAACTGATAAGTCTCAAACAAAAGGGTTCAACAATGGAGCACATTGAGGAGTTCCAAAAATTGAACATAAGGGTAAAAAATATTTTAGAGGAGCATAGGATTGATGTGTTCATAGGGACTTGAAAGGATAATATCTAGCATGATTTTCACCTTTGGGAACCTAATTCATTAGAGAAGGCATTCAGGTTAGCACGAAAAATGGAAAGAAAAATTATGGCAACCAGGAAACATACCACTCACAACTATAAAGATGGAAGTGTTGTTGCCCCTAGTCTTCCACAACCTATAAGGTTGACACCACAACAATTGGAAGAAAAAGGAGCAAAAGGGCTTTGTTATAGTTGTGATAGCAAATACACTAAAGGTCATAACTATACTAAGAAGAAATGATTCTACATAGATTGTGAAGAGGAAGAAGAAAAGGAGAAAGAAAGGTCAAAAGAAGAGGATATACTCCAAGAACAAAGCCTAGATAAAGAAGAAATGAATCCAACAATATCTTTTAATGCATTGGTGGGAATTACCACTCCTCAAACCATCAAGATAGAAGGACAAATCAAGAATAAAAAGGTAATAGTGTTGATTGATTCAGGAAGTATCCACAATTTTATTCATTGTAAGGTAGCAAAAGAATTGAATTACTTCTTATATCCAGCACCAGAGTGGCAAGTGATGGTTGCAAATGGAGGAACAATAAATTTCTCGGAAAAGTGCCATAGTATCAAGCTATCTATGGGAGAATATGTATTGACTAGCCCAATGCTTTCCATTCCAATGGGAGGTGCTAATGTTGTACTAGGAGTCTAATGGCTACAATCTTTGGGTACAATAGCTTTTAATTTTCAAGAAATTTCCATGAAATTTTCTGTGGAAGGAAAGGAATTTGAATTAAGGGGTATTGCAGGGAAACCGGGAAATATAATCAGCCCTAACAGTATGACAAAGCTTCTAAAAAAGGAACAAAGAGGTGTAATTGCACAATTCTGTTCGCTAAATGTTTCCACATTGGAATCATCTATTTCTCCAGATCTACAAAAAGTCTTGGACAATCATTCCAAGGTATTTGAGACTCCCAAAGGTCTCCCACCTATTCGTGATCATGATCATGCTATTCATCTGATTTCTGGAAGTCTTCCTCCAAACATCAGGCCATATAGATATCCTGAGTGAAATTGAACGTATGGTTGCAGAAATGCTAGAGGCTGGTATAATTCAACCGAATCAAAGTTCTTTCTCTGCTCCAGTAGTATTGGTGCACAAGAAGGATGGATCATGGTGCATGTGTCCAGATTATAGGGAACTCAACAAACTCACTATTAAAGATAAGTTTCCCATTCCTGTCATTGATGAATTACTGGATGAATTGCATGGATCAATTTACTTCACTAAGTTGGATCTTCGTTCAGGATATCATCAAATCAGAATGAAGACTGAAAACATTCCGAAAACAGCATTTAGAACTCATGAGTGTCATTATGAATTTTTTGTCATGCCTTTTGGCCTTACCAATGCACCTTCAACATTTCAAGGTTTTATGAATTCCATTTTCAAACCATTCCTTAGAAAATTTGTGTTAGTATTTTTTGATGATATACTAATCTACAGCAAGTCTTGGAAGGATCATGTTGAACATGTTGACAGGGTGCTAAAACTATTGAAGGAGAACAATTATATGCAAAAAGATCCAAATGTTTCTTTGGAGTACAAGAGGTGGAATATCTGGGTCATATTGTATCTCATGAAGGAGTTAAGGTAGTCCCTAGCAAAATTAAAGTCATTAAGGAATGGAAAATCCTCACATCCATAAAGCATCTGCTAGGATTTCTCTGGTTGACAGGGTATTATTGCAAGTTTGTTAAGAATTATGGGAGAATAGCAGCACCTCTAACAACACTATTGAAGAAAGATGCATTTTCATGGACTCCAGCAGCAATAAAGGCCTTCGAACATATTAAAGAGGCAATGTGCCAAGCACCGGTCTTAGCTACACCAGATTTCACAAAAACCTTTATTGTGGAATGTGATGCTTCAGGAAATGGAATTGGTGCTGTTTTAATGCAAGATGAAAGACCCATTGCTTTTGAAAGTCGTCCAATCAAGGGAAAGTTTTTACACAAAGCTATTTATGAGAAGGAAATGTTGGCAATACTCCATGCACTTAAGAAATGGCGACCCTACCTAATGGGAAGACACTTCAAGGTAAAAAAGGATCATGATAGCTTTAAATACTTTTTAGAACAAAGATTATCCTCTGAAGAGCAGCAAAAGTGGGTCACAAAGATGTTGGGTTATGACTTTGAAATCATCTACAAAAAAGGGAAGCAAAATGTGGTGGCAGATGCACTCTCAAGAAAGGATGAGGATGTGGAAGCATTGTTGTGCGCCATTTCTATTATCCAACCAGATTGGATAAACGAAGCAAGGGAGGAATGGAAGAATGACGAAGAAGTGTGGGCACTTATTCGAAGGTTACAACAAGATTCTAGTACGTCTGATACATTTAGCTGGAAAAATGATTCGTTATGGTACAAAGATCACTTATACCTCTGTAAGAATTCCCAGCTAAAACAAAATATTCTTATGGAATTGCACACCTCTCCCTTAGGAGGGCACTCAGGGATTTTAAAAACTTACCATAGGGTTAAGAAGGAATTTTTTTGGGATGGCCTTAAATTAGATATTCAAAAGTTTGTGGCAGAATGTTTGGTTTGCCAACAAAATAAAGTTGAAACAATTAAGACACCGAGTCTATTACAACATTTATCCATTCCAAGCCAACATTGGGAGGAGGTTTCAATGGATTTTATCACAAGTTTACCCAAGTCTGAGGGAAAGAGTGTCATCATGGTGGTAGTTGACAGGCTTACCAAGTATGCACACTTTTTTGCATTATCACATCCATTTAAAGCCAGTACAGTTTCTTCTACATTTATGGAAACAATTCAAAAGCTACATGGAAACCCAAAGATTATTGTAAGTGATAGAGATCCCATTTTCACTGGAAATTTTTGGACAGAATTATTTTCTTGTCTTGGTACTCAATTAGCTCATAGCTCATCTTATCATCCTCAATCTGATGGGAAAACTGAGATAGTAAACAAATGTTTGGAAGGATATCTTCGTTGCTTTGTATCTGATAAACAGACACAATGGGTCAAATGGCTTCCTCTGGCTGAATGGTGGTATAACACTTCCTTCCATACAACAAAAAAATGACCCCATTTATGGCACTTTATGGATATCAGCCACCATCCATCACATCATATTTAAGAGAAAATTATAAGGTTCAAGCAGTGAAACATCACATCGAACATCAACAATAAGTCCTCCAACTCTTAAAGGATAACCTCGTGTTGGCACAGAATAGAATGAAACAACAGGCATATCAACATCGTAGCAAAATAATTTTTGATGTAGGTGATTGGGTATTCCTACGGCTACAACCATATAAGCAAATGTCCCTCAAGCAAGCTAAGAAGGATAATAAATTATCACCAAAGTATTATGGTCCATACAAGGTGTTGCAAAAGATTGGTACTATGGCATACAAATTGGAGCTTCCTGCAGCTTCTCGATTGCAACCAGTTTTCCATGTTTCATGTTTAAAGAAGGTTATAGGCAACAAGCTCCCAGTTCAAACAGTATTGCCAGAACTTGACGAGGAAGGAAAAATTATATTGGAACCAGAAGCAGTCACAGATACAAGAACTGGACAGCTACGAAATTGATCAATTTCAGAGTATCTTATCAAGTGGAAGAACTTATATGCTGAAGATTCCACATGGGAGGATGAGAATTTTATACAGAAGCATCCAGAACTACTCAAGCATTGAGGACAACACTTTTTTGAAGGAGAGGGGCATGTTGGGTCCCTATAATACTAGTGATTACCCCATTACTATTGTAGTTGTATCCCTTATTAATATTGTTGTGCCCCTGTTGCCCCCATATTGTTATTACTGTGCCCCATAGAATCTCTCTATTGTTATTTTTGTGGCTTTATATTATTATTGTTAGGTCGATTGGGTTATATTGTGACTCTTTAGACTCCTACATATAGAAAGGAGGTTTTGTCATTTGAATAATCAAAGAATCATTCTTTTGCGTAATGTAAAGGAGGTTGCCCCCTCGAAGAGACTGAGTTCTAAGGCGTTGATCTATCTTTTCTATCTTTTTATGGGCTGGTTTCATAACAGGTATTGTCATGACTGGTGAAGCATGATGAGATGCAGCATAGTGATGATGGGTGTAGCATGGTGCAACACTGTGAGGTGCAACATGATGATGAGAAGCAACACAACGATAGGTGCAGCAAGGCGATGGAGTCACCTTGGAGAATCAGTTGAAGCAACGTGTCTTCAACTGAGTTCATCTACCTCATGTATCATCTTCTTAGAAATGATCTATGCTCTTATTTAGATAAGTCAAAGTGTTGACTTCTGTTGTAAATGTACTATATCTATCTCTCTCTCTCTGTTGAACTATTCAAGAACATATAAGAAGAATTGATCAAGGGTTTCCCCACATTGGGGTTTGTCCCTGGCTAGCGGCACATATTGTGTCCTCTTGTCTTGGCTTGTCTTCTACGATCTATGTTTATGTTCTATATGAAATTTACTTTAATGTTGAGGTGATTTCTAATCTGGAAAAGATATTGAGCTAACCGTGAAAATTGAAATAAATTTCTCTAAGCATAGAACATACCTAAAATTAACATGGTATTAGATGTGAGGTGAAGACAAAGCCCAAGCAAGAGTGAAAGAGAAATTGCCAAAGACAGTTGGGAAAGGAAACTAGGATCAGTGGATTCCTCATCCCTCTTCTAATTCACCAAGGGTGAAGTCAAAGTAGAGAACATTATCAGAATGGTGCAGCGGAAGCCTCTGATGGCCTACCTAAAGATCACTTCAATGGGAAGTCCGGATCTAAAGTTGGAAGGAAAGGAAAATGCATTGGTTGTAATAAGTTCGGCCATTACGTGAAGGAGTGTTCGAATGGTAGGGACACATCACTTGATGATGATAACAATCATTCTAGGGACATTTTCAATGATCGGAGGAATGACAGGTAATGCAAGACATCAAGGAAATGACCGACTCTTCAAAGAAAGAAAAGAACCTCGGGTATGAAGAATCAAATGTTGTTTTTAATAAGATAAAGAAGAATTATATTTTATTATTCCTGTCCTTTATAGATTGTAGTGCTTCAAGGAACTTCATTGGATAGAAGGGTACTCTCTCAAATTTGGTAGAGATGGAAACAATCGTGGGATTATACTTGGAGTCAATTCCACCTATCCTGGAAAGGGTGTAGGGAAAGTTACCCCTCAATTGAATGAGGGTAACTTGATTCATTTACAAGAATCTCTTTATGTACCTGGTCGCAAGAAGAACCTGGTGTCCATTTCGGCAATGGAACCCAAAGGTTTCAAGGTGGCATTCATCGATGGAAAAGTATGTGTTTTAAAATAGAATTTTCAAAGATGCTTTTATCCTTGAGTCCAGGATTGGAAATTTGTATAAAGTTGTAGGAAGTCCATTGGGGACCATGTCAGTTGACACATCTCATCTATAGCACCAAATGTCTACTTTATGGGGCCCTACCTGATGTGAGTTGGATGGTGACCGAGAAGCCTGAATTCAAAAAGAGCATGAAGGTACATGTCTAAGATGTACCAAAGGAAAATATTACAAGGGGACCATTCCCCTCATATAGCAGGTCCACAGGTTTGGAACAACCTGAGGGGTTTGAGATTCATGATCAAGAATCTCAAGTATGCAGGTGGAAGAAAGCCAGGCTCTATGGCTTGAAGCAAAACACCCCGGGCTTAGTACGAGAGGATTGATAGTTGTTTGATGAAGTTGAGATTCACTAGAAGTGAAGTTGATCCAAACCATTTCTTGAAGGTTGTGGATGATAGACCTCTCATACTGGCACCTTCTGAGGACAACCTCTTTCTGACAAGTGCAGACCCTCTCATTTGCAAAAGTAAGAGGGAGTTGGATTCTAGATTTGGAATGATAACTCGATGGATCTTGACTTTCAGAAGTTATGTGGTAAGGATACCAAACTTGTTTTGGGAAATGCCTCTAAGTTTCAAAAATTCATACTAGAATTGATGTTCTTGGTGAACTCCCGTTTGGATATATGTTTTGCAGTTAACATGTTGGGCTCATATTTGGTTGAGCCTCATTGGATTGATGCCAAGAATAATTTGAGATATATTCAAGGCACTATCTCTCATGAATTGAGATACAGTGCCAGAAATGTGAAGCTGCATGATTATTCTGATGATGATTAGGCAGGCAGTGTGGAGGATCGCAAGAGCACTTCTAGGTGCTGACTGTCTTTGGGTTCTGCTTGATATCCTGGATGAGAAGGAAGCAAAATACGGTTACTTTGAGAAACAACAAGATTGAATACATAGCTATGAATATGATCTCATGTGAAGCTACCTAGTTGTGGAAGCTCTTCAGTGAGTTGTTTGTACAAATGATGGATACCACCATGATCTTCTATGTCAACCAGGGGGGGATTCGATTGTTGAGGAATCCCATATTCTATGATTTCTCTAGAATATAGACATCATATATTACCTTATCTGGGATATGTTACATCGATGAGCGAGATGTATCCATCGCACAGAGACTTATGTACAAGTCGCAGGCATTCTGTTGAAGCCCCGGGGAAAGGTCAAATTTGTGGCTTTCCCAAATGACTTGTAGTCATTGAGAGACCCTCTTATAAGGTCCTTCATGTTGCTTGCATTGAGCTCTGGGAGCTCCAGGGGTTTTGGGTTACTTCTTGGAGCAATAAGCGACCATAGGGAAACTCACCCTCCCCTGATGGTGTGTTGTGTACACGATGAATGGTTCAGCATTCCTCTGTGATACCCTATGGTGTCTTATGGACAGGATGAGTGGTTCTCATGTTGAGGCATCCTACCCATGCAGTCTAGGACTCATGGGAAGTACCTCTCATATGGCCAATGAGTAGGTAAATGGGATTAGGGACCATAGTAGTACTATCGATGGATACATCGTTGTATCTACCATACTCCCTATGCTAGGATGGTCTCCATTGTTCTGGGATCAGTATGAGTGGTTTGAGACACTCTCTTTTGATATTGATCTAGGATCAATTGGAACTGACTTTGGGTCAGTAAGAGTGACATAACTCACTCTCTTGGAACTGATCTAGGGTCAGTAAGAGTGGTATGACACACTCTCTTAATATGGAACTAACTTCGAGTCAGTCGAGAATGGTATGAGACATTCTCAATCAATTCTTCTTCTTCATGGTTCAGCAGAGAAAAGAAGAGCAGAGCAAGGTATGGCACTGATGGCAAAGATAGTACAATTTGGCAGATGGATCAGCGAATGGAGTTCTCCCTAGTTGAGAGGGAGTGTTAAAATTGGCAACTACGGCCAAACTCCATGTGGGTCATCTTATTTATGGCAGTTGATATTTTTCTTGCATCCCTCTGATCTAGAGGTGTAGGATTGATCTAAATATCATATAATTGCAATAAGTATTCATGGATTTATGAATTTATTTGTGTTATAAGACAATTCTTCACGGTCATTGAGCAACTAAATAACACCCACATGTGCTCAACATTTTAGTATAAAAGGAGATGACTTTAGAGTAATTTCAAACACACTTCTCTCTTGATTTCTCTCCACTCGCTTTGGGTTTTAGTGGAAGATAAATATAGGAGTGGAAGCCATAGACGTTGGAGGAAAGGAGGCTACCCTAGTTGCAGCAAAGAAGACATGCCAGCCAAGCTATGGAAAGGATCTATACGTTGACCTAAAGGAGCCATTAACTTTGTCATCGATGAAGTTTAACGCAACTATGGAGGAGGCATTAGCAAGCCCTAGCCACAATCCTTAGCAAGCCCTAGCTGTAGGTAGCCATAGTAAGAAGAGGCCAAGGCAGTGAGGAGATTAGGGACTAGTTTGTGGGTTAAATAGGGCATCAAGTTGCTGAAAGGAAGGCCAAGTTTCTTGCTGGGAAGACCAAATTAGGAGACCTATCCCTCAGGTCTGTTTGGGCACTAGTTTATGGACATAATTCTTGTATGGTGTTGGTTGTATGCTACATGTGGACTGTGTGCTAGTCCATAGGCCATAACACCACAGTTAGGGTCTGCCTAGGGAGGATTATGGGTTAGTATATGCCTTGAACAATAATGTACTAAGTGTGGAGTCTCATGAAGGTGTGCTATAGTCTTTGAGGGATTTTTGTGGACTATTAGATGTGTTTGTAAGGGTTGTTGCAACATGACCAGATTCCCTAACCAATCACAGTATAAACAACAGTGAAAGTAGACTTGGAACAATAGTGTTTAAGGTATGTTGGGTTGTTTTAGGTTACAATGGGACAACAACAAGCATGGTGCTGCAAACACAAATGGGACAACAAACAATCATAGGAGCATCAGTCACTAATAGTGGGACAACAGTGCTAGGAATGTGACAACAAGGTGACCCATGAAGTTTGAATGAATGATAGTGCAACAATATGCATGGGCAGAATGATAACAATGATGGCATGGTATAACAATGTTACAATGAAAACATGCTAGCAACAATGTAACAATGGGAGAACAACAAAGACATGCTCACAATGAAACAACAATATGGGAAGTAAGGTGCAAAAAGCACATGGGATAGTATGGCAAACATGGTGCAGCAAATGGCACATGATGGTACATGATGCAGTACAGTGATGGGTACTGTCATGATTGATGAAGCATGATGAGATGCAAAATAGTGATGATGGGTGCAACATGGTGCGACACGGTGAGATGCAACATGATGATGAGGAGCATCACAACAATAGGTGCAACAAGGAGATGGAGTCACCTTGAAGAATCAATTGAAGCAGCATGTATTCAACTGAGTTCAGCTACCTCATGTATCATCTTCATAGAGATGATCTATGCTCTTATTTAGATAATCAAAGTGTTGACTTCTGTTGTAAATTTACTATCTCTCTCTCTCTCTCTCTCTGTTGAACTATTAAAGAAAATATAAGAAAAATTGATCAAAGGTTTCCCCACATTGCGGTTTGTCCCTAGCTAGCACCACATATTGTGTCCTCTTGTCTTGTCTTGTCTTCTGTGATCTATGTTTATGTTATATCTGCAATTTACTTTAATTCTGATGTGATTTCTAATCTAGTAAAGATGTTGAGCTAACTGTGAAAATTGAAATAAATTGCTCTAAGCGTAGAACATACCTAAAATTAACAAAGTTTCTTTTGGTATCTTGGATGTCTTGAATAAGGCTTGACATGGAACTCCTTGATGATAAGAATTTTTAACTTCTCATCACTTGGCACATAAATTTTGTTCTTAAATCTAATTAGGTCGTCATTAGTGAGGGGACACTCCTTATGCTCACTTCCTTGTAGTAAGTTCTCTTTCATCTACTGATACTTTTCATCCTTCTATCTTACAATTTTAATCCTTTCCACCAAGTCTATCCTGTAGGAACTTATGGCTTCTAAATGCTTTAACTAAATTCTTTGGCTGAGTGAATTAACAATTCTATTGTCTTTTCCCTCGATGTACTTTATTTCAAAATTAAACTCACTGAATGTGGCTAACCACCTATCCTATCTTGCATTCATCTTGTGTTGCTCAAATAGATACTTGAGTCCACTGTGATCTTTCATAAGAGTAAACTTCCTGCCAAGGAGGTAATGTCTCCACATATTTAGTGCATGAATGATGGATGCCAACTCTAATTCATGAGTCACGTAGTTCACCTCATGCTCATTAAACTTACAGAACTCATACGAAACTACTTATCCTTATTTCATCAAGACTCCACTAAGTCCTTCCTTGATGCATATGTGCAAACTGTGAAATCCTTACCAAGTTTTGCAATCCTGAGCATTAGTGGAATTGTGAGCAGTTTCTTTAGCTACTCGAAGCTTACTACACATTGTACTATCAAGTCAAACTTCTTCCCTTTTATTTGCAATGTTGTAATAGGATACCCAATCTTGGAGAAATTCCTAATGAACCTCCTGTGATAACCTACTAATCCCATAAACGATCTTGCCTCTTTCACATTCATTGGAGTGGGCACTCCATTATATCCTTGATCTTCTCTGGGTCAACTAATATCCCTTCATTGGAGACAACATGTCCCAAATAATTTATCTGAGGATGCAAAAAGTCACACTTGCTGATCTTTGCATAAAGCTTATGCTCCCACAACAACTTTACCATTGCTTCCAAATGCTTCTCATGCCCATTTTCCATCTTTGAATAAATTAGGATGTTATCCACTAATACAATAACGAACTTGTCCAAGTAAGGATGCAATACATTGTTCATCAAACACATGAAAGTGATAGGGGCATTAGTACCTCCAAATGGTACAACTAAAAAATCATAGTGCCCATACCTAGTCTAGAAAGTGGTCTTGTGAATATATTCTTCTTTAATGTGCATCTGATGATATCCAAACCTCAAATCTATCTTGGAGAAAATTGCTACTCCTTTCCATTGATCAAATAGAATGTCTATCCATGGCAACGGATATTGGTTTTTAATAGTCACTTTTTTTATACAAAGGCGAAGGATCCCATACTTTTTCTTTACAAACAAGACTTAGTTTCCCCACGACGATACACTTGGCCAGATATATCCTTTATCCAACATCTCATTTAGCTGCAATTTTAATTCCATTAGGTCAGGTGTATTCATCCTATAAGGTGCTTTGGATGCTAATGTTGATCCAGGAATAAATTTGATGAAGAATTCAATCTATCTGTGAGGAGGTAACCCTGATAGCTCAATGGTAAACACATCCTTGAATTGTTGTAGCACTGGATACCTTTTTACCAACTTTCTATATACTAGACCCATGCTGGCCTTTCTTTCTTTGTCATGAGAAATCGGAACACAAAACAATTTACAGTCCTTCTGATAGATGCTCTTAGCTTGCATTTCCATAATGATCCTAACTAATGTTGGCTTCCCTTTTGCTTGTAGAATTTTGCACTCCCTGACCCCATCCAAACATTCAACTCCTTTTTCGAAGGAATCCACTTTGGCCCTATGGTTGTATAACTAATACATGCCCAGCAACAAGATATATTTCCCCAAGGACAAGATGTTTAAGTGGATGATGTTGGAATTCCATAGAGCTCAAATGTACTAGACCTCTCCCAATGACAAATTCGCCTTTTGGTTCCGATTTCCAACTAAATCAACTAAGGCTCCTCATGCTTCTTTTTAATCACTTAACATTTTTCCACGGCTTCTAGGTTGATATAACTATAATTTTAACCAAGATCTACTAAAATTGAAACATCATGATCACTTAGCTTACCTTTCATCTCAATGATGGATGATTGATGATCTTCTTGTTGATTATCTATTGTTACATAGATCCTAGGAAAACTTTGACCCACTTCTCCCACTATTCGAGCCTCCTGAATACTATAAATTTTCAGTCATGCACTGCATTGGTGCGAGAAATCTTTCCCTTTGTGGTTTCCCCACATGTCCAACATCATAGAGGTTCCTTCATTTATGCTCCTTATTGCACTGCCAAACCCTGTTGCACATTATTTTTGTCAACATGGCTCAATTTATTCTGAAATTGATTCATAGAAGCTTGTTTTTTATTTTCCTTCTTCTCATCATGCTTCTTATGCTAGGTACCTGCCTTATCAATGTTGTCTCGCTTCCTCCATATTCCCTTATCTTCTAGTCTACCTCTAGCCTACTCAAAACAATGCTTTAATTTCTTGACTACATCACTTAGAATCCATGGATCCAACATCTCATTCTTATCCTTGGAGACTATGGGAATACCACTTAAAAACCTTTGAATATTTTCCTTCTCATCCTTGAGGTAAGGTACTACAACAACTACAAAAACGTGTTGACATACTCATCATCCATCATCTGCCCCATCACGAGTTCATAAAATTCCTTTTCTTTGTCATCGCAGTAATGCGCAGATAAATAATTCTATGTAAATAGTTTCTTGAATTCCTTCCAATTAAACTCTTTCTCAACAATGCCTCAAACATTCTTCAAGTCCTCCCATGTTAGGCCCCTATACTACTAGTGTAACCCCTTATTGTTATTAGTGCAACCCACTTATTATATTGATGTACCCATGTAGTGCCCATATTGTTATTAATGTGCCCCATAGAAGCCCACTATTGTTATTATTGTGCCCCTACATTATTATTGTTATGTCGGCTCTGATTATGTTATGACCCCTTAGACTCCTATATATAGAAAGGAGGTCTTTTCATTTGTATCATCCCAGAATTGTTCATTATGTAATGTAAAGGAGTTTTCCCCCTCGAAGAGGCTGAATTCTAAGGCGTTGATCTATCTTTTCTATCTTTTCTTGAGCTGGTTTCATAACATTTGGTATCAGAGCTTTGGATTCTAGGGTTTCGCTGCTCCAAACAGGTCATCGTGGAATTTTTGCTATAACCTTTTTTCTGTGACGTTTCAGAAGTCGCAAAAAAAACCCATTTGAGAAGAAATCGCGCTGAACCTTGGGTCGGAATTTCAGAGCTTTTCGCGCTATATGTGCGGAGATATGATCTGAGGAAGTTGGTCTTTTTGCAGACTCCTGAATTACATTCCAAACAGGTGACCTTGGGAAAATTGTCATAACTTTCTCTCTGGGGGTCGGATTGAAATTTCGTAAGAAGGTACAGAAAGAGGACGGACAGTAGTTTCTTGTGTGGGTTTTTCAGATCCAAAGGTCGAAACAGTGACTCGTGGCACGTCGTACAAGTTCACTCTATTGAACTAGTCTATAATCAAGTCACCGTGGGAGATTTCGCATAAATCTTCCTTGGAGAATCCAATTTGGGTCAGACTTGTGGCATTGGAAAGAGGACACAGAGGGCTACTACATATCACAAATTCAGAACTAGATGATTGGAAGGTCAAAACATACATCAGAGGCAATATCGAGCTCCTACAAAGTGAAAAAAGGTGTGTAGATTTTCTTAAATTTTTGCTTAAGCTTGGTTTGAAAATTTATTTTGAAGGAATTCAAAGGGCATAGTAAAGAATTATTATCGGTAACTGATGCCCCGAGGAAAGAAAATGCAAACACCTAGTAAGGAACCTGAAAGCTCTAGCATGACTCATGAAGAAGAGGAAGAAATACAACATGATATATCAAAATTACAAGACCAAGTGCAACAATTGTCCCTTACACAAAAAGGAACAGAATATAAGATGGATGGTTTAAAGAAAGGTGTAGAAGCTAAGATGGACTATTTAAAGAAAGGCGTAGAAGCTAAGATGATTGACGTGGAAGCTAAGATGGATGATTTGAAGATAGATTTGAAGACAGACATGGACGAATTGAAGGTAAATGTGAATAAGTTGCTACAAGAAATGGGCACTAAGGGTGAAAGGGTACTAAAGGAAACTCATGATGAGAATAAAAAAAATGTTAATCATGATTCTGTAGATGCTAATGTTGGATTGAAGACTCACCATATTCCAAAAATCGATATGAGGAAGTTTGATGGCAAGGATCCTGCCACATGGATATTACAGATGGAGCAATTCTTCGATCTCAATAATGTGAAAAACACACAAAAGGTACTTATGGCAACTTTATATTTGGAACCAAATCAGTTTGTATGGTATCAATGGCTTTGCTCTCGTAAACAATTTATCACTTGGGCAATTTTTAAGGAAGAATTGGTAGCACATTATGAGGATACAAAAAGCAACATTTTTTTTAGCCAATTGATAAGTCTCAAACAAAAGGGTTCAATAATGGAGCACATTGAGGAGTTCCAAAAATTGAACATAAGGGTAAAAGATATTCCAGGGGAGCATAGGATTGATGTGTTCATAGGGTCTTTAAAGGATAATATCCAACATGATGTTCGCCTTTGGGAACCTAATTCATTAGAGAAGGCATTCAGGTTAGCAAGAAAAATGGAAAGCAAAATTATGGCAACCAGGAAGCATACCACTCACAACTATAAAGACGGAAGTTTTGTTGCCCCTAGTCTTCCACAACCTATAAGGTTGACACCACAACAATTGGAAGAAAAATGATCAAAAGGTCTTTGTTACAGTTGTGATAGCAAATACACTAAAGGTCATAATTGTGCTGAGAAGAAATTATTCTACATAGATTGTGAAGAGGAAGAAGAAAAAGGTGCAAGAAGTGAAAGATCACATCAAGAAAGAAGAAATGAATCCAACCATGTCTTGTAATTCACTGGTCGGAATTACCACTCCTCAAACTATCAAGATAGAAGGACATATCAAGAAGAAAAATGTTCAAGAAGTGAAAGATCACATCGAGCATCAAGAAATGAATCCGACCATATCTTGTAAAGGATTGGAAGAAATTAACACTCCTCGAACTCTAAAGATAGAAGGACATATAGAGAAGAAAAAGGTTCAAGCAGTGAAAGATCACATCGAGCATCAACAACAAGTTCTCCAACTTTTAAAGGATAACACCACTTCGGTGCAAAATCAAATGAAACAACCGGTAGATCAACATCATAGTGAAAAAAAATTTGATGTAGGCGATTGGGTATTTTTACTGTTACATCTAAAGCAAGCTATTTATGATAAGGAAATGTTGGCAATACTACATGCACTTAAAAAATGGCGACCTTACCAAATGGGAAGACTCTTCAAGGATGAGGATGGGGAAGCATTGTTTTGTGCTATTTCTATTACCCAACCAAATTGGATAAACGAAGCAAGGGATGAATGGAAGAAGGACAAAGAAGTATGGCCACTTATTCAAAAGTTGCAAAAGATCCCAATTCAAACAATATTGCCAGATATGGAAAAGGAAGGAAAAATCATATTGGAACCTGGAGCAGTCACAGAAACAAGAACCCGACAGCTACGAAATCGAACAATTTCAGAGTATCTCATCGAGTGGAAGAACTTACCCGCTGAAGATTCCACATGGGAGGACAAGAATTTTATACAGAAGCATCAAGAACTACTCAAGCGTTGAGGACAACACTTTTTGAAGGATAGGGGCATGTTAGGCCCCTATACTACTAGTGTAACCCCTTATTTTTATTAGTGCAACCCACTCATTATATTGATGTACCCATGTAGTGCCCATATTGTTACTAATGTGCCCCATAGAAGCCCACTATTGTTATTATTGTGCCCTTACATTATTATTGTTATGTCGGCTCTGATTATGTTATGACCCCTTAGACTCCTATATATAGAAAGGAGGTCTTTTCATTTGTATCATCCAAGAATTGTTCATTTATGTAATGTAAAGGAGGTTTCCCCCTCGAAGAGGCTAAATTCTAAGGCATTGATCTATCTTTTCTATCTTTTCTTGAACTGGTTTCATAACATCCCACTAGATGTCTTCTTTCCCTTTTAAACTGAAAGTGGCAATCCTTGCTTTCATGTTTTCAGAATAATCATGAATTCTAAAAAACATTCTTCATGCCCAAGAACCAAGCTTCCACTTCTTTTGATTTCTTCATATCTCCATCAAATGTGGGTGCCTTGGGCTTCCTGAACTCCTCCGACATATAATCCTTATCCTTCCTCTTCTATTAATGGTGATGGTGAGAATAATAGTTCCTTCTAGTAGCATAGCTAGATGGCCTACTAGTCTCATGCACATGAGTGATGGTCCCACCTCTTGGTGTGATCAATGATGCACCTCCTGGTACTGTGTCTTCACTTTCAAGCCTATGCCTCTTCCTTGACTTAATATCTTTAGGTTCCTGAGGGCTCCTCATGATTTTATGGTTGACCCTGTCATCAGAATGTCTCTGCTTCTGCAAATCTAAAAGGATTTGTAGAAGTGCTGCATTTATCCTAGCCTTCCTTTCTTGAGCTCTCACCAACTTCTCATTATCTGCCTTGGAACTTCTAACTTCAACCCTTATGCTTCCCAAGGTGTCCAACCAATCTAGAGAGTGGTTCCCTCCCCCTTTATCAATTGGTATATCTTCTTCATTAGCCCTGAACCATTCACTTCCATGCTATGACTAGTATGAAGTATACTATACCATCCTTGTCATCATCGCTACACTATCTTTGTTTTAGGTTACTTGCAATGTGTTGTCAAGCGCACACACTGTTAAACATTTTATAACAATTTAATAATAATAAAATCATGGGTTTTCCATGGAGATCTCAGCTTCCTCATAACATCCATGTTAGTATTCTAATAACATCATCAAAAAATAAATCATCAACATGCATAGTCTTACATTCAATTCTTTTTAAACCATATTTTAAAACCTAAACAACTTATTAGATAATTTTCTAAAATTCCAGATATGACCGAAGCCATTCAGTCCAAGTGTTGAATCATGCTCTGACACTACATGTAACAACACCCCTTACTAAAACCCATGAACAAGAGGTGGCCACTCTCAATACCCAACCCTCAAAATACTATTATGGCGATGGGGTATAAAATTTTCGACTTTTGTGGAACTCCTGTAAACCCAAAAATATCATTGCCATTACATTCATATTGTTGAAACGAATCTGGTGATTTACAACTTAACCCCAATTCGAGCTACAGATCAAGAGAAGTAACCTTACAAACTGGGCTCCACTCCCCTTGGCCACATCAACAAGCTTCCATGTGGCAGTCTACCATTGGTTTCCGTGATTAGTGGGCCCACCATCAGGTCGGGTTGTCCTCCGCTTAATGTGAAAAACCTCCAAAGTTAACTTGGCCCCCGAATTCCATCCTCTTGACCTCTGACCTATTTGGGTCATCTTCCTCGATGGACAAATTCCTCAAGCGACTGCCTGACCATTGACCTAGTCGGAGTCAGCTTTCCCGACAAACCACTTCCCTTGATGACTATCTTGACTTCCCGACCTCCAGCCTTGTCGGGTCTTAGATCTCGACGCACAACATTATGGTAGCTTCCATAGGTCAGATTATGAAGCAACTTCATGAGGATTTCTTAGGGTTCTTCAGGGAAATGGATGAACCACTCATCCCTAAACCTAAGGGAACTTACTAGGCCTTACAAGAACTTAAAAAAAACTATCAAAATGGTCAATAACAAGAGGGATTTTCTACAAAAATCCAAATAAATGACAAATTTGTCAACCAAGGAATTTGACTCCCTTAACTGGCCCAATAAGCTCAAAGTCCAGAGACCCTACATCTATCATACCTCTCCATCATTCCATGAAGTAATATACAATAGGAAACTGGCCACTAAAGGGTTATCGACCTTCTTAATCATTCTTGTACTAGTTTTATTCTGACACTACAAGGATAAGTCCTCCTTTCTCCTGGCTGATTTTATCATACAATTATCACTTAAGGAATTGAATTTGATTCTTATCAAATGACAAAGGATTATAACATCCCATCACATCTAACCATATGCCAATCACATATGTAAGTTGTATATAAAAAGCATGTAACCAACTTAGAATCATAACAGTCAACCATGAGATCATTCAAGGTTACACATAAGAGCTTATCTTTAATTAATATAGTTGATGGGCGACTGAGTTTTGGAATTCAACTCTCCACACAATCGTAGACAGCCACATCCAAGCTACTTGTATCTTTCACCCCTGAGTCAAATCCTAAGGGACTAAGGTGGTCTTGCTCAAGGGAATAGTCAACATCTATCAACCAAAATAGGGACTCTTGAGGTACTTATACCTCCACCCACTAGCTACTCGACAGTAAGTTGCATTCAGGAAATCCAGAGACATGTTTCCTCCACCCACATCTAACAAATCATGATCAACAATAAACAGGGAATCTAGATGTCTATTGCCTCCGCCCTTCAGCTGATTAATAACAATCGACCAAGTTCAAGGATTCCTTAGACTTACAACCTCCACTCTCTCTATCCATCCAGAAACACACCCACATACTCCAAGGAGTCCAGAGGTATCAACTCCACCCTAGAAGCATACAACATAGTGGTTCCACCTAATTAAGGGAATCCAAAAGCCACTTCCACACAATGGTTCCACCCAATTAAGGGAATATAGAACCCACTTTTAAATGACAAGAAATGGATACCTCTAGAGTGTCCTTTACCATGAATCCAAGGGCTAAACCTCTACCTCGATTTGTCAAGGGAATCTAGAGAACACCATATCCACCCTCCAACCCCCTGAGGTATCCACATATTTACCCTCACCTGAAGGAGAACTCCTCTAGTGTTCCTATTTATTCACGAAAGGATGATGGAACATTGTGAGTAAAGGAAGAAGTCGAAATCCTCCCAACACTTGAACTTGTTGTTGTTACCAAGAATAACAACACTCTAATTTGCTATTGTTTCTTCCAAACAAGCTCCCTCTGATCTTTTCTCATTGTGCAAGCATCACACTTTGTGCTTCTCCTTTTTCTGCTACTCTTGAGTCTCTCTATCTGTTTTCCACATGATCTCGAGCTCTCTTTCTATCTGCTTGTGCGTGGGAGTTTTGCATTCTCTTCTCCCTGGCACGGTCTAATCATGCATAAGAGTTTTTCTTTTCTTTCTTTCTCTGCCACTACTCTCCTTTGTTTCCTCCTCGTTGAGAATAAATTATATTTTTCCTCCCCATTCTCCTTGTAGTCTCTCCTTTTTTCCATGCCTTGCATCTTGGTTTCCTTATTGTTTTTTTCCAAGACAACATGGTCTTTATCCCTTGCCTATAGTTCATAAATTTACAACAACCATCTCTGCAACATACCATTCTAGAACATTTAAAGCTCAACAACCGGCCTTCAATGGCTTTCCATATTGTCTAGTTTTCTTCATTCAGCAAGTAAGCTGAATTTCCTAAGTTCCTTAAGTCACTTTTGGACTCTGTGTCCCTTACTCAGCCCCTTTTAACTTGAAGTTTACTTACAATCATGTATTTACATGGAAAAATCCAACCATCAGCAAGCTGGGATGTTACAATACCTTCATCATGATGAGAGATGTATGTAGAAATTTGTGTATCAAGAGATGTCCATTTTAAATTTACCACTCTTTGATCCTCCACTCCGGTCATGAAAACCATGTTGTCAAATTCCTTTTTTATTTATTATTTACCGTCATAGATATAACTAGAGTGGCCTTATTGGTGAATGTGAATAAGGGACAATAGATTTATTCATAGATCTGGAAGGTATAACACATCATGCAGAAGAAAATTAGGAAATATGGGTAGTATAAGCTAGATGGTGCTAGGTTCAGAGTGATCATGACTTGATTTATCTACCAAATACAATGTTCCACCTAAATGGCTAAAGTGTTTAAAGAAGTCTTGCTGGAAGATCATGTGTCATGTGTCACCTATATCAAGTAGTCATGAATCTCTCCAAGAAGGAAATGAAATGTGATACAAATCTTCATTTACTCCTTCATTGCAATGCCAAAGAATATAATGATTAGATTCATGTGCTTTACCTATAGTTGGATCTGGGGTTTTACCTTTGTCCTCTTTTTGCTTTCTATTATCTTTGATTCTCTCCAATTATCTCCCAAGGGATTTTTCTTGTTGATTCATCATGTCCATCTCTATCAAAATGAATGCAATTAAGATTATATTTTTCTCCTTGATGGTGTTCACCCCCCACCTTTGAAATTATTTCTTCCACATACTCTTATGTTTCCACTTCCTTTAGGAGAATCATGTGAGTAATCATTCCCTTTCTAAGTAAGGAACACTGCTTCTTTAGGGGACTAAGTTGTTTCCTTCCTCTTCCCAAAATATTTTTCTCATCCAATTATTTTCTCCACCACAAAGTCACAATTAATGCACTTCAACTAGTCACTAGCTTGTAGGGATTCAAGATAATGAGTATATAGGGTAGAAATAATTAACGAAGGTTGTGAGATGAATGTTTATCATCACTCCAATGGTATCTATATCATGCATGTTGGATTTGATTTCAGAAGCTAGGGCCAAGGGATCATCATACTTCAACTCAAGGTTGAAGCGTTTGACCATCAATTGAACAAGTCACAATTTTGAGTGTCAGGCATACAGATATTTCAACTTATTTAATGCACCATAACAATTTTTAGTGGAAACTATATGATATCTCACCTCTTCACTTACAAAAGCAACAATCAAGGCATATGAATTATTTTCCTTGTTCTCTTAAATGACTAGCTCCTTATCTGATGTGGGCTTGGTAAGTTCCTTGTCCTCCTACCCTCCACATATGCATTTCCATAAGTCATTAAAAATGAGGGTGTTCCTGATCTTTTTAAACCATTTTCAATAGTTCTCCTTGCTAGGGAGCACTATGTTAACAATGGAGATGAGGGAATGCATTTTAAAACAGAGTTATCAGGTGAAGCCTCAATAAATAAATGTATAAATAAATAATAAAATTTGTATATAATTTGAAAAGAGAATGAAAAATAAAGAATGTAGCCATATAAGTTTTACAAGGAATAGTTGCCTTAAATCAAGAATACAATATGTCACTATCACCAAATGCCAAATCATAACAAAAACCCATTTGTATTTATACAACAGCTATAACATTTCCAATGTTATGTGATCAATATGGGTACTCTATGGATGAGGAGTTAAATTCTACATCCAATGAGATCTCTCTCTTGAAATATGATTAAAATCGTAGGACGAAAAGTTGAAAATATGAGTTGAAAAAGTAGTTTTCTATTTTATTTTATTTTTTTAATCTTTTTACTTTTTTATTTCAAAAATGGTGAATTAGCCCCCATTATTGACATCATCATCTTGAATCCTATTGGTTCTTATACTTTTTTACTCCAAAAATTAGCGAGTTACAACTACCTCTCATGGAAATGGTCATTGATGAATGACTTACTTAATGCAGTTAAATCCCAAAAAAATGATATCTAACAATTGATTTTGTTTGTACATTTTTGTTTTGAGGCCCATTTTAGACCTCAAAATTTCTCTAATGGTTGTTGTTGATGGAAAAAGAGAAAAAAAGGCAAAGGAGAAACAAAGGAGCATCAACAAAAAAACATAGATATGGCATGATGATTTGTACATTATGTTGTCATGGCATTACGTTTTTGAGCCGAAGATTTATTGACAGAAGGAGCAGCAAGAGATGAAAGTGATATGAACAGCAAAGGAACAACAATGGAGCAACACAGAGAAACAACAAAAGACAAGAAACTATGTGATGGAAAAGGAGCAGCAAAATATGTAACGAAAAAGGAGAAATAAAAGAGAAATAAACACAAAGGAACAACAAGAGTAGCAAGGTATGTTGCAGTGATGTTTGAAAACAAGAGTTTATGTTGTCTGTTGTTGATGCTTGATGAGAATGAAATACGAACATGTGATGCAAAGGACGATGGAAAAGGAATAATAGGAGGAACAAGGAATGTTTATTATGTTTGATGGCTTAGAAGAAAAAAGGAGCAACAAATACCATGGCACAGTTGGTGCATGCACAATTGTGTAAAGAGTTGCATTCAGTTATGTTTACAAATATGTTGTGATGATGATTGATGCTTGCATATGTTTTGTGTGAGGTCGATTTGAAGACTGGTTTGTTTGAGGAGATTGTTGTGTTGCTATGCAAAGGCCACGAGGGCTTCACTGGGGGAGCAACACCATATGTAACAACCCTCATGAAAATTCCATGTCAAAATATATAAATACCACGGATGATGGGACACGTATTCTGTTACACAAAAATATCGTCACCATGATTATTTGTAGTCACTATGGGTCTATCATCACTTGTACTGTCCTCCTAAGCAAGTCTCAGACCTCAGCTCTTCAAGTCAAGCTTTGAAAATGAGAGAAAGACATTAAAAATCAACAAAGCTCTGGTTCTGCACTTTCTCTCACTGTTACCTGTGGTCCCGCACCCCCTGTTTACAAAAAATGCAGACCTACCCGCTCTGTCCTTAAAGGAGTGGGTGCGGATCCCTGTGAAAGTCAAAAAGGTGCAAGTTTATTCTAAAAAACTCACTTTGGGTTAATTCTAGATGATTCTAGAAGGAACTTTGACGTGGATTGGTCGCTCTTAGGTGGTTCATGCATCCCAAAAGAGAAGGAGCTAATCCCTTGATGAGAGGAGCTATCCCTTTGAAGGAGGGCTTTATCCCTTTGAAGGAGGACCTAGTAACTTCCCTCCATTGCACTATAAATTAAGGCATTGAGCTGGTTGCTGGGGAGGTTGGAAGCTGAACATTTTTTAGGGTAAATGCTGGTGGAATTGAGACTTCCTAGTTAAGCTTGAGAGGAGAGATCATATACCTTTTTGGCTTCATTGGGAAGAGAGTGAAACTTGTCAAAGTAGAGGAGACTTCTTGTTGGACCCTGGGAGGAGCTTGTACAGCGTCAAGGCACAGGTTGTAAAGTTCTTCTTTGATTTGAATTAATACAATCAGATTCATTTTTCTCAAAAAATTGTCTTATGTCATTTGTTTCATGAATTTCTTGATCATCATGTTAAGTATGCTTTATGATATTGGCTTTTCAGGTGCTATTTAATTTGTTTGCTTGTTTGTATTTGTAGATTCGCAACAAGGGAGCTCATTTGGATCAAAGGAGCGAGGCTTCCACAAACTTGCATTGGACCTAAGGTAGGCCTAAAACACTTGTTTGCCTTTGTTTATAAATGCATATTTAGAGAAATATAGTTTTTTATTGGCTTGCTTGTCACTAGATATCGTTAGATTCTAGGAAGGTCTATCTTGTCCGCAAAATCGACTCATTCCGTGTGACATATTCCAAGCTGAATGGTGGGCAAGACGTCCTAGGGGGTGTTCATTTGGTTATTTATGGCTAAGGAAATTGGTAAAGGCAATGGTTAACGCATTACAGAGGCAAAAAGGTATTTTGGCACATTTATTTATGAAAATAATGGAAATTAGGAGAAAAAGGAGGTGAAAGGTCACAAGTTGCATGTGAGGAGGAAAATGAAGGAAAATAATGAAAATTAGGAGAAAAATGAGGTGAAAGGTCATAGGTTGCATGTGAGGAGAAAAATGAAGGAAAATAATGGAAAATGGAAAAAATAGAGGCCTCATTCATAAAAATGATTATGAGGATCAGTTGGCAAGCTTCTTCCTTTGAGTGTAAAGACTTGGTCCGTTTAGCTTTGGAGCTCTCTCATTATTCTCTCTCTCTCTCTCATACCCTTGTTTACTTAGAGTTTTCTTGAAGCACTCTTGGAGGGTGTGGCATACTTGGATCCTTGGAGCAAGAAGGGAAAGGAAGAGTAGGAAAGCACAAGAAGGCATTGACATCAACAACTACATCATATTTTCTTGTAGGTACCGACTTGCATGTATGATTTCTTCACTAGTTTTGGCATGCATAGCACATGCATGTGTTTTCTTGGTTATGATTTGTCATTGGCATGGAGGATGGTTGGGATTGACAGTGGATTGCCTAGCCTTGCCATTTCCTGGATAGCCATGGTGATTGTGGGTTTACTTTCATTGCTTTGTTTTGGTTGGTTCTCATTTTTCCATAGCTTGGGTTGAGTTACTAGTCTTGGAAGCCCTGGTTGAACAAATGCTCTTGAAGCCCTGTAATAATTTGGGTTGAGTTACTAGTCCTGGAAGCCCCGATTGGACAAACGCTCTAGAAGCCCTTGGTGGGTTGAGTTACTAGTCCTGGAAGACTTGGTTGGAAAAACGCTCTAGAAGCCCTGTATAAGTTGTGGGTTGAGTTACTAGTTATGGAATCCTTGGTTGGAAAAACACTTTGGAAGCCCTGGAAGGCTTGGATGGAGACCAATCTGATGATGGTCTTTGGTGATGTCTAACCGTGAGGTGGAATCACTGTTTTATGGGTTGAGGTGGGTGGCCTCTAGAAGCCCTGGATGAGTTTTGATTGATGTGTTATATGAGATCCCACATTCATGCTTGGAATATGGCACAAGGGTGATTGGCTGAAGAGAGACTTGGCTCAACTAATCTATGGTTGGGTGGAACATGGTAGTCCCATCACCAGTTGGTTTATTGCATTTATTAATGAAAATTTCATTTCCTTGATTTTCATTTGCAAATGTATTGATATATGTATATGGATTTTGATGGTTG
This sequence comes from Pinus tabuliformis, assembly GCA_031772625.1. Lineage (NCBI taxonomy): Eukaryota > Viridiplantae > Streptophyta > Pinopsida > Pinales > Pinaceae > Pinus > Pinus tabuliformis. Next base: position 117,823,376 of record CM062804.1, read on the forward strand.
ATATGTTTATTGTATTTATGTTCCTATTATGTTGTTTATATCCACATTTACCCCGAAGGTTGTTATAGAGTGATATCAGTGTTGGGTTGTGTTATATTCTTTCCACAACTAGTTGATGTAGTTAACTGGGGGGAGAAGCCCCCCTTCATTGTGTCGATTGTGTAGTGGGGGGGTCATAGGCGGTTTGAGTGGTGTAGGTAACCCCACTCTATGGGGTCCAGGGCAGCGCCCTGGAAAATTTTGTTTTTGGACCCTATGTTAGGTTGGACGGACCTACTTATGGTTTTGTGCATGATTTTCGAACATGGTTTTGGACGTGATGGTTGTTGGTCCATGGTTTTGGACGCGATGGTTTTCGATCCATGGTATTGGATGCTTTGACATGTATAAACATGTACTGTAACATTGAAAGGAACATAATGAAAAATCAAGCTGGTAATTCCGGTTTTGGGATCCAGGGGAAAATCTCTGTGTATATGTGTTTTATGTGTTATGATCTCGCATTGTTTATTTTCTATGTTTTAGAATTCGTATGCAAGTAATTTCTATACGGGGTTAAAACCTACAATCAAAGCATGGTTCAAACACTTGGGCTGGATGGGCTCTATCATAGGTAAACTGAAGAACAAAGGTTAAATTTTAGACCTTTCTGTCATATTTGTTATAACTTTTCTTCTGTGGAAGTCGAAAATTTGTTCATAGTGAAGGTAAATCCCACTGATAATGTGGTAAAATTTCAGATATTGGTTCACAATACTTTAGGAATTATGATCTAAGGAAGATGACCTTCCTGAATGCACCTTTAAATAGGTCACGTTGGAATTTATGCAATAAATTTTCTTCTATAGGATTTTAGAAGCTGAAAGATCATCTAGATTGAGGGGAAATACCAATAATTATGTGGTATAAATTTTAGATATTGGGTCGCAATATTTTAGGATATATGAGCAGAGGGAGTCAAGCCTTCTGAATGCTCCTAAAATCAAGTATCAAATAGGTCACGCTGATATTTTTGTTATAACTTTCATTATTGGCACTCTCATGAGCTGAAATATTTTCCACAATGAGAGGAAATCCCACTTATATTGTGATAAAAATTTCAGACATTTATTCGCTATATTTTAGGAGATATGACCAATGTAAATCGAGCTTTCTAGATACTCCTAGAATTGTGCACCAAATAGGATTGTGTTGGTATTTTGTTATAACTTTTCATCTATGAAATCTCAAAAGATGAAACTTGAACCATAGTCAGGAATAATACCACTGATCATATGGTTCAGTTTCAATAAATTTTACTACTACATTTTAGGATATATGCATTGAATCATTTGCTATATTAGTTTGCATGCAAAATGTTTGATGAAATGGTTAAATGGTTCAATGATTAATTGCATACAAACTGTTTGATAAAATTCCCCAATGAGTATGTTGTTTGTGGTTGGGGATAGTATTGATGTGTAATAGTATTTCTGTAGTTGATATATTCTTACTTGTATGCAAATAGTTTTCTATATTAGTTTGCATGTAAAGTGTTTGAATAAATGCTTACATGCAAATGTAATAGTATAGTAGTTGTTTGTGGAAAATGTAAAAGTATGGTAAGTGCTTGAAGAAAATGTTATTTTTTCTTGGATGGGATAGTATTCTAGTATGATAATATGGATGTAGTTGATCTATGCCTATTTGCATGCAAATAATTTGAAGAGTTACATGTAGGGAATTTGAAAGGTTGCATGAAAGGAATTTGAAAAGTTGCATGTAAGGAAATGGAAAAGTGGCATGTTTTTGGTTATGATGTTACAAGTGGAATAAGTGCAATATTTTTGACTTAATCTCATACAAATGTGGGAGAAACAAAAATCAATTTCTTTTCAAGTGTGGTTAAATTTAGTTTAGATTTGGAGATCCCATTTCCATAATTGGACATTGGAGATCATGCCATTATAGTAGCTTCCTCTTTCTACCTTAGTGTGGACCATGGATAGTAAGGGGGTATGCTTGTAGGTTGTTAGTATTGATGAATATTCATTTCAAATTAATAGACATGATGTATTGATTTTTGGAAAATTTGACTAACTGTGTATGGATTATATGTCGCTTACATGTTGATTTCATGATACCTACTTACATCCTTGTATGTTAGGTTAGATTTTTGAATATTTTGATTACATGTATCAATCTTGTAGGCTAATTACAAGAATTGATCGCTTATGTTCGACTACATGCATTTATGCGTAGGTGTAGTTGATTTGGCATTGTTGATGCATACTGTTGGTTGCATGTGGCAATGTGTACAATGGAGTAATGGTTGTTCTTATGCATGTATGGTCGTGGCTATGTTTATGAATGTATAGTAGGTGAAACATGCCTTGTGAAGCCAGTGTATGCAACTTAGGTTATCATGATGCTATTGGTTGTTATGATGCTAATGAGCTGGTTGAGATAGAGCAAGGGATGCAAATTATCATAATGAGGTTTCAACATTGGACTTTGGGGTATGAGTAGATCATCATATAGGTATTGTATGTTTGACATGCAGGTATGTAGGTTAAGGATTTTTATATGCATTAGGTTTATATACATTATTTTTATGTAGATGTCTTTTGATGTTATGGTTACATTCATGATAGATGTTGGATGATTAGTGTGGTTATATACTCATGTGTTAGATAGTCAAGAATGATAGTAACTTGTAGTTGTATGCATTGCTATTTTTGTTTTATATTAGATAACCTAATGATTATGTTGTATGTTGTTGATGAGTATGATATATAGCTTATTGTTGTTATATGCTATTAACTTGATGATTAGGGTCATTTCATCAAGATATTGATGTTATAATTTAGATTGGTCATGTGTGTGATGGTTATGAAGATCTTGATGTTATATGTATTATGTTAACATGGTTTGACTTATGCAGATGGTTATGGTTGCGATATTCAGGTATGAACTGACATATTTGTGAGATGGTGTCATACTAATCTAGATTGACTTTGCATATGTGTGAATGATAATTGTGTATGATTTTACGATGTGAACATGTTAGTTAGATATTTTTATGGATGTCATGTTCTTATGAGTGCTTGAGCTGATGCGTTATAAAGTTATATCATGCTAACTAGATTGATTGTGTAGACAAGATCACCTCCCCTGAGATACATTAAGGTATCAGTTGCTTATGTCATATATTTCATGCTTGACTGTTGATTATGTCATCTAGTTGATTTATTTAACATGGTATGAATGATTGATTTATTGCATGATATGAGTATGAGTCTATAGAGTGGCATGAAGGATTGATATTGTATTAAGATAATTATGCTAACACTTATGTATTGAGACAGTTGATATGTACTTGAGTATAGTAGGTGATAGTTGTAGTATTATTATTGATGACTATGAGATGACTATGGATTATGACATGATTGTTTGTAAAAGTTGATTTCAATTGATAAATATGATTGTCTTGATATTTGGAACATGTGGTTGACATGTGTGAGCATGATGCAGGGATTTGCATGGCAAGAGAGGTTTCCATGAAATCTTGAAGAAGGCTTGGGTTGAGCTTTCTCTAGGAACCATGGGGATTGAGTCATGGTGTTTGTTGTTAGTCTTGTGCTTTTGGTCTTTTATTTATTGTTGAGCTTTATCTATGGCTTTGTTTATGTCTATTGTATGGCCATACAACTTTGTTTGCGGAGTCATGTTGTTATTGGTTTTCATGGTTTTATTCTTCTTGATGTTTCCATTCTTTCCTTTTACGTTTTGAGTTTGGGGAATTGGTTGGGAAAGAGGAAAGTTAATGTAGCTCAAGGAGAGCTATGTGGTACCCAACAGGTGATGTAAGACTCAGATGAATCTTTGTGCATGAGTGAGCGCAGCGGAAGGTAAGACTATGACAGTCGTTTTGACTGGTTGGGTTCATTGCGGTAAATGGACCATGGCAGTACAAACATGAGAACGGTAACTAGAAAAGGTAGAGTAAATGTATCTTAGGCATCAGGTGCCTTGCTTATGTTGGGAACTGTTGTTCTCAATATCATGCATGTCATGCATGAATAAAGGAAGTTCTCTTAACCTAGACCTTATGTTATCTGGTAATTATTTTATGATCATGATTATGTTGAAGTTTATATATGTATACATGTATGAAAGTATGTCGTTGTTTGACATGATCACGATTGTTTTATGCTAACATTTATATATGTATGTATCCATGTATCTATGTTACTATCTAACAGGGTTATCAGGAATCATTCTTCTAGAGGAATGTTTTCTTATCCAGGTTCCTGGTCTCACGAGGAATCAAGTAGAAGAGTAGTCATGAAAATAATATGAGGTCAGTGCCATGTGAATATGAATTTATATGCTTGTATTATGCAGTTATGACAAGTAATGTTGAAGGATACATCAGCAAAGTGAAAGCAGTGTGGTCTGCGACATGCTAGGATAAGCATGGATGAGATACCAGAAGCAAGGTTTCATGGTAAGGACAATGTGATTTTGGATGTGTGGTACTATTGTTGTGCATATGTTGTATATGTTGAACATGTTGCATCTATGATGCGTGCACTTGTGATGTTGTGTATACATAGCATGTGTACATGTTATTTATGCAATTTTATGTACAGGATGGTACAAATAGGGTTGTCTGAATATTGCATATGGGGTGTTGTATACATATTGTATTGTCTTCCTGATGTATATGCGGTGTGTGTGTATATGGTGCTCTGTGCATGTTGGATATGCAGTGCTATGTACATGTTGGGAATGCAATGCTATGTACATGTGGTGTTGTGTGCATGTTGTACATATGGTGTTGTGTGCATGATTGTACAAGTGGTGTTGTGAGCATGTGGTTTCATGTACTTGTTGTACATAGGGTGCTATGAGCATGCGGTGTTGTGTACATGTCATGCATATGGGGCTGTGTACATGTGGTGTCGCTTACATGTTGTGCGTGTGGTATTGTGTACATGTGGTATTGTGTATGCATTGTATAGTGGTGTAGTGTACATGTGGCACTGTGTACACATTGTGCAGGTGGTGCCATGTACATGTGATGTTGTGCAGGTGGTGTGGTGTACCGATGGTACTATGTACATGTTGTACATATGGTACCGCTACACGTGTGGTATTGTGTTGTAGCCTGTAGAAAACTTATGGGAGTTGGAGCTTCCTTGCATGTGGTAAATTTCATAAAAGTTGAGGTAGTAGCATCCTGTAGGTTGGAGCCTATAGAAAATAAGATGTAATAAGGAAGTAGGAGCTTGCCTTTGCATCACAACAATAACAAAGCCATTTTAGCTAGCATGGTAGAAGATAAAAGAATTTAGGGTTTGATATTTCCTTGTATGCATATATCATAATGTGGACCTATGGACAATATGAAGATAAATTTTATTAGAAGGAAAATACTTTTCATTTTCTTGGGTTGTAATGTCTATACAAAGAGTAGTGTTGTCCCAAGTGAATTGGTACCCACACTTTTTCATCTGTTACATCTGTGACACCATAGATTTAAAAAAAAAAATCTTAACTTTTTTAACAAATATTGAACACAACTATTAAATATTAGATTCCAAATGATTTGATGCCATGCTTATTTACAATATTTTTCTCCCTCTCAGTATATTCCATTCCAAATTAATTAATGCGATGGATACTTACATTTTACAAGAGTAAATATTGTGACAACATGATTACAATGGGTTTTAATCCTTATGTTTACGTGGTGCAGATTGAAATTCAAATCTTTCTATTTAGGCAATGCAGAGTCAAATGAGTATGGCTACTGAGTTTTTTTCATTTACACCACCTATCTTAGCATTGGTTCAAGCCCAATGCAATATGATTTTTACAGAATATTTCAAGACCAAATTTAAAGCCCTAGTTAAATCAACTTCTTTTAAACTAGAGAACTACCGAGGCGAATAATATTAGAACATGAAAGCATTTTATTTTTCATGAAAGCTCAAGCTGCACAACCATGAAGTCAATCTAATAATCCCTGGGAGATATATATTCCTGAAATAAACAGGGTAATGGATTTAAGGACAATAACCATCTAGTTAAAAAAGCATGATCTGCAAAGATATTCCTGAATCAAAATAAAATATAAATTATTAAAAAACATGATTACTATTAATTTATGTATGGACATTTTTAAAAATATATGATAGAACAAGGGATGAATTTTATCTTAAATATAATTTTTCCTATTTTAGTGTGCATAAAGAAATTAATTTTTATCTCACAACCTTCTTATATAATCATGGGAAATAGTAGGGTAGACAATGGTTCACGTCTTTTGTCGAATTGTGGCATGGAGATGGATGACACTATTAATCAGAATGATCCTAGCTTGCTCCTCCTAAGATCGGGTTAACCAGATTACACTTTTTGATATTTATATTTACCTTCTTATCTCCAGGCCCATATCGTCATCTCTAATTGATATCATCCTTCTTCTACCATGATTTTTAAATATTTGTGCAATGAATTTTCATTGTTAAGCTTCATAGGAAAACCACCTAAAATTAAAATCCTTGAAAATAGCTCATACTCACATAAATAACCTATTTACCATCAGTTACTTCTCACCATAATTTAAGCAAGTATTTTTACAAAAAAAAATAGGAAGATGGAAATAAGTAGACCTATCGAAGTTGTTGCCTATGGTTTTTCTCCAACTTTTTAACATGAAAGAGTCAAAGTGTAAATGTGCAAACTTAGTAGTGATTACTACCCATCAAAAGATTATGCAATCCTTATCCCTTAGTAGGAAATTAACTTTTCCAGTTCATATATCAATTTGCAATTTTTCTAAAACCATAACATCCACTTAAGTGGTAGGGACTACGCTACCTTGCAACACTTATTATGAAATATAATTTAAACTTTTTATTATAAAATTTTTATAAATTAAAGAAGTTGTTATGTCTCTTTTTATTTGGCATTCAATATTGTTTTACATATTGCAATGATATTCATTGTAATGATATACTTTTAACATTGTATTTATATTATATTCACAATATAGTAAGTTTATTCATTTTATTCTCCATCAAATTCAAGTTACTTTTGGTTATTCTAATATTTAACATTTCTTGACTTTTTTATTTTTTCCATAGCTATTATTAAAATTAAATTTATATTAATTGAATCTAAATTTTTAGTAGTAGAGATTTTGCATCTTAGACAACTACCTTGTATAAGATTTTACACATTCCCCTAATATGTTAAGATAGCAACATGGTGGGCATATAAACATAACATAAAAGTTTTAAATTATTAGAAATATAATGCTATGATAATAATGTGGTGAGCATTAAAACATAACATCAAGGTTATAGATGGCTTGCACCATGTGCAACATGAGACCCACTATACATATGATGTATGGCTAGACACTAGTTCTTAGAGATGTCGACAAACTATGATAATAAATTGTATATATTATATCCTTTAATGACATACCATTTAAGTAATAAGGTTATTTGAGGAGTAATTGTTTCCCATTTAGCTAATTATTTTATTTTTACATTGAGTGTGAGATGGGTAATCAGTGAATAGACTCATACTGTGGCACCAAGAAGTTGTATGAAGCATTACTAACATCATTAAAGTTTCCTAATTTTAAAATTTGGTTTAGTGGATGAGTGGTGTATAAATTTATGTGGTAAGATAAATCTGATTTATGACTCATTACTTAGTGTATTAAAGTCTTATTCATCTTAAAATTTGGTTTGAGTGGATGAGTGGTAAATAATTTTATGTGGTGAGATAAAGAGGGTTTATGATGCATTACTTATTTTAAAAAAAGTTTTCTTGACATTAATATTAGGTTTGGATTGCAAAGTGTTTGGAAAACATTTCTCCTTGTTTTGATATTAACATGCCATAAGATTGATATAATAACATTTTTTATCACTAAATAAGATAAATAGTTGTGATGCAGCGTAATACCTGCCTCTACTCTTAATTATTTGATTCTCCCCACACAAAGTTCTCTGCACAACATTTCTCCACATAAGCATTTGTTCTCTGCACATGCTTCTTTCACACAACTTCCTCCACGCAGCTACCTCCACACAACGGCCTTTGCACTCAATAACACCTTTCAATCCATCATTAATATTTAAAGTTGTTACTAATTGATGTGAGTCCCAAATATCGTGAGTAAAAACCATTCCATACAAAATAAAATCCTAAATAATAAATAAATAATTCTTTTATATATTTATTATTTTAATAAAAAACATACTATATATAACCATCATTAGATTAATATGTTCCCTTCTAGACTTAGGAAGTATCCACCTTTGTTAGTGGAATGAACTCATTCGCTAACACGTTTCCTTGTCTCCCAATTTTTATTTAGATGATTAATGTACGTTTCCTGGTATCCCTTTGTTCGGGGAATGGCATTTTAAAAACAACCGGGCATTGGTTTTCAATGGAGAGACCCGAATGTCAGCTACTAAAATTTTTTTTATTGTTAGTTTAATTTTATATTGTATTTGTATATTATAATATTAAAAATGAGAGAATTGAATTTTGGAATAAACTGGAATTTTCGTAATGGTATTAATATTGTGTGGAGCTTTGACTATGTAGAGGAAAGCTCCACACAAGAAAATCTCGGCACAGAGGGAAACTCAAATATATTTGTATATTATAATATTAAGAAAAGTAAAAATTGAATTTTGAAATTAAATGGAATTTCCCGGCACAGAGGGAAACTCGAATATATTTGTATATTATAATATTAAGAAAAGTAAAAATTGAATTTTGAAATTAAATGGAATTTTCCGTAATGGTATTAATATTTTCCAGCGGAAAACACGAATACCGATTATCGAGTCTGGGCTAGGGCCTCATGGTAGCGGCTCTCCTTATCTAGCTAATGGCAACTATCGATATCCAAACACGTGGTCGTTGTCCCGAGTGGTTAGGGACGGCCGTTTATAGCCTCCCCACTTGGGTTCGACTCACAGTGTATGTGTTGTTGCTCTATAGCTCTGTATTTAATTGCGTTTCGCAATTTTGGCTGTTGTATCTGCTCGCTTCGACGAATATATGTTAAATGTTACTTCGAATCATGATATTGTATCTGCTCGCTTCGATGAATATATGTGTAAATGGTGCTTCTTCAACCAGTGTGCTCTTCCCTTGAAAAACTATCGATATCCAAAACAGTGCGTGCTCCTTTAACTCTTTACAACTTCCCTATGTGAAGAGTAATTTTGATCCCAGATATATTTGAAACATTAAAACGCTAACAACTATGTAACTAATTAATAGATTTCTTATCTAACCATTAATAGCGAACCATCCTCGCTAATCACCCATGCTTATTCAATACAAAATAGAAAATACTTTTAGTAAAATTCTTTAACTTTCCAAGCTATCCATAAAGTTAAGTAATGTCACATATCATTAGTCTACAGAACCTAGAAAATTTTCAAATTTCATTATACTAAAAGCTATTGCTTGAAACCCACATCGGACTTTAGCCTGCCTTTAAATCGTGAACATCGCTCGTATGAGCTAGGAGTCTCAGAAATAAATAACACTCTATCTATATTGAAATTGAACAAGCCTCATGGGTCACCTCCATTGATAGAGTAAATGTTCTTGTGAAAAAGTTTTTGATATTTTAACTAATTGTTATGTCATCAAAATAACCAAATTTGTTGACGTAGGAGAGTCATTTGAGCATTGATAAGTTATGGAAGCCTTAAGTAATGGATAATTATTGTTCTTAAGTAATGGATAATTATTGTTCTCATGTTATTAATAGGCTAGAGTTAGTGAATATTATTATTAGTGGAAATGACAGTTCACATGTTGGAGTGCAGAGAAGTTGATTGTGCCAGAATGCAAAGAAATTTGTTTCTCCGCGCTTTCACACAATCAATTTCTCTACATGCTGCACAACTTAATACAATCCCAACTTTGATTTCCAAATCAATTAGAGGGGCTTCGTTTTATTTCCAATCACGTTATTTCCTTTTTGCAACACGTGATAGTTCCCCTAGTTACTCCCTTCTTCCCTTAGTTCTTCACACAAAGGTTAACTATAGAACACAACATCCACCTTGACAACCTCGTTGGCACATTGGCCCACCATGCTTCTACTGCAGACTTGATAGGTTGAGGTTGGGACCGTATTGTGGGTGGGGAGCATTGCAGAAACTTTACTTAGAACAATGTCTAAGAATAAACTCCAAAGCCTTTTGCACAAAATGTTTGATGAATTAGCCATCTGCAAGATTGAACTGGGCATAGAAAATAAAACTTACAACTAAAATATTATGAAAGCATTAAAATGGGGGACCCTTGGTGGAAAAAAGCTAATGACAAACAAAATAAACTTGGAGTTAATGCTTACATCCTATTGATCCAGGTGGATCTCAAGACACCAAGGGCATGAAAAGGGCTCAAAAATCAAAGTGGCAGAAAGGAAATTATCTTGACATCAGATCGAAGTGCTCATCGCCCTGATTCCAACGGTGTGAACAACGCTCCAATCCGAGTCCGAATGAAGGAGATAGAAGCAGTCAAAGTTTTGGGTTGACTTGCCCATGTGGTAGGCTTAAAGAAGGAAAAAATTTACCCAAACCCGGCCCTGGATTCCGGCCAACGATTCTGGGCGAATTTGTGGCTTGGATAAATCGTCTCCTTCCACCTAAAAATGGGTATTTTAAAAATAAGGGGTTGGTTTAATTAAAATTAAAAAATATATATATTAAAAATAGGTCGATGGGCCACCTCCCCCGCCAACCTAACCACCTACCAACATCATAACAAAAATATATATATTATATGTTGGGGTGGGCGGCCATGACCCCGCCACCCCGGGATCCTCCACACTATATTAAACACATGGTTACATTGGGGCGCGGGCTGCCAACCCCGTCGCTCCGCCACCTCATTCCATATACACAAGTGCCACGGTGGACCCGCCTCCCAATATATATGTTGTTTTAACCGCTTATATGTATATATATAGTATATGCCGTGTAAAAAAGGGAGGGGCGGGGTTTGATCGCCCGACCCCTCCCTAACCATTATCTAAACTTTGCCATTGCGCCAAATGGCCAGTTTAGGAACTCTACCCCCGCAGCGATATAAAACACATTTTTTCTCAGTGCACTTGGAGGGGAGAGCGGGCACAGATGTCGAGAACTAGGTGGCGAAACCCTGAGCAGCAGAAAACTAGAGGTGGAACCTTGCCTGAGCAGATTTTCCAGGGGGTCATTTGGTCCAGTGTCATAATTGGACAAGTTTTATATCGATTTTAAGCCTCTCGGCGACGGGAATCCAATGGTGGTGTTAGTTTCTACAACAGAGCTCTCCATTTCTTGACCATTTTTCCAGCATGGAGGTATAAGGCTCCTTTTTGTAACTGATGATTGTATTTCTCTTTCTGATGAATGAAGGCCTCCCCATTGATCGAGTAAGGCCCAGAGACATAGTCCAAGTTGGAAGAACTCCATTATCAAACTTCTTTTCTTCTTCTTATGCTTCATGTGTTTCTTCTTCTTCTTCTCTCATGTGCACATTAATTCTCTACGATTAAGCTACAAATTCTTCATGTGATTCTTTAATACATCTATAAGCAAAAGATAACCTAGATCAAGTGGTATCAGAGCAAGTATTTTTAGATGTGAATTGCATGTTTGTATGCTAACAAGGAACAGGCTCCGAAGAGGTGAAGGGAAACTAAACTCTTTCGATCCCGAAGCAGGGCATGCACATCAAGGAGAAACATGGCAAATGAAGAGGCTCGTTATGAAGAGGCAGTAAACTTCTGTAAGACTTTATATACAATGGTAGATCGTGTTGAGAAGTTATTCTCAAGACTCGAAAAACTTGAAAGTGCATAGAAAAAAGCTCCAGAAGTACAAGGTTTAGTGCATGGAGATGATGGAGGAGATCCACCTCCTTCTCCTTCCACGAGTGAAAGTTCTTCTTCCTCCCATCACCATCATCATAGAAATTCAAGGGATGCACATAAGAAACCTTTCTTTAAATTAGATGTCAAAGTTGATCTTCCCATGCATAACGGTGAAAGTAATGCAGACAAGCTTAATAACTGGAACAGAAAGATTGAGATCTACTGTAGGATTTAGCAGATCGCAGAGAATGAAGCAAAGATTCAGCTGGCCTCTCTTCGGTTGAGTGGCATCGCTCTCGTCTGGTTGGAGAGAAAATTACAAAGCAATAAGAGTGTGGGTAATCTTCCTTCCTCATGGCCTAGTTTCATTTCTGCATTAAAAGAACAATTTTATCCCTTGGGTTATAAGAAAAAAGCCTTAATGGAGTGGCAATACTTAAGGTAGGGTAGAGGTCAGGATGTTCAAAGCTTTATCGAGGAGTTTAGAAAACACGCACTTAATTTGGGCATTGCACTTGACTCACCTGAAGTAGTAACTATGTATATTGGATCATTGCATAGTTACATTAGACATTCCTTATTATTGTTTGAACCTACTACCATTGACTCAGCCAGTGTAAAGGCCATTCATCTGGAAAATGGACAAGATGACCACTCAAAGAGAACCGTGGAAGCCAAGAGAAGGGGAGAAAAGCCCTCTTGTACACATTGTGAGAAAGAGGGGCATGAAAAAGAAAATTGTTGGAAGCTACACCCTGAGTTGAGACCTAAGAGGAATGAAAGAAAGGGGAAGCAGAAGGTCGTCGCCATCGTGCAACAAAGCCAAGATTTCGAGTTAGAGGAAGATGAGAAGGTCACAAATTTAGGATTTTCATGATGTAGGCCCATTGACTTGGGGTCTGATTCCGGCGATGAGACAAAGTTTGCAGCCCTTGGGATCACGGCAGGAGGACCCATCGATTTGGGGTCTGATTCCGGCAATGAATCAAGAATTTCAACCGACATAATGAAAAGGGCACTCTCCACAGCAAGGCTACAAGAACTTGAGGAGATCAACCACCGCATCCAAGCAGAGAATGCTAAGCTAAGGAGTCTCCTACAGGAGGCAAGGGAAGAAAACCAAAGATTACTATGCCAATTGCAAGCCAAGGACGAGGCCTTGGAAAAGTTGCAACATAGCTATCTGGAGGTAAAAAGCGATTCTCCAATTTCATATGATTTTCATGATGATGAATTTGTTGCTTTTGAAAAACATACTACAGGGATTGGATCAAAACTATTGAAGAAAATGGGATATCAAGGGAAGGGCCTCGGCATCATAAACCCCATCAAAGTCAAGGAGTTGCCGCACCATGCAGGACTCGGATACACCACAAAGGAAATGGGGGAAAGCTCCAATACAGCTAGTAACCAGCCAATGACAGATGACAAAATTCCTTCCTCACAGTCTAGCAATAGTGAAGGCTCCATGACCACTTATCGAAAGAACACCAGGGGAAAGCGCCCCAAGGCAACCCTGAAAGTTTGGAGGAGAAAGAATCGTTGTAACCATTGCAACAAAGAGGGACAGCAACAGACCATGTGTCCGATGCTCCATGTTCTGAAAACATCGCTAGAGGAGCCAAAAGGTGAACATGATCAACAAATGAATCCACCCCATTCACGGTGGTCTGCTTTATTAAGTTGGTATTTTTAGGGGCAGTAACTTGTTATGGCCACCATTGTAAATCATACGTTGCAAGTAAAGAAAAAAATAAAAAAAATGATGCTGTGTTTCTCATCACTTCAGGATGCAACAATGATATTTTGGCCTTTCCTTATTAGTATTTGAGGCATTAAATACTTTATGTAATCCTTGGTCAATGAGTGTGTGCTATGAACTCTTGGCAAGGACGGGATGTTGAGTCATTTGTGGTGTGCATGATTGCAAGAATGTACCAGTTTCCCTTGCAGGTGATTGAAAGTGTGGATTGAAACAACATGCTAATGCTTTTAGGGTCTAAAAGATCCTCAATGGGGAGGATTGATCCAGGTCGATCTCATGAAATCAGGGGCATGAAAAAGGCTTAAAAATCAAAGCGGCATAAAGGCAATTATCTTGACATCAGATCGAAGTGCTCGTTGCCTTGATTCCAACGGTGCAAACAGCGCTCCAATCCGAGTCTAAATGAAGGAGATAGAAGTAGTGAAAGTTTTGGGTTGACTTGCCCATGTGGCAGGCTTAAAGAAGGAAAAAAATTTCCCAAGCCCAGCCTTGGATTCCGGCCAACCTGGGCTAGATTTCAAGTGAATTTTTGGCTTGGATAAATCGTCTCCTTTGGCCTAAAAATGGGTATTTTAAAAATCAGAGGTTGGTTTAATTAAAATAAATAAATAGATATATATCTATATATTTATATATATATATATATATATATATATATATATATATATGAAAATAGGCCCATGGCCACCACCCCCGCCGGCCTAACCACCTCCCGACAACATAACAAAAATATATATATATTATATTTTGGGGTGGGTGGCCATGACCCCACCACCCCAAGATCCTCCACACTATATTTAACACATGGTTACGGTGGGGTGCAGAGTGCCAACCTTGTCGCTCCACCACTTCACTCCATATACACAAGTGCCACGGGAAGTGGGGGAGCAGTGCACTGGGACCGGCGGACCCACCTCCCAATATATATGTTGTTTTAACTGCTTATATGTATATAGTATATGCTATGTAAAAGAAGGGAGGGGTGGGGTTTGACCGCCCGACCCCTCCTTAACCATTTTTTAAACTTTTCCACTACACCAAATGGCCAATTTGGGAAGTCTACCCCCGGAGTGATATAAAACACATTTTTTCTCAGTGCGCATGGAGGGGAGAGTGGGCATGGATGTCGAGAACTAGGTGGCAGAACTCTGAGTAGTAGAAAACCAGAGGTGGAACCTTGCGTGAGCAGATTTTCCAAGGGGGTCATTTTGGTCCAGTGTCAGAATTAGACAAGTTTTATATCGATTTTACGCCTCTTGGCAACGAGAATCCAATGGTGGTGTTAGTTTCTGCAATAGAGCTCTCCATTTCTCGGCCATTTTCCAGCATGGAGGTATAAGGATCCTTTTTGTAACTAATGATTGTATTTATCTTTCTGATGAATGAAGGCCTCCCCATTTATCAAGCAGGCCCGGAGACATAGTCCAAGTCGAACAAACTCCATTATCATGCTTATGTTCTTCTTCTTATGCTTCATGTGTTTCTTCTTCTTCTTCTCTCATGTGCACATTAGTTCTCTACAGTTAAGCTACAAATCCTTCATGTGATTCTTTAATACATATATAAGCAAAAGATAACTTGGATCAAGTGGTATCAGAGCAGGTCTTTTTAGATGTGAATTGCATGTTTGTATGCTAACAAGGAACAGGCTCCGAAGAGGTGAAGGGAAACTAAAATCTTTCGATCCCAAAGTTGGGCATGTACATCAAAGGAGAAACATGGCAGATGAAGAGGCTCATTATGAAAAGGAAGTAAACTTCCACAAGACTTTATATACAATGGAAGATCGTGTTGAGAAGCTATTCTCAAGACTTGAAAAACTTGAAAGTGCAGAGAAAAAAGCTACAGAAGGACAAGGTTCAGTGCACGGAGATGATGGAGGAGATCCACCTCCTTCTCCTTCCACGAGTTAAATGTCTTCTTCCTCCCATCACCATCATCATAGAAATTCAAGGGATGCACATAAGAAACCTTTCTTTAAATTAGATGTCAAATTTGATCTTCCCATGTATAACGGTGAAAGTAATGCAGAGAAGCTTGATAACTAGATTAGGCAGATTGAGATCTACTGCAAGATTCAGCAGATCGCAGAGAACGAGGCAAAGATTCAGCTAGCCTCTCTTCGGCTTAGTGGCACTGCTCTCGTCTGGTGGGAGAGAAAATTATAAAGCAATATGAGTGTGGGTAATATTCATTCCTCATGGCCTAGTTTCATTTCTGCATTAAAAGAACAATTTTATCCCTTGGGTTATAAGCAATGGAGTGGCAATACTTAAGGCAGGGCAGAGGTCAGGATGTTCCAAGCTTTACCGAAGATTTTAGAAAACAAGCACTTAATTTTGGCATTGCACTTGACTCACCTGAAGTAGTAACTAAGTATATTGGATCATTGGATAGTTACATTAGACATTCCTTATTATTGTTTGAACCTATTGCCATTGACTCAGCCAGTGTAAAGGCCATTCATCTAGAAAATAGGGGGACACATGGACAAGATGACCACTCAAAGAGAACGCGAAAGCCAAGAGAAGGGAAGCAAAGCCCTCTTGTACACATTGTGAGAAAGAGGGGCATGACAAAGAAAATTGGTGGAAGCTACACCCTGAGCTGAGACCTGAGAGGAATGACAGAAAGTGAAAGCAGAAGGTCGTTGCCGCCATGCAGCAAAGCCAAGATTCTGAGTCAGAGGAAGATGAGAAGGTCACAACTGTAGGATTTGCACGAGGTAGCCCCATTGACTTGGGGTCTAATTCCGACGATGAGATGAAGTTTGTAGCCCTTGGGATCATAGCAGAAGGACCCATAGATTTGGGGTTTGCTTCCAGCAATGAATCAAGGATTTCAACTGACATAACGAAAAGGGCACTCCCTGCAACAGGGCCCCAAGAACTTGAGGAGATCAACCACCACATCTAAGTAGAGAATGCTGAGCTAAGCAGGCTTCTTCAGGAGACAAGGGAAGAAAACCAAAGATTACTACGCTAGTTGCAAGCCAAGGACGAGGCCTTGGAAAAGCTGCAACATAGTAATCTGGAGGTAAAAAGCGATTCTCCGATTTCATATTATTTTCATGATGATGAATTTGCTACTTTTGAAAAACATACTACAGGGATTGGATCCAAACTATTGAAGAAAATGGGATATCAAGGAAAGGGCCTCGGCATCAAAGGCCAAGGTATCATAAACCCCATAAAAGTCAACGATTTGTTGCACCATGCAGGACTCGGATACATCAGAAACGAAATGGGGGGAAGCTCCAATACACCTAGTAACCAGCCAATGACAAACGACGAAATTCCTTCCTCACAACCCAACGATAGTGAAGGCTCCATGAACACTTATTGAAAGAACATCAGGGGAAGCGCCCCAAGGCAGCCCTGAAAGTTTGGAGGAGAAAGAATCGTTTTAGCCATTGCAACAAAGAGGGACACCAACAAACCACGTGTCCGATGCTCCATGTTCTGGAAACATCACTAGAGGAGCCGAAAGGTGAACATGTTCAACAAATGAATCCACCCCATTCACGGTGGTGTGCTTTATTAGGTTGGTTTTTTAGGGGTAGTAGCTTGTTATGGCCACCATTGTAAATCATATGTTGCAAGTAAAGAAAAAAAAACGATGGTGTGTTTCTCCTCACTTCAGGATGCAACGATCATATTTTGGCCTTTCCTTATTAGTATTTGGGGCATTAACTACTTTTTATGTAATCCTTGGCCAATGAGTGTGTGCTATGAACTCTTGGAAAGGAGGGGTTGTTGAGTCATGTGTGTTGTGCATGATTGCAAGAATGTACCAGTTTCACATGCAGGTGATTGAAAGTGTGGATTGAGACAACGTGCTAATGCTTTTGGGATCCAAAAGCTCCTCAATGGGGAGGATTGATCCAGGTGGATCTCAAGACACCAGAGGCATGAAAAAGGCTCAAAAATCAAAGTGGCAGAAAGGAAATTATCTTGACATCAGATCGAAATGCTCGTCGCCCTGATTCCAACTGTGCAAGCAATGCTCCAATCTAAGTTTGAATGAAGGAGATAGAAGCAGTCAAATTTTTGGGTTGACTTGCCCATGTGTCAGGCTTAAAGAAGGAAAAATTGTGCCCAAACCTAGCCCCGGATTCTGGCCAACCTGGGCCGCATTCCAGGCGAATTTGTGGCCTAGCTAAATCGTCTCCTTTGTCCTAAAAATGGGTATTTTAAAAATGAGGGGCTGGTTTAATTAATTAATATATATATATATATATATATATATATATATATAGAGAGAGAGAGAGAGAGATAGAGAGAGAGATAGAGAGAGATAGAGAGAGAGAGAGAGAGAGAGAGAGATATGAAAATAGGCGAACGGGCCCCCATCCCCGCTGGCCTAACCACCTCCCAAAAACATAACAAAAATATATATATTATATGTTGGGGTGGGCGGCCATGACCCTGTCACGCCGGGATCCTCCACACTATATTTAACACATGGTTACGGTGGGGCGCGGGTTGCCAACCCCGTCACTCCGCCACTTCACTCCATATACAAAAGTGCCACGGGAAGTGGGGGAGTGGGCCATTGAAACCAACGGACCACCTCCCAATATATATTTTGTTTTAACTGCTTATATGTATATAGTATATGCTGCGTAAAAAATGGGAGCGGCGGGGTTTGACCGCCCGACCCCCCCTAACCATTTTCTAAACTTTGCCACTATGTCAAACAGACAGTTTGGAAACTCCGCCCCTGCAGTGATATAAAACACATTTTTTCTTAATGCGCGTGGAAGGGAGAGCAGGCATGGATGTTGAGAACCAGGTGGCAGAACCTTGAGTAGCAGAAAACCAGAGGTGGAACCTTACCTGAGCAAATTTTCTAGGGGGGTCATTTTGGTCCAGTGTCAGAATTGGACAAGTTTTATATTGATTTTACACCTCTTGGCGATGGGAATCCAATGGTGGTGTTAGTTTATACAATAGAGATCTCCATTTCTTGGCAATTTTCCAGCATGGAGGTATAAGGCTCCTTTTTGTAACTGATGATTGTATTTTTCTTTCTCATGAATGAAGACCTCCCCATTGATCGAGTAGGGCCCAGAGACGTAGTCCATGTCAGAAAAACTCTGTTATCAAGCTTCTTTTATTCTTCTTATGCTTCATGTGTTTCTTCTTCTTCTTCTTTCATGTGCACATTAATTCTTTACGGTTAAGCTACAAATTCTTCATGTGATTCTTTAATACATCTATAAGCAAAAGATAACCTGGATCACCTATATTTGTAATGTTGGTTTATGACATGTTGGTTATGGTTGAGAAATTCTCTCAACCTCTCCTTCTAAATTAGGAATAAGTTAGATCTCACAAACTCTATATTATAGAGTAATCTCTTAATGTAAATTGTGTGTGTGTGTGTGTTGACGCATACACCTTTGTGTGAATTATATGATTGCTTTCAACCATTTTTAACATGGTGTGAGACTAATGCTAATCTAAGACACACGCACAATTGTGAAACAAACTCTCTCCAATAATACATATTATCCATTAATTTCAACACTCCCCCTTAATGGAGAAAGGGTTCAGCTCTACTCCTAACATCTCCCTAAAAATTTCATATTTAATCCTACCAAGGGGCTTGGTAAAAATATGTACTGCATTATCACAAGTATTACAATATTCAATAAGAATTTCTTTAGACTAAACCTTCTTTCTAACAAATTGAAACTGAGTATAAATTTGTTTTATGCTTTTGTGAAACACAGGGTTGTTCACCAATTAAAGGATGGTTGTGTATTTTGTTTTTTATGCATGGTTTCAATAAATTTATGTAATGTAAGCATTAGGAGGGGAACTTGGAGTTAATGCTTACATCCTATATTTGTAATGTTGGTTTATGACCCCCCGGATGCGGGTGACAAGACGCGTGTTAATGAAGAGCCACATGCTAGCCATGTGCTGCCTCAAGATTAAGGCAGGCAAGTTGATACGACGCTCGCCGCCAAGGAATAAAAGCATGGGAGAACAACAGAAGCATTTCAATGCTCTGTCCGGTTCACTGGTGCGATTGCAGCAAGCAGTTATGGCGAACAGGATTCGAGGTGGTGATGGGGAGGTTAAAAAAGGTGGTGGGTCGGCTCTCCATGCGCCGGTTCACGCTCAGTTTATGGTTCTCGGTGTTCAGGCTCTTGCCTGGTTTATGGTTCTTCAAGCAACAGCTCTTGCTGTCAAAGCCATTTTCCTGACTGTTGGGTGCCGTCTCAAGTCTGAAAGGTTATCCTATTCCGCATTGCTCCATACCCCTGGTGTTCCTGCAAATATGGTGAGGCCTCGACAGCGATTGCTCAGCCGTCGAGGTTCTGCCCGGGGTGGGTCTTCGCGTCCTCCAGTTGATGCGTCCCAATCCCACTGTTGCCTTTGCCATTGTCATCGAATCGCTGAGGCCAACCCCCTCCAAACAAGTCAATTTCTGGACTCAAGCGCCCCAGACTCTGATCCGGCACCTACGCCTGCCTTCGGTTCTGCCATTTTCACCTTTAGCAGTTCTCTGAACAAACCCCGTATCAATGCCCACGTATCGGTTCTCTTCCTTGAGGACTCTCCGGATGGAGGCGATGTTCATCACAGTAAGGGGAAGCACCCAGGTGGAAGCTCAGAGGACGTCATGGAGAAGCCTGCGGATGCTCCAGAGCATGTTTCTAACCTTCCTCAGGCTCAGGAGGTGTCGACATCCAAAGGGGACAATGTCAACATGGACTCCTTTCCCACTGCAGAGGAAATTGAGAAGTATGGCTGGTGCAGGGTGGTCGAGGAGGAGCCGGACGAATAGCCGCCCATCTGTTCGGAATCATGACCTCCATCGCTGCTCAGGTCTTGTTTTGGTTTTACTGTTTATGTCATGTTGGCTTAGAGTCTGTTCATGCTATGTCTGTACTGCCCGAAAGGGATAATGCTGAAGGTCTTTTGATGCCCCTGCGAGGGATGAACACTTTTGGTCCAGCGCCCCTGCGAGGGATGTCTAGTTTTGGTCTGGCTGCTCTTTTGTGGTATAGTGCCCCTGCGAGGGTTGTTTCGCTCAGACGTGGTGCCCCTGCGAGGGCTGCTCTTTTTTGGTCACTCCTATTCCAAAGTGCCACAGTTGGCCTCTGGTAAAATGACTCTGTGAATGTAACTATTTTTCTTGTTCCTGTAAATAATAGAATAGTTTGAACGAGAAAAAAAAATGTTGGTTTATGACCTATTGGTGATGGTTAAGAAATTCTCTCAACCTCTCCTTCTAAATTAGGAATAAGTTAGATCTCACAAAATTTATATTATAGAGTAATCTCTGAATGTAAATTGTGTGCGTGTATCTTGATGCATACACCTTTGTGTGAAATATATGAGTGCTTTCAACCATTTTTAACAAATAATAAGGGCACTATAGGTCCAAGGCTGAAAATTTATGAACAATGAATTAAGATGATATAGTAAATAAGCATTCAGAGGTAGAAACTAGGTATGACTACTAAAATTGGTCACAAAAATAAAAATTTGTAGTAAAATATGAGGAAAGCATCAAAATTGGGGATGCTTGGTGGAAAAAGGTAGCAAGAAACAGAGTAATGTGAGCACACCATAACCCTAAGGCTCAAAATTTATAGACAGTGAATTTAGTTGAGATGGTACATGAGCATTCAGGAGGCAGAAACCATGTATGGCTAGTAAAACATCCTTGAAACTGTAAAATCTCTTTGAAGTTGGACAATTTCATTCACCAAAACCATTTCTTCATTTCAATGCAAAGAATGAAGCCTCCAACCTAAAGAAAAACCGATGAAAGTTCTAGAACTACAAAGAAAATTTGAATTGCGAAAGAAAAAACCTCTGAAAATGGTGAAACTTGAGCTCCTATCTCTAAATAGTAGATGGTGTACATGCTTGGAAAGTAGCAAAAGTTACAATCTTTCTAGAAAATTATGTGGCTGAAAATATACAAAGACTTTGGATTTGACTTGTTCGCTTTATCGAACCATTGCATGAACTCGAACGTATTTTATTTGTGTGGCTATTAATATCTATGTGTGTGGAGGAGCCAATGTGGGGAGGTAATATTTGTGTGCGGAAGAGCCCATGCGCGGAGGTGCAGAGGTGTTGAGGCATAAATGAGGGGTGGGGCCTCCTCCCCACTTTGCACACATAGCTATGCGAATTATATAAAATAGACTAATTATAAGAATATCCATATGATGTAAAAGATAATAATATTTGTGTGTGCAAAGGAGCCCATGTGCGGGGGTAATATTTGTGTGTGTGGAAGAGCCCATGTGTAGAGATGCTGAGTGTAGAGGCAAAAATGAGGGTGTGAGGCCTCCTCCATAACACTGGGCCCTTTAAGCACAAGGTTTGTATAAGATCTAAAATTCAAATGGTATTATTTGAGAATTAGTAAAATAGACAATCATATATTCAACAATAATAACAATAGAAGCGAGCTTGATAAGATGATAATGGTGTTTGATTCTAATTGTAAAACCATGGAAAATTCCCCCCCCCTCTTTTAGAGTTGATTAACTCATGAACACTTGGAATTTGGTGGTCCATCCTTTGTTCCGGGTTGCTTGAATGAGACTCGAGGCTCGAACAAACGAGAAGCTCTGAACACAGAGAGGGACCACAATAGAGATCAAGTAGTTCAGGGGTATTTGCAATCATATGATGTACACCAAAAATTATAAAATTTCGATGTTTCCGTGGTGTTAATAGATGGTGACTCAATCTCCCACTAGAGCATGTTAATGTGACTTCTCCCATTAGTAATTAACCCTTTGTCAGCAAGCAATTCTTTATTAAGTGATAAATAACTACTCTAAACTCTTAAATAATGCTACTTTACGTGACCTTAGGAAGCTTTCTTTTATGAGAGGGGAAAATATTTTTAATCAAAGTAAACCAAAACATAGTAGGCCTGAAGACTATAATTAATAATTGGGGTCATCGACATAGAAGTGGGTCAAAACATTTATTTATATTTTAAATGTTATAATGATAAAATATTTCACACATATCTAAAAACTGCAGTTCTTGCCCCTCGAAATGATGAACCTGTAAATTGTGTCAAACCATGGAGAATAGAGTTTATCAACTCATGAATGCCTTGGAATTCGGGGGTCCATCCTTTGTTTGGGGTTTCCTGAATGAGACTCGAGGCCCGAAAAAGGAGAATCCCCGAACACTAAAAATGCCTGCAATAGACTTCGGATAGTTCACGGGTATTCACAACTTGCACACCCAAACAAGCCTGAATACCCAAAATAGGGGCTCACTCCTAATATATATAAGTTTTGGTCTTTTGCATCGATTTGGGAAATAATAGCTTCACAACTTTAGGGGAGGGGTCCGCATTCCACCAGTCTATGAATGCAATCCTCCTTGTAATGCAACATTATGTTATAAATTTTGTTAAAATTTGAAAGGATATTTTTTAAATATCAATGTTATATTTGATGGGCTCTAAAACTCATGCACGCGCCCATTAGATCAGTTCAAAACCACCCATCAATATACATTGTATTCGTTTACCACACGAATCGTTAAGTAAGTGAAGCTCCTTTGTTCTTTTCACATTTTATCTTTGTTTCAAGATCAAGCTAATTATGCAACTTCAAATGCAACACTTCTGCAGAAGGCAATAAAATTTTGAATGAGATGCGATATTTCTTAACTTATGGAAGATGTATAGATTCAGTGAATAATAGCATGGCGTTGATAACATGAAGGTTGTTAAAGCACATTGTATTTTATATTTAGCATTGAATTTTAGTTTCCAAGCAATGTCAAAAAAATGCCACTAAAGCACTGAAATTACAACATCAAAAGTACTTGCAAAAAATGTCAGTTCTCCGAAGATGGTAATGGACGAGTTGCTAATACCATTCTCTACCATGCTATTTGTTGCAACAAAAAATTTCATTCTAATTATAGAATTTTCAAAGTGTATGACATATGTGGAGGATCTAATATACCTACAACTCTATTGTTTTCATGTTTTAATGTTATGCAACCCGGTCACAAAATAGAAGAAAAGATAGAACAACGACTTCAAAATCAACCTCTTCGAGGGGACAACCTCTTTTACATTACACAAATGAAAAATTATTGGATGATACAAATGACAAGACTTCCTTTCCATATATAGGAGTCTAAGGGGTCCCAATACAATCAGAGCCTACATAACAATCATATTGTAGGGGCACAACAATAAAAATAGTGTGGTTCTATGAGGCACAATAATAACAACATGGGGACTATATGGGCACAATAATAAAATAAGGGGGTTGCATTAATAACAATAAGGGGCCACACTAGTAGTATAGGTACCTAACATGCCCCTTTCCTTCAAAAAGTGGTGTCCTCAACGCTTGAGTAGCTATGGATGCTTCTGTATAAAATGATCATCCTCCCATGTGGAATATTCAGTGGGTAAGTTCTTCCACTTTATGAGATACTCTAAAATTGACTGATTTCGTAGCTATCGAGATCTTGCTTTTGTGATAGCTTCAGGTTCCAATATGATTTTACCTTCGTCGTCAAGTTCTAGCAATATTGTTTGAACTGGCAATTCTTACTAAGGTATAAGTGATCTTTGTACTATAACGAATAATTTTTCCAGCTAAATATATCATATTTACTAGGATCTTGTTGCAACTTATGAATGATTGCCCACACTTATTTTTCATTCTTCCATTCATCCCATTCTTCATTTATCCAATCTAGTTGGATAATAGAAATGGCACAAAACAATGCTTCCACATCCTCATCCTTTCTTGATAGCACATCTGCAACAACATTTTTCTTCCCTTTTTTGTAAAAAATTTCAAAGTCATACCCAACATCTTTGTGACCCACTTTTGTTGTTCTTCTGAAGATAATCTTTTTTCTAAAAAATATTTAACACTATCATGGTCCGTTTTTACCTTGAAGTGTCTTCCCATTAGGTAAGATCGCCATTTCTTAAATGCATGTAGTATTGCCAACATTTCGTTCTCATAAATAGCTTTGTGTAAATATTTTCCTTTGATGAATTTCAAAAGAAATGGGTCTTTCTTCTTGCATTAAAACAAGACCAATTCCATTTCCTGAGGCATCACATTCCACAATAAAGGTTTTTATGAAGTCTAGAGTAGCTAATATTGTTATGAAACCAGCTCACAAAAGATAGATCAATGCCTTAGAATTCAGCCTCTTCGAGGGGGCAACCTCCTTTACATTACATAAATGAATAATTCTTGGATGATTCAAATGACAAAACCTCCTTTCTATATATAGGATTCTAAGGGGTCACAATATAACCAAGCTGACCTAACAATAATAATATAAGGGCACAAAAATAACAATAGAGGGATTCTATGGGGCACAATAATAACGATATGGAGACAATAGGGGCACAACAATATTAATAAGGGATACAACTACAGTATTAATGGGGGCATCATTAGTATTATAGGGACCTAACATGCCCCTCTCCTTCAAAAAAGTGTTGTCCTCAACGCTTGAGTAGTTCTTGATGCTTTTGTATAAAATTCTCATCCTCCCATGTGGAATCTTCAGTGGATAAGTTCTTCCACTTGATGAGATACTCTTAAATGGATCGATTTCGTAGTTGTCGATTTCTTGTTTCTATGACTGCTTCCGGTTCTAATATAATTTTTCCTTCCTCGTCAAGTTCTGGCAATATTGTTTGAACTGGGAGCTTGTCGCCTATAACCTTATTTAAACATGAAACATGGAAAACTAGGTGCACTCGAGAAGCTGTAGGAAACTCCAATTTGTATGCCATAGTACCAATCTTTTGCAACACCTTGTACCGACCATAATACTTTGGTGACAATTTGTTATCCTTCTTAGCTTGCTTGAGGGACATTTGTTTATATGGTTGTAGCCATAGGAATACCCAATCACCTACATCAAAACTTCTTTCACTGCAATGTTGATCTGCCTGTTGTTTCATTCTATTCTGCACCAACACGAGGTTATCCTTTAAGAGTTGGAGAACTTGTTGTTGATTCTCGATTTGATGTTCCACTGCTTGAACCTTAGAATTTTCTCTTAAATATGATGTGATGGATGGTCGTTGATATCCATAAAGTGCCATAAATGGGTCACTTTTGTTGCAGTATGGAAGGAAGTATTATACCACCATTCAGCTAGAGGCAACCGTTTGACCCATTGTATATGTTTATCAGATACAAAGCAACGAAGATATCCTTCCAAACATTTTTTTACTATCTCTGTTTGCCCATCAGACTGAGGATGATAAGATGAGCTATGATCTAACTGAGTACCAAGACAAGAAAATAATTTTGTCCAAAAATTTCCTGTAAAAATGGGATCTCTGTCACTTACAATAATTTTTTTGTTTCCATGTAGCTTTTGAATTGTTTCCATAAATGCCGTAGAAACTGTACTGGCTTTAAATGGATGTGATAATGCACAAAAGTGTGCATACTTGGTAAGTCTGTCAACTACCACCATGATGACACTCTTTCCCTCAGACTTGGGTAAACCTGTGATAAAATCCATTGAAACCTCCTCCCAACATTGGCTTGGAATGGATAAAGGTTGTAATAGACTTGGTGTCTTAATTGTTTCAGCTTTGTTTTGTTGGCATACCAAACATTTTGCCACAAACTTTTGAATATCTAATTTAAGGCCATCCCAAAAAAATTCCTTCTTAACCTTGTGGTAAGTTTTTAAAAATCATGAGTGCCCTCCTAAGGGAGAAGTGTGCAATTCCAGAAGATTCTTTTGTTTAAGTTGGGAATTCTTACAGAGATATAAGTGATATTTGTACCATAACGAATCATTTTTCCAGCTAAATGTATCAGATGTACTATAATCGTGTTGTAACTTTCGAATAAATTCCCACACTTCTTCATCATTCTTCCGTTCTTCCCTTGCTTCTTTTATCCAATCTGGTTGGATAATAGAAATGGCGCACAATAATGCTTCCACATCCTCATCCTTTCTTGAGAGTGCATCTGCCACAACATTTTGCTTCCCTTTTTTGTATATGATTTCAAAGTCATAACCCAACATCTTTGTGACCCATTTTTGTTGTTCTTCAAAGGATAATCTTTGTTCTAAAAAGTATTTAAGGCTATCATGATTCGTTTTTACCTTGAAGTGTCTTCCCATTAGGTAGGGTCACCATTTCTTAAGTGCATGTAATATTGCCAACATTTCCTTCTCATAAATAGCTTTGTGTAAATACTTTCCCTTGATTGGATGACTTTTGAAAGCAACGGGCCTTTCATCTTGCATTAAAACAGCACAAATTCCATTTCCAGAAGCATCACATTCCACAATAAAGGTTTTTGTGAAGTCTGGTGTAGCTAAGACCGGTGCTTGGCACATTTCCTCTTTAAGATCTTTGAAGGCCTTTGTTGCTTTTGGAGTCCATGAAAATGCATATTTCTTCAACAATGTTGTTAGAGGTGCTGCTATTTTCCCATAATTCTTAACAAAATTGGGATAATACCCCGTCAACCCGAGAAATCCTCACAAATGCTTTATGGATGTGGGGATTTCCCATTCCTTAATGGATTTAATTTTGCTAGGATCTACCTTAACTCCTTCATGAGATACAATATGACCCAGATATTCCACCTCTTGTACTCCAAAGAAACATTTGGATCTTTTTGCATATAATTGTTTCTCCTCCAATAGTTGTAGCACCCTGTCAACGTGTTCAACATGATCCTTCCAAAACTTGCTGTAGATTAGTATATCATAAAAAAATACAAACACAAATTTTCTAAGGAAGGGTTTGAAAATGGAATTCATCAAACCTTGAAATGTAGAAGATGCATTAGTAAGGCCAAAAGGCATGACCAAAAACTCATAGTGACCCTCATGAGTTCTAAATGTTGTTTTCGGATTGTCTTGAGTCTTCATTCTAATTTGATGATATCCTAAATGAAGATCTAACTTGGTGAAATAAATTGATCCATGAAATTCATCCAATCATCAATGACAGGAATGGGAAACTTATCTTTAATAGTGAGCTTGTTGAGCTCCCTATAATCCGGACACATGCGCCATGATCCATCCTTCTTGTGCACCAATACTACTGGAGCAGAGAAAGAACTTTGGCTAGGTTGAATTATACCAGCCTCAAGCATTTCTACAACCATACGTTCAATTTCACTCTTTTTGGCATAGGGATATCTGTACAGCCTGATGTTTGGAGGAACACTTCCTGGAATGAAATGAATAGCATGATCATGATTACGAATAGGTGGGAGACCTTTGGGAGTCTCAAATACCTTAGAATGATTTTCCAAAACTTTTTGAGATCTGAAGCAATAGATGAATTCGATGTGGAAACATCTAGCGAACATAATTGTGCAATTACACCTCATTGTTCCTTTTTTAGAAGCTTTGTCATACCGTTAGAGCTTATTATCTTTCCCAGTTTCCCTGCAATACCGCTTAATTCAACTTCCTTTCCTTCCGCATAAAATTTCATGAAAAGTTCTTGAAAGTTAAAAGCTATTGTACCCAAGGATTGTAGCCATTGGACTCCTAGTACAACATCAACACCTCCCATCGGAATGGGAAGCATTGGGATTTTCAATACATATTCTCCCATGGATAGCTTGATATTATGGCACTTTCCAGAGCAATTTATCGTTCCTCCATTTGCAACCATCACTTAACACTCTGGTGTTGGATATAGGAAGTAATTCAATTCTTTTGCTATCTTACAATGAATAAAATTGTGGGTACTTCCTTAATCAATCAACACTATTACATTTTTCTTCTTGGTTTGTCCTTCTATCTTGATGGTTTGAGGAGTGGTAATTCCAGCCAATGCATTACAAGATATGGTCAGATTCATTTCTTCTTTATCTAGCCTTTGTTCCTGGAGTATATCCTATTCTTTTAACCTTTCTTGCTCCTTTTCTTCTTCCTCTTCACAATCTATGTAGAATACTTTCTTCTCAGCACACTTATGACCTCTAGTGTATTTGCTATCACAACTATAACAAAGCCCTTTTGCTTTTTTTTCTTCCAATTTTTGTGGTGTCAACCTTATAGGTTGTGGAAGGCTAGGGGAAACAACACTTCCATCTTTATAGTTGTGAGTGGTATGCTTCCTGGTTGCCATAATTTTGCTTTCCATTTTCCTTGCTAACCTAAATGCCTTCTCTAATGAATCATGTTCCCAAAGGCGAACATCATGTTAGATATTATCCTTTAAAGTGCCTATGAACACATCAATCCTATGCTCCTCTGGAATATTTTCTACCCTTATGTTCAATTTTTTGAACTCCTCAATGTGCTCCATTATTGAACCCTTTTGTTTGAGACTTATCAATTGGCTAAAAAAAGTGTTGCTTTTTGTATCCTCATAATGTGCTGTCAATTCTTTCGTAAAATTTCCCAAGTGACAATTTGTTTACGAGAGCAAAGCCATTGATACCATGCAAACTGATTTGGTTCCAAATATAAAGTTGCAATACGTACCTTTTGTGTGTTTTGCACATTATTGAGATCGAAAAATTGCTCCATCTGTAATATCCATGTTGGGGGATCCTTGCCATCAAACTTCCTCATATCCATTTTTGGAATATGGTGGGTCTTCGATCCAACATTAGAGTCTATGGAATCATGATTAACATTTCTTTTGTTTTCACCATGAGTTTCCTTTACTACCATTTCACCATTAGTGACCATTTCTTGTAGCAACTTATTCATATTTATCTTCAATTCTTCCATCTTATCATCCATGCCATCTATTTTAGCATTCATGCCATTCATCTTAGCTTCCATGCCATCCATCTTAGCTTCTACGCCTTTCTTTAAACAATCCATCTTAGCTTCTACACCTTTATTTAAACCATCCATCTTAGCTTCTACATCTTTCTTTAAACCATCTATCTTATATTCTGTTACTTTTTGTGCAAGTGACACTTGTTGCACTTGGTCTCGTAATTTTGATATATCATGTTGCATTTCTTCCTCTTCTTCATGAGTCATGCTAGAGCTTTCAGGTTTCTTACTAGGTGTTTGCATTTTCTTCCCTCGGGGCATCAATTACCGATAATAATGCTTTACTATGCCCTTTGAATTCCTTCAAACTAATTTTTCAAACCAAGCTTATGCAAAAATTAAAAAACGGCTACACACCTTTCTTCACTTTGTAGGAGCTTGATATTCAATCTGATGTATCTCTGTAATTTCGGATCATCCAGTTCTAAAATTGCGATCTTTAGTATCCCTCTGCGTCCTCTTTCCAATGCCACTAGTCTGATCCAAATTGGATTCTCCAAGGAAGAGTTATGCACAATCTCCCAAGATGACCTGATTATAGACCTTTCCAGAAGAGCAAACTTGTATGCAGTGACTGTTTTGACCTTTGGCTCTAAACAATATATACAAGAAACTACAAACCATCCTCTTTCTGTACCTTCTTACAAAATTTCAATCCGATGCTCAAAGAGAAAGTTATGACAGTTTTCCCCAGGTCACATGTTTGGAATGTAATTCAGGAGTCTGCAAAAAGACCAACTTCCTTAGATCATATCTCCACAAATACAGTGCTAAAAGCTCTGAAATTCAGACTCGAAGTTTAATGTGATTTCTTCTCAAATGGGTTTTTTTTTTTGGCTTCTAAAACGTTGCAGAAAATTTTTTATAGTGAAAATGCCACGATGACCTATTTAGAGCAGCGAAACCCTAGAATCCAAAGCTCTGATACCAAATGTTATGAAACCAGCTCACAAAAAGATAGAAAAGATAGATTAACGCCTTAGAATTCAGCATCTTCGAGGGGGCAACCTCCTTCACATTACATAAATGAACAATTCTTGGATGATTCAAATGACAAAACCTCCTTTCTATATATAGGAGTCTAAAGGGTCACAATATAACCAAGCCAACCTAACAATAATAATATAAGGACACAAAAATAACAATAGAGGGATTCTATGGGGCACAATAATAACAATATGGGGACAATAGGGGCACAACAATATTAATAAGGGATACAACTACAATACTAATGGGGGCATCATTAGTATTATAGGGACCTAAAAAAGACAGGTGCTTGGCACATTGCCTCTTTAAGATGTTCAAAGGCCTTTGTTGCTTTTGGAGTCCAAAAAAATGCATATTTCTTTACTAATTTTGTTAGAGGTGCTACTATTCTCCCATAGTTCTTAACAAACTTAAGATAATAACCTGTCAACCCGAGAAATCCTTATAGATGCTTTATAAATGTGGGAATTTTCCATTCCTTAATGTTTTTACTTTTGCTAGGGTCTACCTTAACACCTTCATGAGATATAATATGACCCAAATATTCCACCTCTTGCACTCCAAAGAAAAATTTGGAGCGTTTTGCATATAATTGTTTCTCCTACAATAGTTTCAGCACCCTATCAACATGTTGAACAGGATCGTTCCAAGACTTCTTGTATATTAGTATATCATCAAAAAATACTAACACAAAATTTCCAAAGAAGGATTTGAAAATGGAATTCATCAAACCTTGAAATGTAAAAGGTGCATTGGTAAGGTCAAAAGGCATGACCAAAAATTCATAACGACCCTCATGAGTTCTAAATGTTGTTTTTGGAATGTCTTCAATCTTCATTCTGATTTGATGATATCTTGAACCAAGATCCAACTTGGTGAAGTAAATTGATCCATGTAATTTATCCAATAATTCATCAATGACAGGAATGGGAAATTTATATTTAATAGTAAGGTTGTTTATCTCCCTATAATCCAAACACATGTGCCATGAACCATCCTTCTTGTGTACCAATACCACTAGAGTAGAGAAAGAATTTTGACTAGGTTGAATTATACCAACCTCTAGCATTTCTACAACCATACATTCAATTTCATTCTTTTGCGCATATGGATATTTGTAAGGTCTGATGTTTGGGGGAACACTTCCTGGAATAAAATGAATAGCATGATCGTGATCACGAATAGGTGGGAGGCCTTCAAGACTCTCAAATACCTTGGAATGATTGTTCAAAACTTTTTGGAGATCTAGAGAAATAGATGATTTCAATGTGGGAACCTCTAGTGAACATAACTGTGCAATTACACCTCATTTTTCTTTCTTTAGAAGCTTTGTCATGTTGATAGAGATGATTATCTTTCTCGGTTTCCCTGTGATATCATTTATCTCAACATTCTGTCCTTCCCAAAAAAATTCCAAGAAAATTTCTTGAAAATTAAAAGTTATCATACCCAAAGATTGTAGCCATTAGACTCCTAGTACAACATCAACACCACCCATTGGAATGGAAAACATTGAACTATTCATTACATATTCTCCCATCAATAGCTTGATATTATGACACTTTCTAGAGCAATTTATGGTTCCTCCATTTGCACCCATCACTTGACACTCTGGTGTTGGATATAGGAAGCAATTCAATTCCTTGGCTATCTTACAATGAATAAAATTATGGGTACTACCCAAATCAATCAACATTATTACCTTTTCTTTCTGATATGTCCTTCTATCTTGAGAGTTTGAGGAGTGGTAATTCCTACCAATGCATTACAAGATATGGTCGAATTCATTTCTTCTTTCTCTAGGTTTTGTTCCTGGTGTACATCCTCTTCTTTTAACGTTTCTTCTTCCTTTTCTTCCTCATCTTCACAATATATGTAAAACAATTTCTTCTCAACACACTTATGACCTTTAGTGTATTTTCTATCACAACTGTAACAAATCCCTTTTTCTCTTTTTTCTTCCAATTTTTGTGGTGTCAACCTTGTAGGTTGTGGAAGGCAACACTTCCATATTTATAGTTGTGAGCGATAGCTTACTTGTTTCCATAATTTTTCTTTCAATTTTTCTTGCCAACCTAAATGTTTTCTCCAATGAATCATGTTTCCAAAGGCGAACCTCATGTTGGATGTTATCCTTTAAAGTACCTATGAACACATCAATTCTATGCTCCTCTGGAATCTCTTTAACCCTTATATTCAATTTTTGTTCCTCAATGTGCTCCACCATTGAACCCTTTTGTTTGAAATTTATCAATTGGCTAAAGAAGGCGTTGATTTTTGTATCCTCATAATGTGCTATCATTTCCTCCATAAAAATTGACCAAGTGATTATTTGTTTACGAGAGAAAAGCCATCGATACCATACAAATTGATTGGGTTCTAAATATAAAGTTGCAATGCGTACCTTTTGTGTGTTTTTCACATTATGGAGATAAAAATATTGCTCCATCTGTAGCATCCATGTTACAAGATCCTTGCCATCAAACTTCTTCATATCTCTCTTTGGAACATGGTGGGTCTTCAATCCAACATTAGATTCTATGGAATCATGATTAACGTTTCTTTTGTTCTCATCATGAGTTTCCTCTACTACCTTTTCGCCATTAGGAAGCATTTCTTGAAGAAACTTTGTCAAATGTCCTTTTAAATCTTCAATGCCTTTATTTAAATCTTCAGTGTTTACTTCTAAACCATCCATCTTATATTCCATGCCGTCAATCTTAGCTTCCATGCCATTCATCTTAGCTTCCATGCCTTTCTTTAAACCATCCATCTTAGCTTATGTTGCCTTTTGATCTAGGTGGATTTTGGTGGCCACCCATCTATCCCACTTGGACCCCCACAACTGTCTCTTTCAATTTTTCAGTTTGCTTAATTGTAGCATAATTTATTATTTTTGGTAGCTTTTCAGGTCCTGAACTTTCGGAGCTGTTTTGAGGCCCTAAAGATGTTTTTTGGGAAAATTGGGAGCAGCATGGGTTCAGCATAGCTCCATAGACCCATGCTACAAATCCCAAAGTTGTAGTTTTCAAATAGATCTTCCTAACGAGGTATTTTACATGTCAAATGGAGATCGTATGCAAAAGTTACGACCTCGGGAAGTTGATGTACCAATTTACCCAAGCGGGTCCAACAGTTTGGTGTTTCATCTCCTAGGGTTAGGTTCTTGGATGTTTAGGGGTTTCCATTGTTTCTCAACAATAAATAGGCTTTTGAGCCTCATTATAACACAATGCAGAGGCATGTAGCCACCACAACTCTCCTCAGAGATAAGCTACCATCGCCCGAGCTAGTTATTTCCATTTCTATTTGTAAGCATGTTTCAGTATTTTACATTAATGAAATGAAGTATTATTTCTTTTGCATCTCTGTATTTATGGTCATCTTTGTAATTTGTTGTGTTCATGTTTAAATCCGAATCACTTTTTGTGAGAGTGAAATTTGTTACACTTGGTCTCGTAATTTTGTTATATCATGTTGCATTTCTTCCTCTTCTTCATGAGTCATGGTAGAGATTTCAGGTTGCTTATTAGGTGTTTCCATTTTCTTTCTTCGGGGCATCAATTAATGATAATTATGCTTCACTATGCCCTTTGAATTACTTCAAACTGAAAAAATTTAAAGAAGGCTACACACCTTTTTTCGCTTTGTAGGAGCTCGATATTGAATCTATTGTATCTCTGTAATTTTGGATCTCCAAGGTCTAAAATTGCATCCTGTAGTATCCCTCTTAGTCCTCTTTCCAACCCAACAAGTCTGATAAATATTGGATTCACTAAGAAAGAGTTATTCCAAATATCCCACGGTGGCCTGATTATAGACTAGTTCAGTAGAGCAAACTTGTACGAAGTACCACGTATCATTATTTCAACCTTCGGACCTGGAAACAATACACAGAAAACTACAGTCCATCAAATTTCCCAAGTCGTTACCTTAACCACAAGGAGGGGGATGCCGAAGGCTGGGCTAGTGACTGGAATGAAGTCGTAACAAGGTAGCCGTGGGTAACTAGCACAGGAGTATGGAAGTTCCGGAAACACATAAAGGTCGGATCTAATGAAGTATACAAATAGATTATATATGTTGCAGTAGTTTTCAATGAGATGTAGAATTTCAGGATGAAATAACTAGAATTGGTAACTAGAGATATCATAAATCAATATCATTATATATGTAATTATGCATGAATGACTTGCGTTGCTCAATATTCCAAACCTCCGCCACCCCCCACCCAATAAGTAAATTGAATGGCAAATATAGTAGTGAAAAAGTAGAAAATAACGTTTTACATAATTTCAAACTTATGCTCAGAGAGAGTTATGACAATTTTCCCATGTTCCCCTGTTTGCGATATAATTCAATAGCTTGCAAAAACCGTAACTTCCTTGGATCATATCTCTTAAAATATAGCGAGACAATATCTAAAATTCGGACCTGAGGTTCATCAAGACTTCAGCGCAAATGGGTTTTAACTTTAGCTTCTAAAACGTCGTAGAAAAACAGCTATAGAGAAAATTTGACGATGACTTGTTTGAATCAACGAAACCCTAGAATCCAAAGCTCTGATACCAAATGTAATGCAACCAGCTCATAAAATAGAAGAAAATATAGATCAATGACTTCAAAATCAACCTCTTCAAGGGGTAAACCCCATTTACATTACATAAATGAACAATTCTTGGATGATACAAATGACAAGACCTCCTTTCTATATATAGGAGTCTAAGGGGTCCCAATACAATCAAAGCCTACATAACAAGAATATTGTAGGGGCACAACAATAACAAAAGTGGGCTTCTATGGGGAAAAAGAATAACAACACGGGGACTATATGGGCACAATATTACAATAAGGGGGTTGCACTAATAACAATAAGGGGTTACACTAGTAGTATAGAGACCTAACAGTTAGAAGTTTCAAGTAAAGTTTTCGAAAGTTTCACTATAGTGTCTCATAAAACAACACTACTGAATTTCTTACTTTGGTGGAGAATTTGAAACTAGATCATTTGTGTTGTTGTCTCCACCACTCCCCATCAACGTTGAAAATACCACATAAGGTTATTCAAAGCAGAAAATAAGAAATTTCTGTACAGAATAACTACGTGAGAGAATACCCACGGCAGCCTTGGTCTTAATTAGGAGCTTTCGTTTTTCACATTTTTACTGTCTGCTAGTGTTGGTACTCAAGACCTCATCTCTTTATCATTTTCCTTCAAATATATTTGTAGGTGAAACCAAATCTACTATTTAGCTTTATTGCATTGACTGAAGATCAACCATAGAATTACTCTGACAGGAATTTTTGACAGATCAAAGATGCAGAGGAGTGTGTATAAGAGATCCATCATCAACTTCTCAAATTTGCCATTACTATAAGTTCTTCTCCATAGTTAAAGCTCTGCACTTACGAACAGTGAAATATTTGCACAACGAAGCTCCACACAATGAAACATAATACTAATTGGAGATTTGTTCAATCACCTAAGTCATCGAAATAGCCAAATTTGTTTATGTAGGAGAGTCGATTGAACATTGATATAAGTTATGGAAGCCTTAACATTGAGTAAAATATAATTATTGTTCTTGGGTTTTTAATAGGTTTAGGGTTGGTGATGATAATTTCTAAAGAATATTATTATTAGTGGAAAAGATAGCTCACGTACGAAGTGCGGAGAAGTTGATTGTGTGGGAGTGTAATGAAATGTGTTTTCTTCGCACTCCCGCACAATCAACTTTTTCGCACTCTGCACAACTTAATACGATCCCAACTTTTATTTCCAAATCGATTAGAGGGCCTTCATTCTCTTTCCAATTGCATAATTTTCCTTTTGTAGCACACGACAGTTCCCCTGATTAATCGTTTCTTACCTTAGTTCTTCATGCGATGTTTAACTATAGAACATGGTGTCCCCCTCGACACCCTCGATGACACGTTGGCCTACCACGCTTCCACTACAGATTTGATAGGTTGGGGTATAGACCGTATCATGGGTAGGGAGTGTTGCAAAAAATTTACTCAAAACAATCATAAGAATTAACTCCAAAGCCTTTTGCAAAAAATGTTTTACAAATTAGCCATCTGCAAGATTGAACTAGTCACAAAAATTAAAACTTGCAACACCTAAAATATTATGAAAGCATCAAAATCAGGGATTCTTGGTGGAAAAAAGGTAGTGACAAGTAGAATAATAAGTGCACTATAGGTCCAAGGCTTAGAATTTATGGACAATGAATTAAGATGAGATAGTAAATTAGACTTCGGGAGGCAGAAACTAGGTATGGCTAGTAAAATTGGTCACAAAAATCAAAACTTGCAATAAAAGGCGAGGAAAGCATCAAAAGCAGAGATGCTTGGTGGAAAAAAGGTAGCTGGAAACAAAGTAATGTAAGCACACCATAGCCCCAAGGCTTAGAACTTATAGATATTGAATTAAACCGAGATGGTACATGAGCATTCAAGAGGAAAAAGTCAGGTATGGCTAGTAAAACATCCTTGAAAACTGTAAAATCTCATTAAAGCTAGACAGTTTCATTCACCAAAACCATTTCTTCATTTCAATGTCAGAACGAAGCCTCAAACCTAAAGAAAAACCATTGAAAGTTTTGAAACAAGAAATAAAAATTGAATTGTGAAAGAAAAAACCTATGAAAATGGCGAAACTTGAGCCCCGAGCTTTAAACAGTAGATCGTGTAAACACTTGAGAAGTAGCAATCACAAAAGAATGTGGCTGAAAATATACAAAGAATTTGAATTTTACTTGCAATCACAAATATTTTATTTGCGTGGCTAGTAATATCTATGTGTGCGAAGGAGACAATGTGCAAAGGTGCAGAGTTGTGAGCAAAAATGAGGGGTGGGACCCCCTCCCCCCTTTGCACACATAGAAATATGAATTATATAAAAGACACTAATTATAATAATTATAATAATATTCATATGATGTAAAATATAGTAATATTTGTGTGTGCGGAGGAGCCCATGTGCCGAGGTAATATTTGTGTGTGTGGAAGAATTCATGTGTGGAGATGCAGAGTGCGGAGGCAGAAATGAGGGGGGGGGGCGCCTCCTCCAAAACACTAGGCCCTTTAAGCACAAGGTTGGTATCATATCACATATTCAAATGGTATTCTTTGAGAATTACTAAAATATACAATCATATCTTGAACAATAATAACAATACAAGCGAGCTTGATATGATGAGAATAGTGTTTGATTCTTGTTTCATAACCATGTAAAATTCCCCTCCCTCTTTCAGAGTTGATCAACTCATGAAAGCTTGGAAGTCGGTGGTCCATCCTTTGTTCGGGGCTTTTGAATGAGACTCGAGCCTTGAACAAACAAGAAGCCCCAAACACCGAGACGAACCACAAGAGTTTTGGTAGTTCGGGTATTTGCAATTGTACATTGTACACCAAAAATTACAATTTTTCCATGTAAGCGTGGTGTTAATGGAT
The DNA here is from genome assembly GCA_031772625.1 of Pinus tabuliformis. Taxonomy (NCBI): domain Eukaryota; kingdom Viridiplantae; phylum Streptophyta; class Pinopsida; order Pinales; family Pinaceae; genus Pinus; species Pinus tabuliformis. The sequence goes on from CM062804.1 coordinate 117,861,282, forward strand.
GATGACTCAATGGCCCATTAGAGCACATAATGTGACTTCTCCCAAATATTAATTAAGCCTTCATCAGAAATCCATTCTTTATTAAGTGATAAATAACTATTCTAAACACCTAAATAATGCTACTTTACGTGACTTGAGGCAACTTGCTTTTATGAGAGGGTAAAGTAGAGGTGTTTTTAATCGAAGTAAACCAAACCAAATTAGGCTTGAATATTATAATTAATAATTGGGGTCATCGACATAGAAGTGGGTCAAAACAGTTATTTATATTTTAAATGTGACAATGATAAAATATATCACATGTATCTAAAAATTGCAGTTCTTGCCCCTAGCAATGACGAACTTGTAAGGAGTGTCAAACCATAGAAAAATTTCCTTCCTCTTTCAAAGTTGATCAACTTGTGAACGCTTGGAATTCGAGGGTACATCCTTTATCTGGGGTTGCCTAAATGAGACTTGAGGCCAAAACAAATGAAAATCCTTGAACACCGATAGTTCCCATGCCCACAATAGACTTCTGAAAGTGCAGGGGTATTTGCAACTTGCACACCCAAACAAGCCTGAATGCCCAAAATAGGGCCCACTCCCAATAGATTCAAGTTTTGGTATTTTTGCATCGGTTTGGGAAATAATAGCTTTGGGATTGTAGTGGAGGGGTTTGCATTCCACTAGTCTATGAATATCATCCTCCATGTAATGCAACATTATGTTATAAACTCCCAAAGTTTGTTAAAAGTTGAAGGGATATTTGTTAAAGATCAATGTTATATTTAATCGGCTCTAAAACTTATGCACACGCCTATCAGTTCAGCTCAAAACCACCCATCAATATATAGTGTACATGTTTACCATGCGACATGGTAATCATTAAGTAAGCGACACTCCTTTGTTTTTTTCACAATTTATCTTGGTTTCAAGATCAAGTCATTTCTGGAACTTCAAATGTTGCACTTATGTAGAAGATGTTGAAATTTGGTACCGGAGGACAGGTGGTTCCCTTAGGCTTTGATCTTTGGCCTAGGGAAAAGTGTCCAAAAAAATTGAATTTTTCTCCTAAAGTGACTTTATAATTTTATAAAGTTAAATCTAATTTAAAAGTGACTTTAAGTGATAAAGTTACTAAGTCTAATTTTAAAGTGACTTTTATAAAGTCAATCAAAAATTAGAAAGGAAAAGTGACTTTGGAAATAAATGACTAAGTGGGTCTTTATTAAAGTGGGGTGAATTAAAAAATAAAAAGTGAGATTTAAATGAGCATTTAATCTCAGCCATTGGATTTAGAGATCACCCAAAAGTCACTTGGGTCACCCAAAAGTCATTTGGAGTTATATTAAGGGAGGAAAAGGAGAAAAAGAACACATTCGATTCAATTCTTTCATGAGCAGATTGGGAGAAGGAGAGCAAGAGAGCAAGAGAGATTTCTTAGCAGGGAGGAGAAGGAGACAGCAGCTTGGCACACATTCCAAGGCAGCAGTTGAGCAGATTTGTACAGCTGATTCAGCACACAGTGAAATGAAGATTTTGGCACGATTTTCGAGGAGAGGTTTGCACAAAAATCGAGGAGCAGTTTACTGGTTTTTCTGCACGCAAAACGAGGGCCATATAGCAGCATTTAATGCTGAAAGTGGGCACGAAAATCGAGGAGACTGTACAGCATTTATTGTTGTCTTGTTTGCTTTAATTTCCAGTTTGCTGTGAAGCATGGGAAAAGAGATAAGTTGTAAATTTGCTCGCTGATTTTTTGCTGAAAATTTCTCACTGTAAAAGGCAATTTTTAGAAATAAAGAAGAGCTCTCAAACTGGTTTTCTCCAAGAGTTGTAGGGGGTTTTTCCAGGGTCACATTGACCAAAAATCTCAGTGTTTAAATGTGTTTTAATGGCTGTTTATTATTGCTGATTTTTATTTCTGCAATTTCCAGCATTCTGTAAAATTTCCAGAATTTGTGTTTTCAGCAAATTTATTTTTTTCAGCTTGTTAAATGTATGGTTATGGGAAAGGGCATTTAACTATATGGGAGAAATAAGGAGAAACTGAAAACCGGGGTGGGAAAACAGAAATTTCTATATGGTATCAGAGCTTGAGTGCTGAAGGGCAGTTTGGGACAACAAAAGGAAAAATTAGAGTTGCTGATTTTTCACTCAGAAAATTTCAGCAAGCTTATTTTTTCATAAACAACAGTTTTATCTTTACTACAACAGTGCTATTTTTCAGTTTTAGGACAGCAGGATGTCATTGGGATTGAGGGTGGAGGATAGGCTGGATGGGCATATAAATTACAACGTTTGGAAGGAGAGAATGCAGAGTATCTTTGAGGAGGAAGAAGTCTGGGATATCATGGTGCATACCACACAGAACCCTGTTGTTGTGCCTACTGATGCTACTCATTTGACAACTTATAATAAAAAGAACAACAAGGGTAAGAGGTTGATTCTAGACGAAATAAAAGACCATTGCATTCCTCGTGTGAGAGGAAAGAGCAATGCCCATGAGATATGGACAGCATTGTCCAATCTCTACCAGAGTACCAATGAGAACCGGAAGATGGTCTTGAAGGAGAAGTTGAAGAACATTAAGATGGGTAATGATAGTGCAGCTGGATATCTCACAAAGATTACTAATGTGAGAGATGAGTTGGCAGCGATTGGAGAGGCCATTCCACCCACTGAGTTGGTGCGGATTGCAGTGAATCGCCTCCCCAATTCATGGTTGAACTTTGTTGATGGGGTTTGTGCATGTGAGACCCTTCCCACATGGGAGAGGTTTTGGGATGATTGCATTCAGACAGAGATCAGGAAAGGTCAGCTTGGGGCAGCCAAGCCAGTTGAGCAGGATGAGGATGTAGCACTGGTGGCAGGAGGCAAGAAAGGCAAAGGCAAGAAGCAGGCTTCCACAAGCAGTGGTGGGGGCAAAGGCAAAGGTAAAGGTAAACAGGGGAACACACAGAAGGACTATTCCAAGGTGAAGTGTTGGAATTGTCAAAAGATGGGACACTATGCAGTTGTGTATCCGGAGAAGAAGAAGAAGAAGGGGAAGAACCAGGACGTGGCAGCTTCAACAGAGATTGAGGACTTTGCTGGTTGTTTTGACCGAGAGTTTGCGTTCACTACGTGTGAGTCCTCTAGTGCAGGATCACCTGCCACACAGGTTCAGAGGGAGCATGATTTTCCCTCGATTAGCGGAGCATCTTCAGGTATCTGGTATGTGGACAATGGGGCTTCACGTCATATGACAGGAATCCGTGAGTACTTCTCAGAGCTTTCAGAGAGTGGCACTGATATTGAGGTAGTACTCGGTGATGACAGTGTTGTTAGAGCAGTCGGGGTGGGGACAGTGACATTTCAGAGGGAGTCCAAACCTCCCTTTAAGGTGTCAGAGGTTCTTTATGTGCCAGGGATGAGGAAGAACCTCATATCCGTCTTAGCTTTGGAGGACAGAGGATATGAGGTACTGTTCAGGGGAGGATAGGTGTTGATGTATCCCAGGGGCACTCCAGCTGATTCAGCTAGAGTGATAGGTGTATGCAATGCAAAGGTGTACAAGTTTGCATTCCAGCCCCTTTTGGCATTGAGCAGTAGTACTGACAGCAGAGCTAGCAGTTCTGAGCTGTGTGAGATTTGGCATCGCAGGATGGGACATATGTATCATGGAGACTTGAGGACATTGCGGGAGATCACTACAGGTGTGCCAGATTTCAGTACTGATCACTTTGATACTTGCAGAGGTTGTGCGATGGGCAAGTTTGCCAAATCCCCTTTTCCCAGTAGTGACAACAGAGCGACGGGGATACTTGATTTGATTCATTCCGATGTGAGCAGTCAGATGTCTCATGTTTCCTTGAGTTGATATGAGTACTATGTTTTATTCATTGATGATCACTCCAGGAGGACCTGGATTTATTTTTTGAAGACCAAGAGTGAGGTATTCAAGCGGTTTCAGGAGTTCAGAGCTCTTGTGGAGACTCAGACAGGTCGAAAGATCAAGTCCTTGAGGTCGGACAATGGAGGAGAGTACACCCTTGGAGAGTTTGTTGACTATTGTGCGGAGGCAGGCATTAGGAGGGAGTTCACTGTTCCTTACAACCTCCAGCAGAACGGGGTTGCGGAGAGGAAGAACAGATCCATCATAGGGGCTGCCAAAGCCATGTTACATGATAAGGGGTTGCCATTGTTCTTGTGGGCAGAGGCCTGCAACACAGCTGTTTACTTGCAGAACAAGAGTCCGCATCGTGCCTTGGGGCACATGACTCCGGAGGAGGTTTTCTCTGGGAGGAAGCCTGATATTGGTCATCTTCATATCTTTGGATGCATTACATACTCCTATATACCCAAGGAGAAGAGGACCAAACTAGAGCCCACCGTAGAGAAGGGTATCTTTGTGGGCTACAGTGAGACCTCAAAGGCCTTTCGGATTTACATTCTCGCACAGAGGAGAGTTGTTGTCAGATGGGATGTGAAGTTCGAGGAGGACAGGACCTTTAGGAGGTCACGAGAGTTAGAGTATCTGGATCAGCCAGACCCTCAACAGCAGTTGAGTCAGTCGCAGGGATCCAGTGGGCAGGGATCAGGAGGATCCGGAGGTACATCTATGAGGATGTCAAGTCCGTCAGTGAGCAGTGGCTCGCTGAGCCAGAGGGGTGGTGCTCCGGGCAGCGTGCAGAGAAGTTCACAGAGCAGTTCACTAGGGAGTCCATTGATGGACAGTTCACACGGTACCTCAGCTTCTATAGGTCCAGGTGCAGGCAGGAGGACAACAGACAGACAGTCAAGATTTCAGGCTCCTAATGATGATGAGGAGGAGGAGTTTCATTCTCCGGTGGGAGAAGTGCGCTCAGGGAAGAGGAATCCCAAGTGGCTTCAGGACACCTTGAAAGATGCCACATCTGTTGCTGAGCCGAAGAGGCCGGTCAGAGAGAGTAGACCACTTGAGAGGTTTTGTAGCTATATGGCGATGGTTACCAGCATCCTTGATTCTGAGCCTTCTAGCTATGAGGAGGCAGCTAGCCAGCAGGTCTGGAGAGAGGCCATGTAGGAGGAGTATTCTTCTATCATGAAGAATGATGTTTGGGAGGTGGTGCTAAGGCCTGAGGGAAAATCTGTGGTTACTTCCAGATGGCTTTACAAGGTAAAGCATGATGCAGATGGCAGCATTGAGAAATTCAAAGCGAGGTTTGTGGCTAGAGGGTTCTCCCAGGTAGAGGGAGTTGATTATGAGGAGACCTTCGCTCCCGTGGCTCGATATACTTCGATCCGCTCCATTATATCGATAACAGCAGAGATGGGTTGGAAGATCCACCAGATGGATGTGAAGACTGCATTTCTCAATGGCTTCATACAGGAGGAGGTGTGCATTGAGCAGCCACAGGGCTTTGAGGTGCATGGGAAGGAGTCCCATGTGTGCAGACTGAAGAAGGCCCTTTATGGCCTAAAGCAAGCTCCCAGAGCTTGGTACTCCAGGATAGATACATATTTGCAGGGGATGGGTTTCACAAAGAGTGAGGCAGATCCGAACCTTTACTTTATTGTGATTGGTGAGGAGCCTCTCATTCTGGTGCTGTATGTGGATGACTTGATCATTACAGGTGCAGAGAGACTCATAGAGCACTGCAAGAGAGATCTTGCAACGGAGTTTGAGATGAAGGACATCGGCTTGATGCATTACTTTTTGGGTTTGGAGGTGTGGCAGGAGGAGGGGCATTTCTTCCTGGGGCAGGGGAAGTATATTGTGGACATCCTTAGCAGATTCCACATGGAGGATTGTAGAGCCATGTCGGCACCAATGATCACCAACTGGAAGAAGCTTCATGCTTCGGATTCCGAGTTGGTGGGTCCCACATTGTACAGGCAGTTGATTGGTTCCTTGATGTATTTGGTCAACACTAGACCAGATATCTGTTTTGCAGTCAACACGATGAGTCAGTTTATGTGTGAGCCTAAGAAGGTTCACTGGGTGGCTGCAAAACACATTTTGCGATACTTGCAGGGGACAATGGATTATGGTCTGGACTACAGGCAGGGAGATGGAGTGAGATTGGTAGGATACACTGATTCTGATTGGGCAGGTTGTGCTTCTGATAGGAAGAGCACTTCAAGGTGTTGTTTTGGGTTGGGTTCAGTAGTAGTGTCATGGTTCAACCGGAAGCAGCAGTCAGTAGCACTGAGTTCAGCAGAAGCAGAGTATATGGCAGCCAGTCTAGCTAGTTGTGAGGCTATCTGGCTTCGCAAGATGTTGTTTGGCTTATTTGGTCAGCCGTTGAGACCTTCAGTGATTTACTGTGATAATCAGAGTTGCATTAAACTCATGGAGAATCCAGTACTTCATGACAGGTCAAAGCATATCTGGATCAGATATCATTTCATCAGAGACTATGTTCAGAAGGGAGTTGTGAAGCTTGAGTATATTTCCATTGATGAGAAGGTTGCAGATATCCTTACCAAAGCCTTACCACGGGGCAAGCATGTCTACCTCAGAGACAAGATGGGTGTGGTGAGGAACACCTTCCTCGGTAAGAGGGAGTGTTGAAATTTGGTACCAGAGGACAAGTGGTTCCCTTAGGCTTTGATCTTTGGCCTAGGGAAAAGTGTCCAAAAGAATTTAATTTTCTCCTAAAGTGACTTTATAATTTTATAAAGTTAAATCTAATTTAAAAGTGACTTTAAGTGATAAAGTTACTAAGTCTAATTTTTAAAGTGACTTTTATAAAGTCAATGAAAAATTAGAAAGGAAAAGTGACTTTGGAAATAAATGATTAAGTGGGTCTTTATTAAAGTGGGGTGAATTAAAAAATAAAAAGTGAGATTTAAATGAGCATTTAATCTCAGTCATTGATCTAAATCTATTTCAGCCATTGGATTTAGAGATCACCCAAAAGTCACTTGGGTCACCCAAAAGGCATTTGGAGTTATATTAAGGGAGGAAAAGGAGGAAAAGATCACATTCGATTCAATTATTTCATGAGAAGATTGGGAGAAGGAGAGCAAAAGAGAAAGAGAGATTTCTGAGCAGGGAGGAGAAGGAGACAACAGCTTGGCACACATTCCAAGGCAGCAGTTGAGCAGATTTGTACAGCTGATTCAATACACAGTGAAAGGCAGATTTTGGCACGATTTTCGAGGAGAGGTTTGCACAAAAATCGAGGAGTAGTTTGCTGGTTTTTCTGCACGCAAAACGAGGGCTATACAGCAGCATTTAATGCTGAAAGTGGGCACGAAAATCGAGGAGACCGTACATCATTTATTGCTGTCCTGTTTGCTGTAATTTCCAGTTTGCTGTGAAGCATGGGAAAAGAGATAAGTTGTAAATTTGCTTGCTGATTTTTTGTTGAAAATTTTTCACTGTAAAAGGCAATTTTCAGAAATAAAGAAGAGCTCTCAAACTGGTTTTCCCCAAGAGTTGTAGGGGGTTTTTCCAGGGTCACATTGACCAAAAATCTCAGTGTTTAAATGTGTTTTAATGGCTGTTTGTTACTGCTGATTTTGATTTCTGCAATTTCCAGCATTCTGTAAAATTTCCAGAATTTGTGTTTTCAGCAAATTTATTTTTTTCAGCTTGTTAAATGTATGGTTATGGGAAAGGGCATTTAACTATATGGGAGAAATAAGGAGAAACTGAAAACCGGGGTGGGAAAACAGAAATTTATACAGAAGATAATAAAATTTCAAATGAAATGGGATATTTCTTAACTTATGGAAGACATATAGATTTAGTAAATAATGGCATGGCGTTGATAAAAAGAGGTTGTAAAAGCACATTGTGTTTTATATTTAGTACTACATTTTTGTTTCCAAGCAATGCCAACAAAATGCCAGTGAAGCACTGAAACTATGGCATCAAAAGAACTTGCAAAAAATGTGAGTTCTCTGAAGATGGTAGTGGATAAGTTGATATCCACGCCAAATCCCAGTTTGTAGAATCCATCCACAGTTTCTCTCAATGAGAGACCCTATTCATATTTAAATATAAGAAAATATTTAAATATAGCAAAGCATGTCAATTTGCTAATACCATTCTCTACCATGCTATTTTGTTTTTTTTTTTCAGCACTCTCTACCATGCTATTTGCTACAACGAAAAATGTCATTCTAATTATATAATTTTCAAAGCATATGACATATGTGGAGGATCTAATATACCCGCATCTCTACTGTGTTCCTGCTTTACAAGTTTGGGGTAGAGTTTTTGAAAGTTTCACTATAATCTCCCAGAAAACAACATTGCTGAATTTCTTCAACAATTTGGTGGAAAGTTTGAAACTAGCTAATTTTCGTTGTTGTCTCCACCGCTCCTCGTCAACGCTGAAAAAACCACAAAAGGTCATTCAAAGAAAAAAAACAAGAAAATTCTGCCCATAATAACTATGTGAGAGAATACCCACACTAGCCTTGGTTTTGAATTGGTGCTTGTCTTTTTCACGTTTTTATTGTCCGTTAGTGTTAGTACTCAAGACCTAGTCTCTCTGTCATTGTCCTTCAAATATACTTGCAGGTGAAAGCATATCTATTGTCTCGCTTTATTGCATTGATTAAGGAGAAACTAAAGAATTACTCTGACAAGTATTTATGACAGACCAGAGACGCAGAAGGGTGTGTATACGAGATCCATCATCAACTTCTCAACTTTTTCATTATTATAAGACGCTTTCACACAGTTAAAACTTCACACTTCTGCGTAGTAAAGCTACGCACAAGGAAGCTACACACAAGGAAGATCTGCACAATGAAACATAATATTAATTGGATATTTATTCACCCTACTCTACCTACGTGAAAGAAGGTGAAAGCATGAAGATGGGTCACATTTTTGGACTAAATGTGGCGATGAAATTTCAAGTTTTTCTTTTCTTATTGAATTTTGAGCGTGAAACATAATATTAATTGGATATTTATTCACCCTACTCCGCCTACGTGAAAGAAGGTGAAAGCATGAAGATGGGTCACATCTTTGGGCTAAATGTGGCGATGAAATTTCAAGTTTTTCTTTTCTTATTGAATTGCACCCCTCAAAATTCATATAAGAAATATGAATTTTGATTCGGAGCAAAAAGACAATATGTGGATAATTATGTTGTTGTCCTAATGATATTTTTTGTAAAAAAATTTAGTATCCTATGATCTCTCAATTTTCCATTAAATGCAATATATGTCTTTACAAATTTACACAAAACTTAAGAGGTATGAGTCACAAATTTTCAAATTTTCACAAATTTTCATATAGAATAAATTAGTCTAAAATGTCTAATTTAAAAAAATATATATATGAGCATGATTTACAAGGAGAGAACTTTATTTTTTATACAAAATTATATTTTTTTTATTATTTTTAGAAGTCCGCGAAGTAATATTTCAATTGCATTTTGGAGACATGTGTTCGTAAGATTTTTTTTCAACTCTTTAAATAAATTGAAAAACCAAGAGTACCATTTTGAAGAATACTCATAAACGAAGATAGTGGTATTTTTTGAAATTTTTTTGTTGTGTATATTTTATGTTATTTACTTTTTATTCAAACCCTTATGTTATTTACTTTATTTACTTTTCATTCAAACCCTCTGAAACCGTCAAAAAAAATTCAAGTGTTATGTTTAAAATAAATTAAATGAAAAATATCATATAATTTTGAAAGTGTCATATTCATATGCCATTGGATAGAGGATTTTTTCGCGAATGTGAATCCAACTTGATCAACTCCGCCACTTAAGAACAAATTTTGCCCTAAATTTGATAGGGTACAAAATGGGGTTGCAAAGGAATTTGCAGAAGAGATGTTGAAACTGTGACTTTTAAGATTTCAAGAGCTCGATCTAGCGCTTAAATTCAAAATTCAAATAGCTCAATTGAGCGTTAAAGTAACCATCGATAGAGCAACATATGTGGTTAAAATTCAAATAGCTCAATTGAGCGTTAAAGTAACCATCGATCGAGCAACATATGTGGTTAACCATCGGCTCTATCGATTCATTAAAAAGCTAACCTACGCTCTTACCATCTTTTATTAATGATATTAATGGTGAACCCTAGATCGAGCCGTTAACTCGGGTGACATATGTGGTTAACCATCGGCTCAGTCGATCCATTAAAAAGCTAACTTGCCAGTGCTCTTACCATTTTTTATTAATATCAATATTAATGGTGAACCCTTGATCGAGCCTTTAACTCGGGTTAGAAAACAACTCGATTGATATTTTATTTAAACGCTCAATCAAGCTATTTTTAAGCACCTCAACAGCGTGTTTGTAAAAATTATTTGATCGAGCATCCGTTTTTCAACAAAATACGCCTTCATTTCGCCAAAAAGTGTAACCCAACTCCATGCTTTGACCTAGGGCTCGCAACCACGTTAGTTCTAAGTAGAGCAAAGGACCTGCAACCACGTCAATTTTGTGTAGAGTAATAACATAATAGTGTCAGTGTCAAAGCACTCACCTACGGAATGACAACTCACAAAATTAGTTTTTTTTTAAATGAATTGTGAGTCACTCACAAATACCAAAAATAAAACACTCTCCACTAGGGGAATTTTGTCCCATCAAAGCTCGTTGAGCCAATGAAAAAATAGAAATAAGATTTCTAGAAAATTAGGAAATTATTTTTGAATTTACAAAAAAATAGAAATATTTAGCGTTTTCCTGAAACTTTGATGAAAATTGCAAAAACACACCCAAATAATGCAGATTCAACGCACTTTGACCATAAAGCGAATATTATAGTCCTTAGCAAAATAATAACTAATAACATTGCACATAATGCCAATATTATATCTTGTAGGTTTTCTTTGACCACCTATTTTTATCTACGAATTGTATTACAAGTTATTTTTAAAATAACATATATTTTTTTTAAAAATAGATTATGTTAACCTGGAAAGAAACTCTCAACTACAAAGTTACCATTTTTATTTAATAATTATTATTAAAATATAAAAGTGTCTCAATAAACTTAAATATTAGTCTTTAAAAAACTTGGGTTTCAAAATCATCAATATTAATATGGATGACCCAGAATGATTAATAAATTAAGAGATTCTTTATTTTCTTTTGGGAAAAGTTATATAATGAAAATTTTGATAAATATTATTATTCGATTTAATCAATAAAAACATTAATCATAAAAACCTATTCTTTTGGGAAGGTAGATTTATAGATTTCAACTTCTTACGTGAATTTTTATGATGTTCCCATCCAGGTGACATTGGTAAATAGATGGGCGTATTTGTAGCGGCATAAAAATTCTGCCAAACTTGTCGCGGGTTCGTTATTTAATTATATCTAATTCCTCCCATCGAGAAAAACCCTGCATGGAGTTATCAAGGAAACCTATTGCAATAAATTGCAGTTCTCCCTAAGTCAACATAGCACTTGGCAGTTAATGCTTATTAACCTCTATAAGCAACCTAAAGGTACCTCGCTCCACACAATTATATTGTTTTTAAATGATAATGCTTTTCAATTTATTAATGATGTTTATTTTAAAAACATATGAAGAAATTATATACAGTGAACATGCTACTTTTTCAAAACCAGAGGTAAGTTTGGTTTTACGAGATCAGCTGAATATAAAAGAGATTTTTCCCTTGTTATACTTATTTGAATGAAGGTTTTGAGAAAGGTGATAGGAATATTAGGTATATTGTAGTAGGTGAAATAACATGATTAGTGAAATAATAAAGGTGATAGGAATATTAGGGATATTGTAGTAGGTGAAATAACATGATTATTGAAATAATGTAAGGATGAGAGGTTGAGAATAACATTGACAAGACACTTTAAGGAATTATGCTTCCAATGTTAAGAACATGTGATGTGAAAGAGATAGTCAATATATAGAGTAGGTTTATACCTACTCTTATCCTGGTCTTTGTTTTTGCCTCAACTTGCATAGTGAAGTGAACATTTGCTTAACCTAATAGGATATCGGTATTAATGTTTTGAGTTTGGTTAACAACTATGATGTTCATTCAATGCACATTAACAATAATATTAATAATAGTTATGTATATAACTGTTAAATTTTTCATATTTTATTTTTAAAAAGTGGTATTATGATTTTTTTTACATAATTAATATTAATATTAGTTGATACCATTGTCACTTTTTTCATAGTTAATTTTTGAGATCGAGGGGTATTATAGATTTTTTTTTAATTTTTTTATTGATTATTTTTAAATTTCATAATCTGTTTTCAAGATTAAGTAATATTATGATTTTTTTACAAATTTAAATATTTTAATTATTTAAAAAAAAAAAATGTTAATTTTTTTAATTAAAATCAAAGTCAATTTGGCTTTCAATTTAAAGTTATATTTCTAATAAAAAACTATTAATAATATAGAAAAAAAATTATTCAAATAAAACTAATATTGTTATGCGATGTTATTTTTTATTTATTTATTTATGAAATTAAAAAATTATAATTTATTAATAAAAAAAAAATTAAAAAAATGATTCAAGGGAAAAAAATGAATGATAATGTAGGGAAACTTGCTAAAAATAATATGGTTGTCTAATTATCTTCTTTCAACATTTTTCTGGTTTAAGTGTGAAATTAAAAAATATATAAATTATTAAAAAAGAAATTGATTGAAAAAAGATAATTCGATAGACAACCTTTATACCTATTTTGTAAATAAGAAAAAAAATGAAAATAAGATAAATATGATATTATAGTGAGATATAACTACCCTATTTACATAAACCATTATACTTATTTTGCAAATAAAAATAAATTGAACCATTATACTTATTTTGCAAATAACAACAAATTGAAGATAAGATAGATGTGATAGGAAAATGTTGAACTTATTCTTTAGATCTTTTTTCCACTCAAACCTTGTTCTTCTCACTTATAAAAAAGATCATGAGGTGCCCTTGTGGCCACAGAGGTAACAATCCCATGGCAACCTTTTCTAACATAACTCTACAAACCAGGTTAAAGTGGGAGTGGATGGTTGAGGTTTCCAAAATCTTGTCCAACAATGATTTCTTATTGTAGTTTCGAGGATTGAGATTAAAGCGCCTTGCTATCATTTTTTTGAAATAAAAAAATCATTTTGGAGAAACGATATTTAGATTACATTATGGTCTTGCAAGTTTAGGTCTTTGTTAAACAACAACCATGCGTGGCTTCTTTATAAAAAATTATGTCATGTGTCCACCACCATGGTCAATGTCAATTTCCTCAACAAAAATATCTAGTTATACATAATGATGGTGGTAATCACTAAATTAAATCCATGGGGACTTCACTCAATGAACCTATGACCTATCACGTGTGTTCATGGTATATTGAACAATACCCTTAATTTGACTACATATTGGAAAATACCTCTAAAAATCACATTATTTAACCCCCTACCAATATGAACCAATTACACCTTCCCAATTTAAAAGACCCCTACTTCCACTAGAAATTGTAGATATCCATTTTTTTCATTAACAATTTTTACACCCCTTTATAATTTTTCATTAACTTTGAGCTCCATTTTTTATACCTACCAATATAAAAACCCTTTATCCCATATCTATCCCCCAATATGAACCCACGTGGTATGGTATTGCTCCCCAATGAAACTCTAGTGATTAAATACCTCTACTAGATATTATAAAGTATGTAATAGGTGGCTAGCATGTTTATGTCTTTTCCAAAAAAAATAAAGAATGGTATGTTGGTAATTTAGACATTATAGGACAACCTAATTATCTACATTCTCTTCACATCAACCAAAATCACTCTTAATTCCCTCATTAGTATACTAGTAGAAAACTCTACTTTTGGCATGGCTCTTGTGGGTATCATAGACACCAAAAAAAAAGAAATGAGAAAAATAGGGCATTTTGTTAAACACTTTTCCATTATATTATATTTTTGATGTCATTTATTTTTAAAGTTCAACACATCAAATATTATAGCTAAGTCATTTTTATGATATGTGTGTGTTTTGATAAGATTAGGTGGGCACTCAGAGAGTAATGTGAGAGGATAGATGAATATGCACAACTATTTTTAGCCATAGGATTGAGAACCGCCTACTTTTCCTTCTCTTTTTTCTTCTTAGACATTGCAACAATCCATGATTTTGTATGGGTATTTATCTACTCAAAACTAATGAAGGAAAAAGAAAATTGAAATTATATGCTCAAATTATTTTTCTTTCATTATATACTTGATTTTTAAACAAATTCTATAAAGATTAACATCATGTAAAAGGTTATAAATCATTTACAAGAATATTTATAGGTAATGTAGTGTAAATACTAAATCTACCTAATAAAAAGTATCTATTTCATAACGACAAAATGATAGTAAAATTGAAAATTAAAACTATCAATTCTAACTTGCATCTATATCTTTCTTCACAAATATTCTTCAATGGCATAACTGTAATTGTAGGAAAATGAATATATGGCATGAGATGGGATGTGATGGTAATCCACCTTTTATAGATGAATATTTTAATTTATCATTAGAAATTTTGAGGTCTAAAATAGACTTTATAAGGAAATTAATAAAATAATAGTTAAAATAATAAAATTAAGACTTTCAATTTTTTTAAAGGAAATAAAGAAAGAATTGTATTTTCAACTTTATACATATATGTTTACTCAACTTTCAAGCAAAAACATTCATTGGATGTGGAATTAAATTATACATACAATAAGCACTCACTTGGTATACATTCAAAATAAGATAACTAAAAATACATAATAAAAAAAATGTTTCCAATTTAATTCATTGTGGCTTTATCAAAATTAAGCGCATCCAAGAGATGGGTTTATATTTTATTAGAAAATAGATTGAAAACGCATTTAAAAAATGTAGTTTTTCCTTTCCCTCGGAACTTATGTGTCCTTATTATTATTGACATGATCATCTAATATATAATTCTTTAATTTTGAGATCTATTTTTTATTTCATTTTGTTTTCAATAAACACATCGCTGAGCTTTCAAATTCCAAACTTCCCAGCAAAAAATATTTATGAATTGAACTAGCATTGTTAAAGTATTTTTTTGGGTCCATAAGTTTAGCTATGAAATTTCACTTATTTGTTTCAATAAAATTATAACTAAATTTAATTCTTTTTATTAATTCAAAGTGTAAAAAAAAAATTATAATGGTAGAACCACATGTAATTATACATATTCACTTTGATAAGATTTTCTCTCTCTCCAATGTCATTACTTATTCACTTTGATAAGACTCTTTCTCTCTCCCAATGCAATTACTATTTATAAATAATCATAATATATTGAAATCTTTTTAAAACACTAACATTATTCTTAAAACCTAACATATCAATTCTAAAATAATAATAATATTAAAAAAAAATCAAATTTTATTATTTTATATAATTCTAAAATACATAAGGAATAATTAATTTTCTTAATCTATTGTCATTAACTATATTAAAACTACATCACATATAAACTAATTATTTCTTTTAAAAATTTTGATTTACAAGTAAAGAATGTATTTAATTAATATATAATTTATTAATATAAAATGTATTTAATTAATATATAATATATTAATATAAAATATAATTATATTTTTCTAAGAATATTTTTAATTTGATTTTTTTTTTTATAAATAAAAACTATAATGTTAAAATATCTTAATTCAAGTAATTTGTTGAATAATCAAAATTTTCAATTATTTGAATTCTACTCTCCAAACATCTTAAAATTAACTAAGAGACTTGGTGTAATTAACTCATTTATAATATTTATAAAATAGTTATATCTAATATAATAATAATTTTTAAATTTATATTTCTCTAAAAAAAATAATTCTAATTAATAATTAATTAAATAAAAATACTTTAAATTAAATTAATTTTAAC
The DNA here is from genome assembly GCA_031772625.1 of Pinus tabuliformis. NCBI lineage: Eukaryota > Viridiplantae > Streptophyta > Pinopsida > Pinales > Pinaceae > Pinus > Pinus tabuliformis. Next base: position 117,877,116 of record CM062804.1, read on the forward strand.
AAAAAAATCTAAAAAAAATATTTCTAATTAATAAATTAATTCTAATTAATAATTAATTAAATAAAAATATTTTATTTTAAATTAACTTCAACAAAAGAATCTACTTTTAAAATTAAATTAAATATTTATCCTCAACTTTAATGATGATGATGGTAGTGGTTAACGTCCGTTGAGACCAAACATTGGTCTATCCGATCTAAAAAAACAAATTATTCATATTCAATATTTGCACTTTCACTTCAATAATAATTCAAAAAAATATATTCCTTATTTTGTAATAATTCCATACAATAAGCTTATAAGCAATCAATATAGGGAACAATCACATCTATAAATGTTATTTTTCATGTTATCCGTTGTTATTTTCTAAGAATAATATATACATAGAAAATATGGTTATTTTAATCCTATATGTTTAGTATATTTTCCCTTAACATGTAAATAAATTAAATATTAAATTAAATATTTTAATATGTAGTGCTTTTTAAAATATATAAGAAGTGAATAAAGGAAAAAGTGGATGGGTATGGGTGTGAAAGCGGGAGGGGAGAGTAAAATACAGGGGAATATAGGTGAAAAGTGAGGAGTAGTATAAGATAAGAAAAGGGGGAAGGAGGTGAGAGGATATAAAGGTCATATAAGTAAGGGAGGTAGATAGGTAACGTTAGGAGAAAGGTGAGACATGAATGGGAGATAGGTGAGGTTAGAAGATGTGAGAATAAGTGGGTGGGAATGAGTGGTAAAGGGGGAGGAGGAGTTAGATTATTTGTGGAGTTTTAGGATACATATTTTTTACTTAAAATTATTTATTAATATTGGAAGTTTTAACGATAAGCTGTTTGAGGTATTCTCTCAGTATTAGATGGTTAGAAGCTTTCTTTAAGGTTGAGTATTCATGTTTTCTCTCTTAGCCATGTTTAAGGCCCATATCTAATGTTCAAATAAATATTATTGGTACCTATATACTTTTAAAAACAAAGAATGCCTTCATCAGGTCATTTGTAGGTCATTTGTATATGTTCACATTGTCATTCTTATCCCCAAGCCTATAAGCTTCTTTTAGATCCAAACTCTTAGGTATATTCTCCTCACCAAATCCAAGTTCCAAAGACTCGTATTTAATATTATAAATCATAATGTTGACTATCCTCATCAAGAGACTGAGGATACCCTTGAAATATCCTTTGTGGTGGCTCAACATTTTGTTGATGGCCTTAAATGTCTACAATATTTCTTGGTCACATTCTTGCTACCCTGTGAATGATAAATAACAAAATTGTGTGCTAAATAGCGAAGATAACCAAAAACTCATAACATTCAATAAGAGGAATTAATCTCCCATACAACTATACTTATTGGAGCCAAAGAAGGGATCTCCACCCAACCCAAAAATGTTTTATGCTTTCCAGTCATACCAATCTCAACAAACCACTTGCCTTGTGACATAATTTAAGAACTGAATAATCACAAATATCATGATCCAATCCATTGACAAGTGTAGCTTTCCTCCACTAAATCTTCTTAACCATCAAGTTTTTGCAATAAAAAAGACATGACCCTATTTGTGGTATTGAGCACACCAAAAGGGGGTATTTAGGTAATCTAAAATTTGTGTGTACTTCTTCCCTTCCTAATCCAAGCTTAGGGATTGCAAGAAACCCTTGATAAGATATATATCCACAAGAACCTTGACCATTGAGTGGGACATTATCTTCAACAAGGTGTGACCAACTAGAATGGTCTTCTCTAGCAAATCCATGGTAGCTCTAGCCGCTTGCTCGATTCAAAACTCCATAGGTAGTTTTTGCAAATTAACCCATACTAATGTGCTCCCCATAAACTCATATTTTAGGCTGAACAAAGGAGTCCATGACTTTAGGGATAACAAAGAACTATTGAAAAACTAGGACACCTTATGTATTGTATTAGCATACTGCACCAAACAAAAATAAACCCCAACCATTCTCTAGATAATATATGGTTGGTAGGCCCATAACCTAGTATAGGGAAACAAACCTCATTCACCCACCTTCAAATTTGCTCTATGTTAACTTGTTGAACTAGGAATTTTCCTACCAATGTCCTCCCTATAATTCCAAGATTTGGTCTAACCATAAATCTTCTATAACAATCAATGATATCCCCCCTCTTTGACTTTTAACCACCTTTTTCTTCCTCCTCACCAGCCTCTAAACATAGCTCAAAAAGCACCCCCCCTATTAGGGGAATTTCGAGGTCTAAAATGTGCCTCATAAGAAAAATAATAAATAATAGTCAAAATAATAAAATAAAAGTTATGAATTTTTAAAGGAAAAGAAAGAATACTACCATTTTTATTATATTTTCGTTTGATCTAAGAATACTACCATTTTTTATTGTATTTTTAGTTTATCTCCTTATTGGTTTATTCAAATGTCAAGTGTAGGAACCCATTGAATGTGGAACTATATTTGTCATCCAATGAGTACCCACTCTGCATACTTTTGAGTATACCCACACCGATTTAAAAAAAAAAAAAAAACACGTTTTTCATTTATTTTCAATTTTTTTTCAATAGGCATACTCAAAAGTATGCATAATGGATACTCATTTGATAAAGAATTTAAATTTGAATCCAATGGTTTCCTACACTATTCGTTTGAGTAAACTTATAAGGAGAATAACTTTAAATGCAAATAAAAAAGTAGTTTTCTTCTTTTCCTTCTAAAGATATCTACCCTTGGGAATGAAATCACCATTTTGAATCTTATTGGTTATTTTAAAGTCAATTTTGTAAATACATTTTTATTTTAAAGCAAATGTTTTATCTTAAATTTCCTTTAATGATTGATTTAAAATATAAAATATAGACGAGATATTCATGGATTGAACCCCCATTTGCATAATTACACGATCTTCCTCCTTTAGATACAAGTCATTAAACTCTTGAGGCTTAAACTCCTTTGTTTTGTAGTCGACAACTCTCTCCTTGTCCATTGAATTCACCAACAAATAGATACCACTACCACTAGTGTGAGTATCTTCACCTTTCCTTGAAAAACCTAACACCTCAATTGATGTATTGACAAGACCTTGATAAAATCCTTTCCCAACATAATCTCATGGATTTGTTGATAGTGCAACAACCTAACCATCAATCAACCTTTTCATGGAATCCACCCCATACTCCATCCTATCTTGGAGCTTACGAATAAGTGACAATCCCTAGTGACTACATAAAAATGAGGTCTTTGAAAAGCAAGACTTTGTATAGTCCACCAATTAGACATCGTTATCCATCCTCTTCCACTGTTATTAAGTATACTTGGCAGAAAACCTCTTTCCATGAACATCTAAAACCAAACCTCGAATTTCCCTTTGAACAAGTGGATTGGATTTCAAATTCTAGGAGTGCTAGAGTTTCATTCAAATTACCCCAACATTGAATTCCAACCATACATATCTCAACATATTTTTCTTAAATACTTGATGTAGTAAATACTCAAACCATATTAAATAGGAGTTGTCTTTAGTGCGACTTTTTGGAAGCTTTTACGATGGGCTTTTCCGGTCAAATTTATTGAAATCATAAACTTGATGGGTAATCCTGTGCAATTGAAGTGCCCTAGGGATTTTCTAGGGTGCTGAATCCATATATACAGTCAAAAAATTAGTTTAAATAACACAAATCAAGATTCCACCTCAAATTCTAACACCAAAAAATCTAAAATATCACACTACAAACACCTCCTCTTAAATAGAGTGTTCCATTGCCATCACCAAAGCTTTATGGTTTAAGAATTCAAATCGTATTAAAGAGTTTTAAATGGCATTTGACCTCGTTATACTCAAATGTGAATTAAGGCACGGATCATCGTGCAAATGACGTTTGACTAAAGTTTCTTGCCAGCAAATGGCGGCGCGGATGAGGGAAAGACTGCCCCGCTTCCCGACGCTTTTCCTGCTCCAAAGTCGCCCGCAAACCTGGCGCGAGAAAGGAAATTCAGTCCTTCCTGTCCAAAGTCGCCTCGAATTCTGCCGCAAAAGCCTCTGAAGCAAGTTCAGTCCAACAGAGCAGATGCCCAGAATGAAAAAAAAATGTTCGGCCCATCCGGGGTACCGCAAGACTTAGTGAGCGGCGGGTTTTGGATATGCGCTTCGAGGTTATTTTAGGGCGATGGAGCTGGGAAGTAGATCAGCGCTCTCAGATTAACCAGCAATTTGTCGGGCCGCTGTGGGCAAGATGTCTGTGCGCACATGTCTGCCAATATAGCTGAAGCCTATTTATTGCGCAAATTAGATCCATCCTAATATTAGCAGCTTTACAAACTAATCTGATTTTTCATCAACACAATGCCTTCATTCATTCTCCGTCTCGTCCTCATTGCCGCTCTCATCGTTGGCTTCAGTCGATTGCCCGCAAATGCTTCCAAGAAGCCCCCGACGGCTCTCGTCACGCCCATCAGTTATGATTCTCGGTCGACGAACTACACCGTGGAAATTGGCCAGAGAACCCCTATGCGGGTCCTGCAACTAATGCTAGATATCGAGCAAGACTACATGTGGGTGTCCTGCGACGAGAAAAATTACAGTTCCTCTACTTACCGCCCGGTTCCCTGTAGTTCGACGCTATGCAAGTCGTATCAGCATTCCCGCTGCGCCAAGTGCTATGGCCCCCGCGGCCCCGGCTGTAACAACCACACCTGTGCCGTGCCCTACCCAGGCTTCCAACTCGGGCAGGACACCGCGGCGCTTCTCAGCAGTGACGGTTCAAGCTCCGGCCCCGTTGCCAGGATCCGCCGCATCGCCTTCGCCTGCGCTGCCAAGGGAAATCTCTCCGCTTTGCCTCGAAAGGCCGCGGGCGTCGCTGGGATGAGCTCTTCCATACTAGCACTGCCAGCTCAGCTATTCGCTGCAGAGCGTTTTACCCGCAAGTTTGCCATGTGTCTTCCAGGTGGCCAAGAACCGGGTGTTCTCTCATTTGGCGGTGGGCCGCTCGTCTTCGTTTCGCCAGCTGGTGTAGACCTGTCCAGCGGCCTCATCCGCACTCCCTTGATCAAGAATCCCGTCTACAGCAGCGCCTTTTATATCGGTGTTCAGAGTATAGAAGTCAACGGAGTCGACGTCCCTATCGACGCAGATAAGTTGCGAATTGGCAAGGAGGGACGCGGGGGCACCAAGCTGAGCACCGTGGTGCGCTACACACAACTCGCGACCCCCATCTACAACTCCCTCGTAGGCGTGTTCACCAACTTGGCTAAGAAAATGAATATCTCGCGCGTTGCCTCCGTGGTCCCCTTCGGAGCCTGTTTCAACCTGAGTGGTGTGGCTTTTACTCATGTTGGTCCGGCTGTGCCGACGATAAACCTCGTGCTGCAGGGCAACGGTCGTACCACTGCTTGGAGTATCTTCGCAGTTAACTTGATGGTGGGGATCAAGAGCAAGGTGTCCTGTCTAGGTTTTGTTGATGCAGGGGAGGATCCGGTGACATCGATTGTGATAGGGACGTATCAGATGCAGGATAATCTGCTCCAATTCGATTTGGCCAACTCCACACTCGGCTTCTCCTCCTCTCTGTACTTGAAACAAACATCATGTTTCAACTTCAATTTCACAACTTCTTTGTGAAGACTCCTTTCACAGGAGTTGTTGCAATAAGAATAAGAGCTGCAGGCAGCCGGAGTCCCCGCCGGATATGAAAACAATTAATAAAACAGAACGTGTATTTGTTTCCTCTGTCCACTTAGTTGTTGCAGATGTTTGGAGCGCTAATGATCAAATACATACTGCCATATACCAGTAGAAAAGGGCAGGATCTAAATCCTTCGTTAAAGCTTGGTTCCTTTGTCCACTTAGTTGTTGCAAATGTTTGGAGCGTTGATGATGAAATACATACTGCCATATACTAGTAGTATACCAGTAGAAAAGGGCAGGATCTAAATCCTTCATTAAAACTTAAAAGAGACAAATCTTTCTCATGCAAAAGAACTGAACATAAATCCTATGGTTATATTGTTGTCATTACTAGAAGTTTTTGGAAGTTCCAAAACAGTCATCCTGGTTCAAGGATTTAGAAAAGACGGTCTCAATCATTTTTCAAAAAGGATTGAGTAGCATAGACAGCTGCAACAGCAAGAATTGATGTGTTTTATTTGATCATTATGTCATGTAGCAAACGCATCTCAATCAAGAAGATGGCCGAATTTTACATTTGAAGCATCCTGACAATATATTAAATGACTTATCAGTGACGATATATTAAATGATTTACCAATATATTAAATGACTTACCAGTGACGATATATTAAATGATTTACCAATATATTTAGCAAAACCGAAGAAGTTGTGCTGAGAATTCTCACTTACCAACTTTACATCTTGCAGATCACTTACCAACTTTACATCTTGCAGATGGATTCCTCTGTTGACATTGTCTAGTCAATGGCAAGAGAACATCAAAGCTAAAAGAGGAGTTTGGATATTTTAGTGAATGAGTTTTTCATATTTGCATTATGCCAGTATATACATCATTTATTACTACAGGATATAAGGACATGGAACAATTTAACATGCTTACTCATCAAAGGTGGCAACATAGGCAGCTTAGGCAACATCTGTTGGATAAGAATCATAAATAGAGGAGAAAGCACTAGCGACATGGGCAAAGGCAGTATCTACCATAGGCATAGGCAATAACACAGGCAATTTTAATAATCATTTGAAGTTACCATTGATGGTCCAACAGTTTCCACACCAGTGCGTGTATGTATAAATACTTAGACAAAAGCTTAGCTGGAATCCTAATCAGAATAGAAAAAAACTGGCCCATCATTTGTACACAGAAAAGGAACCGCTGAAATGCAGAAAGCAAGGAACCACTGAAATGCAAAAAACAAGTTTTTGAAACGCACCTAGACCTGGACTTGCGACATTCATGAACCTCAGGAATATCGTTGTTTGTTTATCAGGGATAACATTCTTTGTTTTTGTCCCTTGTACCTGCTTCTGACTCCTTTACTTACAGGTATCCTAGCCTGCCCATCTTAGTAATACACAAATATCCTAGCCTGCCCATCTCATTAATACTCAAAAAATAATGCAAAAAAGAATAGCTACACGGGAAAGATCGTCTAGAAGTAACTTATCCAACTGTCCAGAAGTAACATATCCAATAACACGTAACATGTCCAATAACATGTATTACAAGTGTCCATTAACATGTACTACACGCGAAGGAAGTAGTAGGATTGTCGTGAAGTAACATGCGCATTGATGGCGAATCTAATATCAGGCTAAAAAAAACTTTGAACATGCTACATACAACTTATTAAAAATTACATACAACATTTTCCTGCACTTTGGATAAATATAAATTGTCACAATATTTTACATTGGGATGAGCCAAACCTGCCAAGCCTGCAATAAAAGGTCTATTTACTTTCCGCTGGAAACTTTTGTTAAAATTTAGATGAATAACGATATTGACTCTAAAACTTTGATTAAACAATAATAAAGCCAAAATAAAATTGGTCACCGACTCAATTAATTGCCGGTCAACTATCTATCAATTGCTATAGTCCTGCTGAAGACAGGGACTAATAAGAATAGAGATTTCTCGTTTCTATTTTCAAGTAAATGCACTAACATCTTTTGTCAGTTTGATATTAACATCGTAGATAGCATATGGTTTTAATAGGTATGGATTTTTCATGTTTGGCCAGGGATGAATGCAAATATGTGTTGGAATTGGCTAGGGATGAATGCAAATATGTATTGGAATTGGCTAGGGATGAATGCCATGGAAACTTGACTATAGTCAGCCCAATTCATGGACTTGTTAAGTACCATTTATAGAAACATTTTGACAGAAAGACACTTAGCTAATTAATAACTTTTTTTGACATTAAGATCAACGAGGATAGTAATCAACAGTCTCAAAGGATTTCATACATTGGAGGCCAGGTTGAAATTTGATGCATAATTAATCTTCATTTACATTTTGAGATATTATAATTAAATTTCATTGATCAAAATTAAGTTTTTTTGACATTAAGATCAACGAGGATAGTGATCACCAGTCTCAAAGGAATATTAATAACCTTTTTTGTGATTAAGATCAACGAGGATGGTGGTCTAAAGTCTCAAAGGATTTCATACATTGGAGGCCAGGTTGAAATTTGATGCATAATTAATCTTCATTTACTTTTTGAGATATTATAATTAAATTTCATTGATCAAAATTAAACCGCATCGATCCCAAGTCTCCATTTAATATATATATATATATATATATAAAATTTTGGTTCACATTTTTTCTTTATATCTTCCATACATGTTACATTATTAAAGTATTTCATGTGAAACTTTGAATAAATTTAGGTGAATTATAAATTACAAGTATGAGTTTTATATTAATGAAATTTATTTCTAGTTAATGTTGGGTATATTGAAAATGATTATATGCATTTTTTTTTGTCGATCAATAAATTTTTATTATATATTATTATAAAGATGTAGATTTTTTTTGTTTTACTTTGACTATATTTGTTAGCAAGAAAAACTAAACAATAGTGCTAAAGATGTGTCTATTCATTTGTTAGTTCCCAAGGGCAAAAGAGTCACACAATCCAAAAAAAACACAAAACCAACAAGCAACCAATAAATATCATGTCACGGAGGAGGATGAAAAACTTGACCTGCTGGAGTAGCCATGGGGTCATGGCCTTCATGGACATAGAAGTCTATGTGCTCTAGTCTCGCCTCAATCTCGGTCATTTGTTCGTCGTTGGTTACGGTGCACCTAGGACAACTACTCCAGTATCTCATTCTGGCTCTACTGGATGTCATTAATATATACCAACAACTCATTCTGATTTTCATATCTGTGCTCAGAGAGGATGTCCAAGTTGGCCTAGATTCCTCTCAACTAATCAATAATCATGTCCAGGGAGAGCGGATGAATGGCGTGGCATGGAGAGAGGGTAGGGCCTTGCGTATTTTCGCTTGCCATATCCATACCACCATGCTCATCATCACTCTGATCCCCTGCCCTCCACCCTTGCTCCCTTCTGCCCCCTACGGCCACCGCCTGTACGAGGTGTACTGCGTTAACAAAGCATCCTTGCATGAAACAAACAACACAAAGACTACAACCGAACACAAAGACCACTCCCACTGAAAAATATCTAAGCAGACCCACCCAAATTGCCAGGCCCCAAGCTTAGCATCGGCCCAAGCTTGAAGGAATGAGTCTGGTGAGCCCCTTTGACCCAAAACATACCAAATTGGGATGAATAATCATCATGAAAAGACTCACCACCAGCCAGGGGGTACACTGCCCAAACTACCTCATTACTGTTGAAAAGTGTGCAACAAGAAATGCTTGTTGAGAATGCAACAAGATGATGGAGCTTAGTGGAAAGGAGTCGCCTTCACTAAGTGGGCCCGCAGGCAAATTATGGCGCAAAGTATATTTTTGGATCACAGCAGGAGTGATCAAAGTCTATTTTTAGGCTGCTAGTCAAAAATAGAAAAGTCAAATATTATTGTCTCATAATAATATTTAGACTATAAACTTTATCTTATCCTCTTGGAGCACTTCAGTTTGAGCTACAGATGTGGCACATGCAACTGTTAGAAGGAAATACGTTTTCTTATGTGTTATTTGAGCTATTGCATGCAGGACATCAGTTAGAACTCATGTGGTTGAGTTCTGTGGAGCTGGATGAGCAGTTAATGGAGTTGTGTTCAGTTTGACTTAGTTGAACTAGTTGTATTTAGTCTAACTGATCAATAGACTAAGTGATGAGTTGTGTGAATTAGTTATTAATTAATTCACTAATTATTAACTCATAATGCAACTGAAGAATACATCAGTTAACTCAGTGCATGTATAGTTCAATAGGGACATGTGTTAGAGGTTGAGATTGCTATTAGTTGTGCATGAGATTGTGCACATGCATGGGATTGAGTTATGCCAATGATCTCTGCGTAGTGTGGGCCAATAACAAGTGAAATATAGCTTGTGCTCACGTGATTTACAGTGTGGGCGATTTTCACAAGGTAAATAGGAGTTTGGATCAACCATTCTCATTCATTCTCTTGCAGGATTGTGCAGTGGAGGCAGGCAAGCAGCGAAGGAGATTTGGAGATCAGATCTGAGTTGTATTGTGTGTAACAAGTGGAGATAGTACTGAGTACTTGTGAGGAGTATTGTACTATGTTTGTTACATGTTCTCAATCAATATAATATACAGATAGTTGGGGTTTTTAGCGAGAGCTTTCCCTGGGAAAAGATTGTGTTGAAATGTGTGATTGATGCTTCTATGTGCGCATGTTATTGTTTCTGCTTCTGTAAATTGATGATCAACGTAGAGGAGGTTATGTATTGTGCATGTATTATGCAATAGTGTATAATCGGGATAATCTCTATGAATATGTGTCATATTATTCAAATTTCTACAATTACTGAGGGATACTACAACTCATGGATAACCTCGGTACTCACTGCAACACCTGGCGGGCATGACCCAAGCAAAACACTGAGGCACCAACAAGTTACGACGAGAAATGTAACCCTCACCACCCAGTCTATGCACTTCAACAAAAAGACTAGGCCCAAACCCAATCTTCCTATACACACACCTAGGCCTTGAGGACACCTAAATTGTGCTAACCCACCTCCTTACAAGAAAAACAAAGACATAAATTTTGAACAAAACCTAAGAAAACATGTATACCTCTATACAAATTGTCACATTCGAGGACTGAAACCAACATTTAGAGAGTAATCTAGTTACACCATCAACGACTTTAGGATTGAGCAAGGACAATATAATTTGACACAATCTCGACCCAGGATCCTAGATAAACCCTCGAATTGTCCGTGTTCCAAATTCTGCCCAAGTTTGTTGCCTTCTTACTTTGCATGACACCCTTTTGTCTCACCAGCAGAGCCCTCCTGGTAGATCGAGCGAGAGCTACCATCCGAGACCCTCATGTACATTTCCTAGCTAGATATTTCGTTCCCTGCCACCATCACCTATAGAATAAAAATGGTCGCTTTCTCTAGAAACTTCATTGTCTGACTTCTCAGCCAGTTATACTCACCTACCTGGTTAGTCATTACTGCCACATGGAAAGACGGGAAAGCCTCGAGACAACACATGTTCCTATTCATTCCCATCAAAAAATAAAAATTAATTATATATATAAATATATATAAAATAAATTTCATTAAAATATTAAAAAAAAAATATTATTATTTTAACCTTTAAAATTTAACAGTAAATATAAAATAATGTTTAGATTCAATAATTATGTTTAAAGAAAAAAATAATTTGTAAACAAAAATATACATTTCAACCTTAAAGATATATAATAACACTCTAATCTTCATTGAATTTACGGTCGTTGTTGATTCAACATTTTCCCATTATAAAAGATAATGTTTAACACAGGTCACATAAAAACTTCAAATTTTAATCTTGCTGGGAAATATATATTAATACTTTAATCTCCATGGTTGTTCCGGGAAATATTAATCTCCATGGTTGTTGTTGGCTCATTTTAACTTAATGGCATTCGTTTTTTATGTTTTTCTTTCCAAATTATTTACTACTTTTCAAGTAAAATATATTAATGAAAGTAAAATTAAAATATATTTAACCATAGAAATAATTAAAAGAGAGAAAGAGAGACCATATCAAATCATCCTATAAGAAATAGACAAGACAATATTGAATAAAAGATGAACAATTAGTTTATTTGTTTGACATTGTATGTATATAGAAATTTTTAGCTTATTAGTTAATCATTAGCCACTATCAAAAACTGATTATAAGAAATAGACAAGACAATATTGAATAAAAGATGAACAATTAGTTTATTTGTTTGACATTGTATGTATATAGAAATTTTTAGCTTATTAGTTAAGCATTAGCCACTATCAAAAACTGATTAAAGTAAAGTAAATGAGTTGTTAATGTTAGGATAACAATTTTAAAATAAAGTAAATGAGTTGTTTAATGTTAAGATAACAATTTTACTAGCTTTACGTAATACATAGATTTAATAAAAAGAGTGTTTACACTAATAAATGCATTTGACTCAACCTCATCCCTTGGGGATATCATTTCCTTTTCTAGTTTACATAGATTTAAGTGTATGTGTGTTTTTTTTTCTTCCTGGTTAATTTTACATTGTCTAGGTGGATCTATAAAATAAAGACTTAAAATACACTCACTTCACTAATATAAATACTCTCAAAAATTAATTTTCCAATCTTTCCTTATCTAACTCATATAGAGATTTATGTTATTTGAATGGCTATAGAGCCTATGTCCTTGTTTTAGTTCTAAGTGAAATTATTCTTGAGGATGGTGCAAGCATCAACCAACTAATAACATAATAGTAGTTAAGCCAAAAAAAATGAGACACAACATATACTATGTCACTAAGAAATTTATCTTTAGTGTTGAATACAACTCCTTTCCACGTTGATATCTAACTACAATATATTTCTCAAGATTCATAAGAATAAGACTCCGTCATGATTCGATGTGTGTTAAATTATGATAGTAGTGGATTGTTTACTAAGTTGATATTCTCCTATATGTCCAATCAATAACCCACTCTTACTTAACCCACTCTTTCGTAGCTAAAATTTTAATTAATTTAAAACATCCAAGGATTCTCTTAAACAGACGAGGTTGATACACAACCATATCGTTATGTGTTATCACTTCTGATGTAGTGACCAAATACCAATGTTGTTTACACCAATAGTTTTATGCACCACTTCCACAATTAAGAAACATGTATATTACGCAACATTATTAAGGAAAGGGAGATGCCTAAGTGTTGTTTATGAATCCTTAAATATTAACTAGTAATATTTATTACAACGCTATAGACTCGTGATAATGGATTAAGAATAATAACCCTTCTAGTTAGAACCCTCCCTCTACAATCACAGTGGCCCTAATCTCATGCTCAATCATGTTTTGTGTTTATCACCAATAGACCATGGATGTGAAAATGGATGGTTGTGGAAGTTTATGAACATAAGACTAGGAATGATTCAAACACAGAAGTGATATCTCATCATTTCATTGAAAATCCAATTAGTCTTACCATTTTCATTAGTGCACACACTAACGCACTAACTCCCATAATTCAATTTGATTGGAAAACATTATATTCACCCTTAACTTATGCCCATATATTTCAGCCACATAGTTCAAGATAGCCCCACACTCAACCAGCAACATAGGACAACCACCATTTAGCCACTAACCAATGTATAGGCTTTGGGATAAAGAAAGTTGTACGACCTATATGGATTCATACAACCTAAAAAGTAATTGATTTGTAGGATACAACTTTTATCGAGGTCACATTATAGCATAAGACTTCAATTGGGATTAGAGGTAGCTAGATGCCACACTAGTATAACTTGTACAAACCATATATAATTTTCATGGAAGCTAGAACAACCTATGTGTCTTCCCTCAACCATTAATGAACTTGAAAAACAAAAAATAGAAACTCTTTAGAATAGTGCAATAGAAATTTAATGGCAACCATAGATCTTTAGTCTCATAATAAAATGAACTTTAATGAATAGAGAGTTATTGGATAGTTTTTTTGTTGCTAAGGAAGAACAAAAGTATAAAATAAATCTACAGAGCTACAATGAAGACTGAATTCTTCTATTATTAGCATAATTAAGTAGCCAATAAAATATAGAGGTATAGAGGATTACTAGGAAAACAATTTTTCAGTGCATAGAACAAATATAGTGGAATTTCTTCAATGAAATTACTAATCCAATTAATGGAAGCATTTTGATATCGACCCATATATTTGATGAAACTCATTTTCATGTTTATATCTAATCACACTAGACCTCTCAATACTCTTAAGGTCGAGACTCCATTATGGTGCTTGCGTGTGTGTGTGTGTGTGTGCGCTTAATTCTAGTTGTAGTAGATTTCTTACAAAATTGAAGTTGTCTCACATGTCCAATCAACAAACTTGTTGTCGCTTAACTAAAAATGTAATTGATTGAAAATATCTAAAGGGTTCTTTTAGATGGATAAGGTTGATACATTTCCATAACTTTGTGGAATATCAGTTTTGATTCTAGTGACTAGATGACAAATCTATCTACACTAGTAGTTTTATGCAACAATCTCACAATTAAGAAACATATATATGTACATGTATATTGGACAAAATTATTAAAGAGTAAATGCGCTAGTGTGTTAAATGAATGCAATCTCAACTAACAAGATTTATTACAATACTTAAGACACTTGATAATGACGGAAGAATAATAACCCATTTTTCTAGATAGACCTATCTACAATGATAATAACCATAATCCCATGCTCTATCATGTATTTCAATTGTCACCAATAGACCATGAATGTGAAAAGGGATGGTTGTGGATATTGGCAAACAACATCCTAGGAATGTGATATGATCCCAACAAGGCAATATATGGGGTTAAATGTATATGATATGACCTCGAAAAGGGGCATAGATGGGAATACATGTACATTTAATGTGTAAATGTATATGTAATAATGGTGGCCTAGTAATAAAGGGGTTGCATGTGCAATGTGTGAATCATTAGGAAATTTTGAGATAAAAGATGGGTCTTAAAAAAATGTACTAAAAAAATCACATTGAGGTAATACTGAGGTCTAAAATGGGCTTCCTAAGAAAAATAATAATATAACAGTTGAAATATCAAATAAAAACTATGAATTTTTAAAGGAAAAGAAAACAAACAATTTTTTTTTTTTGTATTTTTGGCTTATCTCCTTATAGGTTTACCCAAACATCAAGTATAGACAAATGTTGAATGTTGAATTAAATTTCACATCCAAGGAGTACCCACTTTGCATACTACTAATTAGACCCACAAAAAAAAGTTGAGAATACATGAAAAAACATGTTCAACACATTTTTTTCATGTTTCAATTTTTTCCGATGTCGATCTACTCAACAATATGTAGAGTGGGTACTCGTTGGATGTAGAAGCTAATTTTTCATCCAACGATTGTCTACACTTTACATTTGAGTAAAAGTATAATAAGATAAGCCAATAACAAAATAAAAAACATAGTTTTCTTCTTTTCTCTCAAAAAATATTTTTCCCTGTGGATTTTTTCAATACAAGTTTATTTTGAGTCTCATTTTTTACCTCAAAATTCCCCTAATGACTTTAAAAAAACTAATAAGATTTAAGATGATAATGTCATTCCCAGGGGTAAATATTTTTGGATGGGAAATAAGAAAACTATTTTTTTAATTGTATTTTATGCTTATCTCCATATAGGCCTACTCAAATGTCAAGTGTAGGCACCTGTTGGATGTGGAAATACCTATAAGGAAATAAGCGGAAAATACAATAAAAAAATGAAGTTTTCTTCTTTTCCTTTAAAAAGTCATAACTCTTTTTATTATTATTTTAACTATTATTTTATAATTTTCCTTAGGAGGCCCATATTAGACCTCAAAGTTCCCTTGATGATATATATATATATATATATATATATATATATATATATATATATATGTAGAGGACATTTGTTTTGGGATGTATAAATGTATTTGGATATTTCGAATCTCGAGGAGGTTCTCCTATTATTTAAGGAGATATTGCATTACATATCTCTCTCACTACAAGGAAAAAGTGGAGGTTTTTGTGGAATCCCCTATAAAATAACCCAAAAATCCATTTGTAGTGGAGGTCACTAGCAGAGGTAGGTGGACGGGTGTTTTAGCGGATGTATTTTTAATGGTGTGTCTATAATATACAAACACACCAATGATTTACTGTACATATAAGCATTGGTGCCTAATAGAACATGGTGGATTGTGGCAGATTTTTTTTTAATAAAAAAATGGTGCACTAAATAACAAAGAACACTGATGCGTATACATTCAATAGAATGAGAAAAGGGTTAAATTTACGAAAATGTTGGTCATAAAATTTATTTTTCCTAGTCTCATGCTATACTATGATGACAAAGCAGTTCTAAACCAGTACTATAACGTCTCAGTGTGTACATTGTATACCAGGAACCGACACATACACTAATTGATAGCACTGGATAAAGGTTAAATTAAAAAAAAATTCGGTGCCATATCCACCAGCAACATCGGTGCCCTTCTTGTAGTAAAATGCCCTGGTGCATACTTAGAAAGAGCATCACTATAATTTTTTAGTTTTCAAAAAAAATGTGGTGCTATATTCCAATGAAGAACCAATTCTTTTCATGTAATAAAACACCATGTTCCATCTTAGAAATAGCACCGTTAGGGGGTTTTTAAAATGCGTTGCTATATTCCCATGGAGCGTCGGTGTTGTTAATTATTTAAAACGCCTCAACATGTCTTAACAAGAGAACTGCTACATGTTTTTTTTTAAATGTGGTGATATCTTATTACGAAGCACCGATGTTGTTCATGTATTAAAAGACCCCGATGCGTCTACGAAAGAGAACCACTAGGAAGTTTTTGATTTTTAATTCCCCTGTACATGTATTTGAATGCCCCGGGTGCATCTTAACAAATGCACCACTTTAGGGTTTTTAATTAAAAAATAATAAGCAACGCCCTTGGATATTTTATGAACTAGTACGATTATAATAACACACCAAAAGAGGGTTAAATAAAAAAAATCTATAAGCCGTAAATTTCATTTTTACCATCTATAATGTTGTAGAGCTCTAAAGCACCAATGCCACTCTTGCCTCACACAAGTACCCTGTTTTTGGCGCTTCTCTTGCTCACCATCTTTCCATACCATGCTCAGTGCATGGCTTTCCAATTTTCTCAAACGGTGGTGAAATTTCTTTTTTTCTCAATTATGTGTCAACAATGCCTCCTTGACAACCAAATGTCTAGGTAATATCTATGTTTCTCTCTAATTTTTTTTTAGTGGATTAGAATTGCAAGATAGGTAAAAAAAAGTCCACTATTTTGATTTTTTTCCAGCGCGATGCGTTTGACAACTTTAGCTCACACCGATAGAGGTGCACCCTGTAAATTTACAGGGTGCATCGCAGTACGATGTGTGAACCTAATGCACCGTTTCTTTTATGGTGTGTTTCATAAATTAAAACACATCAAAAAAGCTATAAATTGTACGTTGGTTCATACATTTTTAGGTTACTCTCGGTGCATTTATATTTAGAAAATTTGCCACACACATAATATTAAAAAATACATCTTGGTGCATTTGATAACCTGAACATTTTGTACTGATGCGAAAAGGTTATAGGTGTAGACCGGTGCATAAGTTTGTCTAAACACACTGCAATGGAAATGTATGTAAGTGAACCAAAAGTAGTTCGTCATATGTATGTATGCATTGTTTCTAGTGTTGTTGTGTTTGATAATGTACTAGAACTAGTGAATTACTATTTTTTGAGTGCACCAAGAATTTTTTATTTTCTTTTTAATTGAAAGTTATGTTTCCATATTTATAAATACATTTTTCATTTAATAAAAAATATGTTTTTTTGTATGAGGCTGATGTATTTCATATGTCAATCATGTAATAGAGACATCAATAGAGGGAGCAACAACAAGAGTAGGAGAAAATGGTGAACCATTACAATGTGTTCTAACCATGGGAGGCTTGAGAGAGGGAGAGGGATTTATACCCTCGCCCTATCAGTGTAGCGACCTGAGCACCTTTAAGGAATGTTGGACTCCTTAAGTAAAATGGGTAGGCTACATCCCTAAAGGCACATTATATCTTGTTGGCGCATCTGATCTGTCAGTGGAGTGTCTAAGAGCAAGATTTCAGGGTCGGTCCTGAGACGTGGTATAGGCGCCCTAAGGAGGACATATATTTTATCATTGGCCTATCCAAGAGAGGGGAGTATTTTCCCGAGTTCCCTAATTTCCGTGGGGTTCCAATAGAGAGTCAACTTGTCTACTCTTATATATATGTTAGGGCTCATGTAGTTTGTCTTGCAAATTTTGGGTGCATGGTGCATAACTACGGATTGTTTCTTTTGCTGCACAAAAGGTTAGGTGCCTCTCATTATTAGTGACCACCATTGCACACTATAATAGTGATGGGTAGAATATTAGTTTCCCTCTTTTCCATTATTTCAATTCTTTGATGCAGGCACCATGATGTATCAGATGGTTTACCATTTTTTTGAGGCAATTTTGCAGGGCTTTAAATAGATGTTGTGCGATGATAGATGGGAGGAAGAACTTCTCTTTCACTTCATAGATTTTCATTTATTTTATTTTTTGTGAGGTTTCCATAGGTGAGGCCTAAATTTTATTGTCGCCCTCCTAGGCTGATGACTGAGGTGTAGATGCACATGTGGGGCTAGATGATGCCGAAGAGGGGCATGCCAAAGTATCTGGCTAGGATTTCTACCTAGAAATTGATGTTACTGGCTAGTGAGGATGACCACATGTTTATATTATTGTCATTTTTGTATGCAGATATGGATTGGAGATTGTCCCAACATCCTCTTCACATCGAATGATCCTACAGATGATAGAGGTAATATTAGTGTTTTCTTTAAATTAATCTAGTTTCATTTTGTTGTCTTAATTAATTAAAATAAAATTTATTCTAGTGCATTCTTTAACTTATTTTTATTAAATTGTTTAATGAAATTATCTAATTATTATTATGTACTATATATTTTGTAGACATCAACACATTCCTTGGGGACATGCATCTTCTCCCACCAGAGGGAGAAGATGAGGAGATGGGTGAGGCCCAAGAGGATGAGGCACATCCTCAAGGAGGCATGGGCATCTAGGCCCATACGGTTAGTCTGAGATTTAATATGGACTACTGCAACCCATTTTCTATAGTTTTGGTTGACGACGGAGTCTGCCCTACAAGGGATCGAGACATTAACGAAGATCCTAGGTTCGTGGACCTCTTGAGGGACTGTGTGTGTGATATGATGACTCTTATGCATCATATCATCAGAGCTAGTAGGCTACTGATAGCGAGGAGGGATGCAAGGACTGCAGCACCAGATCCATCAGTTGAGTCTTTACATAGTCCTACCCCATTAGATCATGATGATGAGGGTGTTGATCATGCTTATGGTAGTACTACCCCATTGGATCATGGTCAGGGTGCCATCGATCCTTTTGGTAGTATTTCACCATCAAATAATGGTTAGGGTGTCAATGGTCTTTATGGTAGTACACCTCATCATCATTCGCCCGATGATGATATCCTAGAGCTAGAGAAAGTGCCTCATGTTTCTCCTGAGAGAGCAGAACAACCACCTTCTCCCTCACCTCAAAGTTTGACAGTTGAGGAAGTAGTTGAGCATCCATCATCTTCTGCCGCAGAACAGGTTTCCACTACTACTTTTGTTGTATCAAATATTTGATAGAAAATCTTAACTTGTTTATATATATATATATATATATATATATATATATGGTGCATTTTTTTCTTCATGTTTATGTACTTAATTTATATGTGGTGTTGATGTGTATATTTTTAGGTCATGTTAGATATGTTCATTTAATGTGCTTATAGATAGATGTGTATGTGATAATAGTATGTGTATCTTAGATGATGTTTGTGTTTGTTATATGGTTATCATCTTATAGATTATGTATTGGTGAACTTGTATCAAAATTTTATATATGAAATTGCATGCAAAACGAGTTATTTAAAAAACTGCAAATATATTTTTATAGATTACAAAGTTTAGTATGGTTGAAACTATTCTTATAAAATTATGACAAATATTTTTCTATTGCTTAGATAGTTCATTCATATTCATTCTAACCTAATCAGTGAAATATTTCAATACTCACAAGGAAAAAAGAATTAAAGGTAAAATAATTTAGTTAGTTTTTAATAAGATGAAAATGTGTAAATCATTCAACCTTTAATATAAAATATTAATATTAATAAAGTATTCAAAAATAAAATTTAACCAATGAAAAATTATGCTATGGTTGATCTATATATAGAGATAGAGAACCAGTGCTATAGATCGATTTTAATCACAAATTTATCAATCCCTAAAAGAGCTTATATATTTTGACATGTATATCTTTTTTCAACTTTTACATTATAAAAAGAGATTTTCATATAATGAGATTTGATCCCTCTCGACTCTTGGTAGATATATTGTTGAGATGGATCTATATTGGTTTATAAAATTCAATCTATTGTTAAATTTAAAAAACTTAAGTCAATTTTTTTTTAATTAATTTAGATTTAATATAACTTACAAAATTCTATTTTAATAAATTCTAATTTATCACTAAAGTTATGATATTTCAACCAATTTAAATTTAATATTTATAGCAACTCTTACCAATTTAAATTAGAAATTTCTCTCTCTAAAGATAAGGATCAAGAAACATAAAATAAGGCTTGTGAAGTTACTTGTAGTTGGGGATTTTCTCTATTGGAAGCTCTCCCTTAAAGATGCAAGTGAACTTTTTTCTAGTAATAAAGATATAACATTTTGGTGCTATTGTGGTCCTTTATTTGCTATTGTACCGGTTTAAATTTAAACCTTTTTAATAATAAATATGAGTTAAATGATACAAAAATCATACTATATTAGATTTAACTTTTTGAAAAATAATATATTTGATTATTTCTGAAGGAACAACAAAAGAAATATTATTTTTTCCACATACTTATCATGATACAGTGACTAAAATTCATGTTTTCACATTTCTCCTAGCTAATATTACATCATGTTCACAATGATGAAGACATGTTTATTTTAAATAATTTACTTATAAATACATAAAAATAGATATTTATTTTACATAATCTAAATAGGAAAGAAAAATGCGTCACCAAGTATATTAGAAAGTAAAATAATGCCTCTTAATCACCATCACATCATTTATCATTTAATTCTTAGCCATAAAATATTTATTAATTCAACTTTTAATTATAATTACCATTGAAAAATAAAAGTCAAATTTGTTCCATTATCCATGAAAAAAAATAAAACCTCTCATGCATCCATGTAAGCCCATGTGTTTCTCTTATGGTCCATAAAAATATGTAATTGACATTTTATACATGCATAAGACTTCTCTTTAGTTTACATAATGTTATAAGAACTAGAATTTAAATATATTAAACATGACTTTACCTCTCATGTCAAGAATTTAATCTTACATATTAATACATATTTTTTTCATTGTTAAAGTCCTCATAGATTTATCACTACATGATTTATATTGATTTTGGAATAAACAAGAAGAAAAAGCATGTGAACCGATTAATAAACCAATAATAATATAAATCTAAAATAAATCTTCAATGTTGTTTCTAAATTCACTATTTTCTCTTTTTGGTTATATTCTTCTCATTTTCCTATTTGAGAAGGATTGTGACCTTGAATCCTTATTACCATAGATATTGTACACCATTTTTTAAATTACATTTATGGAGATACATTGTTGCATAGTCAAAATAAGGAAGCTTAAACTTTGATGATGGACATTGTAGTAGGCCTTTTAGTACACATATATGATTTTCCTTCTCCATTTTCTATCACTTTGTGAGTTATTTTAGTTTGATACTCACAATGCCATTTGATAAAGGAGATAATATGAGTATATTTAGATTGATATCTTAATAAAATATAGTTATAAACTGATAACCCATGCTTAGACTATCACAAGATAGTCACTAAAATTCATGTTTTCACATTTCTCCTGCCTAATATTACATCATGTTCATAATGATAAAGACATGTCTACTTTAAATAATTTAATTATAAATACATAAAATTAGATATACATTTTACATAATCGAAATAGGAAAGAAAAATGCATCACCAAGTCTATTACAAAGTCAAACAAATGCCTCTTAATCACCATCACATTATTTATCATTTAATTCTTAGCCATAAAATATTTATTAATTCAACTTTTAGATATAATTACCATTGAAAAGAAAAGTCAAATTTGTTCTATTATCCATGAAGAAAAAATTAAACCTCTCATGCATCCATGTAAGCCCATTTGTTTCTCTTATGATCCATAAAAATATGTAATCAACATTTGATACATGCATAAGACCTCCTTTTAGTTTACATAATGTCGTAAGAACTAGAATTTAAATATAGTTAACATGAATTTATATCTCATGTCAAGAATTTAATCTTAAATATTAAAACACATTTTTTCATTGTTAAAATCTTCATAGAGTTAGCACTACTTGATTTATATTGATTTTGAAAACAAGAAGAAAGAACATGTGAAATGATTAATTAATAATCCAATAAGTATCTAAATCAAGAATAAATCTTCAATGTTGTTTCTAAATTCACTATTTTCTCATTTTGGTTATATTCTTCTCGTTTTCTTCTTTGAGAAGGATTGTGACCTTGAATCCTTATTATCATAGATATTGTACAAAATTGAAAATATTTTAGTTTTAATTGTAAAAATGTTTCCACTGCAAAAAAAAAGTCTAAAAAAGTTTGTGAATCTTACTAAATACAAAAAATTCGAACAAGACGAGTAAAAAAAATATAATTAGAGAAATAAAGAAAACAAAAACATATAACAATAGTATAAATGATGAAATAACACAAGTACATATCAATATTCATTTCATCACCATAATTGTCTTCCTCTCTTGGCATGATAACACTGGTGTTCTAAAAAATATGTTTTGATCTAGGGTCGTGTATTAATACGAACCACCAATCCCTATCATACACATCTCGGTAAAAACACACATGGTTGGAGTGTTTTGGGAAAAAATAAGGCTCTCTATCTTCATGCCACATATTTCTAGAGTTTATAGATATACACCCACTATCACGATCTTCCTTTATATTATTTCGATTAAAGGTATACCACCACTTGCACCTAAAAATAACACATTTGAATGAAGAGAAGTCCACTTAAATGATGTCTTATATCTTTCCAACATGACCTAATTCCCGTGTATTATCTTTTGATTGTGGTGGCTAGCACGACTAGATTAGTCGAACTCGACTTCTACTCCATAGTCTTATGTCATGCATCTATCATTGACATCCTCCATGTGAAAATGATTTCCATATGCCCACATAGGTGTGAACAAATGCACCTATAAAAAAGTGAAAAAATCATAGTGTTATGTGTCTATTAACCTGAACATAATAAAAAATAAAATATATAGATGTTACAATTCGAAGGTGCAATATGAAGTTAAAATTAATGTACATAAAGAGATTATTACCGAGTTTCTACACGATATCCCTATTTTTAGCGCATCCTCTTTAGCACAGAGGTAACGACCATATGCACCATATTTCTCTCTGACTTGATCAACGACCCAACTGTTAGGGCATGCCACTGTCATATTTTCTTTTAAATGATCAGGATAAGGCATGCTTTTATCATTCAACCATTTGAATTATTTCCTGTCACTATCCCATTTCCTCCTCTTTTACTCATATAATGTGACCCATGGTTGTGTCGCTTCCATATTTTAAAGAATGAATTTTTTGATTGCTTCAATTTATGAATTCGTTGATTAAATCAAACAAACACATATAATACGTATAAGATCAAAATATGTATTAATATAAAGTTCAATGTGAATAGTTATTGTGTAGAAATTTAACAAATGATAACCCACTAAATCCTTCTCATTCACCTCTTTACATTCATTTGGAGAAGCTACCCTTCTCTTTTTTCTTAATCCCTTTCGCAATCCCGAATCATTGTACCAGGTGTGTTTTCGATCTACTTGATGTACTCACTAGAATAATATAAAGACTCATACGATATATACCCCTCTTCCATAGACCACTCGGGTTTTTCCCTTTTCGAACAAAACCTTTCACTTTCTTCATGTACCTCTTTAAGAAGAACATCCAACGAAAATAAACCACCCCAACTAACTCAACCTCATCTACTAGGTGAATTAGAAGATGAACCTACAAGTCCATGAAACTTGCCGACACTTCCTTCTCAAATATACAAACAATCTCAATTATCTCTAGATGCCACCGTGGAACGATAGCCATATGAATCTCCTTTGATGTGATCCAACATA
Organism: Pinus tabuliformis; assembly: GCA_031772625.1. Classification (NCBI taxonomy): domain Eukaryota; kingdom Viridiplantae; phylum Streptophyta; class Pinopsida; order Pinales; family Pinaceae; genus Pinus; species Pinus tabuliformis. The sequence goes on from CM062804.1 coordinate 117,901,156, forward strand.
CAAATGCAGATACTTTAGATATGGCATGTCACAGGTCTTGGGCGAAGTCATGGTTCACACACCCACACATGATCAGAGGATAATGACAATGCACAGTAAATAGTACATGATATAAAAAATAATTATAAAATATCCCATTGCATAAAAATTCAAAAAAATATTAAAATCATGTTTTTGACATATGTAATCTTAGAAGGTTCAAATAGTCATGTGATTTAAACCCCGAAAAATGGTCTTCCACAGTGAAGCAATGTCGTAATTAAGACCCATATAAAGAAGGCACCCTCAAACTCATTATAACTTCTCATTTTCCAAATAAAGATCATATTTATTTAAAATCCATGGGACATCACCTTCTTTGAAAGACCAAGAGGGACCAATCTCTACTCTAGTTTCTTGTCTTGGCTAATGTTTTTTTTTTTGTTTTTGAAGAAATCAAATATCTCCTAACAACCAATGTGCCATTTTATTTCGATGATATGTGCCTCCTCAAAGAAGATGAAACACTTTTAAATATATGCATGGGATCTAGTAAGTGGGAAATCTTAAGATGCTCCTAATATGGGAGCTCATAAAATATAGATTACCGTTTCATCCCAATCGTACATTTGTCAACATAGGTGTCGAAGAATTATAAATCATGGACCATAGGCTCCTGCAATTTGAATCAAATATTTTTTCAAACTCCTCCTCCTTTTCTCTCTCATATGCTCCAAGCCATTCAACTAGTGCCATTATTGCAGACCTTTGGGTTTTGTCTTGTTTACCATTGAAAGTAGATGTTACTCTTTTGTAAGCGTATTCTTTTGGGAGAAATACCCTGGAGAAGTCATACACTGGCTTTTGTAGGTGGTTAGACCACCTAGCCTTTAGAGAAGGTCCACAACATTTACATCCATGATACCCTTTTGTTACAAGGCCTGTGAAATTATTGTATACAAGCCAACACATTAGTGACCATTAAGATAAAAATAATTGTAGTGAATTAAATTAATATACGAAAAATATTGTTACGTATAAATCAAATCAATAAAAAAGTAATTTACCTGAGAAAACTCATAATCCTGGATACTCATGTATGGTGTAAGACATGGGGGCTTCACTGGGGTAGAAATACCATACCACATACATTCATATTGGGGAAAAAATGACATAATATATTGAGCATATAATAGGGGTTAAAGGATTTTTATATTGGTAAGTATAAAAAATGGAGCTCAAAATTAATGAAAAAATATAAAGGGGTATAAAAAATTTTAATCATAAAATGGATACATACAATATCTAGTGAAAGTAGGGGTTTTTTAAATTAGGAAGGTGTATTGGGTTCGTATTGGTAGAGGCTTGAATAATGTGACTTTTAGAGGTATTTTCTAATATGTAGTAAAATTAAGGGTATTGTTTAGTATGCCACAAAAACACGTGATATGTCAGAGGTTCATTAAGTGAAGCCCCTATGGTGTAAGCACATATGTCATACAACGTAAAACTTATCTTTGTTGCGATGGGTCTTGATACATCGTACACATGTATCCCTTCCCATAATTCCTTCAATTCATTTACCAATGGTTGTAAGTAGACATCCATATTCTTCACTTGTCTCCTACCAGGGACTATGAGAACCAAAATAGTATGTTCATTCTTCACAGAAAACCATGGGGGGATATTATTATTGATCACTACTACTACATGCCAAACATAATAGTTGGTGTTTTGGAGGGAATATGGGTTGACACCATCTATGACTATGTTAAGTCTTAGACTTCGTACTTCATCCTTGAATTTTTCAGGCCATGTATCCTCTATATACTTCATGGCTATTTAATCTATTGGGATTCACATAACTCGTGGCTTAATTCTATGTGAGGCATGCCATCCCTCCAACATAGCTAATTATTTGCAATTAGAGAGCCTTTGGATCCTTTGTATTAAAAGAATGTGCCTTAATATCGTATGAGGAGGGCCATGTGATTTAATCATTTTTATTTTATTTACGGTACCTGTCATGCCCACCAACAAACAATGATCAAGGAAGGGCCCAATGAGGAAAGGTTGGCTCAGGAATCACACCTTCAAAAGCAATGGGAAGAAAGGCTAAGACAAGAAGAGCTGCTCTGGAAAAAAAATCAAGGGTGCAATGGTTAAAAAACGGAGAACACAATACAAGCTTCTTCCATAAGTCAACCATTCAGCATAAAGCCAAAAATCGTATTCTATCCCTCACAAAAGCTGATGGCACTAAAATTTACACCAGGGAGCAAATAGGATCTAAACTTAACTCATACTTCAATTCACTTCTCATTGATCCCAATCATGATAGAACCCAAGCCATCAATAAAGTCATCGGTGCTATTCCCCCTTAGTCATAGAGGAGCAAGATTCCCTTCTCTTAATAGCTTTCACTGAGCAGAAGATTGAAGAAGTCGTCTTTACCATGGCCACTGACAAAGCTCCTGGACTAGATGACTTTACAATTGAATTCTTTAAAGCTTGCTGGCCCGTTATCAAAGCCGACCTCTTCATTCTTATTAAGAACTTTCACAGAACCAAGAGACTGTTGCCGGCCATCAATTCCACCTTCCTCACCTTAATTCCAAAATCTGATCATGCTAACTCTCCCGACAAGTTCCAGCCCATAGCCTTGTGCAATGTCCTTTATAAAATCCTTTCCAAATTGATGGCTAACAGACTTAAACCCATCCTCCCCTCAATCATATCTCCAGAACAATCAGGATATGTTGAAGGAAGGTAGATAACCGATGGCATAATTCTCACTTAGGAAGTTCTGCATTTTTTCAACACACAACAGATTCCAAGTATGCTCATTCAAGTTAACCTCTCAAAGGCCTTTGATAAAATTAGCTGGATCTACATCAGAGCAATCCTCCAGGCTTTCAGGTTCAATCAAATTTGGATAAATTGGATAATGGAAATGGTCTCAGGAGCATTCTTTTCAATCATGCTGAATGGAGGGCCCCTACAACCCTTCCTTCCATCCAAAGGTATAGGACAAGGAGATCCATTGTTGCATTTCCTCTTTGTTATCATGGCAAAAGGTCTAGGATGACTTCTATCCCAAGAAAAACACAAGAATCAGCTCAAAGGCATCAAAGTTGAACATCAACGCCCCACAGTAATGCATCAACAATTTGTAGGTGATACAATGCTCATGGGATCCCCCACAGTGAAGGAAGCTTGAACCTTCAGTAAGGTGCTAAGGACCTTCACGGAGGCCTCAGGTATGGAAATCAATCTCACAAGATCCAAACTCTTTTTCTTCAATACTTCCATTCCTTTGCAGAGAAATCTTAGCAAAATTCTCAATATTTAGAAGAACTCCCTTCCAACCAAATACCTTGGAATTCCACTCTTGGAATATGCCCCAAATCTGCAAACTGGGAAGACCTCCTTAACAAAATGAAGGCCAAATTAAGCAGTTGGACTCACAGAGCCCTAAACATGGCCAATAGACTGGCGTTGGTCAAATCAGTTCTTCAAACAATGCCGGCCTACATGCTCTCAGCCCTAGCGGCTCATAAAGAAATTTACAAATCCATTTGAAACATCCAGTGGTCCTTCCTCTAGAGTGGAGAATCTAAGAAGCCCAAATGGGCCCTCCTGAAGTGGTCAGACATCTGCAAACCAAAAATGGCGGGAGGATTGGGCTTAAGAGATCCTGAAATCCTAATAAAGGTTGTAGCAGTGAAAATCTTGTGGAGATGGGTGGAAAATCCTAATTCTCTTTGGGGCACCTGGTGGAAAGCAAAGTACATGAATCAGGTTCGAGACAAAGACCTTATCAGGCTCACTGGTAACACTCAAGTATCCCCCCTCTAGAACAAAGTATGGGAAAATCGACATATTGTTTAGAAGCACAGCTTCTAGGAAGTGCACCAAGGCAACATCGCCCTCTTCTGGGAGGATGCCTGGCAGCAACTCCCCCCCTGGACCACCCAGATTGGACAACCCTTAAAAGGGACATGCAAGAAGTAAGGTTGATGAAGGTAGCAGACTACTGGCAACCTAGAACATCGACTACTACATGGAAAAAATGGCTATCTAAAGAGCAATGGCTAACCCAAGACCACAATGAGCATATAGACCCTCTCTTACAAGAACTAGACCAACGCAGAATCCTCACATCGAATAGAGAGGATATCCTTCGGTGTGGAAATAATCCTAAAGGAACTTTTAACCTCAAAGAAGCCCACAAAATCATGGCAGTTTCTCCTAACTTGCAACCGAAACCCAAATGGCACGCTCTATGGAATAGAGGAACCTGGCTCAAAATCACCATGTTCTCCTGGTTGGTCTTGCACAACAGAGCACTGACTTGGGACAATCTTCAGAGACAGGGTTTCATCGGGCCTTCCCGCTGCTTCCTCTGTGAGAATGATCATGAAACTCTCAACCACATTCCCAACACCTACCCCACTACTTGCTCTCTTTGGGATGACATGCCATCGTCTTCAGACAATCCGACAGAAATAGGAACTCTATCTATCATACATTCAGCAACTGGAGATCATCCATATCCTCCAAAAATCTGGTCAATAGAGCATGGAATCTCATTCTGGGATCCATAGCTTGGATCATGTGGAAAGAGCGTAATGAAAGAATATTCAAGAATTTGGTGGTGACAACGGAAATGTTAACAGGAAAGATGCGACAGATAATTACAGAATCGATCCATGCCATGGATATTATGCAGCAAGAGGGGAACACATCTCCGAATGACCAAAGGATAATCCAGATCTTAAATCTCAAAGCCAAGACCACTCCCATAGGAAGGAACCAAGCCTCAGTTGCAGCGACGCAGGATAAATGGTGTATGCCTCCATTTCAAACATTCAAACTGAATTTCGACGGGGCGTCAAAGCAAAACCCGGGAAAATCCGGTTACGGTGGAGCAATCAGGGATCACGTCGGGCACATCAAGCTTATCTACCATGGAAATCTTGGCATGAATACCAATAATGTTGCAGAGCTAATCGCTCTCATCAAAGGAATCACCCTGGTAGATCGCTACAGATTTCTACCTCTAGTGGTGGAAGGAGATTCAAAGATTGTCATCAAGATGATGAGAAAACTCCAAAATGGCACTTAGGTGGACAAGCTAACACCCAGCTAGAGACTCTTAGCAATCCTAAAGGATCTACAAGGCCACCTCAGTAACATTCAAGGTGTCACCTTTCAAGTGGTTCAAAGAATGGAAAATAAGTTGGCCGACGCCATGGCCAATGCTGGAGTTCAATCCAATCATGAAGATTATCACATCCTTTGGTAAGACCTGGAGGAGGGGGAACTCAAAGTGAAATGCAATACCATAAACAATGTGGACCATCGAGCATAACAGTCACGATTTTTCGTTGATTCTTCTATGTATGCATCTATATTGATAATTCTACAGGTTTTAAGTGTTTATTAAAAGAAAAAAAACAGAGACTAGACCTGCTCAGCTGTATAACGACAAACATAGGGAGGTCCCCTCAACTCCCACTCTGCATTATGTATTCTATTGTATTCTATTAATATAAAGTCCCGCTGAACCTTCACACAAAAAAAAAGCTCCAATAAAATTATTACCTGATCTAATATTTCGAATAATTGATAAAAGGGTCTTTTTGTTAAAAGGTGAAATTGAGCTAAGCACTTCTTTATGGTATGATAATGAAATAACCCAACCCCACACAATTGCCATTTCAAATATCAGAAAATTTAAATATGAAATTCATTTTGTCGATAATGTGATATCTATACATCTACGATATTCCCTTCCTGCTCATTCTTCGAAAATGACTTTGCCAATATTACAATATCAATAAAACCCACGGACCCGATATGACATTTAAATCCATTTTTAAAAGATATCGTGTTCATACATGTATCGAAATTTTGGTTGGGGCATATGTTTAAAGGTTCTGATGTCTCATATTTGATATGAAATTAAATCCATATAATAAAGCTATCAGGTTCATTCCTCATCGCACATCGACGTATCAACAATGTTAAATCCCGCACTCAAAACTTCTGATCACCTATCTCTTATAAAATCTAAATCCGGTCCCACCAATGAGCCATGTCATTTATCGCATTCCCGCTATAGCAAGAATAATATCGACGTTTCCTTGTATTAATAGCTCTGATATTCGATATTATTATTATTTGATATCACAATCGTTCCATCACAGTTTCCCATCACATATGCTCATATAGAAACCTTGCTATCGCAACACTTATATCGCATCACGAAACTTAAATGAAGCCTTGCCTTAAGATGTTGGAAATAATACTGAGAGGGGGCGTGAATCAGTATTATTAAATCAGTATAACTTTTTCATTTCCATACTTAGATACATATACGCTACTTCAATTAAGGGAACCCGCGTATATCTAGAATACTTATGATTCAGTTAATCCATTAAATGTTGATCTTTAGTTAGTGCATCAGAACTTCATTAACCATATGTACAATAAGCAGGTGCAGTAAAATAGAACAGATCATCACACACAAGAAGCACACATGAACACCATGATATAAGATGGAAACCCAATGTGGGTGAAAACCACCTGCTACAAGTCGTCTCTATCTTCTTTTAATAAGAAACTTCATTTTACAATAGTTCTGTACTGGTGCAGTCTTATACTAGTATGCAGGCTTCTACTTGCAGAGGGCTACAACCCTCTCTCGTTTTCCAGACTCTCTTGGATGGGAGCTACAACCCCCTTAGCTCTTGTACTAGCTGATCCATTTACTAGTATGTAGGTGCTTTCCTACTGAGTGCTCCAATCTTCACTCCTTCTCTAGCTGCTAATGGAAGGGAGCTACCACCCCCTTTGCTCTTGTACTAGCTGATGTACTAGTACGTAGGCGCCAGCCTACAATCTCCTTTCATCCTCCAGGGACCACATTTCATACATTTTTAGACTAGATACTCCTGAAGCACAACAATATAATCTAAAGGCCATGTTTCATCCAATTTTCATACTGGACCCATCAATATCATTGAAGCACAAAACAATCAATACTAGCATCATCAATTTCTGAATCACTGAAACACCTGTCAACATCACATTCACCAGAACACAGAGCAGACAACAAAACTCTGCAATAAAAATCAGACCCAACTGCAACTTCAAACATCATACTTCATAATGTATACGCTACTACGATGAATCAAACCCACGTACATACGTGCTTTCACCAAAGCCAACCCACGTATAGATCTATAAATATTCAATCATGACTTGCAGCTATTTCAAACTTAAGTTATACTCAGTTCAGAACATTACATGCGTCAGTATACAGATCTAGAACAAGCATAATCAACCATATAGAGATAGTTCATTTCAAACCATTTGGTCCCGATCTATCCTTAGATCTTGTTCTCCATCAACTGGTGAGATCCCTCCTTAGATCAGATCAAGCAATGCATCATAACCCATATCCTGCATACTGGATCTCATACTTCATTAGATATTCAAGACTTTCTCCATGCATTTTCCTAATGATCTTCTTCTCCTTTTATAATCTTGGGCCTTACTCAATACCATGGTCCAAAACCATTGAGAACCATTACTAGGGACCCAATACCTGGGTTCAACACTTCAGACGCAGTACCAAGGACCAAAGCCATAGGTCTAAATACCACGGACCCAGAAATAAGATTTCCCAAATGTACATGCTTTTCCATGCATGAAAGTGCGTGCATACGCATACACAACTTTTGATCGGCAATCCCGCGTGTATACGCGCCTTTGTATTAGTGAAGCTGCGTGTGTATACCCTACTTGGTATATAGCGAACCTGCATATATACGCGACTTGGTACATAGTGAACCTGCGTATAACCCGCTTGTATACCCTACTTGGTATATAGTGAACCTGCGTATGTACTCTGAACCTGCATATATACTCTTCTTTCATCATTCTTTGTGGTCTGATCATCAAATCTTTGCTACTGATCTGCTGCAATATGATCTGTCATCTGTGTGAGTTGCCATCAAGGACAACACTTGTATCATAATGCCAACAATCTCCCCCTTTGGACTTGATGGCAAAGCTAATTTGTCAGTCTGAGAACTGTCATTTGATTCCTTTGAGCTATCCTGCTTCCCATGTATTTTGTCACATCTAATATCTCTTCTGTAGATTCATCTGTTTATATATATAAGTGAGTTGTTCTTCTATGAGTGGGTTTCCATCAAGTGCAACACATGCATCATAATGCCAACAATCTCCCCCTTTGGACTTGATGGAAACAACACCAAATCACTCTCCCCCTTTGACATCAAGGGCAAAGGGCGGACCAAGATATTCTCTTTCATTGATAAATATTCCATTGTCCAAACTCCCCCTGAGTACCTGCTGAAATCTCTGAATGAGCTCCCCCTTTGTATATGCCAAGATGTACCAATCAGTCCATGCTCCCTTTTAGTACAAGCTGAAGTCTCTGTTCTACTGAAGTGTGTTGATCATGCTCCCCTTGACTGTAAGCAAGGTCTACAAAAAGATGTTCTACAAAAAGAACATGACTCTATCATAAATGACCTTCCTATCACTAAGGACTCATACATTCATCTCCCAACCCAGTGGAGATATACCAATATTGACTCATCCACCAAACCAAGTGGGGATACATCAAGGTTTACACATGATAACACAAGAGTATAACATCATCCATCCCAGGCATAGTGGGGAAACCAACATAGGTTGTTACATGACCTTGAAAAAGAAATACATGACTGAAATATTTCATCATCCTTCCTATGCATAGAGGGGGTACAAATTACATCAGAAGAGATTTCATCAAATGACTACAATAGAGAGAGACACATTATTACATCATGAGTCTTGATATGACCTTTACATCTAAATAAGACCATGATAGTCATCAACAACTATCATACACAATGTATGATCTGCTCCATAAGCATCAGCAATCATGTTCTCCCTCTGCATCTGTTCCAGATGGTCTCTGTCAAACCCATAACATAGTTTTCTCATCCTGAGTCTGGCCTACTGATTTCCAAAATGTACGTGACTATATCCACAGAAACATGCGTATATACACGGATGTCCCTCATAAAACTCGCGTACAACCACTTCCAGATCAGCAACCTGTAAATGTCCTGTAACAAGGTATGTTTGCATATAGATATCAAATCATCATCATTATAACATTTGTGAAAAAAACCATAGTCATATCATCATCATCAAGATCTACATGATCTAAGTATCCAACACTATGTTTCTACAGCTCAAGACTTCTTGATATCATCAACACCAACAATCCTCATCCACATGAGCACCAAGAACTATAAGAATTTTGCATCATAACTGTATTATATGACAACAACAACATATGAGTGACTCATCATCATGTAATGAAGATGTGTATTCAAGCTTTGTACTTCTCCTTATCCTTATGAAAATCACCATGTAAGCATCATCAGAGAATCAACCACAAATCTGATCTGAACATCAACTATGTAACCCCAAGAATCATATGAGATTTTATCATGGATAGCTCATAACCATATCATAGCAAGATATATCATTTAGCCATATAAGCAACATCACCAAGGACTACTAACCATAATGCCAACAATGCATTATTCAAAACATAAACTCCCCTGAACTTGTGCCATCTGTTTATTGTCAGATCTGATCATGCATATATCAGCAAGAAGTATCACAACATCATCATCATCAAGTTAGGATAAAAAACACTTCTAAACATTTTATGAGTATCAAGACATTTCCACACATCATCAGCAGATTGTAACCATTATCAAATAGAGAAAATAATGGACTGAATCATATCAGACCCTTTTTCTGATCCTGTCCCCACTGCTTTTCCTCAGACAGACATATATGTGACTTTCCAGTGTCTAAATTGCATATATACGCGACTTCCCTTTATAAAAATTGCGTATTAGATTTAGGACACTAAATTTTTACACTTTCAACTCCTCTTGAGTCTGTTATGTCTAGGTTGTGCTGTGTCTGAGTATATTGTGTGGTGCCACATCTTTCTGACTGAACTTCCTTCTTCTTCTATATCTTCAAGCGTGATGATGTTTTCTCCTTTTGGTATGGTGCCCGTACTTTGTTCCTGCATTCCTTTGCTATATGTCCAAGCTTGTTACATGCATAACATCTCATATGTTTCATATTCCTTCTGTAGCAATCAACAGCTTTGTGACCAAACATATTGCAAGAAAAACAATATCCCTTAAAGTACCTGGAACGTGATGATCTTTCTATGTGATGATCTTGCACCATTCTTCTTCTGCATCTAGCTGCAACATGTCAAAGATTATGACATACATAACATTCAACATTATTCACTGGAGGATTAAAATATTTTCTTTGAAGAATTTCTTTCCTTGGCTGTTGATGGGGTCGACCTTTCATCTCCTTGTTGAGCATTTTAGATTTTGCATTAGAATTCCTTGTCTTATTTTCTGAACTAGATTCACCTTCAATAGATTCATGAAAACCAAGACCAGTTTTGATAACAGGAGACCTTTGACTATTAATAATATCATCCAAGATCATAGTACCATCTTGAAATCGTAAGAGCTTATCTTTTTCTTCTAATTTATCTTTTAGAATAATTACCTCAACCTGATGTTGCTCTTCCTTTTCAAGATATTGCTTCTTCATGTTTTCTTCAACATTTCTTCCTTCTTCCAACTATTGTCTTAGATCAAGAACTTCATTTTCTTGTTTTTCATGAGCTTGGAGTAGTTCTTTATTCTGCTTCTTTGATTCTTCAAGATCTTCCTTTAGCGAGAGGATCGTAGCTTCAAGCCGTTCATAGTAACTGGATCTATCTATGAGTTTCTTTAACGTTGTGCTTCTTTCATTTACTTCATTTCTTAATGATGTCACTTCATCCTGCAACTTTTGATATTTTTCCTTGAATAGTTTCCTTACCTTGTTACCCTCCTCTAGTTGAGCTTTTAATTTGGTAGCTACTTCCTTGAAGGCACATTCCCTTTTGTTCAATAGATCTTGTTGATCTCTAATTTTGTCTGTTAGCCTTTTAAATTCTGCCTCTATTTGATATCTTTCTTGCTCACCCATAAAAGAAACTTCAGTTGTTTCGTTATTTCTTTCATCGTCTTCAAATGGATAGATACCAGAGGATAACAAATTCATACCTAAAAGATCTTGGTCATATTCATTCTGAAGTGATTTTGAATCTAAAGTGCTTCTTCCACATAGTCCCTAATCGATGCTCCCACTGTCATAGTTCTTCTGAGATGTCTTCTTTTTCTTAGGTGCTTTCTTCTTGACCTTCTTTCCCATTGATCTACGGATCTCCTTCAAGAGATCAAGCTTCTACCAAAGGACCCACTCTGATACCAATTGTTGGAAATAATACTGAGAGGGGGGGTGAATCAGTATTATTAAATCAGTATAACTTTCTCATTTCCATACTTAGATACATATACGTTACTTCAATTAAGGGAACCCGCGTGTATACGCAACTATGTCTAATGCAACTAGTGTATATCCAGAATACTTATGATTCAGTTAATCCATTAAATGTTGATCTTTAGTTAGTGCATCAGAACTTCATTAACCATATGTACTGTAAGCAGGTGTAGTAAAATAGAACAGATCATCACACACAAGAAGCACACATGAACACCGTGATATAAGGTGGAAACCCAATGTGGGTGAAAACCACCTGCTGCAAGTTGTCTCTATCATCTTTTAATAAGAAACTTCATTTTACAATAGTTCTGTACTAGTGCAGTGTTATACTAGTACGCATGCTTCTACCTGCAGAGGGCTACAACCCTCTCTCATTTTCCAGACTCTCCTGGATGGGAGCTACAACCCCCTTGGCTCTTGTACTAGCTGATCCATTGTTATATACCTAGGGGGGATAATATGGGGTACCAAGGGAGGTACCCAAGGTAATAATGTAATAATGGGATGGGCCATAGTAATAAATAAGGTGGTTAACCCATGTCATGTAAGGGACCACAAGTAGTTAATAATAATGTAATGGGCCCATGGTATTAGTTGATGGTATGAGGGAACCATGGTAATGACCCATGGTATTGTATGTATGAGGCCTATATAGAGGCTAGAGACTCCACATGGAGAGATATGAAGAGAAGTATTCTTGTATGAACAGGCATATGGCTTGTGGAGTGTTCTCCTTCCTTAAGGAGTGAATGTATGGTGTTGCCCTACCTTAAGGGTTTGATTAATAAAGAATCATTTCATCTTATTTCTGGGTTATTTGCATTATCTTATATTTTCATATCAGATCTATAATATTTCTGGGTTAGATCTACAACAATTGGTATCAGAGCTATTGGTATCAGAGCTATATTCTCATATCAGATCTATAATATTTTTGGGTCAGAGCTACAACAAGTGGTATCAGAGCTACAACATCCATTTACTAGTACGTAGGTACCTACCTACTGAGTGCTCCAATCTTCACTTGTTCTCTAGTTGCTACTGGAAGGGAGATACCACCCCCTTTGCTCTTGTACTAGCTGATGTACTAGTACGTAGGCGCCGGCCTACAATCTCCTTTTATCCTCCAGGGACCACATTTCATACATTTTCAGACTGGATACTCTTGAAGCACAACACTATAATCTGAAGGCCACGTTTCATCCAATTTTCATACTTGACCCATCAATATCATTGAAGCACAAAACAATCAATACTAGCATCATCAATTTCTGAATCACTGAAACACTGAAACCCTATCAACAACACAGTCACCAGAACGCAGAGCAGACAACAGAAATCTGCAATAAAAATCAGACCCAACTGCAACTTCAAACATCATACTTCATAATGTATACGTTACTACGCTGAATCAAACCTGCGTACATACGCGCTTTCACCAAAGCCAACCCGCGTACAGATCTATAAATATTCAATCATGACTTGCAGCTATTTCAAACTTAAGTTATACTCAGTTCAGAACATTACATGCATTAGTATACAGATCTAGAACAAGCATAATCAACCATATAGAGATAGTTAATTTCAAACGATTTGGTCCCGATCTATCCTTAGATCTTGTTCTCCATCAACCGATGAGATCCCTCCTTAGCTCAGATCAAGCAATGCATCATAACCCATATCCTACATAGTGGATCTCATGCTTCATTAGATATTCAAGACTTTCTCCATGCATTTTCCTAATGATCTTCTTCTCCTTTTATAGTCTTAGGCCTTACTCAATACCACGGTCCAAAACCATTGAGAACCAATACTAGGGACCCAATACCTGGGTTCAACACTTCGGACGCAATACCAAGGACCAAAACCATAGGTCTAAATACCATGGACCCAAAAGTAAGATTTCCCACATGTACGCATTTTTCTATGCATGAAAGTGCGTGCATATGCATACGCTACTTTTTATCGGCAATCCCGCATGTATATGCGCCTTTGTATTAGTGAAGCTGTGTGTATACCCTATTGGTATATAGTGAACCTACGTATATATGCGACTTGGTACATAGTGAACCTGCGTATAACCTGCTTGTATACCCTACTTGGTATATAGTGAACCTGCGTATGTACTCTGAACCTGCATATATACTCTTCTTTCATCATTCTTTGTGGTATGATCATCAAATCTTTGCTACTGATCTGCTGCATTATGATCTTTCATCTGTGTGAGTTTCCATCAAGGACAACACTTGTATCATAATGCCAACAATCTCCCCCTTTGGACTTGATGGCAAAGCTAATTTGTCATTCTGAGAACTGTCATCGGATTCCTTTGAGCTGTCCTGCTTCCCATGTATTCTATCACATCTGATATCTCTTCTGTAGATTCATCTGGTTATATATATAAGTGAGTTGTTCTTCTATAAGTGGGTTGCGATCAAGTAAAAAACATGCATCATAATGCCAACATAAGATCCTCTAATGCGATAAACTTCGATATATGCCTCTTTGTCATTGTGTTTTAACTATTATACAACACTCAATCACATATCAACAAAGGTAAATATCGCAACTTGAAAATTATGCATGGCAAAGAAACTTGCGATAGGAAACATCTAATGAGGCACTGTCCTATATAAAAGAATTTAAGGCACTCTTGGGCAACCACTATTGTAATGAAGCAATTGATAAAAAAATTGGAACATGGTTAAATCATTTTTGATTTATTTTAAATTTAAATTTTGATATATCACTCTATATTTAATATACGAAATTCAAGACCTTTCCATATATATATATATATATATATATATATATATATATATATATATATATATACATTGTCTTGGATTTGGTCTTGATTCTGAACAATTTATGAAAATCATGGAGTCGATATGAAACTTGTAATATTATGAGAACAATCCTCACTACAATTCATAAAGAAGCATCATTTCATTCTCATTTCTATGGATTTGTTTTATTTTCAGATTCCTTGGACATAAAACATTGCATTATTCTAGTTTATTGCTTGCTTTAGATTAGATTTAATAAATAATGATTTTGGGTCAATAAAACTTCTTCATGCTTTTATTTCTAATTAAAGGAAGAAATTATCTTTTGTTGGAGGAAATGACCTCTCACGTAATATTAAATGCAATTTTCCAATGATAAGTTTCATGTTCCCACTTTCATTTATTTACTTTAGGTTTTAGATTTGTGTTTAGTTTTTGTTGACCTTGAACTCTGTTTTTACAAGTCTTCATGAACCTTTCGCACCTCTACCAAATCAATTTTGAAGTTCATTCTCTTTTGTTCAGTTTTCTTTGAGATTCTTGAAAGAAGCAATAATTATCCTCATCAAATCAATTAAACTGGGAATTTTCTGAACCTTTAGTCTATTTCGTTGAGCATTACTTTTGTGAGAAAATGGTTAAAATGCTTTTATGTAGATTTTACTTTGAAATATGAAAGTTTGCAACAGATAGAGACTTCTCATTTAACATATTATCTATTATCATTGCTATTCACCCTCTACATTTTGAGATCCTCATTTCTAATAACTCTACAAGATAAAAAATAAAATAAAAAATCTCAACATAGGAATGAACATACATATGCTTATTTTTTTTTATTTCTTTTTTTGAGACATTTGTATAAGTAGTCTTGTTGGAGTTTATCTTTTAAATCTAGATTTTTCTTTCACCTTTTGCCTTCTGATTTTTATTTTTATTTACTAATTTCTTTTCTTACTTTAGTTTAGGAATTTCTTTATTTTTATTTTCAGTTTTGTTTTGATATTGGTGACTCTGCCATGATTTATGTGAAAGGCCTTTTCCTCACTCGACAACGATTAACATACATGAGAAATCTCTTAACTCTATCTATTTCAATGAATTTGATTTATCATTAAAGGCATATCCTTGTGGAACCATAAGACCATCTTGCTTCAAATATTTTTCATGGAGGACCACACATCCTTTATAAGTGATTTTTCAAGGAAAGAACTGATTTGGGTTTAATACAATGAATCTATCCCATCCCTCCACTTTATAAAACCTCTGATTGATAGTCACAAGGAAAGATTTTGGAGTCGACATTATGAAAGTATTATGTTCATTAAACATAAATATGTATTATTGTCCCACCTCTTTCACTCAAATGCATCATAAACTATAAGCTTGCAAATGTGCTTATCAAAAGAGGAAGCATGGGAAGTACATGTAAACCCGTCGGGGATATGGACGCTCACTGGAAGCGAGACTAGGCTTGTATGACATAAAAGACAACTTCGTCAGGGTACTATTCAGGCTCGCTGGCAACAAAGTGATGTTAGAGACCAATCATAAAACGGATATATGCTTTATCAAAAACTACTATCTATACCTTCTTCTATTTCTCATATGAGGTAGTTTTAAAACAAATTTCCCCAAATTTGGATTCATAACTTTTACTTGAATCTTCTTTGATTAATTACCTTTACAGACTCATATTAATTAATCTGTTTATGTGGGACCTATGGAAATATTTTACTGTTAGACGATTTTGTGATTTCCATTATTTTTAACATTTGGGTAGATTTAAAGTTCATTATATTTAACCAAAGATAACTAGTTCTTCTCAATGTGTCACCATTGTTGTAGGGAAAACCCAACACTCCCCATTTTTTACTTATTTATTTCAAATAATGGGGACCATTTCCATTAATTTTTAGCAAAACCCTTTTATTTTATTTTTTTAGGTTAATTGTCTTAACCATTTTTCCTTTTTATTTTCATCGAATTTAGATTTTGATTGTTTCATTGAATTCAACTTTTCACTAGCTTTCTGTTGATACTTGTTTCGTCTCATTTGGTCAACTAGATTGTAAATGGTACCACTTTGAAGTTTGATCATTTTTATCACGAGGGTTAAAAAATGTATAAAATGTATAGTATTTTAATTTTTGCAATTAAAATAGTCATTCATTGTAAATATTAACTCGTAGTTAATTTTTACTAATTTTGTCACTAACGATTCTGCAAAATGACCTAGCCAAATTATAGAATAGTTGAAAAATACATTTCGGGATCTCGGTAATTTACTTTAATTTATTATTTTAAAGCGAATTGCCAAACCCAAAATCTCAAAATTACAAAGTAATTATAATTCAATTTGTAGAATTTTTAATTCCATATAAACCCCTTCTAAAATCTTCCCTTGCAAAATCCCAAAATTAAAAAACCTCATTTAAAAATACCGGAATGAAAATTGCATATCACAATTTTAATTATCCACTCATGGTAAAATATGCAATATGCAAAATTTAATTTTATGTATTAGGCTTTTTAGTTTTAACATAATATTTTGTGTAACCTCCTTATGACTCCCGTACCTTCGTCACCCTCACCTCCTTATCACTCCACCTCTCCATAAACTCACCTTCCTCCAACATCACTCACCTCTCCTTATAACTTCGTTAACCCTCCACTCACCTCACCCTCCACTACTCCTTCAGCTCATGTAGCTTTCTTTTGGTTTGTTTTAAATTTTTGAATTAAAATAGTTTGATTAAGAATTTTAATATATATTGTATTATATTCATATTATAATAATTATATTTTAATTATAATATTTATTATAATTTAAATTATAATATTAATATAATATAATAATATTTTAATTAATTATTAAATTATTTTTTATATTAATTAATTTATGTTTCTAATTAATTTTGCAATTAATTAAGATTAGTAACATAATTAAAATTACTTAATTAATAATTGTAATTTAATTTAGGATTAGAATTTAATTTTAAAAATTTCATTTTTAGGTGAGGTGACAGAATTTCTAGAATTCTGGGAGTTTCGACTCATGAATTATGGGGCTCATAAATTGAGTTTTAATTGGCTAAATGAGGCCCAAAATGACTCATTGGATAGATAAAATCATGCCGAAAAATTATAAAGTAGTTTCAAAACCAGATTTGATCATTTAATAGATCTAAAATTCAGTAGAAGATCAAGCTTCAAATTTTTAAACAAAATTAATTTTCTAAGTTTTATTTTTGCATTTTCATTTGCCCATAGCCCCTACTGAGTGCAGATCCATTCATCTATGTTCTCCTTGACCAATTAGATCCTTAAAGACATCAATAGAAAGCTCGTATTTCATTTTTATTTAATTATATTTGATTGAAGATATTTTATTCCAGATTTGGTATTTTGAATTCATTTTGTATTTTAATTTAATTTAGATTTGTTTTTTGCAGGGAAATAGTTGAAGAGATGAGAAAAACAAAGTCTCAATCAATGAGAATGCTCTAGCAATAAAAGAATGATATATTGGGCTAATGAAAATTGATCTAGTAGAACTACTCTTCGACAACTTTCTAATTGAGAATCCTTTTTGTAAATATTATAAATAATAGATTGAGAATGTATTGTGGGCTTCCCTACTCTGCAATTCTTTAATTCATAAAATCACTATTGTAATGATGAATTTAGAGCAGTAGCTGAGAGGAATCCTAGGGGAAGAAGGCTTGATATTGCTGTGATTTCATCTGTTTGTGGAGAAACTGTTTTTTATTATGTACCACTGTTGTAAGGAGGAGGTCGTTTCTACAAGCAGAGCTCAATTGCAGGCCTATAGGATTGTGCACTAATTCCATACTGTGAGGTTTTGTAATTCGATTTTCTCTTATTAATAAATAACTTTTTCACTAATTTTCATATAGCACTACTATTTGTTGAAATCATGAACGAAAATTGTTTCTCAATTTTTCAATTTTCATTTATAGATGTATGAATTAATTGTTGGCTCCATGCACTATTGTTGATTTTAATTTTTAACTCATTTAATACTCTGATTAGACTATTCTACAGACTTGATCTTAAATGTAATTTGAAAATTGAAATATGAATAGGAACAAATAGTTAGAATCTTAGATTGACAAGCTATCTTATGATTTAGGATAATAATTGTTTGCTTGCATACATGATGTCTTATTAGAAGTAATTCAATAATTCATCATGAATCTTTGTAGTTTTTATGCATATAATAAATAAGGAATTGGATATATTTTCAATAGACACTTATGTAACTATTTACTAAGTGTCTGATTGTTAGTATTTCTACTAACAAGGAATCAGATCTTGTGAGCTAACTCCTTGATCTAATTCCTTCATATTAATTCCAATTCTTTAAAGCTTCTTTTCCTAGTTAAGTTAATTGGCTCTTGATCGAGAGAAGGATTTCTCTTTCCTTCAATTGAGATAGATTAGATTAATTCCATCTTGGATTAGATCTTGTGTTATCATATCTTCTTCATTCTAGAAGTCTTCTTTTTAAGAGGAAAAAATTTAGAGTGGTTTGGTTTTGTTGTTAAAATAATTTAAGGGTCATTCTCTTACTTGATTAGAAAGAAGAAAGTATCTAATGTCCCTGCCTATTAGTAACTAAAGATACATCTTAAATAGAAATAGGGAAAAGGTAGCTGGACCTAGTTTAACCAGTTGGAACCACCATTTCAAACAAAAAATGAGCTTCTTTAAGGTCCGAACTGGGTGGTTTCCCTTATAGTATTGTAGGTAGAGAATTTCGAGCCTTCAATAATACCTTAACTACAAGTCTCCATGATCAGTTCAGTAGAGCATGCCAAATTGGTACTTGGCTATTAGACTCTAATGACCACTTAGTGTTTGTGGTTCATTTGTTAAACCACTAAGTTCTTTCCCTATCTGTTAAACCATTTAGTGCATACCAAACAATTATACACACCATTAAGTATTCTTCTTGTTTGTTAAACTACTTAGTTCCTATTGAAAAATTAAACAAATTATTATGTGCTTGTAGTTATAATTATGAACCACTTAGTTCTTACTAATTACTTACTAACTGGTTGATGAACCACCTTCACAATGGAATCAATCCATGTGTTAAAACTACTAGGTGCTTGTAATTAGACTAGTGAACCACTTAGTGATTGCTAAGTGCTTCCTAAATGGCTAATGAACTAGCTTCATAATGATATCAGTCTCTTAATGCTGACAACACTCCCCTCTATGATTTGGGTGAAACCCCTCTGTTTGAAATCTAGAGAGTAAGTGGATCCGTGGGATGTGAGCATTTGGAGACTTGTTTGATAAAGGTGGAACTTATTTAGTAAAGACATAGCTTGTTCAGTAAAGATAAATCTTATTCGACAAAGATGAAGTTGGACTCATTACCTATGAAGACAAAGAAGGAAAGGAGTAACCATAAAAGATAAGTAGTGGTTTAAAGAATTTGTTGTTGAAATTTTAGTTTAATTTGATTTAAATGTTTTATGGTTAATCTCATAAGGATCATATAATTATGATATAGGTAAGTTTGTCAACTATCTAGTATAAATATATGGTGTTTATCGCTAACAATGTTAGAGTAGTGTCAACATGGTAATATCAAAGTGGTGCATCAGATGTGTAGCAGAGCTAAATACCTTAGGGACTAGGCCATTGCAGTGACACTAGAACCCCATAATATGCATTGATCGCCATGAGGTATGTTGTGAGAAATGTGTTGTGTTATTAGGGAAATCTACATGGATTCCTTAGCTATGAGACTCCATAAAGGCTTTACTTGTGCAAGGAATCATTGCCAAGGAATGGATCACCCAAAAGACTTGGGTGGTAGAGAAGGTGATAACTGAACTTAAAAGGTGTGTGACTGCAAGGAAGAGGAAACCTAAGGAAACTAGCTTTCAATGGGTCATGCACATATTCATTGGAATTAGAAAGGCATTGGGTGTGTCCCAAGAAGTAATGAGTTGAGTTTTTCCCCTATGGAAACCTTGACAATAATGAATGACATGGTTGGATAGGACAATTTAGGACAAACAAAAGGTCATTGATGTGAAAGTTGGATCTATAAAGCTCAATTATTTCTTTTGTTCTCTTTTATAGAACAATGAGGACGATGTTCCTTTAAGGGGGTGGGGTTTGTAATATCCTCAGTTCCATCCCTTCTCTTTGTAATCATAAGTGTGAATATAATACTAGAAAGGGGGAAACAATGACATGATGAACCTCTAATTACACACCTAATAATCATTATTTAAACCTAATTAATTAATTAACACAACTAAGGAAGGGACAACCTTCAAAAGTCCTTGGTATGATAGAAGCTTGTTTTCTCATCTATTTTGCTTGAAGCCATGACACATACCAGCTAAATTCAATGTTCTTATTTCTTTCAACTAATAGAATCCATTGTCTAACTAGTTTAATTTTATGTGATTAGGGTTGAACTAAGTTGGCAGAGCCATTGACAGTGACATTTATCAGATTAGAATGGGGTGGTTGAAGGGAAAACAATGCCCATTTCCTTCTCCCTCTCATAGATAAAGGAGACAACACATTGAAGAGCCAAGTCATGATCTCCTAGTTGCATGAATAGACACAAATAAATGTATTTATACACACATAACGGTGGATGGTGGAGTAAGAGAGATTTTTTTTACTTGCTTTGGATCCCTATACGTTGGATCACACAAGTTCGTTTTTCTATGAGAATGAATTCACAACTAATTCTGGGAAGTTTGTAGTTGTGGAGCATGGTATAGTGGTTGGGTAATGTTGAATCTATTTTTTAATCTTGTAACCTGGAGTTTATGCTTTATAACCCTTGATTTTTTTCTTTGTAACCCTATGTGTTATTCCCTATGAATTTGTTTCAGACCATGGAACTGCTTAACTAAGCCTATGTGGTATGTATGAAGTTTAGTGATTGACCAAACCATCAGTGTAAGCTTCCCCTGTGCAAGAATTTCCTCAAAATCTAGATCCATCTTAGGGTGGTCAACTATAAGAAAGGTTGAAGTGTAGTAGGCCTATAGTTGGGTGGAGAGTGAATGTCCCTCCTTCAATTTTCAGCTAATTTAATTTACACAAATAAGTATACTTGGTTATGTATGTTGGGATACAGGCTATAATATCGATTATTGTGCTTATGATTAATGATTAATCATGTGTCATTCATGAAAGAATGTTTGATTCATTATTTAATCATGGTTGACCAAATATCTTGTATGTCTATGGTGATATAGAGTTTCTTGAGTTATGTCGTTACTTCTTTCTTAGTGAATTTCAAGTTGTCTAATATTCTCATGACTAGTGGACAGAAAATCAATCAGGGATAACCCGATATCTCATAGGTTCTCAATTATCTTATATGGTTATGAGTTGAGGAAGCTCATTGACATAACTATGATCATTGGGTTATCTTACTCCTTAGGAGTTCAAGTTACATGCTGTGTATTAGATGAATGTTTGATTAAAGCTGAGTGTCACTTAGTTATGAATGTTGTGATGAATACTGAGTTTATGCATACTTATATATATTGTTGTGACTAAGAGTTTTAACCACCCTAATGGCCTGAGATTCATGGTGTTGCAAAAATGGCATATATCCTCTTGAGTAATCTTATAAATATGTATGTCTTCCTACTATTTAATGAAGGAATCCTATCTCACATTGATAAGAAGGTAACATTGCATTGTATGTGAGGGTTCAACTATTGTTTATGGGTACTTCGTTTAAGAGTGAAGTAATGATTCTATGGTTTATGAACACCTATATAGTGTTATGATATCTTGAGGTTCAAAAAATAAGCATGACCTATGTTTCCCCTATGAAGTCTAGCCATTCAATCCATTTCTCCCCTTACTCAAGATTTGATGTAAGTTAGGTATGTTGGTGCCATTAAATATTCTATGGTTATGGCATAATACTTTTGTAGGCTAATTTTTAGAACTTGGTTCTTGTCCCAAGAATTTGGCGCTCTAGGAAAGTTCAATGCCTTAAGGAATTTTGGTAAAACTCCTTAAATTTCTCTCCTTCCAAGTTTTGGTAGAAATTTGGATCTTATTTGGGTGTCGATGGTCTCTTGGAAGAATTTGTATATGGGAGTGGATGGTCTATTAGCGGAATCTTTATCTAGTTCGAATACCTTTTTCATTTCCCAAAAGTTGGTTGCATACTAATATGTGAGGGAGAGGGGGGTATATAGGTAACTTGTATATGCATCCAATAGATTAGGTCATTCAGCTAATCGGGGCATGTGCACTTTTTTAAGGAACTAGATTTCCATCGAATTGGATTTCAGTGAGAATTGTACTTTATGACCAGAGATCTAGGGTGGGCCTCACTTAAATGAAATACTTGCACAAGGCCAATTTTTCTGCAAGATTTTTATCTAGAATATGGGAATCCACTAGTTATTGAGTTATACACATATGAAAAGTATTGGATGGGAATGGGATTAGATTTTCCATATAGTTTTGTGTGATCCAGGGAATTTGGGATATGAGAGTGGCAAGTGGTGCACACCCTTATGGAGCTTTGGATGTCTGAAAAGCCATATTTTCCACTACACAATTGTGTAATCTAAAGGTCTTTGAGTTTGGGTGTGTCTCAACGATGGAGAATGATTAGTAAACTGGATTTCCTGAAAATTGGATATAATGTAGAATTCTTGCATAACAAAAAGAGCTTTGGGACACAATTCTAGGTTAATGTGACAATGCCATTAGGATAAGGTAAAGGCTACGTGGATTCCATGTAGGTTCCACAAGTGATGAAGGTCTAATAGAGGTGACATGGCAGGGCCATGTAGGCCACACATGGATTCCGCATGTATATCCTTTATTGATTTTGCACAATATAATTGGACAAACTTCGGGTGGGCATAACTTTCAATCCAAGAGTCAAATTGAGATAAAATTTATATCATTAGAAAAATATCAACAATATAAACACATTGGTAGAATTGGTTTAGAGTTTTAAAAACATTGGAAAAAGTGGAATTTTATGACCTTGTCTTTACAACAAACCTTGAAGGCCAGGTTAAATATCAAGTAACACCTTCCATGGCTCGAGATAGTACAAGGGGGTGGGAGGGAGTGTTACCAAACCTAGTTGGGATCCAATATTAATAAGACTGGATTATGAAGGAGAGAAATTATTATTTAGATATCGGAATTTCCCAAGTTGATAATGAGTCTCTACTATTTCTAACTTCTAATAAAAAAGCTAAACCCTAGTATTTACCTTTCTAAAATGGGTTTTCTAGCGACTTCATTCATCTATCGATCTCTAGGTAGCTAGAGCTCATAGGTACGTGAAACTCTCCCACTATATTAAAATTTCAAGATGTTGGAATTAGTGTTTCAACTTTGTCAATCTCATACATCCCCTCTATAGCATGTAACATAGTTTTACCATGTCTCTTCATATTTAGAAATTTTTATTATTGTGCCACATAATGATCCTTTCATGTTTCCATTATAATCATTCCATGATAGATGCTAGAGAAAAGAATCATAAAAGATTTTGGAGCATGAGAATTAAAATAGCGAAACATGATATCCTTCTCAGAATCCAAATCATCCATCAAATTCTCCAATTTATTGTTACCAATATTGTTATTATGTTGCATCTACAGTGGTGATGAGGACAAAGAGACATTCTTAAGAGGGGTTCCAATAAATGAACATACCCAAGAGGGTGTGTGATATTAAATGCATTGATGATGGGAGTATAGATATGATCAATAATGGGAATGGTCTAGGACATTGGTGAGGGGAACATATTATCATTGGGTCAAAGGAAAAGAGTGGGAAATTAGAAGAGCCTAAAAAAAGGCGGGATGATTATGATGTCAGTTGGAGAAGAGGTGGGTACCATGGGATTGTCTTGGATATATGTGACATAACAACGAATGGAGTGGAGGTGCTCATAGTGGGGGGATCAAGCACAATAATATCCAAGATGTAAATGTCAGAGATGTAAATCCCGCGAAGCTAGAAAAAAAATTGTATATAAGTTTTTTTGCTAAGAAGATTACCCATTCATTTTGATGTTATGGACCCAACTGGGGAACGTGCTAGAAACAAAGTGATGGAGCATATCCATGGTGTATAAGAGATTTAAACTTGGCAAAGATGAAATAAAATGACATGAATTCCATTAAAGGTTGTTAAAATGTTTAAAATTATTATTGTAAAGGGAAGAACATATAATATGTAAGGGAATGATATTATAAAACATTATGAGAAGCATTGTAGGTTGTGGAATAAACGGAAAAAAAAGTGTTATATTTCTAGAAAAATTAATAAAATAATTAACTTAATCATAAAAATTAATTTTTTAATTCTTAAATGTCATTTGTAACAAATTGAATAAAAATACAAAAAGAAATGAGAATTAAGAGCCTTAAAAATTAGAGAAAATAAGGAAATAACTAATAAATCGTGAAAATAAATACTTTTGAAATTGTTAAAATAATACAAAATTATTATACAACTTATTAAAATATATAGCTTGACATGCTGCATATACATCACACATGAGATCGTAGAACCGCTAGAGAAAATAATTACATATTACTCTTGGATTCACAATTATATTGAGAGGGGGAGTGAATCAGAAGAATGGCATTTTCTGCTTATTTAAACAATTGAACATCATAAAACCTCAATTACATAAGCTAAAAATATAACACAAGACATACATGGAAACCCTTATGGGAGGAAACCACAAAAATTATTTATATGAAATATCTTGTAGGCACCAACCTACATGAGACACTAATCCCCTCTCTTTATTTGTAACCACCAACCTACATGAAACATGAGTTCTCTCTTATTAGTTGTAGGAACCAACCAACAAGAGACACCAATCCCACTATTAATATGTAGGCATCAAACTACAAGGGACGCCAATCCCTTCTACTACAAGATTTGTAGGCACCAATCCCTTCCACTGCAAGATTTTTAGGCACCAACCTACTTCACTGAGTATGATTAATTCTTCACAATGTGTATTACTACCTCTACTTTCATCAAGTATTCTTGTTGCTACTTCATTCATCAGGTCTATATTTACTTTTACTTTCACCAAGTCTACTTGTTGCTTCTTCCTTTACTAGTTCTACTTTTCCCAAAACTTGATGCCTGTGTTGGCATTATGGCTAATGTGTTGTCCTCGATGGCAACCTACTTGATGAGTTGTCCTTTGATGGAAACATACTTGATGAAGATTTCAACAGGATATATCCACATCTGACAGAAAAGGATTATCAGTTCATAGATAGGATAATGATAAAGGTGAAGTTTGAAGAAGTATATGCAGGTTTGGTGAAGCAAAGTAGAGTATCTGTAAAGAAAAGCCACATACACACGTGGCTATGAAGAAGGAAAGGCACATACATATTCTACATCATGGTATTCCAAATACCAAGGGTCTTTACCATGGTATTGAACTATGGTAGTGAGCCCAACAACAAATATTTGATCCCATCCAAGAATACCATTGGCACTAGTATGTTTTTGACTTGTGGTATTGTTTAAGAGATAAGCTATATAAGGAGATGAAGATCAAAGTGTTTGATCTGTGCAAGTGATGAATATTTTCATGAATAGTTAGATCTAAAGAAAGTGTGCATGTAATGGGCTTTGATCTAAAACTAAGTATGCACCTAGGAATTTGATGATGGATTAGATCCAATAGATCTGAGATGACAATTTTGATTATGGGTTAATTTTATCAGTGA
Source organism: Pinus tabuliformis (assembly GCA_031772625.1). Classification (NCBI taxonomy): domain Eukaryota; kingdom Viridiplantae; phylum Streptophyta; class Pinopsida; order Pinales; family Pinaceae; genus Pinus; species Pinus tabuliformis. The sequence continues at coordinate 117,927,170 of CM062804.1, forward strand.
TGATAGTGTCTTAACGTGTGATTTGTTTGTGTATGTCAAGGTTTGTGTATGTCTAAAGTTTTTTTATTCAGCAAAGGTTTGTTCCATTAATTACATATATGTATAAAGGTTTTATAACCTGAAAAGCACGTACACACGTGGGTTTAATATTGGTAATATATATATATATATATATATATATATATATATATATATATATATATATATATATATATATATATATATGCAGATCTATATGCCAGTTGTTTTCCTTAAAAACACGTATGCACACAAAAATTCTTTGAGGAAAATGCATATAGAAACTAGGGTTTGCTAAAAAAGATGTTTGATCAGTTTAATCAGTCTTGTTGTATTTCTATTGTCTGTCAATGAAGTCGTACTTGATGATCAGGGCTTAATAGTGATTTTTTATTGAGGATCGTTTGATTGAAGAATGATGAAGCTACTGGTTGTGTTTTATTGAAGACCAGTGATGGTTATGTGATTATTTCAAAATGATGTAGTGGATCTGTGTATGATTCAGTATTTATTTCAGAGTGACAGTGGTTCAGTTTCAGGGTTCAATGTTTTGAGATTTGCACGTGAGTATGCTTCATTAAGGAAGTCGCGTATACATGCGGGTTTTCTATAGTAAAGTAGCATATATATTTTGATATTTTATTGATCAAGGCTTTCAATTGATTCAGTAGGTTGATGCAGTGTTTGGGTTCAGTATCAATACTTTGGTTACGGTGATCTAACTGCTTTGGTTGTTTTAGAATAAGTTGATTGATTTGGGTTTCATTTGATTCAATGATTGGTTGATTTAGTTGATTCAATTGGTTCAGTGATTGGTTGGTTCATGAGTGAATTGTAGTGATTATTTTTCAGTTTTGATATTTGGTATTAGGCTTAAATGATGGTAGTGGGCCTAGTCTGAAAATATGATGGAATGTGGCCTACAGTTGTGATGTGTTGTATAAGGTGGATCCAATATGAAAATTTATGATACATGGTCCACGGAGGTGATGAAGGTTGGAGCCTTCAATGAGGAAATCGAAGCTTCCTTCTAGTGGTAGTGGTAAATCAGATTAGGAGGTTGGAGTTCCCTTCTAGTCAGTGTTGGTAAACGAGAACAGGGGGTTGGCGCTCCCTTCCAGTGGGTGCTGGAGAACGAGAGAAGGGTGTAGCCTTCTACAGGTGGGTGCCTACATGCCGGTATGAGTCTGCGCCACTACAATATTTTAATAATTTTTTCTTTATAATAAAAAGAAGACATAGATGACAACAACAGTGGTTTTTTCCCACATTAGGTTTCCACCTAAAAATCTTGTTGTTCATGTGTGTTGATCTATTTCTTATGTGTGATGGTTTATTCTTTTCTTACTACACATAGTTACTATTTAATTAATGTTTAATTATGTACTTATACATTGGCTCAAGTTAAACAGGTGATGAATTAACTAAAATATAATTTTACTGGATATACGCTAGTTGTCTGCATAATAGTCATGTACATACGTGGGTTCCCCTCAGTTAAGTCGTGTAAATAAATCTCGATATAAATTTGAAATTTTAATTATTTGTAAATAATAATTCACCCCCCCCCCCCCAGTATTTTCCCAAAAAATTGGTATAAGAGTAGGTCCTTCATCAGAAGCTTGATCGCTTGAAGGAGATCTGTCAAGATGATGGGAAAGAAGAAGATAGCTTGAAGGATGGTTTCACAAAACTGTGATCATGACATATCAGATTTAGTGACAGTTATATATGTCAACAGATATTGAATTTTGGGAGTAGTCCACTTTTTATTGATCAAGAATGAAGAAGACAATAATAAAGCATTATCAGGTATGGCCTTTTGTTCTAACTATGATCCATTTCCTTGTCTATGCAATAATGATAGTGATGATGCCAGTAAAGCAACTGAACTTGCACTCATGTGCAAAAGTGAAAGTAATCACTTTAAAAGGAAGACATATTAAAAATGATGCCCCTAGGAGTAGAAGATCAAGGAAAATCAGAAACAAAGAACAATGAAAATGTGTCTATGCTAAGAAAATATAATTATCAACAATGGAAAGAAAATATGAAGTCTAATCTAATGAACCTTGATGCTTGGTATCTAGTATGAAATGGCTACACCAGTATTCCTCCATTAGACAAGGAAGTGAAAAAGAAGAATAAGTCTTTGACTAACATATTTTCTAGCATACTTGATTCAAGATTAAATAAGGTTATGTATTATACAACTGCAAAGAAAGTGTGGGATAAGCTATAAGAAATCTATGAATAATATTCCTAATCAAGGAAATATTGAGGTAATCCTTTCCCTAACAATGTGCCCAAAATGATATATGGAGTTGTTGATCCAAAAGAAGACAAGTTAGAAGAAATTTTCAATCTTAGAACAAAACTTGATCTTGCTTTGAAAATTATTTTTAATCTTATAGATAAGTTGCAAGCATATGATAACAAGGATAATGCTGGTATGGTATCTAAACAATATTGTGAAGTTCTTGAAGTTGAGATCGTCTATCTAAGAGTAGATCTTGAAAAATCAGATAAGCGAAATGAACAACTACTTCAAGCACTTGAAGAACAAGAAAACCGGCTAAAAGAAGAGATTCTAAAATTAAATAAGCAAGTGAAGGAAGGAAGAAGGGTTGAAGAAGTTATGAAGAAGCAGTATCCAGAAAAGGAAAAGAAATATCAAGTTGAGGTAAACATCCTAAAATGTAAATTAGAGGAAAAATATAAACATTTTCGATTTCAAGATAGTACTAAGATTTTAGATAATATTCTTAGTATTCAAATGTCTTTTGCCATCAAATCTAGTCTTGGTTTTCATGAAACTATTGAAGGATAATCTAGTTCACAAGCTGAGGCAAGGAATTTAAAGAGTAACAATGCAAAAACTGAAATACTCAACAAAGAGATAAGAATTCAACCAGATCAACAACTAAAGAAAGAGAACCTTCAAAGAAAATCCTTTACTCCTAATTATAGAAATGTTAATCGATTCTCTCATCTTATCAATAATATTGAATGTTCTATATGTCATAATTATGGACATGCAGCAGCCAATTATGGAAGTAGACTATTTCAGGTTAATAACTGCTTCTCAGAAAGATCATTAGCTTCCAGGTACTTTAAGGGATATTGTTTTTCATGCAATATATTTGGTCACAAAGCCATTAATTGCAATAGAAGGAATATGAAATGGAAATATTATGATTCCTCTACTCATATAAGATGTTATTCTTGTAACAAGTTTGGGAATGTAGCAAACGAATGCAGGAACAAGTGTATGGATCGCCGCAGACAACATGGTAAGAAACCAGATAAGAATATTGATGTTAGAAGACCTTAAAAAGATGGATCCACCAACATTTCTCATAATAAGTATGAAGAAGAAGAATAGATAAGGTGTGGTCTTGCTCTCTACTCATTTGAAGATGAAGATCGATGGTACACATATAACAAATGCTCTCATCATATGACTGGAGATAAGGGTAAGATAGAGTCTCTTATAAAAACCAATATGGTAATGTTATTCTTGGAACTAATGTTTTAGAAAAAGTTAAGGGAAAAGGTAAAGCCAAAATTAATAAACATAGAGGAGATGCTAATGCTTTATTAGTTGAAGGGATAAAGCATAATATCATAAGTGTAGGTCAAATGGCAGAAAATGCAAATATAATTGTGTTTACATCAACCAAGTGAAGGTTATAGATGAATAAATTAGAAAAGTCATAGCAAGTGGATATAGAAACCTAGACAAATTATATGTGCTTGAAGAACATAATTCTCACAGATATGAGGATTCAGACTCAGTGAAAAAGATGATAATGGCCATTGCAGTCCATTATTCTTAAAATAATACCTCTAACAATGACTGAAGAAGTGATGTGAGGTACTTGACCTCATGAGAAACAAATATGACTATTAGGTCCTCAGGATCAGTGATGTGTAATCTGAGGGGGAGTAATACATGTTTTGACTTGATGATGATTCCTATGATTGTTGTGTTTTTCATGTTTCTTATACTATTGACAGTGCATCTGGTGTAGTAATAGTAAATAGGTACATACAATAAAGGCTAAGGGGGAGTTGGAGTTGTGAATTTGCAGTATTTCACTTTCTGAATGAGGATCCCATGAAGACAAGTTGCATATATACGTGAGTTTTGATCTAAACAGTCGCGTAGATTTTGTTGCAATGAGGAAGCTGCGGGAAAGATTCAGGAAAAGGATCTGATATACTTCAGACAACTGTTATTTGACTTTCATGTTCTGACGATTCATGGTTATAGTCCGTTGATGTTATTTAGAAGTGGTTTTGGATTTTATAGGCTATTGATGCCTTGATGGATGACTGATTGGTGAAGATAATTTGATGTTCTTACTGATATATGAGATGATATGATAAGATATGATAGTGAACAGTTGACACAGGATGAGGGGGATCAATTGCTATGCTTCTAATAAATTTGCATTGTTGTCATTATGTTTGTTTTAGAATTCCTTGGTATGTAATGCTGCTTAAATTAAGGATGTTGCTGAAGATGCTCACGTTGTTGAAGTTGTTGAATGATGCGTCATGCTATGTTGTGGTCATGGGTTTCCTATGATGAAATCATGGATGATACTTATATATTTCTTGAGTCACATTGTTGTTATGATGCTATTGATCATATTTATGATGATGATGAGGGTCACTCATTACTTTTATGTTGTTGTCATTATGCCTTTAAGGATGCATAAGTTGCATATTGTATAGTTATGGATGATGATGCCTATATTACTTGGTTCCCACTTGTAAATGATATGCTACACTTGGTATATTGTTTGAGTATTATTGTTCTTAATGGTATCAAGGAGATGTGTTACTTACACAGTTTGATATAAGCTGGTAAGCTCATGGTTTTTCTATTGATGACTTTTCTCATTGATATGAAGCTAGATACATACTATTATCTCTTTGTAATGGGATAGCATTAATGGTTCAATTATAGATCAGGATCTTATGGATGATTACTTAAGTTGCATGTTGATGAAGTGGTGATGGTATGATAACTCTTCTTGCATGAAGAAAATGGGCCAAAATAATGATATCACTACAGAAGACATGGCATACTTAGTCACATATTGATGTTGTTAAGGAATGATGCTACATTTCCGGATCTTACTTTATGATGATATGCTTGGTTCTCACAAATGTTGATTAATGCATGTGTTGCTAATTATGGTTGATGTTTATCAGATGTTAGAAAACTCCTTATTGATGATACATGTATGATATGTTGAGGGTTGTTGTGGAAAGAACATGTAGATCTTGCTATGGTTATTTGATGATGATGATGTTGTCATGGATGATGAATATGGTGCTTACACATGTACATGATATGATGCAAATGCTTTTGTGAAGATATTGTTATTACTGCTATATCTGCTAGATGATATATGGAGACATGGAAAATGCTTGGTTGATGCATGAAAAGTTATGCTTTGATGAACATGGATTAAGGCTTTTTCTACTAAGGGGAAGAGAAAGTTGTCCTTGATGAGGTCAATAGGATGAGCTAATAGCAGAAATCTATGAAAATTCTATGTTTCATACTTGGCCATAGGTTGATGGTATTAAAACTACATTGTCTTATCTTGTGAATTGAAGATGGAAATGTACATGTTGTTCTTGGTGTCGCTATTAGTTTCTTATGGTGTGGATCATATATGTCGTATGATAGTTGTTGATGACTTTCATGGTCTTATTGAGGTCTTTGGTCTTGGTTATAAATGTAATATACGTCTCTTGATGTAAAGGTCATGAAATGCCTATGATGTAATTATTGTAAAATCCATTCATGTATGGACTATTGTGGTCAAGTCATGTAATCCCATATTTTTGTTTGGGCATGTGATGTAATTTGTAACCCCACTGCGATTGGGTGGTTGATGTGATAATGAAGTCAAATATGTAAACCCATTGTGACTGGGTGATTGATGTAAGTGCGAGTCCTTGGTGATAGGAAAAGTTATATTTAGTTGAGTCATAGAGTCATGTACTTCATTGCACATCCTTAAAAAAATTTAGCATGTGAAACATGGTCAATATTGAGTGTTCATACTCAGCAGTTGAAACCTACAACGCTCAAGAGAGAAGCCTTCCTTCAACAATGGTCAGCCCTTTTCCCTTGATGTTAAAGGGGGAGAGTAACGTGGTGTTTGAAAAGATTGGTCTTTACCTTGATATGTTTTATAGGTATTTACAGGTTGTTGTGACCAAACACCAAAGTGTTTTCGATCAAGTCCACAGGGGGAGATTGTTGGCATTATGACTAATGCATTGTCCTTGATGGAAACCTACTTGATGAGTTTTCCTTTGATAGAATCCTATTTGATGAAGATGTCAACATAATATATCTACATGTGACAGGAAAGGAGTATCAGTTCAAAGATAGAAGAATGATGAGTTTTGAAGAAGTATACGTAGGTTTTTTGAAGCAAAGTCAAGTACACACTGGTTCTATGAAGAAAATTCATGTACACACTCACGTCTGGTGAAGCAAATTAGAGTATACGCATGTTCTGTAAAGAAAATCCACGTACACATGCGGGTATGAAGAAGAAAAGGCACGTACAGATTCTGCACCATGGTATTCCAAATACCAAAGGTATTTACCATGTAATTGACCTATGGTATTGAGCCCAACAACGAATATTTGAACCTGTCAAAGAATACCATTGACACTAATAGTTTTGACTTGTAGTACTGTCTAAGAGCTAAGCTATATAAGGAGATGATGATCCAAGTGTTTTATCTGTGCAAGTGATGAATATTTTCATGAATAGTTAGATTTGAAGCAAGTGTGCATGTAATGGGATTTGATCTAAAACTAAGCATGCACCCGGGAATTTGATGATGGATCATATCCAATAGATTTGAGATGACCGTTTTCATTATGGGTTGATTTGGTTAGTGATGATAGTGTATTGATGTGTGATTTTCTATGTATGTCAAGGTTTTTGTATGTCTGAAATTATGTTATGAAGCGAAGGTTTGTGCCAATAATTTCAGATCTGTACACAGGTTTTATAACCTGAAAGGTGCGTACACATGTGGGTTTAATACTGGTAAGTTGTGTATATATTCAGATATATATGCGGGTTTTCCTGAAAAGTGTGTATGCATGCAGAAATTATTTGAGGAAAGTGCATATATAAATTAGGGTTTTGCTTAAAAAGATGTCTGATCAGTTTAATCAGTCTTGTTGTGTTTCTCTTGTCTGTCAATGAAGTCTTAATTGATGATCTAGGTTTAATAGTGATGTTTTGATTGAGGATTGATTGATTGAATAATGATGAAGCTACTAGATGTTTGTGATTGAAGATTAGTGATGGTTATGTGATTATTTATGAATGATGCAATGGATCTGTGTATGATTCAGTATTTATTTCAGAGTGACAATGGTTTAGTTTCAAGGTTCAATGTTTTGATATGTATACATGAGTATGCTTCAAGGAAGTCATGTATACATGTGGGTTTGTTACAGTAAAGTAGCATGATATTTTAATAGTTTATTGATCAGGGATTTTAGTTGATTCAGTAAGTTGATGTAGTGTTTGGGTTTAGTATTAATACTCTAGTTACAATGATCTAAGTCCTTTGGTTGTTTGAGAATAAGTTGATTGATTCGGGTTTCATTTGATTTAGTGATTGGTTGATTCAGTTGGTTCAGGATTGGTTGGTTCATGAGTGAGTTGTAGTGATCAATTTTCAGTTTTGATATTTGGTATTGGGCTTAAATGATGGTAGTGGGCCCAATCTAAAAATTTGATGAAATGTGGCCTACAGTTGTGATGTGTTGTATCAGGTGGATCTAGTATGAAAATTTATGATACGTGGTCCACAGAGGTGTTGAGATTTGGAGCCTTAAATGAGGAATTTGAGCTTCCTTCCAGTGGTAGTGGTAAATCAGATCAGGGGGTTGGAGTTCCCTTCTGGTCGGTGTCGGTAAATGATATCAGGGTGTTGGCGCTCCCTTCCAGTGGGTGCTGGAAAACGAGAGGATATTGTATCCTTCTCCAGGTGGGTGCCTGCATGTTGTTATGATTATGCACCAATATAAGATTGTAAGAAGTTTTTCTTTATAATAAAAAGAAGAGAGAGATGACAGTAGGAGTGGTTTTTCCCCACATTAGGTTTCCAACTAAAAATCCTAGTGTTCATGTCTGTTGATGTATTTCTCATGTGTGATGTTTTATTCTGTTCTTACTACACACGGTTAATATTTAATTAATGTTTAATGAGGTACTGATACACTGGATCAAGTTAAATAGATGATGAATTAACTGAAAAATATTTTTACTAGATATACGTTAGTTGTCTCCATAACAGTCACGTACATATGCGGGTTCCCTTTAGTAAAGTCATGTATAGAAATATGGATATAGAATTAAAAATTTTAATGATTTGTAAATACTAATTCATCCCCCCTCTCATTGTTTTTCCCAATAATAAGTATCAAAGCAGTCCTTCAGCAAAATCTTGATCGCTTGAAGGAGATCTGTTAAGATGGTGGAAAAGAAGAAGATAGCTCAAAGAAGGGTTTCAAAAAACTGTGATCATGACATATCAAATTTAGTAACAGATATAGATGTCAGAAAATATTCAACTTTGGGAGCACACCGCTTTCTATTAATCAAGAATGAAGAAGACGATAATAAAGCATTATTAGGTATGGGCTTTTTTTCTAACTATGATCCATTTCCTTTTCTATGTAATAATTATAGTGATAATGACAGTAAAGAAACTAAACTTACACTCATGGGTAAAATTGAAATTAAGCACTCTAAAAGGAAGACAGGTTCAAAAATGATGCCTCTAGAAGTAGAAGATCAAGGCAAATCAGAAACAATGGACAATGATGATGTGTCTATGTTAATCAGAGATAATTATCGAGAATCGTAAGAAAAGATGAAGTCTAGTCTAATGAACCTTGATGCTTGGTGTCTAGTATGTGATGGCTACACTAGGGTTTCTCCATTAGACGAGGAAGTGAAAAAGAACAGTAAGGCTTTGAGTGACATCTTTTGTAGCATACCTGATTCAACATTAAACAAGGTTATGTATTATAAAACTGCAAAGAAAGCGTGGTATAAGCTACAAGCAATCCATGAAGAAGATTCCTTGTCAAGGAAACTGCCAGGTAATCCTTTCCCTAACAACGTGTCCAAAATGTTAGATGGAGTTTCTAATCCAAAAGAAGACAAGTTAGAAGAAATTTTTGATCTTAGAACAAAACTTGATCTTTCTTTGAAAAATATTGTTAATCTTAAAGATAAGTTGTAGGCATATGATAACAAGGATCATGCCGGTATGGTATCCAAACGATATTTTGAAGGTCTTGAAGCTGAGATCATCTCTCTAAGAGAATACCTTGAAAAATCAGATAAGCAGAATGAAGAACTACTTTAAGTGTCTGAAGAAAAATAAAATGGATGAAAGAAGAAATTCTCAAATTAACACAGCAAGTGAAGGAAGGAAGAAGGGCTGAAAAAGTTATGAAGAAGCAGTGTCTAGAAAAAAAAAAGCAATATTAGGTTGAGGTAAACATCCTAAAAGGTAAATTAGAATAAAAATATAAACATTTGGGATTTCAAGATATTAATAAGATTTTTGATAATATTCTTAGTCGTCAAAGGACTTCCGCCATCAAATATGGTCTTGGTTTTCATGAAACTATTGAAGGATAATCTAGTTCACAAGCCAAGGAAAGCAATTTAAAGAGTAACAATGCAAAACCTGAAATGTTCAACAAAGAGATAAGAAGTCAACCTAATCAACAACTAAAGAAATATAACCTTCAAAGAAAATGTAACATCCCTGGTGAAAAGTTCATGTAACAAAATTTAATAAAGGAAAAATAAGACCACGGTTAAGGGACACTTACTCCAAGTTGAATGTTGGTTAAAGATATCCTAGTGGGCATCACTGGATGTGTATTTTGGCTAAGAAAAATTGGAAAAGTCTAAGGCAAAGGCATTAAAAGGAAAAAAGGCATTTTTAGCACATTTATTTATGAAAAAGGAAATTACAAGAAAAGTAAGGTGAAAGGTCACAACTTGCATGTGAGGAGGAAAATGAAGGAATTAGAGGCCTTGTTGATAAAAAGGCTTCTAAGCATTAGTTGGTAACCATTTTTCAGGTCGAGTTTAGAGATCTCTCGTTATTATCTCTCTCTCTCTCTCTCTCTCACTATTGGTCACTTAGAGTTTTCTTGGAGCACTCTAGCTTTTGAGAAAGGAAGGAAAAGCAAGCAAAGGGAAAGGAAACAAAATCAGGATCAAGCAGCTTCAGTAGGAATACTTGCAAGTAGCCTTTTGCATGTGTGATTTCTTAGCTGGTTTGGACTTGCATGGCTTCACGTGTTGGTGTATGGTTCTCTTGCTATCAGTGGCATGGTTATTTTGGGTTATGACAATGGTTTTTAGCCTAGCCTTTCCTTTTTCTGGCTGCCATAGTGTTGGGATGTTTATTTCGGTTTTTGAGCTTTGGTTTTTCGGATGGATTTCAGAATCTGAGGCAGAGGTGGTCTCAAGTTTCATTCCCAAAGGCCTAGGAATCCCTTGAATAGTTTTGGCGGGATGCATGGTAAATGTTGGGCACAACCCAACTTGGCCAAATTTTGGGTAAGGAATCTAAATTTTTTTGGGTAGAGTGCGTAGTAGAAAGGATGTTGCAGAGTGCAAAGTGGACTATGCAATAGAGCATTGGAGCAGAATGAGGAACGCACAACAAAGTCATCGCACACTATATGGGCTTCGTGGTGAAGCTCCTCCCTTTTGATAAAAGCATATAATATTGTAAAACTTGAAAGGTTTTGGACCATAATCCTTATTTTGGAAACCATGGTATTGGGTCCATGGTGATGTAGTGATGTAATTCTTCAATGTAATAATATATATAGGGATGAATAATAAAGAAGAAACGAATCCTATCAATCTATCAATTGGATCTAGATCTATGTTGATGGTTGTATCTTTGTGATTTGTACTTCCGAAAAAGGGGCAAGGCTCCACAGTTGAGTGCGTGGAGGCCTAGTTCTGCAGCTTAGTGCGCAAACCGTCTGCAACTTAGTGTGCAAACAAACTGTAGCTATGCATGCAGGTAGAGAACTGTTTTTTATACGAAATTCTATATTATAAGCAAGATTTCTTGTGGACGTAGTCCCACATTGGGATGAACCACAATAAAATCTATCTTCATGTGTTGATTTGTTTATTATATGCACTTTATTTCACTACTGTGAATTTTATGAATGTTTATGATATGTTTAAGTGATGAATGTAATTATGTGAAGTAATATATAAGTGCGAAGTAGTTCATGAATGTAAGTAGTTTGTAAGTGTTAAAGCATAAGAAAATACAAAATTTCCACATTACAGTATCCCTTAAGGAAACAGAAACCTAGTTCTACAAGCTCCCATAGTCACTTCAGGTGAGATTGCGACTTGCTTATAGGTCGTTGCTGAAAGGGCCAATGATTGAGGGTTTTGTTTGTGCGCAGTAAAGAATCGAACTTAGTTCAACCCAACCTAAGCCAAACAATGGTTCCATTGTCAGGACTGAGATATGTTTGAGGGATATTTTTATATGGCATCCTTTGAAGAATGAAATTCAAGATTGGGTAGAACAAAAATAATGAGAATTTGCAGAACAAGAAAATAGAAACCCTCGTCTATCAACTGAAGGTGGTTGGTGAAGTATATTTTCGAAGATCAATATGAAATATTCTTCAGTTCATTTCATGTTGAGTTGTATGAGTGGATATCAAGGTTAACCGAGAGAAAGAATTGTTTTAAAGGAGATGAACCTAAGGAGTGAACTCCCGAACTGGAATGATGACTCAAGAACATTGACAATACGATCTCAAGAGTTGTCGAGTTTCTGATTGATAACATCTTGGGAGGATTTATTACTGAGTTCACGGTAGACTTGACTGATCTGAATTTCATCCATAAAAAATAATCAAAAGAACCATGGCTATAAAAGGTCAGGACAGACTTCCAAGAATTGAGAGCAGTGATCAAAAACACCTCTAAAACAATGGTAGTTAGTAGCCAGTGTGGAACGACAAGGACCTCGGTCAAAGCGCGCTGACCGAGGCCCATGGAGACTACACGAGAGGAGAAACTAGCCCCTGGGAAGCCCAGAACGGGAAACAAAGGTATTTTTTGATGTGCGGGCAAAACCCCTAGAAATGGGAAGGCCTCGAGAACTCAGTCGCATGGAGAGCTAGGAAAACCATGGGGAAATGGCTAAAGGTCAAGGCGGGACCCCCGCTACAAAAACCCAACAGTATTAATCGGGGGCACCCTCAAGCGATAAGAAGAATTGGCGAAAACGAAGCGATTACACTCAGTGCCCGATCTATGAAAAGAAGACGAGAAATAAAACTGCCGCTGATCACGCGCTAACGATCGAGCAAGTCAACTGTGCAAAACATGTGAATGGCGTTGGGTCTGGAGGCCCCAGATCTAACAACTGAGATCGCACCCGATGGGAAAGCGGAATCAATGGGGGATTGAGCCACAACTTGTAAAGATTTGATGTCTGATTTGACTACCAAGGTGGCAGAAGACCCATTCCACGATGTAACGGAAAAATCGAACCGACGAAGAGAGTTGGCGCAGCTGAAAGAGGACAAGTGGCCACTCCCTGTGAGTCTGATGATGATGCCGGAACAGGGAACTCCAAGCGAAGTTGTAGCAGGTGATCTGACGGGAAGTGGAAGAGGAAGCGAATAGCCATGAGAACGTATGGCCTTAAAGCCATGCACAGGTAAAGCAGAAGGACACCAGAACCCCAAGAGGAGAAAAAAACACAAAAAGGAAGAAGACAGAGAAAATAAAGGAAATACATTGAAGCAAAGCAGAACGAAAGACAGACAGTCGAGCTGACCAAAGGCAGCATCGAGCACCAGAGAGCTTGAGGGATTCAAGCCATCCTAGAGAGGATCTGTCCGGACTGAGCACCACTTTGGGCTTTCTCCATTAAAGACCAAAAAGGTCATAGAGCTCGTAAGGAAAAGAGTCTATGTTCTCTAGTGGCTCGGGGCATCCAAGAACCACCCTGCCAAGCAAATTCTGTTCAAGAGACTCACATTGAGCTCCTTCATTGTAATTCTCTACTTTAAGACAAAATAAAAGAAGGCCACCATTGAGAGCTGGACTAGAGACGTAGCCCTAGAGGATAGGGTGAACTCCTTATTAAATTCTTCTGTGCTTATATTTCTTACTATATTTCTCTATTATTTCCATTTCAAGTGTCTGTGTATTTGCAATCCGATCGATCTGTTGCCTAAATAACATAGACACACACACCAGCACATGAGTCTGTAATACCTTCATTTAATAAATATTTAACTGAGATCACTCATAGGGTGATTATCAGATCAAGTGGTATCAGAGCTCTAGGCTATAAGGTTATACAAGCTTGTGTTGGTTTAGCTGTTGAATGCTCACTAGATCAAAGCTCAAATTAGGAGAAGGAGAGTTGGTGGAAACTAATCCTGAAATTGGGAGAGTCTATCCTTGGAAGACAATGTTAGAGGAAGGTTCTATGGGGCCAGACCCTCAATTCATAGAAAGCTTCCTAGCTATAAAGTCCATGGTAGAAGAAATGTATAGGGACTTTAGAAAACATAAGGATGAAGACTCATCAGGCTCTAAACAAGACAAAGAAGAATATGAGTCCCATTTCCATGACCACTCCAAGGGAAAAGGGAAAGAGGAAATATTTCTCACACCTCCTAATAGCCCTGTGCACAACAAAAAGGCATCCTTGATCAAGCTAGATGTTAAATTTTATTTGCCTATATATGACGGAGACCTAAATGCTGAAAAGTTGGACAATTGGATTAGACAAATTGATGTTTATTGTAGGGTACAGAACATAGACTCAAACAAGAGCAAGATTTAGCTGGAAAGCCTACACCTAGGAGGCACTGCCTTGGATTGGTGGGGAGGTAGAACCCAAGCTGATATGAAAAGACATGGTAAGACTATCTCTATCTAGAGTGAATTTGCTTCTGCAATCAAAAAGCAGTTCTACCCATTGGCCTACATGCAACAAGCCATGATGAGTTGGAAAACTCTTCGCCAGTTGAAAGGGCAAAGTGTGCAAGGGTACACTCAAGAATTTAGAAAGAGAGCATTTATGCTAGGAATTTCATTAGACTCACCAGAAACTCTGTTGAAGTACATTAGTGGTCTACATAGCTACATGAGGCATACCATCCTCATGTTCAATCCCACTACTATAGATGGGGTTTATGTGCAAGCTACTCATCTAGAAGCTAGAGGAAAGAATGGAAATCGAGAAGTTGGGGGACCATCCCAACCCACTGCAAAGGAGCAAGGAGAAAGAAAGCATAAGTTGAAAGCAAGGAAGGCTAACACTGCACAAAAAGGCAAAGCTTCATGCACTCACTATAAAAAGGATGGGCATGATAATGAGCATTGTTGGATTCTACATCCAAAGCTAAGACCCAAGAAGTTCAAGGGAAAGAAGAAGAAGACTGTTTCAGCCATTCAGAAAAATTTGGGGTCAGACTCAAGAGATGAAACAACTATTGCAGCCACAGGTATCAAAGGAAAGAATTTTGAAGCATCAACTAGTAATTATGCTCAATCTGTTATTGATGAAGAAAATAATAGAAAGATACATGATCTTTTCCATATTCGAGTTATTTCCAAACATCAAAAGATTGAAACTTTGTTTGATAATGGCTCACAAGTAAATTTAATTTCTGAAGAAATTGTAAAGAAATTGGGATTAGCAACCACACCTCACAAGAAACCATACCCATTAGGATGGTTGAATGATAAGGCACAATTACAAGTGACTAGATAGTGCAAACTAAAATTTTCTTTTGGGTCAGCATTTGTAGATGAGGTGGAGTTAAACATAATTCCTTTGGATATATGTGGAATTGTTTTAGGGAGTCCTTACTTGTATCATAGAAAAGCTATTTTCTATAGAGCTGAGAACAAGTATCTACTTGTTAAAGATGGAATCGAA
The DNA here is from genome assembly GCA_031772625.1 of Pinus tabuliformis. Lineage (NCBI taxonomy): Eukaryota > Viridiplantae > Streptophyta > Pinopsida > Pinales > Pinaceae > Pinus > Pinus tabuliformis. Next base: position 117,942,236 of record CM062804.1, read on the forward strand.
TATTTTGTAAGAGCTCATAAGCTAAAGAATAATTATACTCTCATAAACTCAGGGCAAATGAAAAGAATGATAAATTCATGCAAACAATTTTTACTGATGGTTGTAAAGGAAAAGAAACCTGATGAAACCAATGTATTTGAGGGTTGTAATGCTGAACAACAAGCTGATATAGAAAAGGTTGTTTCAGAGTATGATGTCTTATCTCAAGAACCTAAAGGCCTGCCACCCAAAAAGGAAATAGTACATTATATTATTTTGCAGCAAGATGTTCCATTTCCTGACATTAGAATGTACAGGTTGTCAACTTTAGAGAATGCTGAAATCAAGAAGCAGGTGCAGGAGTTTCTTGAGAAGGGGTTCATCAGGCCTAGCACATCACCATGTGGGTCACCAATCGTTTTAGTGAGAAATAAAGATGGCTCGTGGATAATGTGCATTGATTACCAAGCACTGAATAAGTTAACAATAAAAAATCGTTATCCCCTCCCTCGTATAGATGATCTTTTAGATCAATTGAAGGAAGTTGTTTATTTCACCAAGCTAGACTTGCACAATGGATACCATCAGCTCAAAGTTGCAGAACAAGATGCACGAAAGACTGCTTTCAAAACAAAAAAGGGATTGTATGAGTGGTTGGTTATGCCTTTTGGCTTAACTAATGCTTCTGCTACTTTCATGAGATTAATGAATGATGTACTCAAACCTTTTCTTGATGACTTTGTTATTGTGTATCTGGATGACATTCTGATTTTTAGTAAAATGTGGGAAGAACATTTAAAGCATGTTAATCAAACACTAGATGTTTTGAAAAGAGAAAAACTTTATGTTAAACTCTCAAAATGTGAATTTGGCAAAACATCTCTAAACTACTTGGGTCATATAGTAGGGGGAGGTGAATTGAAAATAGATCCCTCTAAAGTGGTAGTCGTTGTGGACTAGCCTAAACCCAAGTCTGCTACAGAAGTAAGAAGCTTCTTAGGACCAACACAATATTGGAGGAAGTTCATTTCTAAATTTTCCTCAATTGCAACCCCCTTACATGCTTTAACAGGATTGAAAAAGGTGTTTTAGTGGGGAGGCAAACATCAAAAAGCCTTGGACACTTTGAAAGAAAAGATGAGTATAGCCCCTGTACTAGCACTGCCCAATCTACAAAGACCATTTGAGATCCAAACTGATGCCAGTGACTATGCCATGGGAGCAGTGTTGACACAGCACGGTAAACCCATATGCTATCATTATGAGATTTTTAATCCTGCAGTAGTTAACTATCCTACATATGATAAAGAATTGTATGCATTAATTCAGAGTGTGAAAAAGTGGAAACATTACTTAATGGGCAAAGAGACAGTGATACATATTGATCATCAACCACTTCCATATCTACACTTCCAAACTAATTTGCAGCAATCAAGACATTACAGATGGATGGGTTTTCTACAACAGTTTCATTTAGTCATCAGATATAAAAAGGGCATAGATAACAAAGTTTCAGACATGTTATCTAGACCCATTATAAATGCATCTACTATACTTAAGCATAATTCTATGCTACATGAAAGCTACATGGAACAATATGCTCAAGATATAGAATTTAAAGATGTATATGCAACTTTGAGTCAAGGCAAAAGAGTAGAAGAACTGGATTATCATGTAAAGGACCAACTCTTATATCATTGTGGGAAACTCTGCATTCCACAAACTAAGAGAGTGAAGATAATTAGAGAAGCACACACTTCTCTGGTATCAGGTCACTTTGGGGTGAGTAAAACAGTTGCACAGCTGCAAATATTTTGTTATTGGCCAAAAATGAATGAGACAGTTTCTAGATATGTAACAGGGTGTACTATGCATGCTAAAAGCAAGCCCAACAACAAAAAACTAGGCTTGTACACTCCTTTGCCAGTACCTTCTCACCCGTGGGAAAGTGTTTCCATGGATTTGGTTGGAGGTCTGCCTAAATCTATGAAAGGTCATGGTTATCTATATGTTGTTGTGGATAGGTTCAGAAAAATGTGTATTTTGATACCTTGTAATAAACAGATTACAGTTGAACAGACTGCAAAATTGTTCTTTGAACATGTATGGGTTCATTTTGGATTGCCCACTTCCATTGTATCTGATCGAGACACCCAATTTGTGGGGAATTTTTGGTCAAGTCTGTGGGAACTAATGGACACCAAACTAAAGAAAAGCACAACTTTTCATCCACAAACTGATGGCCAAACATAAGTAGTTAACAGGACAGTGATCCAGTTACTCAGGGGATATTGCAATAAACATCCAAAGCTTTGGGATGAACATTTGTGTTATGTGCAGCATGCTTACAACAGAGCAAAACATCCTTCTACACAGAGATCTCCTTTTGAGACCTGTTTTGGTTTCACACCAAGGTCTCCTTTGGATTTTGTCTTTGGTAAAGATACCATGGTTGATGAACACAATGATGTGGACAAGGCAACTAGGTTCATTGAACAAATCTAGGAGATCCACCAGGTAGTACAGGAACAGCTGGAAAAGAGCCAAGCCAAGTACAAGGCTAGGCATGACCAGCATCAGATGGAGCATAGTTTTCAAGTTGGTGACCAGGTCTGGTTGTATATCAGTAAGGACCGGATGCAAGGTGAAGGTAAGAAGCTAAAGCCCATCAGGTATGGACCCTTCAAGATACTTGAGAAGATTGGTGAAAATGTTTTTCGCCTTGTTCTACCAGCTTACATGCACATCTACTGAGTCATAAATGCAGATTTCTTGAGATTGTTTGAACCTTCAATGATTAAGGATCCTGAAGAGCAGAGTCAATTGCCTTCTATCGATGACTTGCTACCTGAATGTCTTAATGAATTATAGGAAGACAAAGTGTTGGACAGGAAGGTGAGGACAACACACAGGGGAGATGTTGAGTACCTCAGAATTGGGCTCAAAGGTTCAAAGCCAAGCAGTGCAAAGTGGATTGAGATTGGACAAGTGAGAAAGTAATACCCTCACTTAGTCAATGCTTGAAAACCAAATTTTGGTGGTCCAAAAGCTTTTTCAGTGGGAAGGCTGTGATCCGAATTGGATCCATGAAGAATAATCAAAAGAACCATGCCTGTACCAGGTCAGGAGAGATTTCCAAGAATTGAGAGCAGCGATAAAAAACACCTCTAAAACAATGGCAGTTAGCAGCCAGCATGGAACGAAGAGGACCTCGGTCAAAGCACGTTAACCGAGGCCCATGGAGACTGCATGGGAGGTGAAACTAGCTCTTTGGAAGCCCAGATCGAGAAACAAAGGGAGTTTTTGATGCGCGATTAGCACTAATCGCGCATCGTTGGGCAAAACCGCCTCGAAAGGGGAAGGCCCCAAGTGCTCGGTCACATGGAGAGTTAGGAAAATAGTGGGAAAAGGCTAAAGGTCAAGGCAGGACTCGCGCTTCGAAAAATCGGCGGTATTGATCCAGGGCACCCTCAAGCGGTAAGAGAAATTGGTGAAAACGAAGCGATTCCATTCAGCGCTCGACGCATGGCAAGTGGAGGAGAGATAAAACCACGTTGATCATGTGCTAATGGTCGAGCAAGTAAACCACACGAAATTTGCGAATGGCATCGGATTTGGAGGCCCCGGATCTAACGGTTGAGATCGCACCCGGTGGGAAAGTGGAATCGACAGGGGATTGAGCTGCAGTTTGTAAACATTTAACGTTCAATTTGACTACCAAGGTGGCAGAAGACCCATTCCAAAACGTAATGGAAAAATCAAACCAAAAAAGCGAGTTTGCGCAGCTGCAAGAGGACAAGTGGCCACTCCCTGTGAGTCTGATGATGACGCCGAAATAGGGAACTCCAAGCGAAGTTGTAACAGGCGATCCGACTGGAAGTGGAAGAGGAATCAAATAGCCATGAGAACGTATGGCCTTAAATCCATGCACAGGTAAAGCAGAAGGACACCAGAACTCTGAGAGGAGAAAAAAAACACAGAAAGGAAGAAGATAGAGAAAACAAAGGAAAGACAGTGAAGCAAAGCAGAATGGAAGACAGAGGGCCGAGCTGACCAAAGGCAACATCGAGCACCAGAGAGCTTGAGGGATTCAAGCCATCCTAGAGAGCATCTATCCGGACTGAGCACCACTTTGGTCTCTCTCCATTAAAGACCAAAAAGGTCACAGAGATGGTAAGAAAAAGAGTCTGTGTACTCTAGTGGCTTGGGGCATCGAAGAACCACCCTGCCAAGAAAATTTTGTTCAAGAGACTCACATTGAGCTCCTTCATTGTAATTCTCTGCTTTAAGACACAATAAAAGAAGGCCACCACTGAGAGTTAGACCGGAGACGTAGCCCTAGAGGATAGGGTGAACTCCTTATTAAATTCTTGTGTGCTTATATTGCTTATTGTATTTCTCTACTGTTTCCATTTCAATTGTCTGTGTATTTGCAATCTGATCGATCCGTTGCCTAAATAACATAGACACACACACCAACACATGAGTCTGTAATACCTTCATTTAATAATTCTTTAACTGAGATCAGTCATGGGGTGATTATCAGATCATTGACTGTGTCCTACAATGAAGAAGACCGAAAATTTTTCAAAGTATTGCGAGGTAAGTACTTGAGATCTCTAAAGCTTTGGATTAAGATGCTTTTGTGCGAAAAGGAAATTTTACATATTTAGTTATTTTATTAGTTACTTATGTTTGGGAGAATATCCGCAAAAGAAACTGGAACAATGTGAAGTGACAAAAGATATAGAATAGGCACTAAAAAGTTATCTCGTGGCTAAGATCCAAATAATTTTATAGAAACTAACTATAGCCCTATTTTAAGTGAGTCTGAAAGTGAGAAATTTGCCCTGAGAACCTCGAATTAACTCTGCAGTATTCACCCCTTCTAGCCTAAAAGTTCTCCAAAGACATAATCAAGTAGTAATACGGGTGATTTTGGGTTTCCCCATCCTTCTAACCCCTCCCCTTATGAATCCTCCTCCTCCTCCCCCTCCCCCTTCGAAAATAAATATGTTCGATGATATTAAGCTACCTATCTTTAAAGAGACTGGATCAGAGGATCTAGAGTAGTTCTCATTTTTATGTGAAACAATATGGACAATGAAGCAGGTCCATGATGAAAATATGAATAAAGTGCAGCTTGTCATGACATTATGAGATAGAGCGTTGACGTGGTACATGAAGTATTGAATCAATCAGATCAAATCATTTGTAGACATTAAAACAACTCTGGTAAAAGAATTTAATAAATTGAAGTCTCAGTCATAGTGTATCACAAAGTTAAAAGAAATCAAACAGAGGCCTACTGAGTGTGTTTGGGAATTTGATCAGACATTCAAGATATTATTGGATCAGGTGAGCTTAGAAATAGCTCTGCGGCAATATAAAGAATGGTTTATAGTTGTGTTGCTTCCACATATAATATTTCCTTTGTCACAACAGAAGATAGAAACTCAAGTCGAATCTTTAGAACTTTTGATGAAATTAGAAGCTTCGCCTATATGACATATCAATGCAGGTATGCAGCAGATCTAGAGTCAACTGGAAAATTTGACTTTGTAAATACAAGATATGAAGAAAAGTAAGGAAGTTAGAGAAGAAGTGTGGTGTACAAAGTCTAAAGGAGAAGGCCATTCTAAAGAACAATGCCCTCTCTTCAGAAACTACATGGCTATTGGAGAACCAAATCCTTTGAATCCTGGATCCAAAATATGGTGTGAGATATGTAAAACTAGAGGTGAAAATTGCTCAGATAATCTCTACCTATTACAGAAGTATGTCCAAACTCCAAGAAACATATATTGCAAATTCTATGAATCAATAAGGCATGATGAGAACAACTGTCTAGCTTATGAATTGATGATAGAGCATAGTACTGATGCTTATAGAATGCAAGTTGAATAACATGGAAAACACAGTGGTTGAGGCAGCTATCAAGGAATAGTTCGAGGTGGTGGAGCTGGTCGAGGTCGTGGACAGATTATCCAACTATAACTATGGCCAGGCAGGTCACTTTGCAAGAGATTATTTGAATCCTACTACGAAATAGAAGTATTGAAAATAATTTGATCATGTAATTGAGGAGTGTTTGTTACTTATGTAAAAAATGAAAGAAAATAAAATCAACAGCTGACACAGAAATTTTAGATGATGACTACGGAACTGAGGACCAAAAAGCCTCACATTAATATTATAACAAGAAGTGGATATCCGTCTGCAAATGATAAATAATATGGAAAGAAATAAGTTGAAGCTACATGGGTTAGAAAGACTACTCAAAAGGCCCATGTGTTTGATATTCAAAAAGAAAAATAACTATTTATGGAAGTGAAGCGAAGCTTTGTGGATGTTGGAGCTTTGACATCTAGCATGCAACACAATCAGAAGAATAGTTGTTGTGTATCATCTTCAACACAAAGCCAAGCTCTAAAAATACAAGAACAGGATGTAGCATATAAGGTAGATACTTTAAAATCATTTCTTCAAACTTGTATGAAATTGTTGCAATATCAAAGAGTTGTAGAAGGACTTCAGGAATTGATAAATTCCTATGCATCTAAAGAAGTACTGAAGTGTGAGATGCACGAAATTAACAATTTACATAAACAAAAGAGAATTGGAAAGAAAATGAGGCTTAGTGCACAAATAGGAGACTATGAGATCGACCAAGTTATTTTAGATATGGGATCTCAAGCAAATGTCATGAAAAAAAAACATGGGAGTTAATGGGTAAACCGAAGTTGCAATGGTCACCTATTGAGCTAAGGATGGAAAATCAACAAAAGGTTGTTCCTTTCGGAAGATTATTAGGTATTGCAGTGGAAATTGAAGGGTTGTGCACTACTACTGATTTTGAAGTGATAGAAATTGTGGATTATAGTAACCCCTATCCTACATTACGTGGACTGGCTTGGGAAGTTTCCAACATGTCTATAATCAACTTAAAGAAGATGCAAATAATATTTGAAAGCAACAATGTGAGATTTATTGTTCCCTTGGATCCACCAGAAGGAGGAAGGTATATTAAACCAGTTAAAGAGGAGTACAATGCAACAGATATAGAAAACATTTATCAGGTGAAAGAAAAAGAACAATATTGTGTTAATCCTACTGAAGGAAAGTTGATTTGGGAGCATGATAGTTCATGTAATTTAGATTTAGAAGAAGAATTGGAAAATTGGAAAACCAGGTTACATGAAGTGTCTACAAGGCGATCTGCAAGAGTCATTAAAGAACTTCGTTGTATGAAATTCGAGGTATGTGACTTACCTTTTATGATGGTTTGGGTGATATAAATACTTTTCTTGAAGAATATGAAGAACATGTACTATATTTTCAAAGATTGTTAGCTCTAGATATAGCCCTAAGAGCTACTCCTGCTAGATGGTGGGGTACACATAAGAAGAATATAATAACTTGGCAAGAATGTTGAAGGTTGATATGGATAAGGTTTGGTCAGGTACAAATAGAGTTGGCAGATAAATATGATGGTCAAACTGATCCTAGAAAGCACATCTAGCTCTGCATGACAACATGGAAGTAGTTTCCATGAGAAGAATGGGTGCATGGGTTCATCAATACATTGGAGACAATTCCTCAAAATTGGTACCTGGACACAGAACGTCAACATGGTACTGTGAACTGGGTAGAGATGGTTGATGGGTTAATATGGACATTTATATTTGAAGATGATTGTCCATATATAGATTTAGCCCTTCAGATAGTTAAAAAGAAGAATTTTGAGAATAAAATTCCACTCACTTAGCAGCCTGATTGGGTTGCGTAGCTACAGAATGTACTAGAATGCTACAACATCATTGGAGAAGAAGGTGAAGACCCTCGGGATATTGACATAGCAGAATCTGAAGGCTATTGCGAAGTGAGTGGACCTGAGTTAGAAATACTGATATAACAGAGCTAGTGAAGGGTTGCAGCTCAGAAACTGTTGCGAATTTCATCTTTGAATACATAATGTCCAGATTTGGGTGTCCAAAGATATTGAAAAGTGACCAAGGGTCACATTTCTTGAATAAGACCATTGAAGCATTAACTGAGGAATTTCTGGTTTACCACCAGAAGAGCACTCCTTATCATTCTCAGGAAAATGGAACTGTGGAAGCATTCAATAAAATTTTGGATAATGCACTGACCAAGATATGTAATGAAAAAGGGATGACTGGGATATTAGGATTCTAGTAGTATTATGGGCTTATCAGACCACATGCAAAAAGTTGATAGGTCAGACACCCTTTAGGTTGGTTTATGGGCAAGAAGTTGTGATGCCCATGGAATACATTATCCCTAGCCTAAGAACTACAACTTTTACAAATATGGTAGACCCCGACATAATGAAAGAAAGGATGTCACAGTTACTTGCTCTAGAAGAAGACAGGTTTATAGAAATATTTCATTAACAAGTACAAAAAGTGAGAGGAAAGGCTTGGCATGACAAGAACATTAAGAAAAAGAAGTTTGAGGTAGGAGATCTTGTTCTCCTCTATGACAATAATTTTGTGAAATTTCAAGGGAAATTCAAAACACACCAGTTAGGCCCATATGTTACTAAGTATATTATCGAAGGAGGTGCAATGTAGTTAGCAAAGTTAAATGGAGAAGTAATTCAGGGGAATGTAAATGGCAGTAGGTTGAGGTTGTACAAGGACAAGCCTACCCCTACAGCTTCACCCTAAAGAAGAAAGAAGGAAAATATTAATGTCACATGCAGTTGAAAGTGGCCATTGGACTACAAACTATGCTGCAAAGAGAGCTTCGGTGAAGAAAGTACTTCTCTACAGTCGGGAATATGTCGAAGTTCGTAGGAATCCATGACGTAAGAAAAAGGTGCGCTAAAATAGGGGACATGTCGAAGTTCACCAGGAAATTAGAAATATGATTGTTAAAAGGGAAAAGGCATGCGTAAAATTTTTATTTAAGATGATAGATTGACAAAATTTAAGGATAGATAAGAATTTAATGACGAAATCTGAACAAAACCGGGACAAAATCAAATCTAATGATGAGGTTTAAAGGCTAGAATTTTTATAAATAGTTGAATCTCTCTCATATTAAGAAGTTTTCTAAATCAAGAGATTGAGTGATTAATAATTCGAAGCAGTTGCAGGAGACTTTGTTGTGTATGTCGTCTGAGAAATCTTAGGAGGAGATTGTATGGAATTTTCGTGAGAAGGGATTATCTGGAGTCATGGAAGATATTGATATGTCTGCGCTAGTAGTTAAAATACCCACAATAGCAGCACCGTCACAACAAAAGTGGTGGAGATCACCAAGGAAGAAGCAAACTAGGGAAGAAAGAACCAAGAAAAAGCAAGACAATAAGCCTGTTGAACCTGTGAAACCTCATAAGCAACCTAAGTAGGTCAATATTGATGAAGAAGAAGTGGAGGAAATATAGGTAGAGGAATGTGGTATAGTGTTCATATCTCCTTTTCCATCATACATCTCGCAGAGGAATCTAAGTGCCAAACTAGTAAAGGATTCTAAAGATGCGAAGTATGGGACATTTACACCATTATTGTTAGAAGTTGTGTTGTTTTCAATAGAGATTTTACAGAAATTCCACAGCTCAAATTTATAGATTATGATTTTAATGACTAGAAGAAGTACCCTAATTTCACACGATACCAGTACTTGTAGCCGTTTCACTACCAAGAGAGCAGAGTGATGAGATTGGAACGACAATGGCGGCTAATGGGTTGGCATAGTTAGGACTATTCAATATGTTGAATGTGCCACACTTCGACAGATGTTTAGAAAACACAACGTGTGTGTGAAAATTATTGGTATTAATAGATGATGGACACCTGTGGATGGGGAATAAGATCCCCATAGATCAAATGTTAATCTGGAGGAACACAAGATTACCATACCAAGGGTGGAAACCCGTAGAGGAGTTCATGGGAAAGGATCAGGATCACACTTTGGTGGACATTATAAAGAATAAGTATGGGTTGATCAAAGGAAAAAGGGGATACAACGTAAACTCGATTGACGACCAAGTAGTCTGCTTCACCACACACATTTTGATCGGAAATATTATGAGGAAGTGTCGCGCAAATGAAGTTCTTACGTCGGTGGTGTCTTTAGCCACGCAATGTGCAAATGGAATCCAGTATAACTGGGTGGGATAATTTTTCAAGGAATTCCTCAATGACTACCATAAGGTCCAAGATAAAGGTACATATTTTCACTATGCCTTGTTAATCTTGATCATTGCTATGTTAGCAGGGAAAGAGCTGGAGGGCACACAGTTCCCTTCAGTTCCTTCAGATGTATGTGAGGTTGTGAGGTATGTTTCACTATGGCATATCACTCAAGCATCGCGAGCGCAAGAGAATAGCATATTTTTTAGATTATATCAAATGGATCTACACATCTTAGTAAACTAGCATTCGTGCCTTTCATCGAGTTTGCACAAACAGTACAACCTTGTGGCGAGGTTCAAGGTAGATTTTCATAAATTGTACATACAGGCACACAGAGACACGAAGAACAAATGTCATGCATTTCATATATGGTCACAGAGGATGATATGATATAATAAGTACAGAAATGGCCCATAAAATGGATGACTCTGTTGGAGGAAGCAGGAGACAACGCGATAAAAGAAGAAGAGTTGGACACTTAGCAACATGGTGAAGCCAATGGAAATGACAAGGAGCAGGAATCAGAGAAAGAGGAAGAGGAAGAAGAACGCCACAAAGAAGAACACCATGAAGAGAAAAACCATGAGGACTAGGAGGACCCTCAAGGAGGCGAGGATATGACTAAGGAGACAAAAAAGGCAGAAACAAAGAAAATTTTCGTGGAGAAAAGAAAGATCCAAGGCGAATCTACCATTAAGAGCAGAAATAAGCATAAGGAAGATAAACCAAAAGAAATCACACCAATGGTTCTCACTAAGGGTGATCTGGATCAAATTGGAGACAAGGTTCAGGAGGTAACAATGGAATTCCGGAATAGGGTGGAAGACTGATATGGCGAGCTTATCACAGGTGTGCAACAGAGTATTTCAGAGTTGAATATTTTGGTGCAAACATCCACATAACCAATGGAGATAGGCCAAGGAATCCATCGAGAAATATTGATAGAAACAATATTTGGGATGAGGATAATGCATATACCTACCGGAGCTCTATAGTCTGACTCCATCGAAGTCAAGCAGCAGGAAAAAGGTTGGGACCATGTAAATATGAACATGCCAACATGAATTTCACCAAGGTATCACAAATGAGCTCAAGGAGCATAAATAATGCACTTCACACATAAGCATTCAAATAGAACAAGAGCATGTTACGCTAACGAAATAACTCGACCAGGCCATCAAGGACAAGTATTAGGTAGAGCTTTAGCAATAGAGACTGAAAGAGGTGGTTGATGCCACTTCCATGAAAGTTTGGGACATGAATGTCCGAGAGCAGTAATCAACATAAGATAAGGTCATGAAGCTCGACCTTGTAGTCAAGGAATCCAAGAAGAAATTGCAGATGTACAGTTCGAATAGGAGGTAAATATGAGTGAGCTGTAATTAAAGTTGTAGCAAACCATGCCACAAGAAGTGCATGAACAGAGGGACATTGACTTAAAGACTCGGATGGCCAGCATCTCCGCAGCATTGGAAGAGTGGGGAAAATTATTGGATGACAACATGCAAATTTGGACTTCGTTGTAGGAAGATCCAAATGTTCAAAAATTGCAGGAAAAATGCAACAAAAGAAACATCAATTGGAGGAGAGTCGGGAAGCTATGAAGACTTTTCCAATCTCATAGAGGCTCACAAAAATTAATGAGTTAAAGAAGCTACAAAAGAAAATCAAATAGTTGAAGAAGGAGCAGAAGGGTTTCGTAGAAAGGACTCATCCTTGGTAGGATGAGGTGTTGGCATTATGGTTCAGGTGTTGTCCTTGATGGCAACCCATTCAGGTGGTAGATCGCTGTTCTTCATGTCAGCAGCAAAGATTGATGATTAGCTCTTAATTTATTGAAAAATTTAAGAAGGACGCAGGTACACCTTTCAGAAAGTGCGTACCCACAGGTAATCCATGCATAGACCGCGTCCAGGGACGCAGTCCAGCCGTTCAGAAGGTGCGTCCACCCAGTGCACACTTTTTAAGGCAAGAAAAGCACACGTGGGGGTTTCTTGTGATTTACTCCTGGTATCTAGCCGACGGTATTGTGTTTTTAAGGTGTTGGCTCGTGGTATTGTTCCTTGATTTGAGGAGGAGCTTGCCTATATAAAGCAAAGGAGATCATTTGGTTTGAGCATGTCTTTGGTTGAATATCTTATTGGGCGAGATCTAGTCTAAATCTAAAGAAGGTGAATCTACAGAAGGACTAAGATTTCTTTGGCGCATGATCAGATCTGTAGATCTGTGTGTTTGGGTTTCTCTTAAAGTCCTGAAATCACTCATACCCGAAGGCACGCAGGTACAGTGAAGGGAAAGTGCGCCGGGACGCAGCGCAGGAGAGAGAGACCTGCGTGGGGACGCAGGGCAGACGTGGCTTAGGTGCGTCCGGGACGCAGTTCAGTAACGGGAGATTTGCGTGGGGACGCAGGACAGACCAGGTTCAGGTGCGTACCTGAGGTAAAAAGACGCGGCGGGATAGTATCTCTGAGTGCGTCCTTTGAGCAACTGGACGCGGCGCGATAGTGTTTTTGGGTGCGTCCCTGCAGCAAAAGGACGCAGAGCAGTTGAAGGAACAGTTCGTGGGCACGCAGTGTAGCAGAAGTATCTCTGCGAGTGGTCGCAGGAAAGCAGAAGGTGAACTGCGTCTATACGCAGGCCACAGAAGGGAAAACTGCGTCTCTGTTCTGTTGATTATATTTCTCTGTTGATAAGGTGTTCTGGGTTAATTCTGTTATTGCTGATCTGATAACTGTAGTAGACAGTAACTGTTATGTACTTGATGATCATTTGATACTTTATGAAAAGAAGTAGAGAGTTGTAGCTCTCTGCAGGTTGCAGCCTGCGTACTGGTAAAGGACTGCACCAGTACAAAATCATTGTAAAAGGAGTTTCTAATTTGAAAGAAGATAGAGACATATTGCAGCAGGTGGTTTTCACCCACATTGGGTTTCCACCTTACATCTTGTGTTCTTTGGTGTGACTATCTGTTTTCTTTGTTCATGCTCATTATTTTATGGTACTGATATGCAAGAATAATTCAAAGATCAAATAAAGAAGATTTGTTAAATTGCTAGATAATACTGATTCACCCCCCCTCTCAGTATTATTTCCAACATGAGGCCCTCTAGCTATCATAGGTAGTGGATCATAAGCTTCATCAGCTTTGACAAAGGGAGACAAAATTAGAAAAGAAGGTTGTATAACACTCCACAAAAACATTATTAGAGGAAGTGTGAAACGAGGAAAAGCAGCTGACAAAGGTTATGCAACAATTCAACAAGACATACAACAACATTGCAGACAAGATCAGGGGCAAAGCAGGAGAATGACTTAGGATGAGTCACATGTGAGTGTTAGGGACTTGTTGGGTGCAACCCAACTTGGCCATATTTTGGGAAAGTAATCCAAATTTTATGGGAGAGCGCGCAATAGAAAGGATGCCACGAAGTGCGAATTGGACCATGCAACAGTGTAGTGGAGCACAACAAGGACTGCGTAGTATAGGGGATTTGTAGTGAATCCCTTCCCTTTTTGTAAAATCATATAATATTGTAAAAGTTGAATGGTTTTGGACCTTAGTCCCTTGTATTCTGGAAACCATGGTAATGTAGCAATGTAATCCCTCAATGTAATAGTATATATAGGGATGAATAATAAAGAAGAAATGCATCCTATCAATCTATCAATTGGATCTAGATCTATGTTTATGTTTGTATCTTTATGATTTGTACTTTGGAGAAAGGGGAAAGGCTCCATAGCTGAGTGCGCGGAGGCCTGGGTCTGCATCTTAGTGCGAAGAGCATCTACAACTTAGTGCGCAGACAACTTGCTGTTGTGTGCATAGGTGAAGCACTGTTTGTTGTGGCAAATTATCTATTATAAGAAATAATTCTTGTGGACATAGTCCCACATTGGGATGAACCACGATAAAATATGTGTCTTCACGTGTTGATTTGTTTATTATCTTCACTTTATTTCATTGTTGTGAAGTTTATGGATGTTTATGATAGGTTTCAGTGATGAATGTAATTCTATGAATTAATATATAAGTGTGAAGTAGTTCATGAATATGAAGTAGTTTATAAGTGTTAAAGCATAAGATAATACAAAATTGCCACATCACAGTATCCTTCTAAGGTTGCAGAAACCTAGTTCTGCAACCTCGCAGAGTCACTGCATGTGAGACTGCGACTTGCTTGCAGTTCGTTTCCAAAAGGGCTAGTGATTGAGGATTTTATTGGTGTGTAGTAAAGAATTGAACCTGGGTCAGCCCAACCTAAGCCAGCAATAAAGCCTGAGGGAGGAGTCTCAGTGTAGAGTCTAGTGGTCCGGGCTTGGATTGCAATAAAGCCTAAGAGACCTGGTCTCGGTTTAGGGCCTATTGATTCGAGATTGGATTACTGTAAAGCATGAGAGACAAGGAGATGGAAATTTCCTCAAGGATAGTCATGGATTCTTGATGGAATTCCAAGTTTGGTTCGGTTGTGATCGGAGCACCAGTTTTGGTATGATCACAGTTTGATGAGGGTGGAGGTGGTTTAACCTATGGATTCCCTTGGGTTTTTATATATTGGTTGTTCTACGAGATCCCACATTCATGCTTGGAATATGGCACAGGGGTGGCTGGCTGAAAGAAATATTTTTTTCATCCATATCTATGGTCGGGTGGTACGTGGAAGTCCCGAACCTAGTTGAATTTTCCTATGATTAATAAAAGCTAAGCTCTCTTACTCTTTCACTTGTTTGTATGTGGATTTTATGGATGTCATATCTCTCATATTTATATGGTTTTATGCTGGTTGTAAGCATGGTTATATCACTCGTTCATGTAATGGTTATTTCATGTATTTACTTGTAATTGTTAAAATGATGGATGCAAGACCCAATTGATGTTATAACAGTTCAATATAGAAGGTGGTGAGGCTTCTGGTTATGTTTCATAAGTTCTTTCAGTCATTCATGCTCTATCTTGTATCCTAGACCTGTAGGTTGCATTGATGCCCCAAGTGCTTGACAGAATGTCAGTCCCGGTTGGGGATTCTCAGGAATAATCCTAAGGTTGATTATGATCTATTAGTATTGTCATCATGCCTTTGATGGATTCTGGAGGTTGTGACAAGTTCTAGGAAGAGGCCGGGATTATGGTCTAGAAAAATGGCTCAAATCCTGGAGATGCTAACACAGGTCTGCTAAGAAGAGTCCATGGGAGCTTGCACATAGGCTTGTGAGAGTTACTTTGGGTTTCTAGACATTGTCATGCCTATATCATGAGAGTGATCAGGGGTTAAAATATCTAAAACTTCAGTGGGACCAATGGACCGAATGTTTGAGTGGATGACATGTCTCTTGAGGGTGTTTGTGTTGATGTGGATGGGTTTGGTTGTTGTGTTCATCGATTCCATTTCTTTAAGGTCAGCAAGGAGGTTGAATCGCTAATAGTGGCGTTTCTCATCACATGTTTATGCTAGTGGGTCGGTTGCTTGGGTAGACCTAGGACGAGGGGGTGTTAGAGGTTGGTAACAAAGCATGGTTGCACTCTCCTTGGGTGGATGTGTTGGTAATGCATGCATGTCAGTTGAATGTGTGTCTCTTACACTTTCATTCCATGTGCTTCTTGCATTGCATCATGTTCATCATGGTTGTAGTAAGGTTGTCATGAGGAACTTGATGTTGATTTTTTGGAATGCATTATCATAAGTATATGACTGGTTATATGATTATACGCAGTTTGATTACATCCTTGTATGTTAGGTTGCATTCTTGGTTGTTTGATTACATGTATCAATCTTGTAGTTTGGTTACAAGAATTGATCGCTTATGCTCAACTACATGCATTCATAGTATGTGTAGCTAATTAGGCATTGTTTATGCATTTTCATAGTTACATGTGGAAATGTGTGCAATGGAGTAATGGTTTTTTTCATGCATGAATTGTTGATATGGCCTTGCATTGATGACTGGACCCTAACTAGAATGATGTTATGCATTGATACACTTATTCGATATATGTCTATATGCTGTTATGATTATGTTATACATATATCACGTTGATTTGATGATCATGCAAACAAGGTTTCCTCCTTGAATTATGCTAAGGTACATTGGTTTATTGTGATTTCGTTCAGCTGACATAGTATGCCTTGCAGGAAAGAATTTGAATGGATAGAAAGGTGGTAGACTATGTAGAATCTCTCTATGAATCAGATGGGTAGTGTGGTGTGGGGCACTATTCTGATTTGGCAAACATATTGAGAAGCTTGCAAGAATAAATCAGGAGTTTTAAGGCAGACAACAACAAAATCATGCAATCATAAGAGAAACAATCAGAGGTTAATGCGATACTACTTCAGAGTTTGTTAGAATTGCAGTGATAGGGACCGCTTCGGATCAACCATGAGTAGGAGGACAAAACTAATGGGGCATATGGAAGTAGGTATCCTGGTAGACACAAGTCGGATAAATATGACATGGTGAGAGATGGCAGGTTGTTGGACACACAAGATAGGAGAGGTGATAGACAAAGGTACTATTCTAGTTCTGGTTCTGACATACATCATGATCATCATCATTATCATCCTTACAAGAGGAGTGATAGGGGATACTTTCCAAATGATTTTAGCAGGGAAAAGACACCTACCTTTGATGGAGAGATGAATAAATCATAAGATGCATAGGCATGGTCTCTTGGTATGAAGAAATTATTCTGATTTCATGATTATTCAAAAAAAATGAAAGAAAAGATAGCCACTTTCAGTCTCAAAGGTAAGGCAGATATTTGGTGGTAATATGTGAAGCATGTCAAAGGTATACATGAGGATTATTTGACTTGGAATGTGTTTGAAAGGCTCTTCAAGAAGAAGTACTTGTCGGAGAGGTACTGTGATGACAGTGTTAATAAGTTTTATGAGTTGCGGATGGGTTCTATGACAGATGAGGAGTATACTAGTAGGTTTTTGGAGCTATTGAGGTATGTTCCTTACCTCAAGGAGGAGAAGTACAAGGTTCAAAGATTCATTAGTGGATTTCTAGTAGTATACAAAGACCAGATTGAGTTCAATGAGCCTAGATCGTTGGAGGAGTCCATCCGAAATTTGAAACATTGTTATGTGCAGTTGAAGTGAAAATTTGAGCCTAAGCATGACTTGAAAATAAATGAGAAAGCTAAAGGAAAATGGCCACCAAAGTGAGGAATACCTCAAGATGAAAGTGAGAAAGAAAATGTAGTCCCTTAGAAGAAGTTTAATACAACTAACAAGGGACATGGAGAACAGTAGACTAGAGGCGATGGTAGGGAACCATTCCAGTGTTGGATATGCGGTAAGGATCATTGTAAGAGGGATTGTCCACAATATCATAGTGGTAGTAGACCTCAAATCTACAATGCTCAAGAGGTTCATAAAGTTGGTGATGTTAGTCATAGAATTCCTTGGATTTATGCATATGTGGACAATAGGCAGATGCATCGATCTTTGAGATGGAAAGTAAACTTTATGATCAAGTTGTTTCTATTTTGATTGATCTTGGTTCTAACTATATTTATATTAATCCAGACTTGGTGGATAAGTGTGGTTTGAGAAAAGAAGTGCATGCAAAATCTTAGTTGGTACAATTGGCTATAGGTACAAAGAAGCAAGTTCACCATTGGGTAAGAGTTTGTGCACTTGAGTTAAATGGTATGCCTACAACATCACACTTTAATGTATTTCCATTGGGATTGTATAGTATGCTTTTGGATATGGATTGGCTATGCCTTCATAAAACCAAAGTGGATTCATTCGAAAAGGCAATTCAGTGTGTGCATGATAGTGGAGAAAATAGGGCTTTGTAGGGAAAGAATAAGCCTACATTAGTGAGGATGGTTATCACTATGCTAGGTAAGCGTAGTTACAGAAAAGGTTGTGAGATGTTTTCAATGCATATTTCTAGTGATAAAGGTAAGGAAGTTGAGGATGCATATGTGTTAAGAGGGTACCCAGTTTTGTAGTAGTTTTAGGCTGTATTCCCTAAGGAGATTACAGAGTTTCACCTGACAGGGAGGTAGAATTTTCTATTGAGTGGGTGCCAGGGGAAGCTCCAGCATCAAAATAACTGTACAATATGAGCACACCTGAGTTGGTAGAGTTGAAATTGCAGTTAAAGGAGATGCTTGACAAGGGATACATTTTGCCAAGTGTATCACCTTAGGGCACGCTAGTGTTGTTCGTGAAGAATAAAGATGGTACTCTCAGATTGTGCATTGATTACATGTAACTAAATAAGGTAATGATCAAGAACATGTACCCCTTACTGAGGATTGATGATCTATTTGATCAATTGAAGGGAGAAACAATGTTCTCTAAGATCGACTTGAGATCGAGATACCATCAGGTACGCATCAAGGAAGAGTATATCTTCAAGACTGCATTCAGGACCAGGTAGGGAAATTATGAGTTTGTTGTTGTTCCATTTGGTTTGACTAATGCTCTAGCTAAATTTATGTGTTTGATGAATAGTGTGTTGCATCCTTATCTGGACAAGTTTGTTATTGTATTCATTGATGATATATTGGTATATTCTAAGAATGAGGAAGAGCATGTCGAGCATTTAGCAGCAATATTGAGATTGCTAAGAGAGCATGAGTTGTATGCTAAACTTATCAAGTGAAACTTATTTTAGACTGAGGTACATTACTTGGGGCATGTTGTCTCCAAGCATGGCATAATAGTATATCGAGAAAAGATAAGGGCTATAATGGAGTGGGCAACTCCTAAGAATGTGGATGAGGTGAGCTCATTTATCTGATTGGAAGGTTACTACCGAAGGTTCATCAGGAACTTCTCACACATTGCATATCCTATCACATCATTGTTGTGGAAAGGTAAGAAGTTCGAATGGACAAAAGAATGTGAGGCTAGTTTTGGGTAGCTTAAGTAGTTGTTGACACATGCACTAGTGCTAAAGATTACAGATCCGAACAAGGAGTTTGTAGTGTGTACAAATGCTTGCAAGAGAGGACTTGGTGGAGTTTTCATGCAAGAAGGATAGGTAGTATGCTATGAGCATGAGCAGAACTACCCGATGCATGATCTTGAGCTAGCAGTGATCATACATGCATTGAAGATGTGGAGATACTATCTTCTAGGAAGGAGGTTTACATTGATAAGAAATCACAGTGGGTCGAGGTATTTGTTTGACCAACCGAATCTAAATTATAGACAAGCTAGATGGTTGCCTACCCTTAGTGAGTTAGAATTTGAGATTAGATACATCAAAGGGAAGGAGAACCGGGTTGTAGATGCTCTTAGCAGGAAGGTCTAAGTAAATTATATAGCAACTATGAGCTCTTATGGGACAAATTTACAAGATAGGATCTTGCAGGTAGGATAGAGGGATGAGAAATACATCGAGATCATGCACAAGTTATAGCAGAGTATAGGTACATGTACAGGTATAGGAACATGTTCAGGTATAGGTACAGGTGATCAGGATGCCGATTATCATCTCACGACAGATGGTTTGGTGAGATTTAGGGACAGGATCTATGTGCTGAATTGCAGCAAGATCAACAAGCTTATCTTGAGGGAGTTTCACTCCAAACCATACTCATCTCATCCAAGATATCATAAGACATTGACGATGGTGAAGAAGTTCTACTATTGGCCAAATCTAAAGAAGGAAGTGGCAGAGTTCATGGCTAGATGCTTATATTGTTATTAGGTAAAGGCAGAATGTAAGCATCCAGGCAGTCTACTACAAAATATAGTGATTCTATAATGGAAATGGGAGGTCATTTCCATGGATTTAATTACAGGTATTCCGAGGACAGTGAGGTAGCGTTATTCTATTATGGTCATTCTTGACATGTTGAGAAAGGTAGCTCACTTCATTCCAATAAACACTACATATTCAGCGAGTGAGGTAGCACAGGTGTTCATCAGAGAGATAGTAAGAGTGCATGGTGTTCCAAATAAGATTGTGTCAGATTGGGATGCAAAGTTCACTTCCAAGTTTTGGAAGGACTTATTTGAAGGTTTGGGTACAAAGTTGGCCTTTAGTGAAACTTATCATCTACAGGCAGATGGACAGACACATAGGGTCAACATAATCTTGGATGATATGCTAAGGATGTACATGAGGCACCAATAGAGGAAATGGGAGGAGTATCTTCCATTGGTTGAGTTTGCATACAAAAATGGTTATCAGGAGTCATTGAGTATGAGTCCTTTCAAGGCATTGTGTGGATGGAATTGCAAAACTCCTATCAGCTGGAGTGATCTAGTGAACTGGGTACTTATTGGACCAGATATGTTGACACACATGGAGCGGGAAATGCAAGTTATAAAGAAGAATCTAAAGGCAACACAAGATAGACAAAAGATTTATACAGATCAACATAGGGTGTTCATGGAGTTTCAATTTTGGGAGCATGTGCATTTGAGCATCAAGCCCAAGAAAGGGTCCTTGAGGATTGGTTCATGTCTCAAGTTGGCACCATGGTATTACGAGCCTTTCAAGATCCTTGATAGGATTGGACTAGTGGAATATTGAATTGCATTTCCTCCAATAGTGAAATTTCATGATGTTTTCCATATTTCATTTCTTAGGAAGTATATAAAGGATGTTTATAATGTGATTGATTGATCTGTATTATAGGTGGAGCAAGAAGGAGAGTTCTAGCCGGAGCCTCAGTGCATATTGTAGTGGAAGCATCCATGCTCAGGAACAAAGCCATAGAGAAAGTTAAAGTGTAGTGGAAGCACATTGGGCCTGAAGAAGCTACATGGGAGGTGGCAGATCTGATGCGAGCGCTTTATCCTTCATTGTTTGCCGATTAAGGCAAAGCCATTTTAGTTGTTATTGATATATGTTGGACTATGGTTTTCTGATGCTTTGGTATATGTATATATATATGGATGTAAATACCACCATGTGCTAAGTTATAAAGCTCCAATAAGTGGTATGGTTTTTATCTTGTCATGATGTTTTTATCTTGAGCAGGTCTTTCATTGTAAATACTACAATGAGCTAAGTTATAAAGCTCCATGGGAAGTATGTTTGCTTTTCAAAAGTTTTGTTGAGGTCATGGTGTGATTTGACACCAAGGATGGTTTTCCCCGAGGGGGAGGGTTCTGTAACATCCCTCGTGAAAAGTTCATCTAGTAAAAGTTAATAAACACAAAATAAGACCATGGTTAAAGGACACTTATTCCAAGCTAAATGTTGGGAAAAGATATCTTAGTGGGAATCACTTGATGTGTGTTTTGGCTAAGGAAAATTGTAAAAGTCTAAGACAAAGGCATTAAAAGGAAAAATGGCATTTTTGATACATTTATTATGAAAATAAAGGAAATTAGGAGAAAAGTAAGGTGAAGGGTCATAGGTTGCATGTGAGGAGGAAAATGAATGAAAATAATGGAAAATGAAGGAATTAGAGGCCTCATTGATAAAAAAGGCTTATTAAGATCAGTTGGTAACCTTTTTTCAGTTCAAGTTTGGAGCTCTCTCATTATTTTCTCTAACTCTCACTCTTGGTCACTTAGAGATTTCTTGGAGCACTCTGGCTTTGGAGAAAGGAAGGAAAAGAAAGCAAGGGGGAAGGAAGGAAAAATAGGATCAAGCAACTTCAACAAGAATACTTGCAATTAACCTTTGGCATGTGTGATTTCCTAGCTGGGTTGGACATGCATGGCTTCACATGTTGGTGTACGGTTCTCTTGCTATCGATGGCATGGTTTTGTTGGGTTATGACAATGGTTTTCAGCCTAGCCTAGCCTTTTTCCGAATGCCATGGTGTTGGGAAGTTTATTTTGGTTTTTGAGGTTTCAAGTCCTGAGGAGGAGTTGGTCTCAAGTTTCATTCCCAAAGGCCTAGGAATTCCTTGACCGATTTTGGTGGGATACACAGTAAATCCTGAGGGAAGAGTCTCAGTTTAGGGCCTAGTGATCTGGGTTGGATTGCGGTAAATCATGAGAGACTAGTCTCAATTTAGGGCCTAGTGATCTAGGATTGGATTGCAGTAAAGCCTAAGAGACAAGGAGATGGAAAATTCCTCAAGGATAGTGATGGATTCAAGATGGAATTCCAAGTTTGATTCGGTTGTGATCAAAGCACCGGTTTTGGCATGATCATGGTTTGATGAGGGTGGAGGTGGTTTAACCTCTAAATTCCCTTGGTTGTTTTTGGATTGGTCATTCTATGAGATCCCACATTCATGCTTAGAATATGGCACATGGGTGACTTAATGAAAGAAATATTTGGTTCAGCCATGTCTATGGTTGGGTGGTACGTGGAAGTCCCAAACATGGTTGGATTTTCCTATTATTAATAAAAGTTAAGTTCTATTACTCTTTCACTCATTTATATGGGGATTTGATGGTTGTCATATCTCTGGTATTTATATGGTTTTATGCTGGTTGTAAGCATGGTTAAAATGATGTATACAAGACCTAATTAATGTTATAACAATTCAATCGAGAAGGTGGTGATCCTTCTGGTTATGTTTCATAAGTTCTTTTAGTCATTCATGGTTTGTCTTGTATCCTAGACCTATAGGTTGCATTGATGCCAAGTGTTTAACAGAATGTCAATCCCAATTGGTGATTCTCAGATCTAATCCTGAGGTTGATTATGATTTATTAGTACTGTCATCATGTCTTTGATGGATTCTGGAGGTTGTAACAAGTTTTGGGTAGAGGCCAGGATTACGGGCTAGAAAAGTGGCTCACATCTTGAAGACATTGGCACAAGTTTGTTTAGAAGAGTCCATGGATGCTGGCACATAGGCTTGTGAGAGAGACTTTGGGTTTCTTGACAATTTCATTCCTATAGCATGAGAGCAACCATGGTTTAAAAGTCTTAAAACATCAGTGGGACCTAGGGACAATATGTCTGAGTGGCTGAAATGTCTCCTGAGGGTGTTGTTGCTGATGTGGATGGGTTTGGTTGTTTTGTTTCATCGATTCCATTTCCTTGAGGTCACCAAGAAGGTTGAATCCCTTATAGTGGCCTCTCTCATCGCATGTTTACCCTGGCTGGCCGGTTGCTTCAGTAGACCTACGAGGACGGAGTGTTATAGAAAATCCTTTACTCTTAATTATAGAAATGTTAATCGATTCTCTCCTCTTATCAGAAATGTTGAATGTTCTATATTTCATAATTATGGACATGTAGCAACCAATTGCAGAAGTATATTTTTTCAAGCTAATAAATACCTCTCACAAAGATCATCAGCTTCCAGGTACTTTATGAGATATTGCTTTTCATGCAATATATTTGGTCACAAAGCCATTGATTGCAATAGAAGGAATATGAAATAGAAATATTATGATTCCTCTGCTAATATAAGATGTTATGGTTGTGACAAGCTTGGTCATGTAGCAAAAGAATGTGGGAACAAGTCTATGGATCACCACAAACAACATGGTAAGTAACCAAATAACAATATTGATGTCAGAAGACCTGAAAAATATGGATCCACTAACATTTCTCATAATAAGAAAGAAGAATAAGAAAAAATAAGGTGTGATCTTAATCTCGGGTAATTTGAAGATAAAGATGGATGGTACATACATAGCAGATTCTCTCATCATATGACTAGAGATAAGAGTAAGATGGAGTCTCTTAAGAAAAACCAATATGGTAGAGTTATTCTTGGAATTAATGTTCCAACAAAAGTTTTGGGAAAGGGTAAAGCCAAAATTAATAAACATAGAGGAGCAGTTGATGCTTTATTGTTCAAGGGCTAAATAAGAATATTCTAAGTGTAGGTCAAATGTCACGTAAAGGAAATATAATTGTGTTTACATCAACCAAGTGCAAGGTTATGGATGAAGAAATTGAAAAGGTCATAGAAAGTCCATATAGAAACCCAGACAAATTATATGTGCTTGAAGAACAGAATTCTCGTAGATATGAGGATTCAAACTTAGAGTAAAAGAAGATCATTGTAGTCCATTATTCTTAAAAGAATACCTCTAAAAGTGACTACAAAAGTAATGTGAGGTACATGACTTCATGAGAACAAAAGATTATTATCAGATCATCCAGATCAATGATGTGTAATCTCAGGGGGAGTAATATATGTTTTGTTTTGATGATGATTCCTATGATTGTTTTGATTTTTATGTTTCTTATACTATTGACAGTGCATCTCATGTAGTAACAGTAAAAACGTACATATAGTACAGACTTAGGGGTAGTTGAATTTGTGAAGTTTCACTATTTCACTTTATGTATGTGGATTCTATGAAGACAAGTCATGTATATATGCGAGTTTTGATCTGAACAGTTGCATATATTTTGTTGTGATGAAGAAGTTGTGGGATAGAGTTAGGAAAAGGCTCTAATATACCTCCAAAAAATATTATTTGACTTTCATGTTCTGATGGTTGATGGTTTCATTGTTGATATTTAGAAGTGGTTTTGGATTTAATAAGTTATTGATGCCTTGATGGATGACTGATTGATGAAGATACTTTGATGTTATTACTAGTATATGAGATGATATGATCAGATTTGACAATGAAAAATTGGCAAAGGTTCAGGGGGAACATTTTCTATGCTTCTAATAATGCATTGTTGGCATTATGTTTGTTTTAGAATTCCTTGGTACATAATGATTCTTATATTAAGGATGTTGTTGAAGATGCTCATGTTGCTGAAGTTGCTAAATGATGCATCATAATATGTGGCAGTCATGGGTTACCTATTATGAAAGCATGGATGATAATTTTATATTTCTTGAGTCACATAGTTATTATGATGCTACTAATCAGATTTATGATGATGATGAGTGTCACTCATTACTTTTATGTTGTTTTCATTATGCCTTTAAGGATGCACAAGTTGCATATAGTACAGTTATGGATGATCATGCCTATAATACTTGGTTCCCACTTGTACACGATACGCTACACATGGTATATTGTTTGAGTATTATTTCTCTTGATGGTAGCAAGGAGATGAGTTACTAACAAATTTTGATACATGATATTGAGCTCATGGTTTTTCTATTGATGAATTTTCTCATTGATAAGAAGCTAGATACATACTACTATCTCTATGTCATAGCATATCATTGATGGGTGAATTACAGATAAGGATGTTATGGATTATTACTTAAGTTTCATGTTGATGAAGTTGTTGGTATGATAGCTCTCATTGCATGAAGAAAATGGTCCAAACGAATTATATCACTGCAGAAGATATGGCATACTCAGTCACATATTGATAATGTTAAGGAATGATGCTACTTTTCTTGATCTTACATTATGATGATATGCTTGGTTCTCACATATGTTGATTAATGCATGTGTTGCTAATTATGGTTGATGCTTATCAGATGTGGGATGTTAGAAAACTCCCTAGTGATCATACATGTATGATATGTTGAGGGTTGTTGTGGAAAGAACATGTAGATCTTGCTATGATTATTTGATGATGATGTTGTTGTCATGGATAATGAATATGGTGCTTACACATGTACATGATAAGATGTGAATTCTTTTGCAAAGATATGGTTATTAATGCTATATTTTCCGGATGATACTTGGAGACATGGCATATGTTTGGTTGATGCATGAAAAACTATGCTTTGATGAACATGGATTAAGGAATTTTCTACTAATGGGAAGAGAAATTTGGCCTTGATGAGGCCAAGAGGATGAGTTAATAGCATACCCCTATGAAAATTGTATGTTTCATACTTGGTCATAGATTGATGATATTAAATCTACATTGTCTTATCTTGCGAATTGATAATGGAAATGTACATTTTGTTGGTCTTGGTGCCGCTAACATATGCTTATGGTGCAGATCGCATATGGTGTATGATAGTGTTTTATGACTATCATGGTCTTATTGAGGTATTTGGTCTTGGTAATAAATTTCATGTACATCTCTTGATGTAAAGGTCATGTAAAGACCTATGATGTAATTATTGTATAATTCAGTCATGTATGGACTATTGTGGTCAAGTCATGTAATCCCATATTTTTTTTGGGCATGTGATGTGATTTTTAACCCCACTGTGATTGGGTGGTTGATGTGATAATGAAGTCAAATATGTAAACCCACTGTGACTGGGTCATTGATGTAAGTTTTAGTCCTTGTTGATAGGAAAATTCATATTCAGTTGAGTCATAGAGTCATGTACTTCATTGCACATCCTTCAGAAATTCCAGCATATGAAGCATGGTCAATATTGATTGTTCATATTCAACAGTTCAGATCTATAGTGCTTAAGAGAGAAGCCTTCATTCAGCATTGGTCAGCCCTTTTCCCTTGATGTCAAAGGGGGAGAGTAATTTGGTATTTGAAAATCTTGGTTCTTAGCTTGATGTGTTTTATAGGTATTTACAGGTTGTGGTGACCAAACACCAAAGTGGTTGCCATCAAGTCAAAAAGGGGAGATTGTTAGCATTATGACTAATGTGTTTTCCTTGATGGAAACCTACTTGATGAAGATGTCCACAAGATATATCTACATGTGGCAGAAAAGTATTATCGGTTCAGAGGTAGAAGAATTATAAAGATGAAGTTTGAAGAAGTATATGCAGGTTTGGTGAAGCAAAGTCGAGTATATGCTAGTTCTATGAAGAAAAGTAGTGTACACACTCAAGTTTGGTGAATCAAAGTAGAGTATGTGTGGGTTCTGTAAAGAAAATATACGTACACATGTGGGTATGAAGAAGAAAAGGCGCGTACATATTTCACACCATGGTATTCCAAATACCAAGGGTCTTTACCATGGTATTGACCTATGTTATTAAGCCCAACAAGAGATATTTGATCCCATCCCAGAATACCATTGGCACTAGTATGGTTTTGACCTATGGTATTGTCTAAGAGATTATATATATAACACGATGAAGATCAAAGTGTTTAATGTGCGTAAGTGATGAATATTTTCATGAATAGTTAGATCTGAAGCAAGTGTGCATGTAATGAGATTTGATCTAAAACTAAGTATGCACCTAGGAATTTGATGATGGATCAGATCCAATATTTTTGATGAAATTTTTTATTATGGGGTTCATTTGATGAGTGATGATAGTGTCTTGACGTGTGATTTTTCTTTGTATGTCGAGATTTGGGTATGTGTGAAGTCCTGTTATGCAGCGAAGGTTTTGTTTCCTGAAAATCTCATATGCTCGCGTAAATTCTTTGAGGAAAGTGTGTATATAAACTAGGGTTTTGCTAAAAAATATGTTTGATGAGTTTAATCAATCTTGTTGTGTTTCTAATGTCTGTTATTGAAGTCTTACTTACTGATATGGGATTATTGTTGATGTTTTAATTGAGGGTTGATTGATTGAAGAGTGATGAAGCTACTAGTTATTTGTGATTGAAGATCAGTGATGGTTATGTGATTATTTCAGAATGATGCAGTTGATCCGTGTATGATTCAATATTTATTTTAGAGTGACAGTGATTTAGTTTCAGGGTTCAATCTTTTGAGATTTGTACCTGAGTATGCTTCATGGAAGTCGCATATACACGTGGGTTTGCTACAATAAAGTAGTGTATATATTTTGAGAGTTTATTGATCAAGGCTTTTAGTTGATTCAGTAAGTTCATCCAGTGTTTGGGTTCAGTATTAATACTCTGGTTATAGTGATCTAACTGCTTTGGTTGTTTGAGAATAAGTTGATTGATTTGGGTTTCATTTCATTTAGTGATTTGTTGATTCAGTTGATTTAGTGATTGGTTGATTTAGTTGGTTCAATGATTGGGTTGTTCATGAGTGAGCTACAGTGATCAATTTTCAGTTTTTATATTTGGTATTGGGATTAAATGATGGTAGTGGGTCCTGTATGAAAATTTGATGAGGCCTACAACTGTGATGTGTTGTATCACGTAAGTGTTGTATCAGGTGGATCTAGTATGAAAATTTATGAAATGTGGTCCACATAGGTGTTGACGGTTGGAGCCTTCAAGGATGAAGCCGAAGCTTCCTTCTAGTGGTAGCTGGTAAATAATATCAGGGGGTTAGAGTTCCCTTTCGGTGGGTATCGATAAACAAGATCAGGGGGTTGGAGCTCCCTTCCAGTGGGTTATAGAGAATGAGATAAGATTGTACCATTGTGTAGGTGGGTGCTTATGTGTTGGTATGAGTCTATCCTAGTACAAGATTGTAAGAAGTTTTTCTTTATAAGAAAAAGAAGAAAGAGATGACAACAGCAGTGCTTTTTTCCCACATTGGGTTTCCACCTAAAAATTATGGTGTTCATGTGTGTTGATGTATTTCTTATGGATGATGGTTTATTTTGTTCTTACTACACATGGTTACTATTTAATTAATGTTTAATGAGGTATTGATACACTGGTTCAAGTTAAAGAAATGATGAATTAACTGAAAAATAAGTTTACTGGATATACTCTAGTTGTCTACATAACAGTTGTGTACATGCGCGGGTTCCATTCAATAATTTCGCATACAAAAATCTAGATATGAAATTGAAAAGTTTAATGATTTGTAATACCAATTTACACCCCCCCCCTAGTATTTTTCCCAATGGCTTCTTCTCAAGAATGAACTTGCACACCATGACATGTACCCAATTTTGAATTTGATTATGAAATTTTTACCTCAAGTACCTGGAGATATATTCTTTGTCTAATCCATATTTCACAGTTTGAAACATCTCATATGGAAATTTATAGAAAAAATGTCAAGCTAACTTGTTTGAAGCTTGTTTTAGGAGAATTCAAGAACATTAACTTCCTTAGATAATATCCCTAAAATTATAGGGAAACAAGGTCTAAATTTTATAATATAGGTACCTTTATATATACTATCTCTTTCCTCGAGATTTCACAATATGAAAAAATCTTATAAATAATGCTATAGTAAAAAAACCAAATTGATCTGTGTGAAGCATGTTTCAGGAGTATTTAGGAAGACTAACTTCCCCAAATCACATCTCTAAAACCATAGAAAAATAATATATACATATTTTACCACAAGTACCTTGAGATTTCCTCTTTTTATCCTCCATATTTCATATTATAAAACATCACAGAAAGAAAGCTATAGTGAAAATGCCAAGTTGACATGTTTTAAGCAAATTTTAGTAGCATTTAGAAAGCCTAATTTCCTCATAACATTTCTATGAAATTATAAAGACTGAGGTTTGAAATTTTAACCACATGCATAGTAGTATCATTTATCTATATCCTATAATATTTATAAGATTCACATCCTCAAACATCCTAGAAAAAAAAAAATATATTGAAAATCCCAAGCTCACCTTTTTAAGTAGATTTTAAGGGCGTTTACAAAGCCCAACTTCCTCAAAGAATATCTCTAAAATTATAGTGAAACAGGTTCTAACATTTCTAAAATAATTACCTTGATATTATGTTTCTACATCCTCCATATTTCATAGTATAAATTATCTTAGAAATAAAGTTATAACAAAAATACCATGCTAACCTATTTAAAGAAGATTTTAGGAGAATTCAAGAAGCCTAAATTCCTCAAAACATATCTCCAAACTTATAGAAAAACAAGGTATGAAATTTTAACTATAGATACATATAGATATTTTATCTATATTCTGCAAGTTTCACTATCTAAAACATCACAGAAGCAAATCAATGAAAATCCCAAGCTAACTAGTTTTGAAGTGCATTTCAGGAGAATTCAAGTAGCCTACTTTCCTCATAGTATATCTCTGAAATTATAGTGAACCAAGCTCTAAATTTGAATGACGTGTATATGAAAAAAGTTATATGCATCCACCAAGTTTCATGCCCGAAAACATCTTAGAAAAAAGGTTATAGTGAAAATTCAAAGATGGCTTTTTCACCCCATAAATCATTTTTTTCTTCCATCTTTAATCTCCAAGAATCACCTAAAAATACTCCTTAGTTGTTCTTTAACACCTTATATATCTTATTGCTTGAATGAAATTCGAATGAACTCATCTATGCTTTATTTATAGTGTTTGTACATTCACTTATGGGGCCAACTTGTAAAACTAGATGGTCAACCTACTTGTACTTCAATTGGATCATCCTAACGAAACCTTTCATATTTCCTCAATATTATGTAGATAGAGGGAGTTCCATACGCTATATCCTATATCCTATGATCCAATTTGATAGAGGAAATTTGAATAAAAATGTCTTCAAAGATAGGGTATCTAAACAAGTTATGAAAATCTCAAAAACAATATTTCCAACAATCTTTATTTTCCAATCTTTATCTTGGGCATATGTAGTCTCTACCTTTATTTGAAATCAATGAAAAGAATATTTCCCACAATTAATATAATATCAAATTAAAAAAAATTACCATATGGCCTTGATATTATTAATAATTACTACAACACCCCCCTCAATTTGGATGTTGAAATATGGAATGTTGGAGGTCGGGAGGGGGGGCGGGGGTCCTACCACCTTGCCACCTCTCACAACATTAAATATGGGAGGTGGAATAACCAACCCTCCCCATGCAACTCACATGTGAATGACATGCATTTTTCCTCATCCCTATGCCCGTCTTTACTACACTTGGCCGTACTCGACCGTTATGAGAGGAGAGAGTTTTCTCTCTAGCTTTTTTGGTATGTCTAGGCTTCTCCCATACCATAGGTAGGAAAATTCCCATGGGTGTCTGACAAAGGAAGGTTTATGCTCAACAGAGAATTTGTAGAGATGTTGTGTAGTCATTGGGATTTCTATTAGGTTCAAACATTAGCCTCTAGTTCTACAAATTATTTGACATGTGCCTACATGCAAGGAAACCTAAATTATGGGTTTCATGGACCTCAAAGCTAGCACTGGAAGCTAATCAATGGTAAAGAGATATACTTTATGTATGAAAGGGTCACAAATTTTGAGATATCTATGGGAACATTGGAACAGGATGCTACAAGAACCGATGGTGTTAAAATCTCTCCAACACACACAACCTCACTAGTTCAGATTTAGAGGGTTGGCTAATTCATGATATGGTTATACTCTTCTGATTTGGTAATTGCATTCTCTAGTTTTGATTTTGGCTGATAGATAGTTGTTTTCTTTATTTTGAGATCAATTGTGTTGGGTAGTGGCCTTAATTATGATGTCTCCTAGCAAGCAGTAGATCCTTCTAGGAGTCTTTCATTTTCCATTCCTTATCATTCATTCTCCTATGTTTGTTGGCCTTGTCTTCCTTGGAATCCCATAACCTCATGGATTTTTTTTTTTCTAGCTTTCTCACTCTCAATCCTTTGAGTCCCTCAATCTTGTGGGGAAGCCATATTACCTGGATATTTTGTTTTTGGTGAAATCATGCTCAGGAGTAAATGCATATTCGTGAGGAAACTAGGGGTAGAGGTCCTCATGGAAAGCCATGTTCCCAAGCTCTAGCCCAGGGAATTGCAACCATCTTCCATTCTTCCACATCCATGAAATTTGTAAGGAAATTTTCCAACTCATATCCCTAACTACCAATAACCATCAAGCTTATTCTGATTTATGAATCCAAGTGGGGTAGATAATGGGGTTCCTAACCTTAGAACATGGGAAGACAGAGCCTGTACCTAAACACCATCACCCTCCATTGGCAGATGAAAACCCTTCTAGGTAGGCTCTTGAACGAGAAGCATGAAGATTGCAATGACATAATCTTATATTTCAACAAAATCAATCAGGTGTAGCATTATCAACTCTCTTGTCTTTCTAGCTTGGATTCTCAGCTAGCTCACCTTGAAAGTAATTTTTAATGTGTGCTAAAACCTTCTACTCCAAAAAATATAAGCACTCAAGTCCCAAACCTAGTTACTTCCTCGTATTCTTGATGTTATTCTATATCTCCTAGCAGTTATTTTCTTTCTTTATGTAGCCAACTTATTGTAGTCCTTAATAGTTTCTTGATATTATATGTTTATTTTTTGTATTACATGAACTCTAGTTAATGATCAACAAATCAACTTTCTCTAGAGGTAGATTGAGATTGTACATGGCATTAAAAATGTTATTTTTTTTGGTTTATGTTGAAATTCAGAGGCAATACAATCTTAATTCACAATAATGTCGTTTAATAATAATAAGAAGAAGAAGAACAATAATAGTGGCATTTAACACTGACACTTGAGAGCCAGAAAACATCACTATGCTTCAAGGGAAAGTGTGTATATAAAAAGAGAAAAAAAAAGGAAGTGGCATTATTAGGGGTTTCCCTAAATATTTGGGAGTGAGAACACTCACAATTTTTATTATTGATTATAATAAAATTCAACATATTTGTTAAATAAAATTTCAAAATAATATTATTTTTATAAATATTAAAAATATTGATAATAAAATTAGAAATATTTTTATTTTATAAATAAATATTTTTTTAATTAATTAAAAAAAATGTACTCATTTATATATAATAAAAAAACATTGGTTTTTTTTTTTTTTAATTTGAAATATTGATAATTTTAATGTTAGAAATATTGGTGATTTATTGAATTGATATGTAAATTTCAAATGAGAATAGGGGCATAAATATATTATCAAAATTATTATTATTATTATTAAAGTTAGTAAAACTTATCATAATTTATTTGTTATTTGGTAATGAAAACAATTAGTATTAATGAATATTCATAAATTTAGGTTAATTTATTACTATTATTCAATGAAAACCATGTCTCAAATACATGCTTCCTTATATATAAGAAATATGAACTCTTAGTTAATTAAACATAATTTTAGGTCTTATTCCAAGAGTAAGAGGTGATTTCAGTTAATGTTTGAACACCGGTTCGATACAAAAAAAAAAAAAAAAATTGCAGTGTTCCCGAGAAATTGAAATTAACCTTCTTAATTTTACTTTCTTGCAGGGCATAATATAATTTTTTAGCCAATAGATGAGGGACATCTATGGCCTTGTCTTCCACCCATTTAATAACTAGCCTCATGTCATGGGGTTTTTTTGGAGCTACGCTACCTGATCTTCACATGCTCCCATAGTTCGTAGACCCTCTCTCCCTTGTTGGTTCCTCCCATAGCCCCTTCGGAGTCTGTTCCGGAGGGTGTCCACTCTTCTACTGCACCCCGCCGCCACCCCCCCCCCCCCCCCCCCCAAGATGAGGTTTCCTCTATGTTTGCATGGCTCGTCTCCTCCCTTAGTCCCCCTCATGATCGTCCTGTTGTGTCCAAGTTTGTAAAAAAACTTGTTGATATCCCTGAGATTGTTCTTCCCCCCTCTCTGCCTCGTAGAGATGCTCTCTCTCTTTCTGAAAGGGGTCTGGTTGGGAAGTTTACTGGCCTCTAGCCCTCTCCAAAAATAGTGCAAAAATGGGTCGAGCGAAATTGGTCTCACTCAACCCAAGGGAAAATATCCATTAGATTTTGTGGAAGAGGCTTCTTCACATTCTACTTTGAATCTAAAGAAGACAAAGATTTAATATTCAGAAATGGTCCCTATTTCATGGATACCAGAGGTATTTATTTAAATAGATGGACCCCAGATTTTGATCCAGAGTTTGATATGCCAAATGTAGTTCCAGATTAGGTTCATCTTCACCGCCTCCCTATTCATTATTGGGGAGATGAATCAGTTAAATAAATAGGAAATTTTGTTGGAAAATATGTTGATAGAAGTGAACCAAAATAAACTATGCATGCATGTGCCAGAATCTATGTGGAACTCGACCTGGGGAAAGGGCTTCTAGAAGTAGTGAAAATAAAGGTTAATCAATGGACTCACATACAATAGTTGGACTATGAGAATATTTCGTTCAAATGCAAGGTATGTCATGAATATGGTCATTTCACAAATAGATGTTCAAAGAAAGAAGTAGAAGAATCAGTATAATCACAAGACCCTCAATGGCTCCAGTTAAAAACAATAAATCTAGGTACAAGTTCTTAAAATCTATTGCGCCCTCATCCTCCGCTCCTAGAGATGCCCCTCCTTCCTCTTCTCCTCCTATATTTGATTCAAACCCTTTTTCATCTCTAGTTTCCCTTCTCGATCCTTCCCTTGTCAATCTGGAAATTCCTCCTCTCCCAACGGATCCCCCCCCTTCCCACCTTGTTCCCTCCTCTCTTTCCCGGCTTCACCCTCAGACTGATCCCTCTAGCCCACAATTGTGTCCTCTCCCTCCTCCCCTCAAAAGGATCCTCACTAGAAACCAATCAAAGGACTCCCTTATTCTCTCTGATAGCCACAAGAGTTATGGAAGGAAGACCAATAAAGAATTAAGGGATGAAGTATCAATAAAAGAAATGGAATTGGGAACCCAATAGCCAATGGAGATGTATATTGGGGAAAATATTGGAAACAAGGAAAAAAAACAGTATAAAATTAGAGGGAAAGGTCCCTTATCCCAAAATCAAAGTAAATAATGAACAAGAATATTGGAATATCATAATATCCATACATTTTTTTAATCCAAGAGACCACATCCATTGAATAAGAAATGGATTAAATAATACAAAAAACAAAATATTATCAAGGAATGTTAATAAAACAAATAGGAGCTTTAGGTGGAATATGCACAATGTGGAACAAGTCCACTTGGGGTCTATCATCGTGTTGATAGTACTAGACCCACCAACATGTCAAGGGGGTCTCCATGGAAAGAAGTCCCAATTAGACCTCAGACCGTTTGGTGTAGGAGTCCCAGCAGTGGGTCGTAAGGTAATGCCTTGACCACAGTTTCGCACAGAGGCAAATAGAATAACTATGTCAGTAGCAAGGGTGTGACTAATGTAGTGAGTCAAGGAAGGTGTATGATAGGTTCCAACACTTCGAAGGGGGGAGGAGGTGAAGGTGAGTCCCATGTTGGAAGGGATCAGTCCCAACTCGGCTATGAACACACAACATAGAGGACATGCACAACTTCCGGCAGAGCAGTGCACTTGGATGCAGAAGTCACATCATACAAGGTGAGATAACATGTACAACACTCACGGATAAGTCTAAGATGAGTGTGGCGATTCTTATAGAGAGGTTCAAGTGAAAGGCATGTCTGATGTCCAGCAAAGCAGTCAACACAGACGGTGACATCATTAACAACATATGCAACACATTAACAACAAGATTCATATAATTTCATGTGAATCGGTTCTTACACAAGTACGTAAGTTAAACAACACATATCATTAAAGCAACCAGAATAGTCCAACTACAACAACAACATATGCATGAAATTGTGTTGGCTCTTATTGTATAAAGAAGTGTAAGTCACAATACAATACATCCATGTAAACCTACTAGCCCTAATAGTGGAACATTACGGCCACATCCACCTACTCCTCCAAAGAGATGTTGATGCAAGAGCATGAGGCTTAAAGACAAAAGGCTTCATTTTATTCCAAAGATCCAAAAACAGTTTACAAGCAAAGGAGTGGGATCCTTTAGCTATCAATTTACAAAGTTTTCTAGATAGGAATTGAGCTAGAAAAAAGGTATTTGAAGGATTTTGTAATTAATTCAAGTAGTTTAGACTTAGTTGAGATTCTCGAGGAGAATATCAAGCAATTTAGGTATTTATCTAGGATTAGATAGATTCGATCCATGGATTGAGGATCAGATTGTTGGATGTAAAGTATTTATGTAAGTTTTGAACTATTGTAAGAGGATTTGGCTAGATTTTGGTTATGGAGAATTAGATTGTAAAAGAATTGGCATATCTTTGTATCTCTGTGTATTTTGTGCATGAAAGGTTAAATCTCGAAGGTTTAGATTCCTTTGAAATATCTTTGTGTATTGTTAATTTCCAATTTGGCCTTTAGAATTCGAGGTTGATAATATAACTTTGTGTTATCACGATTAAATCTTTATTTCTGTGTATTGGGATAATCGGGATATGTTTAAAGAAAATATGGTTTAACACAGTCTAAACTTGGCGGAGGGGATAAACTTGGAAAAACAGAGGGAAAACCCAATAAAAGCCAAGAGAGCCTAAGAAAGAAGCCTAGAGTTGTCCAATCGACAGAACTGTTAGATCTACGGTAGTTGTGTGCAAATCAGCATCGAGGCTTAACCCAAAATCGGACGCGATATTTTATCAGACCGAGTTAATGGTGTGGTTGATTTGGGCCGTCTGATTAGAGGAGAGAGATCCAATGGATATCGCATGGAAAAGTGAACGGTGGTTAATAAAATTTTTGGACCCGATGAGCAATTCAATTGTGGCTTAATTCCGTTGAAGTTTGGAAGATCGTAACCATCCGTTGTGGAGGCCACAATCCAACGGTAGTTGAGTGGTAAAGGTATACGCGGGTTAATCTAGATTTCGAACTCGAGAAGTTATAAGCTGGAGTTTTGTTTTCTTTCGGCTCCGGGTAAGTGAAGTTCTGTTATTTTCAAAGGTAAATTTAGCAATTCGGCTGTTTTAGTGGGATATCTAAGTTGGAGATGGATGACTGAACCTCCAAGGGAAATAGAAGAAGAACTTCCACCTGTGCTTGAGGAGATCGTTTCATGATTTGAACGATTATCCCTTACACCTTCAACCAGACCACCATTTGTGGTATCAAAGCAGCCTACTAATAGTGAAGAGGATCTCAAGGATCAGAAAAAGAAATCCAACATGGCTTTCAGGGTTGGAGGAAGAGGTGGTGGTCGAAGAAGAGGAAGACTAGTTGCAAATGCTGACGTGTGGGAAGCTATGCAACGAAGGCAAGCGAGATTAGAAGCAATGGAAATGGAAAGAGATGAAGATGTTGGAGGTGTCAGTGAATGTCAAGTTGGAGCTGCAGAAGAAGAGGAACCTGTAGATGTAACTCCTGAAATGAGATTCTTTAAGTCAGTATTGAGATCCACATCTAAGCCCAGACTTGAAGTTTCAATCTATAAACGAAGCTTAAGCCATGAAGAATTGATAGACTGGATTAATGACATGGAGAAATGATTTGACTATGAAGAAACAGAAGAAGGAAAGAAGGTGAAGTTTTTTGTCACAAAGTTGAAAGGGCATGTAACACTTTGGTGGGATGGAGTGCAGACAGAAAGAAGAAGACTTGGTAAACAACCAATTAAGAAATGGAATAGAATGGTGGCAAAGCTGAAAAGTAAGTTTTTTCCAAGTGATTATCAGCAAACATTATTTAGATAGATGCAGAATATTAGACAGAGGTCTATGAAAGTAAAGAAATACACATAGGAATTCTATAAAGTGAGTATAAGAGAAGGACAAATCCAATATACATATGAGAAGGTTGCAAGATATGTGAGTTGTCTCAGAATGGAGATCCAAGATGAGATAAGTGTATTGTCTCCTAAAATAGAAGAAGAGGCTTATAAGATGGTATTGAAGGCTCAAGAAAAACTCATCAGGAAGCAGTCTTCCAGAAATAGAGGTACTTTCTGAGGAAGGGGAATTCAAGGTGGTAAAGGAAGGTTTATAGCACCTAGAGATGGAGCTAGTAGCAACTCAAGTCAGCATGCACATGAAGAAGGTGACGCAAGTGGTAGAGAGAGTTTTTCTAGAGGAAGAGGAGGCAGAGGAAGAGGAAGACAAGTCAGATGTTACAGATGTAACAAGTTGGTACACAAAGCCTATGAGTGCCCATAAAATATAGGAATGAATCAGAGGAATGCAATTGTTTCTAAGACTGAAGAGGAAGCAACAAAGTTCATAGAAGAAGAAAATGTACCAAAGAAAGGAGAGTCTTTGGTAGTTAAAAAAGTTTTATTAAATCCAGCTAAGGAAATTGTTGAACCAGCACAGAGAAAAAGCTTGTTCAGGACTATGTGCAAGGTTCAAGGGAAAAGTTGTCAAATGATAATTGATAGTGGTAGTACAGATAATTTGGTCTCCACAGAAGTGGTGGAGAAGTTGAAATTGAAGACAAGGAAACACCCAACACCTTACAAGGTGTCATGGCTTAAAAAGGGATATCAGTTGATAGTGAATGAGAAGTGTGAAGTGGCGTTGTAGTTAGGAAAATACAGAGGCAAAATTCTATGTGATGTGATGCCTATGGATGTGTGTCACATATTGCTGGGAAGGCCTTGGTAGTATGACAGAGGAGATATGCATGATGGGAAGAAAAACACATACAAATTTAGCAAAGATTGTGTCAATCATACATTGTTGCCTATGGAAGAAGAGGATGCATCAAGGAAACCTGATCCAAAGACCCTTTTGTTGAGTGGAAAGGAGTACTTACAGTAGATGGAAGAAGATGAGGTAAGTTTTGCATTGGTATGCAAACCCAAGGTAATAATAACTTCCACTAAAGTTTCTGATTTAACAATTGAAATTCAAGAGATGCTGGATAGTTATTTTGATATCATTGTAGATGATTTGCCTGATGAGTTACCACCCGTTAGAAAAATCAGCCATCATATAGATTTGATTCCAGGAGAAAATCTACCTAATAAAGTAGCATATAGAATGACTCCCATAGAGAATGAGGAAATCAGGAAGCAAATTCAGGAACTATTAGACAAGGGACTGATTAGAGAGATTTTGAGTCCTTGTGTAGTGCCAATAGTGTTGAGCCCTAAGAAAGATGGAGAGTGGAGAATGTGCATTGGTTCAACAGCAATCAATAAGATAACAATAAATTATAGATTTCCTTTACCTAGAATTGAAGATTTTATGGATTGTTTGAGTGGATCAAGATATTTTACAAAGTTAGATTTAAAAAGTGGTTATCATCAAATCAGAATTAGAGAAGGGGGTGAATGGAAAACTACCTTTTAAAAAAATGAAGAATTGTATGAATGGATGGTAATGCCTTTTGGGTTGTCAAATGCTCCCAGTACATTTATGAGACTCATGGATGAAGTTTTGAAAGAATTTATAGTCAAATTTGTAATAGTATATTTGGATGATATATTAGTTTATAGCGAACAAAGGAGGAACATGTGAGACATCTGAATTGTGTCTTACAAAGGCTACAACAAGAGAAGTTACTATTAAATTTACAGAAATG
Source organism: Pinus tabuliformis (assembly GCA_031772625.1). Lineage (NCBI taxonomy): Eukaryota > Viridiplantae > Streptophyta > Pinopsida > Pinales > Pinaceae > Pinus > Pinus tabuliformis. Next base: position 117,981,217 of record CM062804.1, read on the forward strand.
TTCATTCATGAAGGAAGAGTTGGTGTATTTGGGATTTTTTGTTTCTGTTGAAGGGTTAAAGATGTATCTTGAGAAGATCAAGGAAATCATGGAGTGGAATTCACCAAAAAGTGTCTTTGAGTGTGATGCTAGTGGAGAAGCCATTGGAGTTGTTTTAAGTCAGGAGGACAGACCTGTAGCTTATTTTAGTGAAAAGTTGAATGAGTTAAAGAAGAAATATTCTTCTTAGGACAAGGAATTTTATGTAGTGGTGCAGTCTTTGAAGAAGTGGAGACATTACTTGATGTCTAAGGAGTTCATATTGTATTCAGATAACCATGCATTATAGTACATTATGCAACAACCAAAGCTTAACCAGAAGCATGCAAAATGGGTCTAATACCTTCAAAGTTTTAATTTTGTGTTAAAACATATAACTGGTCAATCAAACAAAGTAGGAGATGCCTTAAGTAGAAAAAGCATTTTGGTACAAGAAAGTGAAATTCAAGTGTTGGGGTTTGATTTTCTTAAGGAATTATATGAGAAAGATCTAGATTTTAAAGAGGCATTTGAAGCTTGTAGAAATCCTGTTTTGTTAAACAGAAGTAAATGGCTAGATTATTTCATGCAACAAGGGCTGTTATTTAAAAGAAAACAGTTGTGCATACCAAATTATCCTATGAGAGAAAATTTAATCAAGGAGAACCATAGTAGCGGACTTGGAGAACATTTTGGTGTAGACAAGACTTATGAGTAGTTGAACAAGTTTTATTTCTGGCCAGAGATGAGATCTGAAGTAGAAAAGTAGGTGAAGAATTGTAAAGTCTGCCATTATACAAAGGGAAGGAGCCAAAACATAGGTTTGTATGTTCCATTACCTATCACAGATAGGCCTTGGGATATGGTAAGTATGAAATTTGTTTTGGTTTGCCAAAAACTCAAAGAGGACATGATTCAATTTATGTAGTAGTTGAAAGCTTGTTGTCAATTTATTTCTTTGAAATCTTATTGTAGTAGAAGCCATGGCGTGTTACAATATTGTCCAATCCTTCTTCAAAATAGTTTTAGTTGAAGCTTGGATGACCAAAAGCCTATACAATGAGTTATGAGAAAATATTTATAACAAAGGGTGGGGTGACCCTTGACATTCCCCTTTGTGACAGTTCAACTACCCTCGTGACTCTTCACCTACTCTATGACTGTTACATCCAGTTGTTGACACTTGACTTACACTTGACATGACTCAACATTACAATGCACATGTACTCATGTGAGACAACATGGCTTGAGAAAGCCTTGCAAGACATCACTGATACTCGGTCCACTATGGTGAGACCAACTCTTTGACATGCTTTTGATGGTGAAGCTGGTGAGCCGATGCCAATATGGGTCATCTGTGATGGTGTGAATGCACCTAATGGTGACATCTTGCTAAAGAGAACTCTTTCTTTCATTGCAACCGGTGCATTGGTTTGGCCCCTTAATCCAATTCATCTGCTAACATGTGCATGGTCTTCTTGGGTGTAGCTGAACTGGAAGCACACTAATGCATAGTGTTTGTGTTGATCTTCAAGTGTGTGCTGGTGGTCATGCGCATCAACTTGTCGAAGTACCCATTCGGCTCCAATTGGACTTGCTTCTTTTCTTTGCCTTGGTGAGTGTGTTGAATGGATTGGATTGCACGTGTACGCACAATGAAATGCATGTTGTTGAATCCCTTGCATGCGATCAACCAAACTACTCACCATATCTGCTTCACATTAGATGTTGGGATGGATCTTTAACTTTTCCAAAAGCAGTTTCATCCATGAGCACACGTTGTGCCCACTACTGTTCTTGATCTTGGTGCAACTCATTCGTCTGTCTGCGCAGATTCATGTTCTTCTTGAGTTACTTCTTTAACACATGCAAATCCTTCTTTGTTACATATTCTACCTTCACACAATCTTCATGCCGCGTCGTCACTCCATAGCTGGAGTCTCCAAAGTTTCTTTCATCATCAATGGGCTTTCATGAGATTACAACCTTATTTTTCCTTCATGTTATCAACAACCCTCCTCTTGCATTTGTTGCATTTGGTATGTTGTCTTCAACTATTGTTCTTGATGCTACTCACTATCATGCTACCGCTTGATGTCCTTTTTTATGAACAACTTTATATCTTCATGAGTAGGAAAGCTCATAGACACTTGATCGACGCATCCCCAAGCATGCTCTGAATGGTGTTCTCATCTCTACTCTCCTGGAAACCATTATACCTGTACTGTTGAGAAGCATATGAACACCTGCAAAACCTGGAGACATGGAAACACTCATAGCAAGCAATTTTTCAATCAAAAACCAAAATGAACATGAGAACTAACTTGCAACATACCAGGGTGAATGATCATGAAGGTTACACAATTTTGACTCGGAGGTCGGAGACCGACTACCAAGACTGCTCAAGACACAGTCTGGGTTGATAGGAAACTGGATGACTGCTGGAACAATGCAATGCACAATCCAGTCTGGTTGTTGACTGTTGGGATTGCGTAATGCGTAATTCCAGTTAGGAAGGGCTATTGGCCTAGGGACAGATCTGCGCAATTTTTGGGTCCAAGCAGCCATTTTCCTCCAAAAATGCGCAAAACAGTCCTAGAGGCTAGTTCTAGCTAGTAATGCACAAATATGGAGAGGAAGGTGAGCCTTCCTTTCCCAGATTGTGTAATGCAGCCTTGGTGAAGGCAGAGCCCAGTCCAAGGCTGGCCCGACATGCCGACGGGTGACTAAAAGCAAGTAAGTCAGTGAATGCATGGCGACACTATGTGATAGAAGAAGTGATTGAAAATGCATGCAAAACATGAATGAAAGATTCAACAAACAAACCAACATGAATGTTGGTGAGGCAGTTCGCCAGTTGGGGGAATGTCTGTGCAAAACAGTTTCATGCATGCGACAACAGTTAGATAGCAACAAAAAATAAAACAGAGCTGGGACAAGATAGTATATATGTAATTGCCAAAAAGATTTCCAAGAAATAAAGCAAACAATACTCCTACAAGTGAAAACACAAAAAGAGACAAAAATGAAACACAAGGCATGGGAAGCGGGATTACCCCAAAAAAGTTGAGATGAATGTGTCGACTACTCCTAGATGTGATGTGGGATGTCAGAGATGCAAGGTTGATTTGAGGAATGAGCTCTGCAACATTCGGTTGATAATTTTTGATAACATCGAGTTTGTGACACGCATGCCACAAATCTAGGGGAAGCGACACTTGGTGGGAGGTTTCAAAATTACTCCTTGCATGTAACCTCCAACTGCTAAACATAGATCCCTGAAACAATGGATGCCTTTACATGTTGCTTTGGGAGAAGGAGCCCATGCATGCAAGTCTGTTTTGCTCAATCTCGGAGGGAACCGGTCAACTCAGTTGCACATGCAAGAGACTGCTCGACTGCTGGAGAAAAATGAGCATTTTTCGCTGGAAGTTGGGATGGCTGCCCATGAGATTTGTGCAATTTCTAGGTATAGAAGTTGACTGCTGCCCATATTTGTGAAAATCTTTGGTTGAACAGCCTACTGCTAGGAAAATTTGTGCAAATCCTATTGGAAGGGTTCGCTGGCAGGATTGCGTCATCCTAGAGCCCAATAGGTTGCCAGAGAGGATTACGCAATTTCTGGAGGGAAGGTTGGTTTCCCTCCAGATATGCACAAATTTCAAGGGGAATTTGCTTAGCCTGCAACTGGAAGAAGTTCGAGAGAGTAGCCTGTGAAGGGAAAAGATCAAACTGTGATCGACAGACTGCCTTTGAGCAAGAAAGATAGTGAAGCTTGAGGAGTTGACGAAGCAAGGAAAGTTGTTATGAAGGCTAGTAGGGAAGCTCCAAAACAGGCTAAGGAAAAATTTTGAAGGGTGGTTTTAGCCGCTACAATACTTGGCGACACACTGGTAGAACTCCAGCTCTCTGAATGTACCTTGTTCATGAAACTAAAGTCTAACACCTCTAAAATTATTGTTTAGTTTTCATCTCATCTTGGTTTCACACTAACTTGATTGTAAGATGTAGCATCTGCCAAACCCTTGGTCGATTGACACACATTCCAAGCCAAGGAAACACAATTGTTTCTATTAGGGTTGAGGGTATATAGGTGCACAAGCAGTATAGTTGTCATAGTCTTAATTTCATCTCTGGTGTTGCTCCACTGCCAGCAGGCCTGGACAGTACCCCAGTGGAGTCACATAGGAACACAAGAATGGTTCTGCTGCCAGCGAGCCTGGTCAGTACCCTGATGGAGTTACTTGCATCAGCTCCCTGCATAGCAAGCCTTTCTCTTCTTTTTCCTTATTCATTTTTCATTATGAATATTTTGACTTTTCATTTTTTTTTCACCGTGCATAGCACTTACTCATTTCAGAGGCGGAAGAGGGATCTCGACTTATTGAGAGAAAAAGAGTTTGTTCCAACAGAGAATTAGTTTATTGTATCCCTGACGTGCTTGTTAAGGTTTTCTGCCTCACCTTACTCTACTTGACTGAGCTGACAAGGGTTAACCAAAAAACAATCGACTAGATAAATGTGACACTAGTTAGCATGCAAGCGTTGTTTTTTCACAAAGGTTCACTTCGAACAGTATGTATTTTCCTTTGATGTATCATGGAATGAAAGTAATAAGCTCATTATATAGAGGCAAGATGATGGATAACCAAGTAGTGATAGTTGTACAAGCCCTCTTGCACTTTACCCAACCCGTTTCATGAGCCACACATGGTTTCATGCAAACTAACCAACGAATGAAACAAGCGAACAAACTAACAATCCACAAAGCAAAGCAAGAGAAAAATAAAAAATGAAAGTGAAGCAAGTAAACAAAAAAGAAAGAAAAAAACAAGCAAACAAAGCATGGGCCTGATCACGTGAAGTGATGCTTCCAATGTAGCCACCAATGCATTGGTAGACCCATGTTGGTGAAGGCTTGGTTCGCGAGCAACCCAATTGTGCGGACCAGCAACCAAGAAAGATATAACAATGAAGAAAACCACACTTCATGTTTCAGAGTGTCCATGAGACGTAAGTGAGTGCATGTGTGACACTACGTGCAACTTTGAAGCATAAGCACACTCTTGACTGACACATGCAAGAAAAAAAAAGAAACAAAGATAACTTGCGTCATGCACGAGTGCTCACAATGTAAGACTCCTCCAATGTATGAGCAATGGGATCATGAAATTCAAGTGGAGGAAGTGTGATCTATGTGTGAGATGGATCTTTAATGCATACAGATGAGTGATGAGGAGCCTTGTGTGATTGAACAATTTCCTGATTGGGAGCAAAACCAACCTCAGGACAACGAGGGCCTGACATAACCATGAACTCAGGCTGAAGTGCCTCAATGGTCTGTGGGGTTTCGACTTCATTGAAAAATGGATATTCGTAGACCAGTGGCTTAGAGGGATTAACAACGAGTGAATCAACATCATGATCGAATGATGAGCTGAAGTGATCATGACAAACAAGATCAAAAAATTCAGGATGTTGGTCGGCATCCTCATGATTTGACGATTCACAAAAAGGGGTAGATGATAAGGAAGGATGTTCACCCTCTGCATTTCTAGAAAGAGCAGATGAAGGATCAAATGGATTTTCAATGAACGATTGGTCCTCGTTGTTGTTGGATGATGGGATAACATATGGTGTGTCCTGCGAAAGATCAACAATGGGTGCATCCATAGATGAAGACACACATGAAAAATCATGGATGGCTGGTTCACCAACGCTATTAGGAAAAAACAGAGGGGGCTTGGATGAAAGTGAGTCATTCTTCGTCGAGTGTTGATGGTCAAGCTCCCACTCATATTCTTCATGAATGACAGCGCATGTTTGTTGTGCAACACCAACTCCGTTAGTGGGTTTTTCCTCATTCACAACAAGTGAAGAGTCCAGAATGGATGAAAACGATACATCATCATCCGGAGGAAAACCCAAGTGCGAAGACGAAGGTCATAGAAAAGAAAGCCTATGAGAACTCGAAGGACTCACAACCAAATTTATGTGAAAATTGAGTGGAGTGATGTTGGGAGAGTGTGAAGGTTGAACAGGTGTACACGCATGATCCTCAGCATAACTGGGAAATGGTGGAGCTGTTGAATGAGAGGGAGGCAGACAGTTAGTTGAGACAGTTCCCACTCCCACATGAGATTGTGTAGCACCATCAATGAAGAAGGTTGAGTGAGGCTTGATCTCAAACTTTCTCTTGGGACGGGTAGATTTCTTAGGACAATACTCGAACCAGTCCCAAAGATAAGAAAATTTCATCTAGCTCCTGAGAGCTTGAAACTACAAGTCACGAAAGCGCTACCAAAAATCAATAGCGTATTCATGCAAAGCCCTTCGTTGTTGTAATAGTTTCTAGTCAATATGGTCTGGATCACAATGATAGAACACGTCTTCAATAAGATCACAGAAGTGCTCACATGAGTGCACGGTGTCAGCCAATAGGCTGAGCAGCCAATGAAATGGAGATTCGCGAAGTGTGTATGAAAGCAGCAAATCGGCATGTTCGTCAGTAGACTCATCTTCCTCATAAATCATGGAAAGAAAGTTATGTAAGTGCTTAGGCCAGGCCACTTCACCTTCACCATCATACGTGTGAGTGGACAAGATATTGAAAAGCTTCCCCGATGTTGTACCTGTTTCCCGTAGGTAGTCCTTGGTTGCAAAAACTACGCCAGGAAACCAACTCAACCAGCCTTTAGGTTCAAGCTGGCCCTTGAACCAAAGGGGGCTCCCTTAGTTGTTATAAGGCTTTGTTTAACGCTATTCAACTGTCATTAAACAATAGCCTTTGAATCACAATGGCCATATTTATGGTTTTAATTGGGGGTGGTTAGCAATCAATGACAATCCCTAATCATGATTAAAGGCCTCCCTCATAGGGTCCCTTCTGAAAGTGTAAGCTTCCAGCCTGACAGAATGACTTAGCTTTTTCAAGAATTATGGTAGAATAATGAAAGGGGATTCCTAATAATTGAGTAGTCAAACTGACTACTTAACAAAAAGGGAAATTTGGATGCATGTATAAGATCTCTCAAGCCCAACAAAACATATTCAGAGTATTCAAGAAGGCCAAACTGAACCAATTCTAAGAGGAGCTATTTCAGACAGATGGTCCAATAAGCTAATCTCTTTTGATGGCTATCAGAAGGAATAAACCAAAAACCAATCAAAGAGGAGTTATCCTGGACAAATAGTCCAATAAGCTAATCTCTTTCTAAAGGTTATGATTTTGCAGACCTTCCTATAAACACTTTTATCATGTGTAGAAATAAGATATGAAAAACTAGAAAAACATACTCGAAGCACAAAATTCTGTCAAAACTAGAGCCGTAAGGCTTTCATTAGAAAAACTAAAACATAAGCCTTCTTACAAACTGAAGAGTATTGGCATCAAAATCCAACCCATATTACTTCAATTGATGAAGTATTTACACAATTTCCTCACAAAATATCTTGATAAAAAATATCAAGAGCTATTACAAATATCTGAAAATTGTATTACAAAAATAGAACACAAATAAATGTAACTAAAACTATTTGAAGAGTTCTTGTACTATCCTTGAGTATTTCTGTTGATAAAGAAGAGAAATTCGAATTTGATTGCAACTCATATTTGATGAGGTGGCCTCCAAGCCACTAACTCTCTTGAGCTTTTTCCTCCCAAAATCCTGCAAAATAGGGTCCAGTAATGCCTTTTTATATCTCAATCCGACATAGTTATGTAAAACTTGAGAGAGGTTATTGTATATGCATATGTTCTTCAGATAAACCTCTCTCCTTTTCCCAAAATTAGGTTCCAAATGTTCACAATACTTTCTGCAAAAAGATGTCTAAAAAGGAATTTACACAGTCCGAAATATAGGCTATGAATATGTACTTGTATCTTTGATTATGTAATATCTTAGTAAAATCTGAAGTATGTTATTGTATTTGTGAATCTTAGGAACACACACCTCCTTCAATTTCTCAAGAACCATCTCTGGTTATCCGCAATAGTTTATGAAAAACGGTGGCTTAAACAGGACATTGCACAGTCAAAAAAATAGGTTAAACATGATGAGAGTGTATATACCAACCCCTGATACCTATGTGAAAAGTGAGATAGGTTTTTGTATTTGGGAATCTCATGAACCAAAACATCTTCCAGTTTCAAAATGTTCATCTTTGTTTAGTCACACTATTCTCTGCAAAAAGGTGATTAAAATAGGAAATTTCCAGAAAACATTCCTTCAAAGATGCATTTTCATCTCCCAATCCATAATAGTTGTTACAAAACTGAGAGAGGTTTTTGTACATGGGGGTGTTATAAACAAAAGCATCTTTCATTATTTGAAAATTCATTCTCATAGGTTTTTAAACCATGTTTGAATTTACTTTATTACATCATTTTAATCATGTTTAAATGCATGATTAACTAAATCAACTAGCTAATGAAACTTAAATTTACATTTTGAGGGCGCATTTACTCTTGCAGACCCATTTATTATTTCTAAACTACTAAAACCTATTATATCAACAAATTTAAATTATCAAAACTAATCATGTTACAACATTGGCTCCAATCGGGACTGCTTCCCCGTGTGGGATGTAGAGAACTAGTAGACTAGTTGCCTTTAGTGTTGGGCTGTTATGAAACTAGCTCAAGAAAAGATAGAAAAGAAATATCAGCGCCTTCGAATTCAGCCTCTTCGAGGGGGCAACCTCCTTTACATTACATAAATGAACAATTCTTGGATGATCAAATGAAAAAACCTCCTTTCTATATATCGGAGTCTAAGGAGTCACAATATAATCCAGCCGACCTAACAATAATAATATAAAGCCACAAAAATAATAATAGACGGATTCTATGGGGCACGTAAATAACAATATGTGGGTAATAGGGGCACAACAATATAAATAAGGGGTATAACTACAATAGTAATGGGGTAATCACTAGTATTATAGGAACCCAACACCCCCCTCTCCTTCAAAAAAGTGTTGTCCTCAACGCTTGAGAAGTTCTGGATACTTCTGCATAAAATTCTCATCCTCCCATGTGGAATCTTCAGCGGATAAGTTCTTCCACTTGATAAGATACTCTGAAATTGATCGATTTCGTAGCTGTCGAGTTCTTGTTTCTGTGACTGCTTCCGGTTCCAATATAATTTTTCCTTCCTCGTCAAGTTCTGGAAATAATGTTTGAACTGGGAGCTTGTCGTGGAAAACTGGGTGCAATCGAGAAGCTGCAGGAAGCTCCAATTTGTATGCCATAGTACAAATCTTTTCCAACACCTTGTACGGACCATAATACTTTGGTGATAATTTATTATCCTTCTTAGCTTGCTTTAGGGACATTTGCTTATATGGTTGTAGCCGTAGGAATACCCAATCACCTACATCAAAACTTCTTTCACTGCGATGTTGATCTGCCTGTTGTTTCATTCTATTTTGTGCCAACACGAGGTTATCCTTTAAGAGTTGGAGGACTTGTTGCTGATGTTCGATGTGATGTTCCACTGCTTGAACCTTAGAATTTTCTCTTAAATATGATGTGATTGATGGTGGTTGGTACCCATAAAGTGCCATAAATGGGGTCATTTTTGTTGTTGTATGGAACGAAGTGTTATACCACCATTCAGCCAGAGGCAAACATTTGACCCATTGTGTTTGTTTATCAGATACAAAGCAACGAAGATATCCTTCCAAACATTTGTTTACTATCTCAATTTTCCCATCAGATTGAGGATGATAAGATGAGCTATGAGCTAACTGAGTACCAAGACAAGAAAATAATTATGTCCAAAAATTTCCAGTGAAAATGGGATCTCTGTCACTTACAATAATCTTTGGGTTTCCATGTAGCTTTTGAACTGTTTCCATAAATGCAGTAGAAACTGTACTGGCTTTAAATGGATGTGATAATGCACAAAAGTGTGCATACTTGGTAAGTCTGTCAACTACCACCATGATGACACTCTTTCCCTCAGACTTGGGTAAACCTGTGATAAAATCCATTGAAACCTCCTCCCAACGTTGGCTTGGAATGGATAAAGGTTGTAATAGACCCGGTGTCTTAATTGTTTCAACTTTATTTTGTTGGCAAACCAAACATTCCGCTACAAACTTTTGAATATCCAATTTAAGGCCATCCCAAAAAAATTCCTTCTTAACCCTATGGTAAGTTTTAAAAAATCCTAAGTGCCCTCCTAAGGGATAAGTGTGCAATTCCATAAGAATCTTTTGTTTTAGCTGGGAATTCTTACAGAGGTATAAGCGATCTTTGTACCATAACGAATCATTTTGCCAGTTAAATGTATCAGAAGTACTTGAATCTTGTTGTAGCTTTCGAATAAGTGCCCACACTTCTTTGTCATTCTTCCATTCCTCCTTTGCTTCATTTATCCGATCTGGTTGGATAATAGAAATGGCACACAACAATGCTTCCATATCCTCATCCTTTCTTGAGAGTGCATCTGCCACCACATTTTGCTTCCCTTTTTTGTAGATGATTTCAAAGTCGTAACCCAACATCTTTGTGACCCACTTTTGTTTCTCTTCAGAGGATAATCTTTGTTCTAAAAAGTATTTAAGACTATCATGATCCGTTTTTACCTTGAAGTGTCTTCCCATTAGGTAGGGTCGCCATTTCTTAAGTGCATGGAGTATTGCCCACATTTCCTTCTCATAAATAGCTTTGCTTAAAAACTTTCCCTTGATTGGACGACTTTCAAAAGCAATGGGTCTTTCATCTTGCATTAGAACAACACCAATTCCATTTCTTGAAGCATCACATTCCACAATAAAGGTTTTTGTGAAGTCCGGTGTAGCTAAGACTGGTGCTTGGCACATTGCCTCCTTAAGATGTTTAAAGGCCTTTGTTGCTTCCGGAGTCCATGAAAATGAATCTTTCTTCAATAATGTTGTTAGAGGTGCTGCTATTCTCCCATAATTCTTAACAAACTTGCGATAATACCCTGTCAACCCAAGAAATCCTCGCAGATGCTTTATGGATGTGGGGATTTTCCATTCCTTAATGGCTTTAATTTTGCTAGGGTCTACCTTAACTCCTTCATGAGATACAATATGACCCAAATATTCCACCTCCTGGACTCCAAAGAAACATTTGGATCTTTTTGCATATAATTGTTTCTCCTCCAACAGTTGTAGCACCTTGTCAACATGTTCAACATGATCCTTCCAAGACTTGCTATAGATTAGTATATCATCAAAAAATACTAACACAAATTTTCTAAGGAATGGTTTGAAAATTGAATTCATCAAACCTTGAAATGTTGAAGGTGCATTGGTAAGGCCAAAAGGCATGACCAAAAATTCATAATGACCCTCATGAGTTCTAAATGTCGTTTCAGAATGTCTTCAATCTTCATTCTGATTTGATGATATCCCGAACGAAGATCCAACTTGGTGAAGTAAATTGATCCATGCAATTCATCCAGTAATTCATCAATGACAGGAATGGGGAACTTATCTTTAATAGTGAGCTTGTTGAGCTCCCTATAATCTGGACACATGCGCCATGATCCATCCTTCTTGTGCACCAATACTACTGGAGCTGAGAAAGAACTTTGACTCGGTTGAATTATACCAGCCTCTAGCATTTCTGCAACCATACGTTCAATTTCACTTTTTTGGACATATGGATATCTGTACGGCCTGATGTTTGCAGGAAAACTTCCTGGAATCATATGAATAGCATGATCATGATCACGCATAGGTGGGAGACCTTTGGGAGTCTCAAATACCTTGGAATGATTGTCCAGGACTTTTTGGAGATCTGGAGAAATAGATGATTCCAATGTGGAAACATCTAGCGAACATAATTGTGCAATTACACCTCTTTGCTCCTTTTTTAGAAGCTTTGTCATGCCATTAGAGCTGATTATCTTTCCTAGTTTCCCTGCAATACCCCTTAATTCAACTTCCTTTCCTTCCACAGAAAATTTCATGAAAAGTTCTTGAAAATTAAAAGCTATTGTACCCAAGGATTGTAGCCATTGGACTCCTAGTACAACATCAGCACCTCCCATTGGAATGGAAAGCATTGGGCTAGTCAATACATATTCTCCCATGGATAGCTTGATATTATGGCACTTTCCAGAACAATTTATTGTTCCTCCATTTGCAATCATCACTTGACACTCTGGTGCTGGATATAGGAAGCAATTCAATTCTTTTGCTACCCTACAATGAATAAAATTGTGAGTGCTTCCTGAATCAATCAACACTATTACCTTTTTCTTCTTGATTTGTCCTTCTATCTTGATGGTTTGAGGAGTGGTAATTCCCGCCAATGCATTACAAGATATGGTCTGGTTTATTTGTTCTTCATCTAGGCTTTGTTCTTGGAATATATCTTCTTCTTTTGACGTTTCTTGCTCCTTTTCTTCTTCCTCTTCACAATCTATGTAGAATAATTTCTTCTCAGCACACTTATGACCTTTTTTGTATTTGCTATCACAATTGTAACAAAGCCCTTTTGCTCTTTTTTCTTCCAATTGTTGTGGTATCAACCTTGTAGGTTGTGGAAAACTATGGGCAACAACACTTCCGTCTTTATAGTTGTGAATGGTATGCTTCCTAGTTGCCATAATTTTGCTTTCCATTTTTCCTGCTAACCTGAATGCCTTTTCTAATGAATCAGGTTCTGTTGTGGTAAAAATACAACACCCCCCATTATTGATGCCTCCGCTTCGATATAATGGGGACCCTTTCTATAAAAATTTTGGCTAAGCACCTTTTTGATTTTTATTTTAATTGATTACCCTACGATTTCATTAATTTTTAGTTTTCTTTGGATTCTTGTTTTGATTGCTTTGTTAGAATCGATTTTTTATAAGCTTCCCATCGACACTTGTTTCGTCTCATTTGGTCAAATGGTTTGAAAATGGCACTCTTTTGAAATCTCATCATTTATCTAGCCTGGGTTAAAAATGCATAAAATGTACAATATCGCATTTTGTAAATAAATTTGTCCAATAACGCATTCAGTTTAAATATTAACTCGTAGAGGGTTTTACTAACATTTTTCATTATGCAGCCAAATAATTAAGCATCGGGACTTAAGAAATTCACTCCAATTTTCTAATCAAATCTTAATCTCGAAAAACCAAACATTCAAGTGGCTGTAGTTTATTTTTATTATTTTTCATTTATTTTCTAAGTGGCTGTAGTTTTATTTTTAACTATAGTTTAAAGACTTATGTTCATAAAAACAAAATAAAAAAATAAAAATTTAAGTTTAAAATTAAATTTTAAATTAATTAATATATTAAATATAATTAATTTAATTAAATTAAATTTTAAAACAAAATAAACATATAACAAAATAAAAGATTGCATCGGGAGTTCTATTCGGAACAATTTTTAAAGAACTCCGACAAAACTATTAGTCACCCCCCGATGCGATATATCGCATCATTTTAAAAAATTATAAAACAAATACCCTTCATTCTTCCGATGCGAAGTGCCGAAAGACTTCGATAAGCCCTCTCCATGCCGATGCGAAAAGGAATAAAAAGCAATGTTTTATATATTTGGTTTAAATGATTTATTCCTTTAACTCTTACGTAGGATCATATGTTAGTTGTAAGATGATATGTTAGTTTTAATATTTTACATATATATTAGGAGTAGTGTAGGTTAATATAGATTAATTAGTTTATATATGTAATATGTAATATATTTTATTAATTAAATTAATTTATAATATGTAATATTATATTATTTAAAATAATATGTAATATATTATATTATTTAAATTAATATGTAATATTTAATTAATTTAAATATCAGTTAGATTAATATTAATTAGTTTTTTTAATTAGATTAATATTGATTAGTTTTTAATTAAAAATGGATTTGTTTATAAATCATTAATTAGTTAAATTAATAAATAATTTAGTTTATAATTAGCAATTAAATTAGGATTAATTAGGGACTAATTTAGGATTTAATTTTTAATTCAAATTTTCATTTTTTTTAGCCCAGCAACAGAATTTCCAGATTTACATCAGATTTGACCCATCAACTTTGGAAGCTCATAAATTGAGTTCTACTTGGCCAAATGAGGCCCAGGACGGCTCATTGGAAAGAGAAAATCAAGGAGAACATTTTGAAGGAGGTTTCACCAACAGATTTGATCATTTATTGGGCCAAAAATCAGGTAGAAGATCAGGCTCCGAACTTTGAAAACAAAATCAATTTTCTGAGTTATTGTTTTGAATTTCATTTGTCCAAAGCCTCTTCTAATTGCAGATCCATTGGTCAATGATATCATTTACCAATCGAACCATTCCAAGCATCAAAAGAAAGTTTATATTTTGTTTTCAGTTATTTATTTAAATAAAATTTGATTGGATTTGATTTAAATGTCAGCAATGCCATGATTGATTTTGTTGTTGCATTTTAATTTATTTTGATTTCTTTTTGCAGGAAAACAGTGGGAAGAATATGGAGAAAAAGATCTCAATCAATGAGAAGGCTCCAGCAATTGAAGATCAGGAATTTTGAGCAAATAGAATTGGATTTGGCAGATTTCTCTTCACCAAACTTTCCTCTCAAGAATTCCTTCACAGACAGTATAAATAACAGATTGCAAAATGGAATAGGGGCTGCTCTCCTCTGCAATTTTAGACTTCTAAAAGCACTATTGTAATTGGAATTTAGAGTTGTAGGAGGGAGGAGTGAAAAATCTCAGATCTGGGGATTATTGAGGATTTTCCCTTTGTATATTGAATTATGCATGAAGAACAAAGCTTGCACTATTGTGGCTCTAGTTTTGAAGGTAGAAGTTCAAGCAATGTAAAGGGCTGTTGGAGACCAAGAACAGAGAAATGGATGCAATAAATTGGTATTTCTAATACTACTGTTTTAAATATCAGTTTCATTTTTATAGTGACAGGGATGTTTCATTTTATTCATGTTTGTGCACTATTGTCAATATGGGTAATTTGTATCAATCTTGTTATTATGTACCTCTGTTTTTTATGGATTAATTTCTGATTTCTGAGTAACTATTTACTCAGAAATCTGTCTTATTAAAACTAATTTATTGAGTGGTAATATGTTGTGAACTATTTCCACATATTATTGTTTAGTTATTGGGTTTGCTGATTTGATAATCAATATCATTTATGTGAACTACTTCCTGAGTGTTGTTGGTTTATTATTTCAGTAAAAAGGTCTCAATAGGATGTGTTTTGATATCCATAATATCAGTTAATTGAACTAATTCATTAACTTGATATTCATTATAAACAAGACATATTTAAATCCCAATATTTTGATTATCTTGCTCTTAGTTGGGTTAGATCTATATCTGCCTAATTAAGATAGGATTTAGATTAGTTTCTTTTGCTTGCATCATAGAATAATCTTGCATTTAGAGTAAATTATACACTCTGTTAAGTCCTCTCCTCAAAGAGGCAAAACTTTAGTTGTGGCTTGGCTGAGCCCAAATCAGCTTAAGGGTCATTCTCTTGCCTGATCAGCAAGGAGAAGTGATCTGATGTCCCTGTCTATTGGTAGTTAAAGATACATTATAAACCAATAGCAATAGGGAGAAGGTAACTGGACCTAGATGAACAGTCGGAGCCACCACACCAAACGGAAAAGGAGCTGCTTTTAAGGTCCGGACCGGGTGGTTATCCCCCAATGTTGTTGCAGCGATTTTCGAGGCATCAACAGGTTCCCAAAGGCGCACATCATGTTGGATATTATCCTTTAAAGACCATATGAACACATCAATCCTATGCTCCTCTAGAATATCTTTTACCCTTATGTTCAATTTTTGGAACTCCTCAATGTGCTCCATTATTGAACCCTTTTGTTTGAGACTTATCAATTGGCTAAAAAAAGTGTTGCTTTTTGTATCCTCATAATGTGCTATCAATTCTTCCGTAAAAATTGCCCAAGTGATAAACTGTTTACGAGAACAAAGCCATTGATACCATACAAACTGATTTGGTTCCAAATATAAAGTTGCCATACGTACCTTTTGTGTGTTTTGCACATTATTGAGATCGAAGAATTGCTCCATCTGTAATATCCATGTGGCGGGATCCTTGCCATCAAACTTCCTCATATCGATTTTTGGAACATGGTGAGTCTTTGATCCAACATTAGAGTCTATGGAATCATGATTAACATTTCTTTTGTTCTCATCATGAGTTTCCTTTAGTACTCTTTCACCCTTAGTGACTATTTCTTGTAGCAACTTATCCATCTTATCATCCATGCCATCAATTTTAGCGTCCATGCCATTCACCTTAGCTTCCATGCCATCCATCTTAGCTTCTACACCTTTCTTTAAACCATCCATCTTAGCTTCTACATCTTTCCTTAAACCATCCATTTTAGATTCTGTTGCTTTTTGTGCAAGTGACACTCGTTGCACTTGTTCTTATAATTTTGATATATCATATAGCATTTCTTCTTCTTCTTCATGATTCATGCTAGAGCTTTCAGGCTCCTTACTAGGTGTTTTCATTTTATTTCCTCGGGGCATCAGTTACCGATAATAATTCTCTAATATTCCCTTTGAATTCCTTCAAAATAAATTTTCAAACCAAGCTTAAGCAAAAATTAAAGAAAATCTACACACCTTTTTTCACTTTGTAGGAGCTCGATATTGCCTCCAATGTATCTCTGTACTTTCTGATTATCTAGTTCTGAATTTGTGACCTATAGTAGCCCTCTATGTCCTCTTTCCAATGCTACAAGTCTGACCCAAATTGGATTCTCCAAGGAAGCGTTATGCGAAATCTCCCACAGTGACTTGATTATAGACTAGTTCAGTAGAGTAAACTTGTACGACGTTCCACGTGTCACTGTTTCAACCTTTGACTCTGACAAATATATCAAAGAAAACTAGAGTCCGTCCTCTGTCTGTACCTTCTTACGAAATTTCAATCTGATGCTCAGAAAGAAAGTTATGACGATTTTCCCCAGGTCACCTGTTTTGAGTGTAATTCAGGAGTCTGCAAAAAGACCAACTTCCTCAGATCATATCTCCGAAAATATTGCGCGAAAAACTCTGAAATTCGGACCCAAGGTTCAGCGCGATTTCTTCTCAAATGGGTTTTTTTTGCGACTTCTGAAACATCACAGAAAAAAAGTTATAGCAAAAATTCCACGATGACCTGTTTGGAGCAACGAAACCCTAGAATCCAAAGCTCTGATACCAAATGTTATGAAACCAGCTCAAGAAAAGATAGAAAAGAAAGATCAACGCCTTAGAATTCAGCCTCTTCGAGGGGGCAACCTCCTTTACATTACATAAATGAACAATTCTTGGATAATCAAATGACAAAACCTCCTTTCTATATATAGGAGTCTAAGGAGTCACAATATAATCTAGCCGACCTAACAATAATAATATAAAGCCACAAAAATAATAATAGAGGGATTCTATGGGGCATAGAAATAACAATATGTGGGTAATAGGGGCACAACAATATAAATAAGGGGTATAACTACAATAGTAATGGGGTAATCACTAGTATTATAGGGACCCAACATGGGCATGGAGTCATACCATAAAACCACCAACCACTAGTTTTCCATCTTATGCAGAAATATAACCAATCCCCATGGATCAATGTTTTCATTTCAATACTCTACTACTGCACACTGCAACCTACAGCTGTAAAATGCAACCATATGCCTGCACTAATTCAGACACTCTTTCACACTGAAATCTGAAACTTGAAAACTACTGAAGTGAAACAACTGAAAATGTAAGTGGAAATAAGGACAAGAATGTCTAATTCACGAGCTATGGAGTTAATCAGTTAATCCCTTGGAAGTCATTGCACTCAACCAAACCAAACTTAATACTGCAATCTTGAAATATAATTGAAACAATTGTAGATCTACTACACCCTGAATCTGAAAGTAGCTAATCAATCCCACACCTCTATCTAACTGAACTGAAAAACTTTACATTGTTAGGTGTAATATTCTTTCCAATGTAACCAAGTGTGGAGTGGATTTATTGACAAACCAAGTTGCCAACAGCTGAAAATCTGAAGAATATATACAATATGAACATGAAATCCCATGGAAAACTTATACTCACAAGTGTACTTTAAAAGTTGCATCCTCTATAGACATTTTAGATTTCTGACCATGGCTGAGAGGGAAAGACATATAACGTTGATTGCAAGTATCAATGAACCTTGCATAGCAGTAAAGGCAGCTGAAATTTCAAAACAAGAGTGGGATCGGTAATCCAGTGGAATCGCCATCCGACAAAGTGGAGTCGCCAGGTGAAAATAATGCAACCAATACAAATTCCTATTCCTTGTTCACCAACAAGAAATAGATCTAAACTTTATCATTCCCCAAAGAAATATCTATGTTACTTTGCTCCACGGCAACAGTGCCAAATGTTGTACCTGTTTCTCGTAGGCAGTCCTTGGCTGCAAAAACTACGCCAGGAAACCACCTCAACCAACCTTTACGTTCAAGTTGGCCCTTGAACCAGAGGGGGCTCCCTTAGCTATTATGAGGCTTTTTTTAATGCTATTCACCTGTCACTGAACGACAGCCTTTGAACCACAATGGCCAGATTTATGGTTTTAATTGGGGGTGGTTAGCAATCAATGACAATCCCTAATCATGATTAAAGGCCTCTCTCATAGGGTCCCTTCTGAAAGTTTCAACTTCCAACCTGACAGAATGACTTAGATTTTTCAAGAATTATGGTAGAAGAATGAAAGGGGATTCATAATAATTGAATAGTCAAAATGACTACTTAAAAAATAGGGAAATTTGGATGTGTGTAGAAGATTTCTACAGCCCAACAAAACATATTCAGAGTATTCAAGAAGGCCATACTGAAACCAATTCTAAAAGGAGTTATTTCAGACAAATAGTCCAATAAGCTAATCTCTTTTGATGGCTATTAGAAGGCATAAAGAAAAAACCAATCAAAGAGGAGTTATCTTGAACAAACAGTCCAATAAACTAATCTCTTTCTAAAGGTTGTGATTTTGCAGACCTTCCTATAAACACTTTTATCATGTGTAGAAATAAGATATGAAAACCTGGAAAAACATACTCGAAGAACAAAATTATGTCAAAACTAGAGTTGTATGGCTTTCATTAGAAAAACTACAACAGAAGCCTTATTACAGATTGAAGAGTCTTGGCATCAAAATCCAACCCATATTACTTCAATTGATGAAGTATTTATAAAATTTCCTCACAAAATATCTTGATAAAAATATCAAGAGCTATTACAAATATATGAAAACTATATTACAAAAATAGAACACAAATAAAAATGTAACTAAAACTATTTGAAGATTTCTTTTACTATATTTGAGGATTTATATTGATAAAGAAGAGAAATTCGAATTTGATTGCAACTCATATTTGATGAGGTGGCCTCCAAGTCACTAACCTTCTTGAGCTTTTTCCTTCCGAAATCCTGCAAAATAGGGTCCAATAATGCCTTTGTATATCTCAATCCGAGATAGTTATGTAAAAGGTGAGAGAGGGTATTCTATATGAATATGTGCTTGAAATAAACCTCTCTCTGTTTCCCAAAAGTTGGCTCCAATTGTTCACAATACTTTCTACAAAAGTATGTCTAAAAAGGAATTTACAGAGACCGAAAAATAGGCTATGAAGATGTACTTGTATCTTTGATTATGTAATAGTTGAGTAAAATATGAAGTAGGTTTTTGTACTTGAGCATATTAGGAACACAAATTTCCTTCATTTTCTCAAGAATCATCTCTGATTATCCATAATAGTTTCTGTAAAAAAGTGGCTTAAACAGGACATTGCACGGTCGGAAAAATACGTTAAACATGATGAGAGTGTATATAGCAACCCCTGACACATGTGTGAAAAGTGAGATAGGTTTTTGTATTTTGGAACCTTATGAACCACAACCTCTTCCAATTTTCAAATATTCATCTTTTGTTAGTTACACTATCCTCTGCACAAAGGTGACTAAACCAGGAAATGTCTGGAAAGCATTCTTTCAAAGATTCATTTGCATCTCCCAATCCATAATAGTTGTTACAAAACTGAGAGAGGTTTTGGTACATGAGGATGTTATAAACAAAAACATCTTTCATGTTTTGAAAATTCGTTCTCAGAGGTTTGTAAACCATGTTTGAATTTACTTTATTACATTATTGTAATCATGTTTAAATGCATGATTAACTAAATCAACTAGCTAATGAAACTTAAATTTACATTTTGAGGGCACATTTACTCTTGCAAACCCATTTATTATTTCTAAACTACTAAAACCTATTATATCAGTGCTAAGGGGTAAAATGTATGGTGTATGGAGAATTAAAACTACCCTCAAAGGCCTTCCTGGGACCTTCGACAGACTATAAGATTATCTGCAGATGCTACCGAGTTATACACATGTTCATATACAAATATCAATTAATGAAGTATGGAAAGAGTATTGCCTCAAGTCTCCTTCTAGATTTGTTTGGAGATCACAATGCAGCCAAGAAGAATTCCCTCAAAGCCGCCTCCAAATCAATTCCTGCACAAAGGAAAGGCAAACAAAATCATAGCATACAACCTTGAAAACCAATATATGAATACACAATGAACATATATTTGCATACAACTAAACTACTCATATAAACAAGTATCGAATAAACAACTTAATGAACTATGTTACCGACACCATGGAGTAGGGAACACAACTGTAATTTTGTATTAATATCGGAAGAGTGATTACAATCATCTGTTGTATCAGTCTTCCTTTACCCCTTCCACTTCTCTCTCTCTCTCCCCCTTCTAGCTCACTTCTTCAGATATGGGACAGTTCTCAACATCTAAGTAGGCTATCCTTTCAAATGCTCTGACCTCTTTTACAATAACCCTCACCTTGCTTATATAGCAATTGAGTTAGGGTTGCCAAGCTCCTCCTTGAGTTCACTAGGGAAAAAGCAATGAACTTGCCATGCTTTTCAGCTCTTTCCCATTTGCCTCCTTTCTCAGATTAGAAATCCTCCAAATATCTCGGTTTTTGGATGTTTCCTTGCTTTTCTTGAGTAATTTGAGGGACAAATATCTAGATATTTATGAGTCAATTCATTCCTTTGACCCTTGGAACCTCACCAAGTTTCACTAACGTTGTCCCTTGTCTAACAACTTGAGTTAGTAGGGTCACTAATGCACCCTTAGGCTTGGTAACAAGCTTTATAAAGCAGGTTTTCAATGTGCAACCAGCATTAGTGTGGAATCAAGGCCTATAATTGTGGTCTTTGCTTCAGTCATCCTATCTATCCCCTCTGAGTTGATAAGGAGGTCATTTTGTTGTATAATTGATGGCCCCTAAAGTATGAGATCAGAGGCTGCGACAATGGCCGAAATACTTTACTTAAACTGTAATTTTTCTATCAAAATGAGAGAGAGAGAAGCTTCTGGCAGCAAGGGAAACCTGATACAACACATATATATAAAACTACTAAAATCATGTCCTGAGTCAGGTATTCCCATGCTCAGTAGCTATGTCAGAGTGATTTTCTCTAAAGAGATATGACGATACTGGTCATCGATAAGCACAATACAGGTCCAGTGTCATAATAGGATCATCCTGAAATAGTTGTCTCCAAAAAACAATATCCGCAGCTTGGGAGAGGAAACAAGGCTGAATGATGCAAGCCTTTACCCAAGGCCTCGATTTCCACTTCACCGAACAACATAGATTGATACATGTGAAAATATGCGTTGACGTCAAACATGCACGAAATCATCTTATTACCAGTCAATAATGGAGACCATTAATAGATGCGAGGGAGGCCACCAATAATCGTGATGGTCTCCAAGATGCACAGTGCAATCTAACGAGTGTGAAAGATGTCTTTGTCGTCAAACACCCATAGAATCGCTCAACCAGGAGCCAATAATGAGAACTCCTGATCAAACGCAAGGTAACCTATCACTAATGTCTTCAAGTACCAAGGCACTGAATGTGATTCTGGGTTATTTTCCTAGATAGATTGTTGAAGTTGATATGAAGAAACATGTCGAAAGGTAGGCAATAATGTGTCTTACATCAATCGACACGAAATGGGACAAGAATGATTTTTTTTTTTGAGGAATCGTTTGAGAATTTTGGTCTAAACAACGTAGGGCATGATGGAAGGATATGCTTCACGAGTTGATGGAGGAAACAAAAGGTTAACCCTTGGACAATAGAAGGCATGACAACAGTTTTAACCATGCAGCACTAGACTCATGAACACTATAGAGTGTTAGGGTACATAGATGCATTTACATCAGGGTATTTAGGCTAAACTCATAGGATGGTAGGATTCATATTGAGAGGTGGTCACAAGGAAGCTTTATTTGAGGGAATGCCATGTTCAATGGAAAGACTGCTGCCAAACCACACTTTCTAATACGGAATACAGTTGTATTGTCCACTTTCCCCGTCTGATTAATTTAATGAGTCCAAGCGGGTAAACTCATCAATATTTTCATATTTAAAGAGTCTGAAAAGGACCACAAAAAGAATGAATCTTTGCCCTATCTTATTAGTTTAATTAGTCAAGACAAGCAAACTCGTCGATTTTTCATGTTTTCAAAGTCTGAAAAGTATCGTAAAAAGAGTGACTCTATATCTTTTCTGTGTAATTTAATGAGTCCAAACTAGACAAATCAGTGGTCTTTCCATATTTAGAGAGTCTGAAAAGATCGTAAAGAGAGACTCCATGGTGGTCTCTTTGTCATAGTTGTTAACTGGGTGCGACAAAAGCTTAATAGTATACCTGGATCGGTTACTTTTTCTTAAGTTAATCTATTGAATCCGGATAAAGAGAAACCTACATTCAATAGACGTCGACCTCATTTTGTTACGAGTATGAGGAGACAGACAAAACTCGTTTTTAGTCATGAATTTTTAATGAGTCACGTGACGACAAACTCAATATCTTCATTAAAAATTTTAATGAGTAAAATGAAGAAAACTCAGCATATATTTTTCAGATTGGTGAGCGAAAAAAAGAGGTAAAAGAATGGCTCATTCCTTCTTCATAGATTTAACGAGCTCGAAGGAGGTGAAAAACTCGGGGATTTTTTTATTTAAGAGCGAGAAACGGTCCCAAAAAAGAATGTGATCTGGTTGTTGCCATATATTTTAATGAGCCCGGTGACAAAAACTCGGATTTTTCAGTTTAAAGAGCAAGAAAATTACCTAAAAGAATGCTCGGGTCATCTTTATAAATTTTTAATGAGCCTAAAGACAAAACTCGAGATTTTTTCAATTTAAAGAGAAAGAAAAAAGTGCCTGAAAAGAATGCTCCCTTGGTCTTTTTCAGTTTAATGAGCTAGAAAAAGATCAAAAAAGAGTTGCTCAGAGCATCGTCGTATAGATTTAACGAGCGCAACGATGAAAACTTGGATATGTTTCTATTTTTAAAGAGCAATAAAATATCTCAAAAAGTGCTCTAATCTTCATTGTAGTAGTTTAATGAGCCCAAAGAAGAAGACTCGAGGTTTTTCAGATTAACGAGCAAGAAAAATACCATAAATAGAATGCTTAATCTTCTTCATGGTAGTTTAATGAGCCTGAAGAAGGAGACTCAAGGATTTTTTGGATTAACGAGCAAGAAAAATACCAGAAAAAGAACGATCGATCTTCTTCATGGTAGTTTAATGAGCCTGAAGAAGGAGACTCAAGGATTTTTCAGATTAACGAGCAATAAAAATACCAGAAAATGAACGCTCAATCTTCCTTGATCTCATGCTTGACAATAGAAGGGTCTATGCCATGCATTTCCTCATAAGACCAAGGGAAAACATCGCGGAAGTCCTTAAAAGGGCAGGTGAAGCTCACAATTCCCTCAAGATTACGATTGGCTCCAATCTATATGTTTTCCACGATGCCTATCATGGCAGAAATTTCGATGAGCAATGTTTTTGAAATATTGCCCCTGTTTCCTTCCAAGTCCATAGGTTAGATAGTCATATATGGTGAGGAAATGGTTTCATGTGCGTTAGGTGACAGGATTTGAAGAGGCATCATGTCCGAATCAGATATCAAAACATGATGTTGCGAGTCCTCCCAAGTTTTCTCTTCTAAAGTCGTGATCTCTCTAATAGCTTCGTCCATAGGTAGGACACGATTGAGTGGATAGAAAGAAGGAGCGGTTATGGGAGGGGCAGTGGTACTGTTGGCCGAAACCAAATTGACTGGAGATTCAGATGCAATTTGAATGGCTTCGCAGGCCAATTCAGCTGGTGACAGTGGCATTTGTTCTCCGTAAGTGTCAATGTCTGAAGGAGCCAGTACGATCCATGGATCGTTCTGTTCATGAGGAATAGATGAAAGCATATTGACCATATATGAAACCTTCGGCATCTGAAGAGGGAAACAACCAATGAGGGAAGAAGCCTTCAGTGGAATGGTATCGATATTGACATAAGAGTTAGGTATACCACCCAGTAAGGGTACAAAGCTGCTAGGTAACAGAGAGTAATCTAGGGTGAAAAAGGACAGCTGGTCGACTATGACTATCTTTCCATCGAAGGGAAAGAGGATGATACGAAAGACCGAAGACACGACAGCCTTCACGGCATATGTCCAAGTGTGACCCAAAAGCAGATTATAGTTGAGTTTGTGATCCACGACTTCAATATCTACTGTTACTACTTCCCCACTCAAGGTGATGGGATAGCTAGCTAGGTAACCTTTTGGGATGAAAGTGTGGCCGTCGAAAGATTGAAGGGAATTCAATGGCAGGGTTAGGGTTGGAGAACCCAGGGCGAGCCAACATGAAGCTAAGATGACGCAGGTAGAATCACCTTCGTCAACGACAGTTCTGTGTATACCTTTACCTTTCAAAGTTATATGCACCTAAAATGCAATGTGGTGAGAAAGGGGAGGTTTACACGTGTCCATGTCGAAAATAGCAAGCATGGAATCCTTTGGGTCGATACCACCAATAGATAAAAGCAAAGCTTTCCATTGTGTTGGGCATGTTTGTAATACTTCGAGCGCCGACATAGCCGATGGCGCTTGCACCAAATCTTCTACAACGTTGTAGTTTTGGGCGGCGCGTGCAGATGTATTGTGCATTGTGCATCGAAGTGCCCCTTTTGGGGGTCGAATTACAAGGTCCGCAACCAGCCTTTCGATATGAAAATCGTTGGGCGGTGGTGGGTTTTGACTTGAGGAGGGTTCCATTGCATGAGCAACAGGAGCTCCATAAGATTAGGCTCTTGTGGCGATTTCTACCATTTCAAATTTGTAAATGGTAGAATATCCTTCACCAGCCAAAGGATGTTGCGAACCATCATTGCACCCTTGCAGGGGTTGCGGTTGGTTTGCAATAAGATTTTTCTGTTGTTGAGTGGGAGAAGGATTCCTAAGGATAACGGATGTCTTACCAGTGCCCCTTTTTCCAAGGTATTCTGTGCATTCCTAAAGACGTGGACAACACCAGGTCACATGGTCTTCAACACAGAATTTTCAGGGAAATCTAGCGGGTTTATCTTTTTCCTCGTTAGTAGGCGCAGTGGCCTTCTGTTTTGGGTTTGGCTGCTTTTTTAACTGCTCCTCAAAAGGAGGGGTATTTTTCTTATTCTTCTTGTTCTTGCCACTGGATTTTTGCATAGACTACATAGAGTTTATCGCAGTGGCAGGAAGAGCAGTCATATTGGTAGAGGGGTCCACCGACATCCGACGATGTGACCGTTGAGTTGTTTTATAGCGGCCCCAGAGGTTGCACTGACAATCCCGTCGGCGCGCACTCCGGGGTGCTGAGTAGCGGAAACATTGGGGTTGCCAAGGGAATTGGGGATTATGTCGTAAAGAGTGCCAGACTGTGAATATATCAGATCTAAGTGTTGGGCACGACGTATGGATTGGTCTTTTGTGACCACACCACCTAGAGCGACATCTCTAGCAATTTGCGAGAGTAAGGACTTGCAGAACCAATCCGTTAAGAGAAAGTCTGGGATGGGAGCTTCGACTAACCTCTGCCTATGTCTCCATTCATGTATATGATAAGAGATGTGGGTGGCAGTATCCTGACGAAATGAAGTTAGGAGCTTTGTCCTAGTCTCATAGCGGATGGGTAGCTGGAAGTGCTTTATAAATTCCATCGCTAAAGCGTCAAAGGTGTTTACTGACGCACGTGGTGACTCAATATACCATTTTGTCGCGTTGCCAGTGAGGGTGTAGTGAAAAAGACATAACTGGACACTATCATCCACCATAGAGTTTGAAACACACCAAAGATGGTAGGTGTTGATATGGGTCCGCGGATCGTCCCCTTGTTTCCCATCGAACTTTGGGATGTACATTGGTATCTTATGCAGGATCAGAAACCATTGTAAGTTGTGATAGATGGGGTCATTCGTCAGTTTGTATAGGTTGGGCATATCCAATGTTGCCAAAGAAGGCAGATTGGTTGGTGCCCCCGACTCGGACCATGGTGATGATAGATGACTTGAGGAGCTTTTCGCTCCTCCCATCATTTGGCTCCCCATATTGTACATGGGTTGTGTGGTGTAGCAATTGCTTTGACGTATGGTGTTGTAGAGTGTATTTCCATGAGGATTTTGATACTGGGGTACAGAATTTCCCCAAGGATAGGCGGTGCCCCCTTGATTCATATGTGATTAGGGTGCCCCCATAGATTGGTTGGGAACCCCTTGGGGATTCCCGCCCATCACAGAACTAACCATTTGTCATTGATTGACAGAGGGAATGATCATGTCAATTAGCAACTGACCATGCATGCCTAAGAATGGAGGGGGAATTGTTATGTTCCCTACCAGCATGTACATATTGGGAACCCCCCCAGGTATATGAATCTAGGGGTTTGAACTATAAATTAGTGGCTGACCATGTTTTTGGTAGATGGGAACCGTGCCCATAGTGCCACATTGAGTGTTATAGGGAGTGTTATATGTGGCACTTGTCGAAGGTATGTTGTTTGAAACTAAAGGGGTGGGACCTGACATCGGCTGGGTTCCACTCGTATATGGTGTCATGTGAGTGGTTGTACCTAGGACAAATGGGATAGCAGGGTTTGCCATCGACGGTGTTGTGATGACTGTCAACATGGGAAGTGGTGGAGGACCTAAAGCATCCACAAAGTTCCACGACCCATTAGTCATCGACTGGATAGATGGAAATTTTCCAACTACCGAAGCAAGAAGTATAGGTAACACGGGAGCCAAGACAGGTTCCAACGGATTAATGAGCAGAGTGTTAAAGGATGGAAGGAATTCTTCGGTAAAGAAATCCTCGGGCACACTTGAATCATCGGTTGTCCAAACAGATCCCATGTGAGATCTAGGAGACTGATCCCCCGAACATGGGGAATCTAGTTCAGTGGAACTCAGCGGATCTTCCACAATGAGTGGAGGAAGTCCTAACAATCTTCTGGAGTGACGACGAGGGCCGGATGTAGCCACGGTGACCGTTAATTTTTATTAATAAATTTTATCATGATATTGGTTTAAATTCTCAAAATGATAGCACTTAGGCACCTAAAAAAAATACAATAAATGGATCAATCAGCAAACAGAGGGAAATTTCCTTGTCTGATAAGCACCGACCACCGAAGATGAAACCTAGCATCTCAATGAATAACAGAGAAGGATGGCCAAATGTACGGTTATCGTTACTATAGAGCTTTGCCTGAACCTCAAATTGAGGGGCCAAGTACTCTCATGAAGATGAGTACCCTCCAAAAAACTGAAGACAGAGTAGATCTGTCCGTGTTAGTTACCAAGACAGCCCGTCCCAATCACCTTGTGTAAGTCCCTATAAGTTTGGCCACTAAAGATACCTCAGATCACAGACACCACTGGGGGGGACATAGTTGTAGACAGCACGCTGTGTGGGCAGGATACCTGAGTCCCCAACTCAGTTTCGAAATCCCCGAAGGGATCCCTAATACACAGAATACCCAAAGGATTTGTAAGAGAAGGTGGGCTACCTTCACTTACAGGCCGATGTTTTCTTGTATTTTTCTCCGCTTTTACTGGAGTGGTCCCGATAGTATGAGTGCAGAAGGAATTTTTCTCTCTTTTAATGACACTAGTTTGGTTTTCGACCTTGGGCAGTTCACTCACATGCTTATCCCAAGATCCTAGCCTAACTAATGTTTGTTTGCTCAAATAAAGAGTTACTGATTGATTTTAGGTAAATTTTATGTGTACTTGATTATTGTCTTTGGTAGGGGATTTGATGTATGAAATGTGATGGGACTCTTACTCAAGAAATCATGCAAAAACAATGCTTTGAAAAAAAAAAATCAATTTGATGCAAACAAGCTATATTCTACATATTCATATTTTTCACGTATTCATAGTTTCTTCCATGCATCTTTAGTCTTACAACACATGCATAACCAAAAGATTATTTTCCAATGTTTCCTAACAACTACTTGAAACCAAAATGAAGCAACTTATAACCATTTAAACAAAAGGATGAATAAAATGATGAGTCTTTCTTTCAGAAAAATGTTTTTATGAGAGAAAAAAAAAACTTTTTTCCTAAAAATAAATTTCTAGGACACCAATTTAACTGACAAAATACAGTTACAGATCTTATTTCAGCCCATGAGAAGATTTCCTATCCCTTTTGGTCCATAGATACTGTTGAAAATCAAGGTATTGGGAGACTAACACTCTGTAACAGTGTCTACAGAGAGTTATTAGGCCCACTAACGCTCCATGTGAACAAGCACAGTGCTTTATAAAGCTCTATGTAGCCTGCTAACCTGCGTTAGTGTGGGAAATCAGTCAAAAATAGGGCTTTCAAGATCAGATTCTGAGATGAATGTATACAAGAAAGATGGAGCAAGATTCTTGGTGGGTCAAAAAAGGATTTGAAGAAGTATAGAGAGCTCTTAGAAGGAGGAGAAAACAGAGAAGAGTCTGGGTAAACCGGGAACTAGATGTATAGTCCCCAGTAGAGTCACCAATTCCGCTATGGGGTAAAATGCATAGTGTATGGAGAATGAAAACTACCCTCAAAGGCCTTCCCGGGACCTTTGACAAACTGTAAGATTATCTGCAGATGCTACCAAGTTATACACATGTTCATATACAAATATCAATTAATGAAGTATGGAGAGATTTTTACCTCAAGTCTCCTTCTAGATTTGTTTGGAGATCACAATGCAGCCAAGAAGAATTCTCTCAAAGCCGCCTCCAAATCAATTCCTGCACAAAGGAAAGGAAAACACAATCACAGCATACAACCTTGAAAACCAATATATGAATACACAACGAACATATATTTGCATACAAATAAACTACTCATATAAACAAGTATTGGCTGAACAACTTAATGAACTATGTTACTGACACCATGGAGTAGGGAACACAACTGCAGTTCTGTATTAATAACGGAAGAGTGATTACAACCATCTGTTGTATCAGTCTTCCTTTACCCCTTCCGCTTCTCTCTCTATCTCCCCTCTAGCTCACTCCTTCAGATATGGGACAGTTCTCAACAGCTAAGTAGGCTATGCTTTCAAATGCTCTGACCTCTTTTACAATAACCCTCACCTTGCTTATATAGCAATTGAGTTGGGGTTGCCAAGCTCCTCCTTGAGTTCACTAGGGAAAAATCAATGAACTTGTCATGCTTTTCAGTTCTTTCCCATTTTCCTCCTTTTCTCAGATTAGAAATCCTCCAAATATCTTGATTTTGGATGTTTCCTTGCTTTTCTTGAGTAATTTTAGGGAAAAATATCTAGATATTTATGAGTCAATTCATTGCTTTAACCCTTGGAACTTCACCAAGTTTCACTAACGTTGTCCCTTGCCTAACAACTTGAGTTAGTAGGGTCACTAACGCACCCTTAAGCTTGGTAACAAGATTTATAAAGCAGGTTTTCAGTGTGCAACCAACATTACTGTGGAATCAAGGCCTATAATTGTGGTCTTTGCATCAGCCATCCTGTCTTTCCCCTCTGAGTTGATGAGGAGGTCATTTTGTTGCATAATAATCAACAAATTTAAATTATCAAAACTAGTCATGTTACAACACCCGAGATGGAGACATCTTCATGATTTGAAAAACACGTCGGGGGAAGAAGAGTGCAAGACTCCATGAAAGATATGCAAAGGTTCAAAACTGGATGAGAGGACACAACTTGTCATCAGATCTTCCTTCTAGCACCAAAAATGTTCACGGTGATGGACCTGCCAACATGTCAAGTGGATCTCCATGCTAAGAAGTCCCAATTAGACCTTAGATGTTTGGTGTAAGAGTCCGAGCAGTGGATCGTACGGTAAGGCCTTGACCCCAGTGTCGCACAGAGGCAAGTAGAATAACTCTGTCAACGGCAAGGGTGTGACTGATGCAGCGAGTCAAAGAAGGTGTATGAGAGGTTCCAACACTTCGAAGGGGGAAAGAGGTGAAGGTGAGTTCCAGGTTGAAATGTATTAGTCCCAACTCGGCTAGGAATACAGAACACAAACGACATGCACAACTTCCAGCGGAGCAGTCCACTAGGATGTGGCAGTCACATCATACAAGGTAAGATAACATGTACAACACTCACAGATTAGTCCAGGATGAGTGTGATGGTTGTTATAGCAAGGTTTAAGGGAAAGGTCTGTTTGATCTCTAGCAGAGCAGTTGACACAGACGGTGACAACATTAACAACATTTGAAACACATTAACAACAAGATTCATATAATTGCATGTGAATCAGTTCATACATAAGTGTGTAAGTTAAACAATAGATATCATTAAAGCAACTAGAGTAGTCCAACTACAATAACAACATATGCATGAAAATGTGCTGGTTCTTATTATATAAAGAAGTGTAAGTCACAATCATACAATTCATCCATTTAAACCTGCTAGCCCCAACAGTGGAATGTTATAGCCACATCCACCTTCTCCTCCAAAGAGATTTACTAGCTTCGTGCAGTGGAGAAGCCAAGGCGCATTACAATACTTTCCAAGCCTTCTTCAAAATAGTCTTAGTAGAAGCTTAGCTGACCAAAAACCTATACAATGAGTTATGAGGGACTATTTATAGCAAAGGGTGGGGTGACCCTTGACATTGCCCTTTGTGACACTTCAACTACCCTCATGGCCCTTCACCACCTCTATGACTGTTACATCCAACTCTTGACACTTGACTTACAATTGACATGACTCAACATTACAATGCACATGTACTCATGTGAGACAACATGGCTTGAGAAAGCCTTGCAAGACATCACTAACACTTGGTCCGCTGTGGTGAGACCAACTCTTTGACATGCTTGTGATGGTGAAGTTGGTGAGTTGATTCCAATCTTGGTCGTTCATGATGGTGTGCATGCACCTCATGGTGACATCTTGCTGAAGCGAACTCTTTCTTTCGTTGCAACCAGTGGATTGGTCTGGCCCCTTCATCCAACACGTCTGCTAACATGCGCATTGTTTTATTTGGTGTGGCTAAACTGGCAGCACACTGATGCATATTGTCTGTGCTGATCTTCAAGTGTGTGCTAATGTTCATGCGCATCAACTTGCTGAAGTACCCATTTGGCTCTAGTTGGAATTGCTTCTTGTCTTCACCTTGATGAGTGTGTTGAATGGGTTGGGTTGCATGTGTGCGCACAATGACATGCATGCTGTTGAATCCCTTGCATGTGATCAACCACACTACTCACCATGTCTACTTCATGTTAGCTTCTAGGATGGATCTTTAACTTGTCTGGGCGCAGTTTCATCCATGAGTGCATGTTGTGCCCACTGTTGTTCTTGATACTAATGCAACTCATTCTTCTGTCTGCACAGCTTCATGTTCTTCCTGAGTTGCTTCTTCAATACATGCAACTCCTTCTTTGTTACATCTTCTGCCTTTGCACAATCTTCATGTCACTCTGTCACTCCATAACCGAAGTCTCCAAATTTGCTTTAATAATCAGTGGACCTACTTGAGCTTGCAACCTTGTTCTTCCTTTGTGTTGTCAACAACCCTCCTCTTGCATTTGTTGCATTTGGTATGTTGTCTTCTGTTGTTGTTCATGATGTTTCTCGTTGTGATGCTACCACTTGATGTCCTTGTCTATGAACATCTTGATGTCTTCATGAGTAGGCAAGCTCATAGACACTTGATCGACTACATCCCCAAGCATACTCTGAATAGTGTCCTCATCTTTACTCTCCTGGAAACCATTGTACCTGTACTGCTGAGAGGCAGATGAACACCTGCAAAACATGGATACATGGCAACACTCATAGTAAGAAATCTTTCAGTCGAAAACCAAAATGAACATGAGAACTAACTTGCAACATAATTGGCTGAATTTTCATGAAGGTTGTGCAATTTTGGTCAGGAGGTCAGGAGACCGACTACCAAGACTGCTCAAGGTAAAGTCTAGGCTACTGGGAGACTGGCTGACTGTTGGAACTGCATCATGCATAGTCCAGTCCTTCTACTGACTGTTGGGATTGTGCAATGCGCAATTCCAACTGGGAAGGACTACTATCCTAGGGATAGATCTACGTAATTTCTTGGGCCAAGCAGCCACTGTCCTCCATAAATGCGCAAGACAGTCCTGGAGGCTAGTGTTGGGAGGGAATGCGCAAATCTGGAGAGGAAGGTGAGCCTTCCTTTCCCAGATTGCAAAATGTAGCCTTAGTGAAGGTAGAGCTTGGGCCAAGGTTGGCCCGACTCGCCGATGGGTGACTGAAAGCAAGTAAATCAAAGAATGAACGGCGACACTATGTGATAGCATAAGTGATTGACAATGCATGCAAAACATGAATGAAAGATTCATCAAATAGATCAACATGCATGTGGGTGAGGTAACGTCCGTGCAAAATAGTTTCATGCACGTGACAGTAGTGAGATAGCAACGAAAACCGAAAGATATCTAGGACAAGCTAGTATATATGTAAATGATAGCAAGCGTTCAAATAAATCAAGAAAACAATACTCCTACAAGCGAAAACACAAAAAGTAACAGAAATTTAGCACAATGCATGGGAAGCGGGCTTACCCCAAAACAACTGAGCTGAATGTGCCGATTGCTCCTAGATATGATGTGGGATGTCAGAGCTGCAAGGTTGATGTGAGGAATGAGCTCTACAACATCTGGTTGATGATTTTTTATAAAATCGAGGTTGTGATGCGCATGCCACGAATCTAGGGGAAGCGACACTTGGTGGGAGGTTTCAGAATTTCTCGTTGCATGTAACCTCCAACTGTTAAACATAGATCTTTGAAACAAGGGAGGCCTTTGCATGCTTCCTTTAGAGAAGTAGCCCATGCATGCAAGTTTGTTTTTCTCAGTCCCAAAGGGAACCGGTCAACTCAACTGCACATGCAAGACACTGCTTGACTGCTGGATAAAAATGTGCATTTTTGCCCAGGAGTTGGGCTGGCTGCCCAAGAGATTTGCATAATTTCTGGGCAGAGCAGGTGACTTATACCCAGATTTGCATAAATCCTAGGCTGAACAGCCTGTTTCTGGGAAAATTTGCGCAAATCTTGTTGGGAGGGTTAGCTAGCAGGACTGTGCAATCTTGGAGCCCAGCAGGCTGCTAAAGAGGATTACGCAATTTTTGGAGAGAAGGTTGGTTGCCCTATAGAAATGTGCAATTTTCAAGGGGAAGTTGCTCATCCTGTAGCTGAACCAAGTCCGGGTGAGCAGCCTATGAAGGGAAAATATCAAACTATGATCAACAGGCTACCTTTGAGCAAGAAAGACACTAAAGCTTGAGGACTTGACGAAGTAAGGAAAGCCGTTGTGAAAGTTGGTAGGGAGGCTCCAAAATAGGATAAGGAAAAAATTTGGAGGGTGGTTGTAGCCACTACAACACATCGCATCTCAAAGAACTTCATTGGATCAAATCTGATCTAAGAAATAAAATCACAGGAAATCAAATTTTCCACTACAACATCTATGCTCCCTCTCACTTCTGAGATCAGGAGCGTTGTTGGCACTCCTCTACTGAGAGTCTAAATATGGAATTGAACAACAATATAATAATAGGAGGTGACCTAAATTTAATTCCTAAGTGCTGATGAAAAGTAGGGAGGTAGATTCCAGGCTGGTCCCTTCAAGGATATCCTCGAAAACATCATAGATAAGCACAATTTAATGGGTATAGTGCCAAAAATGGGAAATATACATGTCGTAATAAAAGGTTAGGACTATGCAACATAAACGAGAGACTATATAGATTTATTATTTAGGACAATCTAATATCATAATATAGTGCAACAACTTCAAATTTTATCCCTTCAACAACTTCAGACCACAAGCCCGTAGCTACCAAATTAGGGGATAGTGAAAAAATGGTCCCCCTCCCATTAATATATAATCCTCTTTGGTCCACCCGCGAAGAAGAAAGATCGATGATCACAAAAGCATGGAAACAAAGCATAAATGGTTGGCCAAGATTTTTTTGGGATACAAAGCTAAAAAATGTCAAGAATAGTTTAAAAATATGGGTAAGGAAAAACTACAAAGAACCCTAGCAAAAAAAAATCGAATTGCAGAGAGAGCTGGAGCAAGTGCAAAAAAATTTAGAAGAAGGAGAGGAAACAAACAAAAAGCGGCTGAAATAGAAATAACTTCATTGGAAAATATATAAAAACAACAGGAAAGAAGAAGTGTCATGAAGACTAAAATCAAGAAATCTGTGGATTCAAGTTGGTGATCAAAACACCGGTTTTTTTCACAACACCACAAAAATGAGGAAAATAAAAAACCATATAGATACAATAAAAGGAGAAGGAGATCTAGGAATCAAAGGACAAGAGTAGTTTAAAAAAATAAGGTCATCAACATTATAAAACTTTACTAATAGTTGATCTGGTCAATCCAAATTATGATTAATTTACTTGTAATATCCCCCAAAAAATTCTGAAGCGACAAATTCAGAAATTTTAAAAGAAGTAGATGAAGAAGAAATATAGCTATGGAGTACTAAAGAAGGTATGTTTTTGGTAATTGTTTCAGCATCTTTTCATTAGAACTTACAAACCTTTTGCATCATGAACTAGGTAAATGATAAGGAATTGTAATAAAACCTATAAGATTAATTTGCAGATCGAAAACACTAACAATTGTCATTTTCTTATGCAGGAAGAAGGAAAAACGAAAAAATGCCGTTCCAAAGGAAAGGAGAAGGATGGGTTAACAATTGTCCCTTTGACAGGGAACCGTATGCAAACAAAGCAAACCAAATCAAAGTGTATCAGCCTTGGAAAGGAAGTGGAGATATCGGCTCGGCACAAGAAAGAAAAGGGATAATTGTGGGCTAATGGTTCAACGAATCCCTCAGGATCCTTTGATCCTGAGGGATCGCTACTTTAACTATTTTTGCACCTAGACATCTCTGCCTTCACCATTATAAAAGGGGCAGCACTGTTAGCCCGAGAGGTCGGTCGAGTCTGTTATGTTTTATGTAATTTCTCTTAAGATTGAAACTTTGATCATCGAGTCTCGTTGAGAACTGATCTACTGTACTTCCATCTTCTGCATTAATACAAACTTGGTTGCTTTTTCATCTTTGAGTCTGGAATAACGTCAAGCGGTGCACCCCTGGAGGCTAAGGGCCCGGCCCTGGAGGACACTTGCTCCTGTACTATTACTTTTGGTTTATGCGTGGTTTGCTTATCAGCATTATTTGGTAGTCTGACATGTTTTTTTAGTTTACATCACACGCTCTGTTATGTTCGATTTACTGAAGTTTCTGAAGACAGAACCATTGTATTAATTTTGCAATGTATTACTATCTCTTTAAGTGTTGATATGATATTGCCGATATTTACAAAATATTGTTGCTGTTCAATTACATAGTATCTGTGCTGCACACTTATTTCATTGGTATTACTGAACTCATCTTAGGGATTATGTTCTTTGCGATTGTTGAATCTATAGACATTGTTGTTCCATTTTTAAATACAATAGTAATCTTTATAACTGAGATTGATAACTGGTTTACCAAGATCGGGTTACTATTAAGGTGTGTTGTGTGCATGTGTGAATGTTTTTCAAGTGTTGTTCTATAATCCATCATTAATCAGTGTTGTTCCATTTTTTGCATGTTGTTCAATTCGTCCTTAAAAAGTGAAGGATTTCCATTTGATTCCTGTAGGTCACGATTATTGTATTTGATCTTGTAGACTAAGGTGTTACTGCTTGTTAGACTTAATTGTTGTTACAGTTTCCTGTTTGCTATTCCATTTCAGGTTTGTTGTTCTATTTCTTATTTGTTGTTCCATTTCTTATCTGCCATTCCATTTCTTGTCATTTGCATTATTGTTATTTTGGGTGTGAAGAATGATCTAAGACTGTAGTGGGCGTTGACATTTACAGTTTGGCTACCAGATCCACGATCTGTTCTCTGATTTCCTTTAGTTCCATCAGTTTACAAAGGGATGAGTTATTGCTACTGAACCCTTGACTGATAAATTGCTTAGTTTTTTGAATGTGTGGTTTGGTCTTTCAAAATAGTTTGTTGTAAGCTAGCATCCATTTACTCCTGTATTTTTGTGCACTGTACTACTAGCATTACTCTGGCAAATGATAGCCTCAAACTGAGACACTCTTTGAAATAACAAAACGTTCCTGGATTGACAAACTAATGTGAGGTAATTAGAGGTGAAAGAGACCCTTTTTATAGCTCGACATTTTGGCACCGTTGCCGGGGAAAGAGTGTAGCCATTTGTTTCTTTTCAGAGTAGTGTAAGGACCTGCTAGAGAAGAATTGGGTTTTAAAAATGGAAGGTAAGAACCTACGTGTGGAGCATGTAATAACCCTGATCCCCTACCCGCTTTCCTACAGATTTGTTGTTGTTTTGTTTGGATAGAACTTAGAAATTGATTTGTGTGCATGACTAAGAAGAAAAAGCCATAAAAGAATCCCAAACCTCTACCCAAGCCAGAAAAAGCTAAGGGGCCAGTGACCCTTGGCCGATCAACCTTCATAGATGAAATCTTCAAGAAAGCAGAATCTCACCCTTCAGTAGGACCCAGAAAAGTTATCTCTAGACAGCCTACTAGTTCCCTCCAGGCCACAGGATCACCATCTGTAGCCTTTGCTGAGGTGCATAGTCAAACTGAAGAGTAGGACTTTCAAGAAATTGAAAATTCTACTCTAGAACTATTGCAAGAAGGTAATTTCAGCAATCTTTGTGAAGGAGAAGGAGAGACAGGGGAAACTGAGGAACCGATGTCTCCTCTTGGGTCAACTCAACCATTGAACAGCCCAAACAAGGGAAGTGCTGCAAAAATCATTTTTGAAGAAACTCAATCTCCCCAGACATTAGGCACTCTCATCATCCCAGATAGAGGAAGTGCTATTAAAACCATTCCCTCTCAACCTAGGAATACCCTCCTAGATATCCCAGAAGGTTATTGGCATATATTCGACCAAATGGCTCAAAACCAGCCAAACACCCTAACCTCTACATTGCAATACCCCATAGTGGATACTGCAACAAATGCACCTATGAAAGCAATCCCTCTTCAACATATCCCTACATTCCACGGTCTTACATCAGAAGATCCGGATGCATTTCTATTTGAGTTCGATGTGTTGTGTAGGGGATATGATTATACCACCGACCCTCAGAAACTGAAATTATTTCCCTCTACATTAAAAGGGGCTGCCTAAAGATGGTTTATGGGATTAGG